>CM059806.1:30566181-31266181 GCA_030435695.1 Brachymystax lenok tsinlingensis
TGAGAGGCTGAATGAATGGGTGCTTCAGGGTTGTTAAGGTTCAGGACTCTGTGGCGGCTGGGCTATTGAGAGGCTGAATGAATGGGTGCTTCAGGGTTGTTTAGGTTCAGGACTCTGTGACGGCTGGGCTATTGAGAGGCTGAATGAATGGGTGCTTCAGAGTTGTTTAGGTTCAGGACTCTGTGGCGGCTGGGCTATTGAGAGGCTGAATGAATGGGTGCTTCAGGGTTGTTTAAATTCAGGACTGCACAAGTGGAACACCACCAGGCTAATGAATCCAGAGAAAAACAGGAGACAAGCAGAAAGAGAGAGGTATGAAGAGAGGTGGAGAGCGAGAGAGCGAGAGAGCGAGAGAGAGAGAGAGATGAGAAAGAGGGGAGAGAATTGAGAGAGAAAGAGAGAGAAAGAGAGGGCGATGAATGGAGAAGGAAATCATTAAATGCCATTCATAGTCTCCAGGATATCTCCTTACATCTCTGCTGGCAATCTATCACTGCGCAACACACAATGGCCTGATTTCAGCCAGTCTTCAGTGACTCTTTCATTACCTGCGTTTGAGAATAGTCAAAGTATGATATAATCACACTGGATGTGGTATGAATCACGTCTTGAGAATGGCCAGTTATGAGCACTGAATTTGTAATTATCATTATCATTATCTTATCGTAAAGGCATATTATTATTACTTTTAAGTTAAAATTAAATAAATTCAAACACTTTTCATGCAAGACTCAGCTCAATGAAAATAGGCCGGGGCCTCATCATCGATGCTACAGTTAGTTTTCCTGTAGAAGCTCTCTTTTTCCCAATCACATGCGACCTGTAATAAGACGATGCAATTAATATGACAAAGTCTATTAAAAATGTTTATCTGACACTATGAAGATGATGTAGCAACGTGCAAGAGTAAATAGTTGAGCTACAGGATTTGGCTGTCAACAAAGGGCTGAGAGATGTTCATCAACAGGCAACTAGATTCATAATGTTGTAAAATAAATGAAATCACATTCAAGTCATAAAGCTTACGTTACAAAGCATTACCAAGCATTACACGGCATTCTCCTAGGCATGAAGATCTTAGCGTTACAAGGCAAAGCAATAACAAAACATGAAGTATCTTGGCATGATCAGAGAGAAAGAGAGAGACAGAGAATCCACGGCTTGCGCCACAGCCCATAGCCCATGGGAGAGTGTAGGTATCTCACCAACGCAGGTCAGGAACAAAGAGAAACAAACAATGAATCTAACACCCTTTTATAACCATTTGACCATGTTTAGATTCAAAATCTGATTTGTTGACCAATAGTACTAATGTTGCGTTAACCTCCAATCAGACATCAGACCTACATGATTGTCAAGACAACAGAACCTACTGCTTCTCAGAGGTGTGACAGGGCGAGGGATGTGGAGAGCAACACAGATAAATCTGAATTCCTGAGAAGACAATAAAACCTTTGCATGGATTTTAAAGAGTCACTTCAGGGGCTGGGCCGCCCTAGTTGTGTGTGCGTATTGCATGCGTGCGTGTATGTATGTTGTGCATGTGCGTCTCTACCTGACTGACATGTGGAAATATGTGGAAAATCTTTCTCAGCAGAAGCAGGTGCTCAGTTGGCAGATTCTCCTACTCTGTACCATCATTGAAATTCCCCTAAAAGATCAGGCAGAGCTGTCACCCAACCCAAGCGTGCTAGAGGTGCCACAGACCTCTGGTAGAAGCCTGAAGCATGACGGAAAAAAAAGAAACAGAGAGAGAAGGAGAGAGAGACAAAGAGAGAGAGGCAAATATAGAGGCAGAGAGAGAGAGAGAGACTGCTCACATTATATATCTAAAGAAGAAACTGTTTTTTTTGTCAGATCTACCCTTCTATCTACTATTAGCGCAGCATCTTGAGCACTGCATACACAATTGGGAGGTCAAGTGCACTTCAGCGTTAATAAAAATGTCAAACGTAGCCGGGACGGTGGATGTGTGGATGTGTGCTACGTGCGTGTGTGTGTGTGCTCATGCATCTGTTGTGTATATGGATGAAGTTTGGGATCAGTCTTTGAAGGCAGTCGTTCCTTTCACCTGGCATTACCTCTCTGGGATGCTTTTGTCCAGAAGAACAGAACAGACCTGACTAGATTATAAAAGAAGTGTGTTTATTTCACACAGTGATCTATGCACTGCCTCCCTGAGCATGACATGACATTAGAGTTTCCATAGGCTGGACCGACAGATAACAACGGCAAGGACTGAGATAGCAATCAGGCCATTCTTTAGATACAATGGAGTGGAGAGAGAGAGAGAGAGAGAGAGAGAGAGAGAGAGAGAGAGAGAGAGAGAGAGAGAGAGAGAGAACACACCTCTCCTGTTATGATTGTGACACTTCAATACTATTGTTTACGAGCCTGCTGGACCACAGACCCGGTTACAAATAATGATCAGGCCAGGGAGTCCATCAGCTCCAGGGAGTCCTCTCATGACCCTTTGTTCAAACGGTGACGAGTGATTGGTCTTCACCTTTGACTTCCCGGGGGCTCAGGTTCAGCGTTGACCCCTGGGGAGGTGAGGGGGGATAGGAGTTGTACAGGTCACGGCTGCCCATGACCTGGAACTCTGGATCTACTGGTCTGGAGGTGACAGCTCATTAACAATACAATCTGACTGACCGCTCTGTCTGACCGTTCCCTCCCTTCCCTCCTGCTGGTTCTTCCATTCCTCTCCATTCAAGTAGATCTGCTGTGATACCTCATGTATTGGAGGAAGCACAAGGTCAAAGAGGCGGAGAGAGAGTAGCTCCTCTTTATGCAAAGAGGAAATTAAGTAGCTCCTGGATCAACTCTCCTGTGGAAATGAGAGAGAGAGAGAGAGAGAGAGAGAGGTTGAGATTGCTAGAGAAGGAAGAGAGAGAGAGAGAAAGGGGGCAAGAGAGATAGGGAGAGAGAGAGAGCAAGACAAAGGGAGAGACAGAGAGAGTGAGATAGCTAGAGAAGGAAGAGAGAGAGAGAGAGAGAGAGAGAGAGAGAGAGAGAGAGAGAGATAGCTAGGAGGGAGAGGGAGAGGGAGAGGGAGAGGGAGAGATAGCTAGAGAAGTAAGAGAGAGAGAGAGAGAGAGAGAGAGAGAGAGGAGAGGTAGCTAGAGAAGTAAGAGAGAGAGAGAGAAAATGGGGATAGAAAATAAAAGAAGAGGCTGAGCTAGATAGACAGAGAGAGAAATAACAGAGAGGGGTTGAGATAGAGAAAGGCTGAGCTAGAGAGTGGGGCTTAGAGAAATAGATAGATAGAGAAAGGAGAGGGTGAGCTAGGTAGAGAGAGACAGAAAAAAGGGATGAGAGAAAAAGAGAGCCTCCCTCCTCTCCTCTCATCCCTCCTGCCTGACACCTCGCAGAACGACAGGTTCCATCAGCACTTCTCAGTCCCGGAGGTGCCAGGAGATTTCCCCCAACAAACAATAGTGTCATCAGCAGAAAAAAGTCCTAAACAAAGGGAGAGAGAGAACCCTATTCTGCAGCTCAAAGCAACGTAAAAAGGCCTAAACAGAGAGAACCCTATTCTGCAGCTCAAAGCAGTGTAAAAAGGCCTAAACAAAGAGAGAGAGAACCCTATTCTGCAGCTCAAAGCAGTGTAAAAAGGCCTAAACAAAGAGAGAGAGAACCCTATTCTGCAGCTCAAAGCAACGTAAAAAGGCCTAAACAAAGAGAGAGAGAGAACCCCATTCTGCAGCTCAAAGCAATGTAAAAAGGCCTAAACAAAGAGAGAGAGAGAACCCTATTCTGCAGCTCACAGCAGTGTAAAAAGGCCTAAACAAAGAGAGAGAGAGAACCTATTCTGCAGCTCACAGCAGTGTAAAAAGGCCTAAACAAAGAGAGAGAGAGAACCCTATTCTGCAGCTCACAGCAGTGTAAAAAGGCCTAAACAAAGAGAGAGAGAGAACCCTATTCTGCAGCTCACAGCAGTGTAAAAAGGCCTAAACAAAGAGAGAGAGAACCCTATTCTGCAGCTCACAGCAGTGTAAAAAGGCCTAAACAAAGAGAGAGAGAACCCCATTCTGCAGCTCAAAGCAGTGTAAAAAGGCCTAAACAAAGAGAGAGAGAGAACCCTATTCTGCAGCTCACAGCAGTGTAAAAAGGCCTAAACAAAGAGAGAGAGAGAACCCTATTCTGCAGCTCACAGCAGTGTAAAAGGCCTAAACAAAGAGAGAGAGAGAACCCTATTCTGCAGCTCACAGCAGTGTAAAAAGGCCTAAACAAAGAGAGAGAGAGAACCCTATTCTGCAGCTCACAGCAGTGTAAAAAGGCCTAAACAAAGAGAGAGAGAGAACCCTATTCTGCAGCTCACAGCAGTGTAAAAGGCCTAAACAAAGAGAGAGAGAGAACCCTATTCTGCAGCTCACAGCAGTGTAAAAGGCCTAAACAAAGAGAGAGAGAGAACCCTATTCTGCAGCTCACAGCAGTGTAAAAGGCCTAAACAAAGAGAGAGAGAGAACCCTATTCTGCAGCTCACAGCAGTGTAAAAAGGCCTAAACAAAGAGAGAGAGAGAACCCTATTCTGCAGCTCACAGCAACATAAAAAGGCCTAAACAAAGAGAGAGAGAGAACCCTATTCTGCAGCTCACAGCAACATAAAAAGGCCTAAACAAAGAGAGAGAGAGAACCCTATTCTGCAGCTCACAGCAACATAAAAAGGCCTAAACAAAGAGAGAGAGAGAACCCTATTCTGCAGCTCAAAGCAACGTAAAAAGGCCTAAACAGAGAGAACCCTATTCTGCAGCTCAAAGCAGTGTAAAAAGGCCTAAACAAAGAGAGAGAGAACCCTATTCTGCAGCTCAAAGCAGTGTAAAAAGGCCTAAACAAAGAGAGAGAGAACCCTATTCTGCAGCTCACAGCAGTGTAAAAAGGCCTAAACAAAGAGAGAGAGAGAACCCCATTCTGCAGCTCAAAGCAATGTAAAAAGGCCTAAACAAAGAGAGAGAGAGAACCCTATTCTGCAGCTCACAGCAGTGTAAAAAGGCCTAAACAAAGAGAGAGAGAACCCTATTCTGCAGCTCACAGCAGTGTAAAAAGGCCTAAACAAAGAGAGAGAGAACCCTATTCTGCAGCTCACAGCAGTGTAAAAGGCCTAAACAAAGAGAGAGAGAGAACCCTATTCTGCAGCTCACAGCAGTGTAAAAGGCCTAAACAAAGAGAGAGAGAGAACCCTATTCTGCAGCTCACAGCAGTGTAAAAGGCCTAAACAAAGAGAGAGAGAGAACCCCATTCTGCAGCTCAAAGCAGTGTAAAAGGCCTAAACAAAGAGAGAGAGAGAACCCTATTCTGCAGCTCACAGCAGTGTAAAAAGGCCTAAACAAAGAGAGAGAGAACCCTATTCTGCAGCTCACAGCAGTGTAAAAGGCCTAAACAAAGAGAGAGAGAGAACCCTATTCTGCAGCTCACAGCAGTGTAAAAAGGCCTAAACAAAGAGAGAGAGAGAACCCTATTCTGCAGCTCACAGCAGTGTAAAAAGGCCTAAACAAAGAGAGAGAGAGAACCCTATTCTGCAGCTCACAGCAGTGTAAAAAGGCCTAAACAAAGAGAGAGAGAACCCTATTCTGCAGCTCACAGCAGTGTAAAAAGGCCTAAACAAAGAGAGAGAGAGAACCCTATTCTGCAGCTCACAGCAGTGTAAAAAGGCCTAAACAAAGAGAGAGAGAGAACCCTATTCTGCAGCTCACAGCAACATAAAAAGGCCTAAACAAAGAGAGAGAGAGAACCCTATTCTGCAGCTCACAGCAACATAAAAAGGCCTAAACAAAGAGAGAGAGAGAACCCTATTCTGCAGCTCACAGCAACATAAAAAGGCCTAAACAAAGAGAGAGAGAGAACCCTATTCTGCAGCTCACAGCAACGTAAAAAGGCCTAAACAAAGAGAGAGAGAGAACCCTATTCTGCAGCTCACAGCAGTGTAAAAAGGCCTAAACAAAGAGAGAGAGAACCCTATTCTGCAGCTCACAGCAGTGTAAAAAGGCCTAAACAAAGAGAGAGAGAACCCTATTCTGCAGCTCACAGCAGTGTAAAAAGGCCTAAACAAAGAGAGAGAGAGAACCCTATTCTGCAGCTCACAGCAACATAAAAAGGCCTAAACAAAGGGAGAGAAAGAACCCTATTCTGCAGCTCACAGCAACGTAAAAAAAAGCATACAGAATTCAATGAGCTCTGTTGCATTGCTTCAGCAAATTGGTAGGAGGCGTAAAGTGGTACGGGAGGGGGAAAAGCGTTATGAATACATTTTCATATGTCCCAGAGGCATTGGCCTTCAATGGATGTACGGTTCTGGCCCTGGCTCGTTGTGTGTCTGTATAAGCAGGACAGGAGGACCAGACATGGGACAGGACCTCCCTCCCTCATGTCTTCTGTCAGAATACCCCCTTTTACCATGTCAATGTTGGGACAGCCTCAATCTCAGAAGGAATTTAAGGCTGTCCTAATATAGACACTGTGCACTTCTGTAATTATTGTAGATAACTCCCTAGTATGTTCTTACTTGAAATGCTAAAAATGCTGTGTGACTTCATCAGTATAATTGAATTTTGATATTTTATGACGTCATGAACAGATTAATGAACAAGAATAGCAACACTATCACATTAAACCCAGTTGTGCCTTTAGTTGAAATACTGGTAGTACTACAAAAAACCCTGCTTACTTAAAGGGGCAATTTGCGATTGTTACCTCCATTATATCCTAAACACCCAGAACATAACTCCATCCTCCTCAGGCTTGTTTAACATGATAAGGTGGGTGCTTCGTCTGACACTGCTGTGGCAAGGGTTTTCACCTGCACAGTCTGATTGCTGGTTATTTGTTGCTGAGTGGCCCGTATAGGCTGCTCTCCCCTCTCTTTCTCCTATTCTCTCTCCTCGTTTCTCCTCGTTTCTCCTCTCCTCTCCTCCTCCCATTGGCATTCAAGCTGCTCCCCTATTCCTCTCTCTCTCTCTCTTCTGTGGTTAATTATACTATAAGCTGACCTCGACAGAAAGCCCACAGTGGGGGCTTTGTACGTTAACCTCTCTCTCTACTAGCTGTAACCACGTAACCTTTACCCGTTATACCGTGAATGAGCCAGCGTGAACCGGTACCCCTTACCCGTTATACCGTGAAAGAGCCAGCGTGAACCGGTACCCCTGCTGTTCATGCAAATGTTCACAATGTGTCTCCCTGTTTAGCCTGGATTTATATGCATTACTGGTCTCCATGAGGCAACTTCAACATCTACACACACAGCGGCTATTAACTTATAATTTGATTAGATTGTCCTGTTGGAGGAACGACCCAGACTGTTGCTCTTTTAGTAGGCCTTCTGGTGCCTGAGTAAAATACGTCAAAACAGGTTAAAGAAGAATTTTTAAGCCTTGAGACAATTGAGACATGGATTGTGTATGTGCGCCATTCAGAGGGTGAATGGGCAAGACAAAAGATTTAAGTGTCTTTGAACAGGGTGTTGTAGTAGGTGCCAGGCACACCGGGTTGTGTCAAGAACTGCAACGCTGCTGGGTTTTTCATGTTCAACAGTTTCCCGTGTGTTTTCAGTTTTTATTTGTAACTTATTTTGTACATAACGTTTCTGCCACCCGTCTCTTATGACCGAAAAGAGCTTATAGATATCAGGACAGCGATTACTCACCTTGTACTGGACAACAATTTTTTCTGTAGGATAGAATTATGGTCAGATTGGCAAATTGAGGGAGAGGGAGAGCTTTGTATGCGTCTCAGTGTGTGGAGTAAAGGTGGTCTAGAGTTTTTTCCTCTGGTTGCACATTTAACATGCTGTTAGAAATGAGGTAAAAAAGGAATTAAGTTTCCCTGCATTAAAGTCCAAGGCCACAAGGAGCTCTGCCTATAGATGAGCATTTTCCTGTTTGCTTATGGCCATATACAGCTCACTGAATGCGGTCTTAGTGCCAGCATTGGTTTGTGGTGGTAAATAGACAGCTCCGAAAAATATAGATGAAAACTCTCTTGGTAAATAGTGTGGTCTACAGCTTATCATGAGATACTCTACCTCAGGCGAGCAAAACCTCAAGACTTCCTTAAAATTAGATTTTGTGCACCAGCTGTTGTTTACAAATGTACACAGACCGCCACCCCTTGTCTTACCGAGGCGGCTGTTCTATCTTGCTGATGCAGCGTAAAACCTGCCAGCTGTATGTTATCCGTGTCGTCGCTCAGCCACGACTCAGTGAAACATAAGATATTACAATGTTTATGTCCCATTTGTAGGATATGCGTGATCGTTGCACGTTGGCTAATAGGACTGATGGTGGAGGCGGATTACCCACTCGCCGTCGGATCCTTACAAGGCACCCTGACCTACGTCCCCAATATCTCCGTCCCTTTCTCATGCGAATGACGGGGATTTGGGCCTTGGTGTCTGAATTAAATCCTTCTTCCAGTTCTAGGTGAGTAATCGCTGTTCTGATATTCAGAAGCTCTTTTCAGTCATAAGAGACGGTGGCAGAAACATTATGTACAAAATAAGTTACAAATAACGAGAAAAAATACAGACAATAACACAATTGGTTACGAGTCTGTAAAAGGTAAGACGGCAAACATCTCCTCCATTCCCATAATCCCTTGTAATTATAGTAAAATACTGTCAAATACAAACCCCTACCCACGAGAGCAGGCGAGAGAGAGATACTTGGAGAGAGAGAGTGAAAGACTGATAAAAGGCTTTGATTTGAGAGAGGGGAAGGGAGGGAGGGAGGGAGACAGGATATGGCCAATTGAAGGCAAAGTAAACACAGGCCCTCTCACAGCCCACCCTTTCTGGCAGTCAATGAGGGGAACAATGTCCACTCTCCAAGACCAGGCTCAATAAACCCTGCCGGCCCAGCATTCACAAAGCTCAATGAGACTCACAGGGTGGGGGAAGGATGAGCCAGCGCTGGAGAAAAGGAAGTGGTGAAAAAGCCATAGAAGCCACAAGAGGGGCCAATAGACGTTGATGCTAGCAGGTGGATGTTGCTTCATTCAGACCCAATAGAGAGGGGGCATTTCCTCTGTTGAGAGGGTGATCAGGATGATCTGAAATCAGGTCCCTATTGAAATGGCCTCTTCTACTCTGACGTTTTGGCTCCCTCACCCCCGGCTAGACACGCACACGCACACACACACACACACACACACACACACACACACACACACACACACACACACACACACACACACACACACACACACACACACACACACACACACACACACACACACACACACACACACACACACACCCTCCTCCTCCTCCTCTCCCTACATCTCTCTCCCTTCTCCTCTTCTCTCTCCGGCAGCACCTGGCACTCGGCAGCACAGCGGGGCGATGAGCTCAATAGCAGCGGAGTGAAGCAGTTAAGCGTCATTATATCTGTGTTCCAGCGCCATGGTAAAGCAAGGCCCCACACACTGCTCACACTGTCATTAACAGGCCAAGGACTCACACAGCGGAGGGAGGGAGGCTGGGCTGGGCAGGGACAGGCAGGGACTCTGAAAGACTACAAGATACTAACTGAGACTAAAAGACCCCCCTCTTCCGGTCCACCACCCGGAATAAAGAGACCAACCGTGGGACTTACAGGTGTTCCTGTGCCTCCTGAGTGGGCTGTGTTCTGTAGGGCCTGTCTTCCACCCTCCCACAGCTCTGTGGTGTGGAATGTCATGGCGCTTCTGAAATTGGCTTCTGTTTGAGATAGTCATAGTCCATCATGGGAAATTTATGTTGGGGTAAGAGATCTCTTATTTTCCTACTGTAGCAAAGATCCATTGAGATGTAGATTTTCACTCAGGTTTGGTTTGGGACGCTACCGCTTCTGCCCACTTAGGGTGTTAGGGGAGTTAACCAGTTGATGAGGCTGTATGACAATGTTACTGAAAGCCGTATGCTTTGTTATGTGTTCTGTAAAATTGGTTTTGTTCTGGCTTACTGTAGCTATTCTTGTGCGCAAGAAGAAGGAACGCTTTGACAGAGATACAAGTGAGAGGGGAGATATCAGTGGCGATATTACACAAAGAAACTCAAAGGAGAATGATGTCATTTATTTGACAACAAAGACCCATTTCTCATTGAAGCGCTTAGCGTCAACGCTTAGCTCTGTCTGAATTCAGAGATTGAAAAGGAGGTTGGAGCCTGAAAAGGCTAGAAAGAAGTTGGACAGTTCAAACCAGTTGGGTTGATCCACCAATTGAGTGCCTTTTGGGTAGTGTAACTTTTATTTCACCTAATCAACAGATGTATTAAATGTTCCATGTGGTCTATATTATTAAAGGGCACTTCATTTAATATAACAGGCTTTTAAAATGTATATTGGTGCACAAAAGGCACTCTTTTTGAGGAACAACCCAGTTCCTATCTGAAAGAAAACTCTGAAAGAAACTGTCTCTAAAAATGTCAAGACACAACCGATGGAGCTGCCGGGCCTGTGCAGGATCCTTTCTGGAGATCAGACTCATCAACATCACCACAATCTATTGTTACTATTTTCATTGTCACTCAAAATGGTGTTGAAACATAAAAGTGCTCTGCCCAGGATGACTTTGTGATATCTGGGCCCGTATTCATAAAACGTCTCAGGATAGGAGTTCTGATCTAGGATCAGTTTTGCCCTTTAGATCAGAATCAGATGACATGGGCAGTTTATGACAGTTTATTACTCTTAGATACTTTATGAATATGGGCCTGGTTTTCAGACCTGGTTGAAATACTATTTCAGGTATTTCAATTTCTTTTCAATACATTTCAAAACAATTACTTAGATATCCTTTATTAAAAAAAAATATATACTGTATATATTTGGAAATACATTTGGAAATAATTTGAAAATACTCAATTACAATGACTCAAATACACTCTAATGAATTAACCCAGGTATTTGAAATAATTATTTGAAAATACTTTTAAATACTATTTGGTCGACTCTTTCGTTTTTACTTAGCCATTCAAATCCTTAAAAAACAGAGTATTTACATAAGAAGTATTCAAATACACATATTTGAACCCAGGTCAACAAGGAGAGAGGCTGTAGCTTGTAGTAGCTCAGTGTGTCCCAGTGGTAAACTTTCATGAGGATCATCTGTGACTCTCTTCCCAATTATAAAGTGGACATGGAGTGGGGTTAGTGACTGAGTGTGTGTATGTGTGTCTGTGTGTGTCTGACACACAGAGAGATGGTCCCCTCCAATCAAGGTGCCCGTTAAAATGATCACAGGGGGATTCCCCTGCTATAATGGTGTGTGTGTGTGTGTGGTGTTTGTGCGCATGGGAGGTGTGTATAAGTGTATGTTAATCAATGCCGTTAATGTAGCAATGAATTAGGAGTTTAGATGTCACGGCAGGGTTAACACAGCTGATCCGCAGCAGAAACCAGAGGGGCCACCCTAGGATCCCCCCCCTCCCCCTCATTCCCTGGATCAGAGGTTCAAGCCCGTATGGGAGCTAATTAGGTCAAATTGGGAAAGTGTTGGGAAGTGCCGGGCATGTGGGGTCTCCCTGAGCACCATCACTCCCCGCCGTCAGGCTCCAATGGTGTCCACCGTGTTCGCACCTGCTCTGCACGACAGCCAGGCTGCTGCCTGTGAAAAGTGATAGATAGTGGTGAGCCCCATGGTCAATTACAGACTCCCCTCCCACCTACTCCACCCTGTATTGATGGACCAAGGGGGCCACAGGCTTTGTGACTGTGGATCATCTGCTGGAAATTGTCTCCCCGCCGCCCCAGCACCTGCACCAGTTGGGTTGGGGTAGGTGGGAGAGGTGGTGGGGGTACCGTTGGGGATCGATGCTGTGTCGCCCTTCACACATACACACATGCCTCTGAAATGAACAGGGGGTCTGGGATATAGAAGAGGGGCCAGCAATCTGCCACATGTGTCCCCCTCTGTTTATTATTCTGTAATTATCCCTTTGTCAGTCTGCTGGGGGGGGTTTACGTTCCCCCCAACAGCCCCTACCAGGGGTGTCTGTGTTTAAAGACACGCAGACAGCGCAAAACAAACAAGCAGGCACCCTTTTCTCTCTCTGTGGAGAGACAGAGGACATAACGTACCAACAGTAATGACTTGGAGGGATGGAGGAATGGAGGGATGGATAGATGGAGGGATGGTGAGGGATGGATAGATGGAGGGATGGTGAGGGATGGATAGATGGAGGGATGGTGAGCAACCCCCCCCACAATGCAGCCATTTGGACAGGCTTTAAGAAACAAGCCCTCTGCTATGTCTGCTGCCTGCCTGCTTTCATGTCTAGATGTATTTCAGCCTTTTGGAAGCCATGCGATGTGTCTGTGCTGAAACCAGCTGGTGCCGTTCAACCTGTACTGGCCTCATAGGACATGTTTATTGGGATATTTATTGGGGTGTTTATTGGGATATTTATTGGGGGTGTTTTATTGGGATATTTATTGGGGTGTTTATTTGTGTTGTGTATTGGGGTGTTTATTGGGATATTTATTGGGGTGTGTATTGGGATGTTTATTGGGGTGTTTATTGGGATATTTATTGGGGTGTTTATTGGGATATTTATTGGGGTGTTTATTTGGGGTGTGTATTGGGGTGTTTATTGGGATATTT
The DNA here is from genome assembly GCA_030435695.1 of Brachymystax lenok tsinlingensis. Taxonomy (NCBI): domain Eukaryota; kingdom Metazoa; phylum Chordata; class Actinopteri; order Salmoniformes; family Salmonidae; genus Brachymystax; species Brachymystax lenok. Next base: position 30,578,764 of record CM059806.1, read on the forward strand.
ATTAGGGTGTTTATTTGGGGTGTGTATTGGGGTGTTTATTGCCAAACCATGAATTTCAGATAACTACTTGCCAGTACTGGCACTAAACCTGCCTTTGCTTCAGTAAATATAAACCTGTCTAAGATAACAGTATGTTTTAATAGGTCTGGACCATGGAAAGTGATGTTTAAAATGGGTCTCTTGGCAATGAGAAGGGTGAGTGAACACTACCAACTGCAGTTGTGTGTGTGTGTGACTGTGTGTGTGTGTGTGTGTGTGTGTGTGTGTGTGTGTGTGTGTGTGTGTGTGTGTGTGTGTGTGTGGGAGAGAGAAAGGGGGAGTGGAACCACCTCCCTGTTGTCGTGCCTGAGGACGAAACTGGAGCGCTTTGTTGTTGGAGAGCTAGGGAGAACCTGAGTGGCGACGCAGTCCTCCTTTCGTAGCATATCATCTTTAAAGGAGGGAGGGCGGTAGGTCCCTCACAGTCTGGGGAGAAGAGACAAAGCAAGCAGTTTAGTGGAAAAGCTGCTTATCCATCTGAATTAACAGACTAAACCACAGGTTCATCACAGAGCCATGTTATTATTATCCCCTGAGATACGATAGAGCTCTAAACATGTCAGATGAATACAGCACCTGGATGAGATGTTTTAAACATGACCGGCACTTTCTATTTCTGATATTCTGCTTTGTAGTCTATTATTATCTCTACCAATAGACTCTCTGTCACAGGCATGTCTGTTCTCTCCTGGTACTGTCTATACAAACACCAACCTAAGTGACTGTATTGAGACATCTTCCATGGTAGTGTATAGGCCAACCGCTAAAAGACAGTCATGCTGATTGTTCATTAGAATGAACACACACACACACACACACACACACACACACACACACTAGGGAGGAAAACTATCGTGGCAATAAAATAATGATAGCAGGCTTTAATGGCGTTTCAGCATGTTTCATTATGAATATCAGAATATGAAAGCCTCCAGGGTGCATTCTGGCTTTCTGTAACAAATGAAATGCAAATTGCATTTTGAAAACAGTCCCCTCTCTCTGTTGCACCCAAAAACAATTGGATACAAAAGTACAGATAGCCTTCTGTCCACACGTCATTGTGCTACAATCTGAACCTTGACAATACAGTAGAATGCTGCACAGCTTCTCCAGTATTCTAACATTATTCAGTAAATATAAGACAAATATGTCACACCATGTGTTCGAATGCGATAGTTACTGGTAGGGCAGTATTGCAGTAGTTGTTCAATAATTCTATTAGCAACTGACACTGTGAAGGCAATATGGGATTGCTCAGAGGTCAAGGCACAGTACATGTTGTAGTCATGGGATGCATTCTAAATGGTGCCCTATTCCCTATATTGTGCACAACTACCCCAAGGGGCCTGGTCGAATGTACTGCACTATATAGGGAATAGGGATGCCATTTGGGATACAAACAATTTTAGTCTGTGACACTGTTGTCTGTCTGTGGGGATTAATGTTGGGCTGGCATGTCCATGCAAAATGTTTTACATGCAGATGTTTTACATGCAGATGTTTTACATGAAGATGTTTTACATGGAGATGTTTTACATGGAGATGTTTTACATGGAGATGTTTTACATGCAGATGTTTTACATGGAGATGTTTTACATGCAGATGTTTTCCATGCAGATGTTTTACATGCAGATGTTTTACATGGAGATGTTTTACATGCAGATGTTTTACATGAAGATGTTTTACATGGAGATGTTTTACATGAAGATGTTTTACATGGAGATGTTTTACATGCAGATGTTTTACATGCAGACGCTTTACATGGAGACGTTTTACATGGAGATGTTTTACATGGAGATGTTTTACATGGAGATGTTTTACATGAAGATGTTTTACATGAAGATGTTTTACATGCAGATGTTTTACATGGAGATGTTTTACATGGAGATGTTTTACATGCAGATGTTTTACATGCAGATGTTTTACATGGAGATGTTTTACATGCAGATGTTTTCCATGCAGATGTTTTCCATGCAGATGTTTTACATGCAGATGTTTTACATGGAGATGTTTTACATGAAGATGTTTTACATGGAGATGTTTTACATGCAGACGTTTTACATGAAGACGCTTTACATGGAGATGTTTTACATGCAGATGTTTTACATGAAGATGCTTTACATGGAGATGTTTTACATGCAGATGTTTTACATGCAGATGTTTTACATGGAGATGTTTTACATGCAGATGTTTTACATGCAGATGTTTTACATGGAGATTTTAGGGGTGCGTGCAGTACACTAGGTATGTCTGATGGAGCATGTCTCCCAATGTCCTCCCTCCACAGACGGACAGGCCGTGCTACCTCAACCATCTGGAGGGAGGGAGGGGGAGGATGGAGCATAGGAGGGAGGGATATATATATATATATATGAGAGAGAGAGGGAGGAAGAGAGGACCCTGTCTTTCAAAGATATTTCGTAAAAATCCAAATAACTTCACAGATCTTCATTGTAAAGGGTTTAAATACTGTTTCCCATACACTAACAGCTTACAGACAATAAGAAATTAAGGTCACAGTTATGAAAACTTAGGACACTAAAGAGGCCTTTCTACTGAAAACACAAAAAGAAAGATGCTCAGGGTCCCTGCTCATCTGCGTGAACGTGCCTTAGGCATGTTACAAGGAGGCATTAGGACTGCAGACGTGGCCAGGGCAATAAATTGCAATGTCCGTACTGTGAGACGCCTAAGACAGCGCTACAGGGAGACAGGACGGACAGCTGATCGTCCTCGCAGTGGCAGACCACGTGTAACAACACCTGCACAGGATCGGTACAGCCGAACATCACACCTGTGGGACAGGCACAGGGTGGCAACAACAACTGCCCGAGTTACACCAGGAACGCACAATCCCTCCATCAGTGCACAGACTGCCCGCAATAGGCTGAGAGAGGCTGGACTGAGGGCTTGTAGGCCTGTTGTAAGGCAGGTCCTCACCAGACATCACCGGCAACAACGTCGCCTACGGGCACTGGGTTTTACCGTCGCTGGACCAGACAGGACTGGCAAAAAAGTGCTCTTCACTGACGAGTCGCGGTTTTGTCTCACCAGGGGTGGTGGTCGGATTTGCGTTTATCGCGTTTATGGGCCTGTACTCTAGTACGCAAGTGTAAACATCATGGGACCACGCAGCCGTCATTCCGCTCACAAAGGAGACTTGTTCTGTCTCCTAGAGATGAACGTACTTTGGTGTGAAAAGTGCAAATCAATCCCAGAACAACAGCAAAGGACCTTGTGAAGATTCTGGAGGAAACACCATCTGTGGCCACAGAGGACACACTGCGGTCGGTGCCGGGTTGGTCCTTCTGGGAATCGAGGCAGCAGGCAGGGCACTCTGGCGTCACCCCAGGTGAGTATGCACCACTCTCATCCAGAGTCCTCTGTTGTTCACCTGTTTGTACCTGCTTGTTTCCCTGAGTTTTCCCCGCATTCTCAGTATAAGGCGCTAGTCGATTCAGGCGCAGCTGGGAATTTTATAGACAGAGCGTTAGCCCTTAGTGTAGGGATCCCCATTACACCTGTGGTTAGACCTTTCCCGGTTCACGCTCTGGATAGTCGACCATTAGGGTCCAGGCTAATCAAGGAGGCAACCATCTCCCTGTTCATGGAGATGCAGGGGGGTCACGAGGAGAGAATCAGTCTCTTTCTCATTGATTCTCCTGCATTTCCCGTGGTATTAGGTCTTCCTTGGTTGGCCCGTCATAACCCCACCATTTCCTGGCAACAGAGGGCTCTCACGGGGTGGTCGCAGGAGTGCTCGAGGAGGTGTGTAGGAGTTTCAGTTGGTGCTACCACGGTGGAAAGTCCAGACCAGGTCTCCATATCCCCCCAGAATATGCCGATTTAGCTCTTGCCTTCTGTTGTGGATCGTTTCTCTAAGTCCTGTCGTCTCATTCCTATGCCCGGTCTTCCTACGGCCCTACAAACTGCGGAGGCCCTGTTTACACACGTCTTCCGGCACTACGGGGTGCCTGAGGATATAGTGTCTGATCGGGGCTCCCAGTTCACTTCGAGAGTCTGGAGGGCGTTCATGGAACGTCTGGGGGTCTCGATCAGCCTTACCTTGGGTTTCCACCCTGAGAATAATGGGCAGGTGGAAAGAGTTAACCAGGATGTGGGCAGGTTTCTGCGGTCCTATTGCCAGGGCCGGCCGGGGGAGTGGGCAGCGTTCGTGCCCTGGGCAGAGATGGAGCATAAAACTCGCTCCGCCACTCCTCCACTAACCTTTTCCCTTTTCAGTGTGTATTGGGGTACCAGCCGGTTCTGGCACCGTGGCATCAGAGTCAGACCGAGGCTCCTGTGGTAGACGATTGGTTCAGGCGCGCGGAGGAGACCTGGGAAGCCGCTCATGGTCACCTCCAGCAGGCCGCGCTGCGACACAAGCCCAGCGCGGACCGTCACAGCAGTGAGAGTCTGGCTCTCGACCCGAAACCTGCCCCTCCGCCTGCCCTGCCTGAAGCTGGGTCCACGGTTTGTGGGGCCATTTAAAGTCCTGAGGAGAGAACGAGGTTTGTTACCGGTTACAGCTTCCCCTCGATTACCATATTAACCCCTCGTTCCATGTGTCTCTCCTCAGGCCGGTGGTGGTTGGTCCGCTCCAAGAGTCTGAGGTGCGGGAGGTTCCTCCGCCCCCTCTGGACATCGAGGGGGGCCCGGCGTACTTCGTCTGTTCCATCCTGGATTCGAGGCGTCGGGCGAGGAGCCTTCAGTACCTCGTGGAGTGGGAGGGGTATGGTCCGGAGGAGAGGTGCTGGGTTCGGGCGGTTAGATGTATTGGACCCTGAACTTCTGTGGGAGTTCCACCGTCGCCGGCCGGATCGCCCTGCGCCTCGTCCTCCAGCTCGGCCCCGAGGCCGGTGTTGGCGCTGCTAGGGCCGTGCGTCAAGGGGGTACTGTCACGACTGAAGTCGGTTCCCTCCTCGTTCGGGCGGCATTCGGCGGTCGACGTCACCGGTCTTCTAATCATCACCGATCTACTTTTCATTTTCCATTTCTCTTGTCTTGTTTTTCACACACCTGGTTTGCATTCCCCATCATTATCTGTTGTGTATTTAACCCTCTGCTTTCCCCCATGGTCTTGTGTGTGATTGTTTATTGTTAAGCTGTTTCTTTCCGGCTGGTGCATTTCATTTATGCCTCGCCTGTTTTGCGTTTGGCATATTTATTTGTATATTACGCACTTTGCGTTTTGCTTGATAAAATGTTTGAGTAAAGTGTTTTTGCTCACTCAGTAATGTTCTCCTGCGCCTGACTTGAATGCACCAGCTACACAAGAGCCTGACAGCTGTCCTGCGCCTGACTTTAATGCACCAGCTACACAAGAGCCTGACAGCTGTCCTGCGCCTGACTTTAATGCACCAGCTACACAAGAGCCTGACAGCTGTCCTGCGCCTGACTTGAATGCACCAGCTACACAAGAGCCTGACAGCTGTCCTGCGCCTGACTTTAATGCACCAGCTACACAAGAGCCTGACAGCTGTCCTGCGCCTGACTTTAATGCACCAGCTACACAAGAGCCTGACAGCTGTCCTGCGCCTGACTCCTTTGCACTACTACACCAAGCTTTCTGACACTTGCATTTCAAAGATGATTGTACAAACAAAATACAAAAGAACAGTTGTTTTTTTCTTTGTATTATCTTTTACCAGATCTAATGTGTTATATTCCCCTACATTCCTTTCACATTTCCACAAACTTCAAAGTGTTTCCTTTCAAATGGTACCAAGAATATGCATATCCTTGCTTCAGGGCCTGAGCTACAGGCAGTTAGATTGGGTATGTCATTTTAGGCGAAAATTGGAAAAAAGGGGCGGATCCTTTAGAGGATATTAGACCTATACATTGCCTGACAGATGACGAGCAGTAATAGCAGTCCTGCGTCGGTCCCAATGTCTCATAATATGGTCTCACAATAGCCCTAATGCACTCCCAAGTCCTAATAAGCCTAACACGGAGTGAACAGGGCTGCTGATAAGGCATCAGGCCCTCACCCTCGACCTGTCTTGTAGAGAGAGAGAGAGAGAGAGAGAGAGAGAGAGAGAGAGAGAGAGAGGTTATCAGTGCGAGGAGCCACCTACGCCCCCATTCCTACGTATCTGATGACTGCCACTTGACACTGATAGACTCTGTGTCCCCCATTTAGAGGATAATGAGATTGTCTCTCGCTGCACAAAACACCACTGACCACAGAGCAGACGAGAGAGAGAGAGAGAGAGAGAGAGAGAGAGAGAGAGAGAGAGAGAGAGAGAGAGAGAGAGAGAGGAAGGAAGGAAGGAAGGAAGGAAGGAGGGAGGGGAAGGGAGGTATCGGGAGGAAGGAAATAAGGAAGGGAAGGAGGGAGGGAGGGAAGGGAGGGAGGGAAGGGGAGGATAGAGAGAAACAGAGAGAGAGAAGAGAGAAAGAACACAGCCTATTTGACTCCCTAATTGAAGACCATGAGGCGCATAGCTGCTGAACTAAATAGCCAAACCCCCACCTCACCTCACCTCACCTCCCATCCCCAAACCCATTTCACTGACAAAGAACCTGAGCGCAACAATAATAAAGAATTGTTGGTGAAAAAGGATGAAGTGGGCGAACGGCTGTGTCTTATTGGTGGAAAATGAGCATAGCTCCTTATAGAATTCCACATGCTGTCTTCCTCAGGTAGAGTAGGAGGAGAGAGAGCAGGCAATAAAGGGCTGGAAGGGAAGAAGCTGACTAATTGAAAAGAGCCAAGCAGAGCGGAATCTGATACTGCAGCCGCATCGTTTGCTCCTCTCCCTCCTCTCTCCCCCACTGAAGCCCATCGGCAGCCTCGTGTGATTCCAAAAGGCATGGAGGAGCAAAAAGCGGAACGAACAGAGCCAGGCAGGCTGGAAAAACTGTTGCTCACACGCTGATGTGTACTCTTCCCCGTGTGGACAACACGCTGTGACGGAGTGCCTTTGTGCTCTCATTTGAAGGGTTGATGCTGCCTTGGGCTCAGGCTCAGATCCTTCTATTCTCCCCCATTGGTTTTGGCTTGACTGATGCAGTGTTGCACGGCCTCCATGCCAAACCCCTCTAGGTCACACACACACATATTCATTCCATTCACACATTATGTACAAGAGGAATTTTTCTTTTTCAGAAAAGCGTGAAGGATATGTATTATTTTGGCATGCACTCAGCCAGGCAGACACGCATGCACACACACACACACACAAACATACACCAGCCAAAACATAAACACTTTCGCTCCCATAAAAACATGAACACATATAATCATACCTATCCATACACTGAGCAGTGGTGACTTTTTCATTTCCATGCTTATGTATGTCTCCAGTAGCTAGGCAGTCAGAGAACAAGTGACACGGTGAGGTAGAGTCAGGACTCAGCTTACAGGTTCCCGGGTCCAGGTTCTATGTTCCAGGTTCCATGCCCAGGGCACTGCAGTGAGGCTGCATCACAAGGTTCCAGGTTCTAGGTTCCAGGTTCTAGGTTCCAGGTTCCTATCCAGGACCCTGGCTCAACCTGGCTGAACAACAGCCTGCCTGGGGACAGGTGTAGAAGGGAGTGTTTTGGAAGGGAGGGGTGGGGACTGTTGGCTGGTTGCACAGGGTTTTCTGCTCCAGCAATAAAAATGCTAATCAGGTCCGATTCCCCTGGTGACATGCTCTATGTAAAACAGGTTATAGTTCCCAGCTCCACATGTGTACTCTCAATTTACCAGTTGTCCTTTCTTTATTCTCATCTCTTGATGTGGTCTTCATTAAGATGCGATCGACTGTATGTTTGTACACCTCTCTCTCTCTCTCTCTCTCTCTCTCTCTCTCTCTCTCTCTCTCTCTCTCTCAGGCTAATGACAGCGGCTAAGCTGTGTGTGTGTGTGTGTGTGTGTGTGTGTGTGTGTGTGTGTGTGTGTGTGTGTGTGTGTGTGTGTGTGTGTGTGTGTGTGTGTGTGTGTGTGTGTGTGTGTGTGTGTGTCATCCAGCTACACTCTAGCTTTCACAATGATATAATGGGGAGCCTTTTCTGTCTGATAAGAGGAGTTATGTGGTTGGTAATTAAAGGTCAGAGGAGCCAGGAGATTAAAGAATCGTCCCGTAGAAGTGGGCGATAGTCAACAGCGTCTCTCAACAACCTTTTTGTGCCTTGTTCGTTATCTTAATATCTCAGTATTAACAGCAATCATTTAAACATTAAACACCAAGGTTTTTGTTTAATGTTGGACTCAACCCCCTTTTATTTTTCCAGGACAAAACAGAACTGAATGGGGAAAATGGAAAACAAACATTAATCTGCATAATGTCGCCTTTGTCCCCATTTCAGCCTCTTTAACTTTCACATTTAATTAGTTTCAGGCCCTGGCGGGGTGAGATACAGGGGGTTTGGGAGAACCCCCCAAACAGTGGGGGGTAGGGGGCTGGTGGGAGTCCCATCCCCAGAGACCTGTTATGACAAATAAGATGAATGTCGCCCCAGTCTCCAGACTGCCCCAAATTAGACTGATAGGTGATCTTCTCAAGAGGAGGCCCATATATGAGACGCTACGCATATCTCTGTGGTGGGAGTTTGGGATAGGGTGGACAAAGAGTCATATGGACATGGGAGTAATAGGAGACCCCCCACGTGGTCCTAATGACCACTCATGCATGGGGGGGTCAGGGGGTGAGGGGTCAGAGAGGGGACCCAGCAGGGGGTACCCCCATCTTCAGGGGCGCTGAAGCGATGGATGAGATGGGGAACCTGGCAGTCGGATACTCCTGGCAGACAGGACACATGTGTTGTGTGGGATGAAACCCCCATATGATCAGTTTAGATAGACAGTCTAGACTGCTTGAAATGCAATACATGTTACCCTTAGGTTAATACGCCTGCACCCCATTATCATAAACAGATAGAATTTGAAATAGTTTGTTTACTTAACACATATAGGACTCTAAATTCAATGCCACCCAGAGTCACTAGATACCTATCTGGAAATGCTAGAAAAGTCAAGCGTATGAACGTTTGTCAGCACCGGTAAAGCAGAGTGTTTATTTTCTGCCGGTGAAATTTTCAGATGCCACTCTGAGGTAAATGAATGTCTCCTCTATTCTGCCGCCTGCTCACTGCAGCAGCTCTCTGGCACACTTAGACCTCCAATAGTCTGAAAGCAATTTACTTCAACACTTCAGTGAACCCCCAGACAGGCTGATGCATGGCCACTATATCCTAAAGTCTTATAGAATCACAAATCAAGGCAACAGGGACAGAGCAGCAACAGTGTAAAACAGAAAGAAGAAAAAAATAACAGAAAATATCTCTAGGAAGATAGTAGTTTTGTCCCACAAAAATAATTGCCAATTGTTTTTACAAAAGATACAGTGTGGACTCAACAAACGCTCATTATAATTGTGTTTGTGTATATTCGGATGCAATGTAATATTTTTGGCCATTGCGTCATCATCCAATTTCTTACAGCTATTAAATTAGGGATTCGAATGAGGATTCTCGTTCATTTGAAATAGTTCTGCTAACTTGTTAGTTATGCCTGTTAATCTGAGGTCACTGATGACGCTGCTCTAGTCACTTTACAGAAGGCATGTAATGCATGATGGCTGATCTTTACATCCAACATTACATCACAAACAAACCATTCCTAACTCCAATCCAAAAGTCATGATGGATTTTGGATGGCTGCCACTAACTTTTTCTCAGTTACATATTTATGAAATCTATATGTTTTAGGGGGCATCAGAGGACCAATTCCACCTCTCTAGACATACAGTATAATATCTGCATGGGTGTGAGAGAAGGTAAGTCACTTTACCCAAAGAAAACGATTCAGCAAAATTTCAATACAGCTCTACTTGAAGGTGGGAGACAATACGGCGGCCTCTAATATTTCATGATCCCCCCCGATCCCTTTACTGGCTTATAGCGCTGACAAAGCCTCTAAGTCTGCATTACTGGCCCGTACAATACTATAGTCTGACCATGGAAGGGACAATTTCTGATGAGATTTTAAGGCTGGAATGTCTGTTTCAAATCTTTTTGAGGTGACAGTGGCATCTATAGGCATTAATAATATAGTGGGAGACTGTAGTGATGACTCAATGCTTTGGTAGGGGAGGTAGCTGTCCTTATCTTATAGATGAATATATCCCAAATGGCACCCTATTTTCTATATATAGTGCACTACTTTTGACCAGGGCTCTGGTCTAAAGTAGTCCACTATGGAGAGAATAGGGTGCCATTTGGGATGAATCCATAGATTACGTTTTAGTTCCAAAGTGTGGTTATTGGTCTATAGTACAGTTATCATGTCCTCCATACTAAAGCTAGTTGAAAAAGCTTATTTGGGAACATACATTTCCCTATAACAGCAGGATACCTGTGTGCAAGACCTTAAATGGACCGTGTCTTTATATCCAGTACTCTACCCCAAAACAATGTTTTGTTTGCTTAGTGAAGCTGCATTTATGCATTTTATGCATTTCATAAATAATTAGGGTATCACCATACATCATGAACCTACGATATCAATATACATATGTTAATTAACCCATGGTCCCGTCAGCTGAGCCCATCGTTAATGTGTCACACACACACACACACACACACATCTCTCATTAAACAGCCGTGGGCCTCGCCCACCGGACACCAACCCCTCCATCAAGGTGCTCCCTCTGCCCTGGACCTTGCCTGCATCCAGCTGCCATGCCTGGGTAGTGGCAGGCAGACGGGTAGACAGACGGGCAGGCCAGACAGGCTCTGCAGCTGGACCCTGATCTCTCTTTTGACGAACATATCAAGACTGTTTCAAGGACAGCTTTTTTCCATTTACGTAACATTGTAAAAATCAGAAACTTTCTGTCCAAAAATGATGCAGAAAAGTTAATCCATGCGTTTGTAACTTCTAGGTTAGACTACTGCAATGCTTTATTTTCCGGCTATCCGGATAAAGCACTAAATAAACTTCAGTTAGTGCTAAACACGGCTGCTAGAATCTTGACTAGAACCCCAAAATTTGATAATATTACTCCAGTACTAGCCTCTCTACACTGGCTTCCTGTTAAGGCAAGGGCTGATTTCAAGGTTTTACTGCTAACCTACAAAGCATTACATGGGCTTGCTCCTACCTATCTTTCTGATTTGGTCCTGCCGTACATACCTACACGTACGCTACGGTCACAAGACGCAGGCCACCTTACTGTCCCTAGAATTTCTAAGCAAACAGCTGGAGGCAGGGCTTTTTCCTATAGAGCTCCATTTTTATGGAATAGTCTGCCTATCCATGTGAGAGTCACAGACTCGGTCTCAACCTTTAAGTCTTTATTGAAGACTCATCTCTTCAGTAGGTCCTATGACTGAGTGTAGTCTGGCCCAGGAGTGTGAAGGTGAACGGAAAGGCACTGGAGCAACGAACCACCCTTGCTGTCTTTGCCTGGCCGGTTCCCTCCACTGGGATTCTCTGCCTCTAACCCTATTACAGGGGCTGAGTCACTGGCTTCTGGTGCCGTGGCGGAGATCTTGTGGGCTATACTCGGCCTTGTCTCAGGATGGTAAGTTGGTGGTTGAAGATATCCCTCTAGTGGTGTGGGGGCTGTGCAGGCAGAGTGGGTGGGGTTATATCCTGCCTGTTTGGCCCTGTCCGGGGTTTAGTCGGACGGGCCACAGTGTCTCCCGACCCCTCCTGTCTCAGCCCCCAGTATTTATGCTGCAGTAGTTTATGTGTCGGGGGGCTAGGGTCCGTCTGTTATATCTGGAGTATTTCTTCTCTTATCTGGTGTCCTGTGCATTAGGACCATTCCTCAAGGCCTACCTAGCCTGATGACTCCTTGATGTCCCGAGTCCACCTGGCCGTGCTGCTTCTCCAGTTTCAACTGTTCTGCCTGTTTTATGAACATTTTAAAATCTTGTCCATGTTCTGTTATAATCTGCACCCGGCACAGCCAGAAGAGGACTGGCCACCCCTCACAGCCTGGTTCCTCTCTAGGTTTCTTCCTAGGTTTTGGCCTTCTAGGGAGTTTTTCCTAGCCACCGTGCTGTTACACCTGCATTGCTTGCTGTTTGGGGTTTTAGGCTGGGTTTCTGTACAGCACTCTGTGACATCAGCTGATGTAAGGGGGGCTTTATAAATAAATACATTTGATTTGATTTGATTTGCAGCTGCCTTCTCTCCCAGAATCAGGACCACACCGACCATGTCCAGGTGGAGACCAAGTCAAGGGAGGGGAGGTGGAGCTAGGGTGGAGAGAAATAGGTGGAGTTTGCTGGTGGGTGGACCAGATGATAGAAATGTGTATAGGAGGGTGTCCAGGTGGGGACCAAGCCCAGGGAGGAGAGGTGGAGCTGGGGTGGAGAGGGGGTCGGTGGAAGGAGGTGGTGGTGAAGGGTAGATGATATGTATAGGAGGGAGTCCAAGGGTCAAGCTTGGGGTAGACAGGTAATGGATGACATGGACTTGGGGTAAATGACATCATGTTATTGCAATGTTGTTGTAATGTTATTGTAATGTTGTTGTAATGCTATTGTAATGCTGTTGTAATGCTATTGTAATGTTATTGCAATGTTGTGATGTTTTTGCGATGTTGTTGTAATGTAATTGCAATGTTATTGCAATGTTGTTGCAATGTTGTTGTAATGTTATTGTAATGGTGTTGTAATGTTATTGCAATGTTGTTGTAATGTTATTGTAATGTTGTTGTAATGTTGTTGCAATGTTATTATAATGTTGTTGTAATGTTATTGCAATGTTGATGTTTTTGCGATGTTGTTGTAATGTTATTACAATGTTATTGCAATGTTGTTGCAATGTTGTTGTAATGTTATTGTAATGTTGTTGCAATGTTGTTGTAATGTTGTTGTAATGTTATTGTAATGTTATTGCAATGTGATTGCAATGTTATTGCAATGTTGTTGTAATGTTATTATAATGTTGTTGTAGTGTTGTTGTAATGTTATTGCAATGTTATTGTGATGTTGTCATGCTATTCTAATGTTGTTGTAATGTTATTGTAGTCGTGTTGTAATGTTATTGTAATGTTGTTGTAATGTTATTGCAATGTTGTTGTAATGTTATTGTAATGTTGTTGTCATGCTATTATAATGTTGTTGTAATGTTATTGTAGTGTTGTTGTAATGTTATTGCAATGCTTTTGTAATGTTGTTGCAATGTTATTGTAATGTTTTTGTAATGTTATTGTCGTAGAAGATGTGTTCAATTAACACCAATGCTCTGTGTGTTTTCTCTCTCGTTAGGCTGGACAATTAAGGGTTAGCTATTTGGAGAGGAAGTTGTGTGAAATCCGAAGGACTGGATTTATAGCAGATAATTGGGCTTAGAGAGCTCCTCTCACCCACTTATAAAAAAAAAGGGAAAACAAATCCTCTTATCTTTGTAATGAAGAACTGACGTGGAAGAAAGATGAAGCATTTTCAGAGCTGTGTTGTTTACACAGTATAAACATGATGGAAATGACCACAGTAAAACTAAAGGAAATAAACAGGATATGGGTGGTTCAGTCTACATAGTGAGGTTGTTTTGTTAAAAAGTCCCAGGCACGGTCATCTATTCCCAAAGTCTATTATGTTCAGCTGGATCCAGTAACATTGTCTGGTTCACAAATGGCACCTTGTGCCCTTTATGGTGCACTATATTTAACTAAGGTCCATAGGAATCTGGTTAAAAATAGTGCACTATTTAGGGGAGTAGGGTGACATTTGGTACTAACTATTGTCAATTTGTTAACTTCTGAGGTGTCGGTTTTGGAGAGTCTGGCGTGCCCAAAGTAAAAGGTAGTGTCGGGAGTGTCGCTAGCGCCCCACTGCTCCCTAAGTAGTTAAAACCTCTTAAGCACCATCAAGGAGCGCTGGGGCGCCAGCGCCCCGTTCCCGACACTACCCGGTGAAATGTAAGGCGCCAAATTCAAAATCCAAAAGTTGAATTATTAAACATTCATCAATATACAAGTGTTGCATAGTCATCAAAAGCTCTGATTCTTGGCAATATCACAGCGTTGTCAGATTTCAAAAAAAGCTTTACAGCGAAAGCACAACATTTGTTTGTTTGAGGATAGCACCTCATATATTTTCCACATTAGCATAAATTCATATCCAGCGCAGGTCACACAAAACCCATATAAGAGCTAAAATAAATAACTTACCTTTCGAAGAACTTCTGCTGAGGGCATCCCAAGTGTCCAAGGAAGACATCCAATGGTTTTTTGTTAGAAAAAGTCAATTATTATATCCATAAATCTCTGTTTGGTTGGCGCGTTATGTTCAGAAAAGCCACCGTCGAGTCGCCCATTGAACTGTGAAGAGTATGCGTTCAAACTATACCTATCAACTTTGTCCGAACAAATCAAACATCATTTATAATGTATCCTTAGGTACACTTTTATGTATATTTACTATAATATTTCAACCGGATGATAACCTGAACGATAGGAAAGGAAAAAACCAAAGAGTGCACGAGACCGTGAACATGCATGTCATTCTATTTACTTCCTGGATCCATGTCTAAATTCTTCTTCTATTCGCTTCTAATTCAACCTAACGTCATGAATCCCTGTCTAAAGACTGTTGACATCCAGTGGAAGCCATAGGTACTGCAGTCTGAGTCCTAGATAACAACAAATCCCATAGGCAGCTAGGAGAAAAAGGTCATCTAAAAAAAAAACTGCAAATCCATATGGATTTTCCTCGGGTTTTCGCCTGCTATATCAGTTCTGTTATACTCACAGACATTATTTTAACGGTTTTAGAAACCTCAGAGTGTTTCCTATCCAATAGTACTAATTATGTGCATATCCTAGTTTCTGGGCCTGAGTGGCAGGTATTTTACTTTGGGCACACCAGACTCTCCAAAACCGACAACTCGGCTGCCGCTCACTAAGAGGTTTTAACACTGGCCTAACATTTTTCATTGAATTTCTAATAATTATAGAAACAAAATGATTGACAAACTCATTGCTGTGGAGTAATTTCCTTTCTCCACCAAGTTTATTGGTGTACTGACTAACACTAACTAGTGTTCTGCTTTGCACTGTGCACATAGACATGACTGCCTACAGATACTCTGCACATCTGCTGCTGATCAAGTTCTGGATTTTTAATTAGGTTTATTTTGGCATCTCCTACAGGGATCTACCATATCGCTGGAGAGAATGCAGGTGCCTTACCTATCTATCTAATGTATCTATATTTTCACTAACATATCATGCCACAAACCACTTGACCTTCTCTTTGTCCTCTGTAAAATGGTTCAGGAGACGTTCTGTTTACATTTGCGGAATGACAAAACGAGTTAATTTGAATATCTATTGTTTAAAACTCACACGAGAGAATTAAATGTCAATGAGTTCTTTTGATTTGGGTTTTGGGTGTTGCGGAACCATCCCCAGACTAGTATTATGCAAATTAGAGGCGCGCGAGCTTCTATATTTGTCATGCCTTTTTTAAGCTGAACTCAGCAGTTCCCGGGAATTTTCTGTGCGCTAGGTGAGGCGCAAGCAGAATGGACTGTTTTCTCTTGTCTTTTTTCTCCCTTTCCATAAACATGTCAGGTCACCCCTTCCAGGCTATCCTCAGGCATGGCACTGTGGAGTTTGTTAACTGCAAAGATGCAAAGTGATTTTATGCCCTGTTTCAGCCGTGTTGTGGATAGAGCTTGGTTGTTCTAGTCCCCTCAATTCGGTGTTAAACAGGGGTCAGGTGTGAGTCTACAGATGTTACGAACTGCTATCATCAGCATGAAAAGTATAAGCTATATCCCTGATGCAAAATATTTAATACAAACAATAACCTTCACATCAAAATAGACAGGTTATGGTTACGTAAGTCTGATGAAGGTTAACATATATTTACAGTAGGCCCATTCCTATTTCTGTCCAACGTAAGCATAACCTACAGTGGGCCGACACAGGAAATAATAGTAGCCCAATAGGTCCGTAGCCAATGTGTATTAAAGTCGTATCAAAACTTGAAGGTTATAGCATATCCGGACTGCAGTGCACATGTGACCTATACAATGGCACGGGGCACGCCGGGGACTAACCGGGCGCTGACACAAACACAAAGGCGTCCTGCTGCAGGAAAGAACAAAAAGAACACGATGTCAAACAACCAAGGATACTCCTGCTTCTGGATCTCCGTTAATTGCGCACATATTGGCTCCTGCAGGAATCATTGAGGAAAAATACCTTTTGGTACCCAGCTCCTGTGATTTGCATAACGCGAACACCATTGGTTTATAGAGTGTGATGTAAAAAAGTGACCTGCAAGCCTCGGGCAACAGCCAGCCTTTGATTTTGTGGTTAGCGTCAGCGTTGGTTTGAAAACGTTGAGTGAGCGGGGGTTTATAAAAGTTATTACTGTGATGGAAGATGCAGTCTTTTATTTTCAAAACTCCTAAGCTCATCCTTACTGGCCAAATAAAAATGAATTTACGTCAACTTACTGTCCCCTAAAAAAGTATCATAAACATGCTCATTAAACTATATAGCTAAGTCAATGTGTCGGTGTAGTAAGAACATAGAACACAAATAAAATTATAGATCTACAGGACTAATAATATTATATTGCATACTATTATTATCTGTCAGTGTTGCATTTATTGTGATGATTTACTGAAAATAAATAATGGTCAACGCCATAATAAAACATGGTGTTATCAACAGAAGAAAAAAAAAGAAATCGTGGACGACTCACCAAGTCCATAAATCATCCTAGTTCAACGTTGGTCCCGGGAGATTTCTTTTGATGGATTAAATTAAGCACTTCCATCTCCATCTCGCACATGATCGCAGCCATATAAATCCCAACAGCTGATCAACAGACTTCAGAAAGTCCAAGACCTTCACAGAGTGCAGCACGGAGAGAGAGAGCGAAAGGGGGAAAGCCGGAGCTAGCTGAGAGGCAGCGTTTTCATCTGAGTGACTTTTTCTGCCATCCTTTATACAATGAGTGGTAAATATTTACGTGGGAACTGTCAAATACTCCATTAAAGGGACGCGCTGTGAAGTTTAAAACGAGCCAAATCCTGGGAGCATTTACCAGCCTCTTTCCCAGGGTCGATCTGTGAGGAGACTGAGTACAGCTGCACGAGGAAGAGAGAGAGCGAGGAGAAGAGCGAAGGAACGGATCTCTCACTGTCTCGCTGCGGGGGTGCTGTCCAGTGCTGAAGACTGCCTGCCTATACATGCACGCAGCACTGAAAGGGAGCTATCCAGTGCTGAAGTTGCATTTCTGACCAGCGGAACACGGCGCTGTCGCACGTAAACCAGCAGCTCAACAAGGACTAGCAGCGTGAGGATTCGGAAGGGGTCTCAGGCTTTTCGCCCTGTGCTGGCATCTGATCACACACAAATCGGCGTGCTGAAAAGCGATTCGCCCGTCTATACAACTATCCCCTTTTCCGCCCGCCTTGCATGAGGAGAGACCCATTGAACCACCGGACGAGTGTTGTTTTGTGCAGCGTAGAACCATGCCAAGATCTTTTCTGGTCAAAAAGGTTAAGCTCGATGATTTCTCATCTGCTGATCTGGAGAGACATTATGGCAGGTCGAGGACCGACCTCAGCCTCCGCTTTCATGAAAAAGGTAAAGCTGTTAGAATCTGTGACTTTGACGTTAATATGCCCACACCGTCTTTTATCGGCATGCACAATGTTTATCTCATATTGCTTGGTCTTCTATGTGTAGGCTATACTAAGTGCTTATTGTAGTTTATTTGCGTGTGGATAAGCTTGTTGCACATCGAGCTTTGCTTGACCCGCGGTCACATTCTATTCTATTTTGCATTTTTGCCGACTCTGCATATTTCCCGAGGCAGGGATATTTCCAGTGCTCTATAGCGGAGCACACAAGGCTAACACCCTGTTGAGCGACATCAACCCACAAGTGTGCAACAGACGAGTGTGCAAGATACTGTATATTAGAATACGGCGTATCCCTTTGGATCATTAGTCCAAGCCCACTACCATAGCCACACAGAGACAGAAAGGATAGAGAGAGAGAGAGAGAGAGAGAGAGAGAGAGAGAGAGAGAGAGAGAGAGAGAGAGAGTATGTTTGTCTCTAAAACGAAGGCTTGCTCATGTTTCAAGACATTATTTACGCTCTATAAAATACAGTGCGTGCACTTGCATTTGCATAACCAGACTGTATTTTTTCCGGAAGTACATTTATAGAATATTCATCCACATTCCTATCTCTTGGTCATGGAGTACCCTGGATGGACCTGGATGTAAGTGAGACTATGTGTACGTTCAGTGCTGCACATCGACCTATATTCTGAGAACGGCAAATGCAATTATAACTGAAATGATATTATTCCCCTTGCGCCTTTGTCCTTAAATGGGATAGCTCACTAATTGAAACTGAGATGTTGATTTTTTGGGGTGAAGTGATGTGGAAAAAAATACCTTCACAAGAAGTCTTTCAACCCACCTCTGTTGGAACTGTAAATGACTGAAATAATAGGCTGCAGAGCTCACGCACTGTGAGTCACAAATGAAGCCTTGCAACTAGAGAGAATTCCACTGTTGCATCAGTTAACATCAGTAGGCCAAATCACATAAATCATTTAATCCGTCTGTTGTTCTTTTCAACGCTACAGGGTACATCAGTGACTACATGACCCCATCTGTCTACGACGGCGAAAGTGACAATGGCATCCACAGCGAAAAAGGCCCCTCTCCCAGCCCCATCTACGATGGCATCCACAGCGACTACGGAGCACCGGACTCGGACCAGCCCGACAGCCCCCATTCTGAGATCTCCTCCGGCTACATCAATGGAGACACCGCCGTGAGCGAGGGCTACACGGTAGACGCCTTCTTCATCACGGACGGAAGGTCGAGGAGAAAAGTCATCAGCAGCCCCAGGACCATACAGCGTCACACGTGCAACGAGTGTGGAAAGACGTACGCCACGTCCTCCAACCTAAGCCGGCACAAGCAGACCCACCGGAGTCTGGAGAGCAAGATGGCCAAGAAGTGCCCCACCTGTGGGAAGGTGTACGTGTCCATGCCCGCCATGGCCATGCATCTGCTCACCCACGACCTCAAACACAAGTGTGACATATGTAGCAAGGCCTTCAGTAGACCTTGGCTGCTGCAGGGACACATGCGGTCACACACCGGCGAGAAGCCCTTTGGATGCGCACACTGCGGAAAGGCATTCGCCGACCGCTCCAACCTTCGCGCTCACATGCAGACGCACTCCGCCTTCAAGCACTACAAGTGTAAGAGATGCAACAAGACCTTTGCTCTAAAGTCCTACCTTAACAAGCACTATGAGTCCGCCTGCTTTAAGGGAGAGTTCTCGCCTATGAGCTCCATTGACGATTGACTTCCATAGTACCCATGAACACGTAATGAAACTTCTTCCAATGGTACTCCTATATTATTCCCTAGACAACCTGTTCCATGGTGACAGCACAGGTCTTATACCCTCCTGCAGCAAATAGCATCACCAAGGACATGTTGGATTACTCATGTAGCCTATACCCTAACTTTTGTTTCCATTGGCTATCCTCCCTTGATTGTTATAACAACAACAGTATGTTCAAGTATTATGAGCTGAAATATCATATGTTTGCCAAACTCACAGGACATTGAAAATGTCTTAATTTCTCTCAAAGGTCAAACCTTTTTAAGTATTGGACATTATTGTACTGGTGTTAAATGGCCACAAAAGTGTTCATCATTGAGGTAAACCTATTTATTTAGTCACTTATTTATGTAGGCCTATGTATTTATTAGTTAATTTATTAATTTTTTACTTCAAGTTTGTTTAGAATCTTCATTTGCACTTTAATTTACTTTTTGTTTTGCAAGCCTTCGTCGTGAATATGCCAAAGCATTTGACACTTTCTATATATCCTCTTATTTTATTTGACACTTTATAAACCTATTGCATGCAAAAAAAAAACAGAAAACGATAATAATGAAATCTATGCCAATTTAATGAAGCTTTGGATTTTTGCCAAAATCTAGATAGCATCCGGCGGCAATATTTCTTGGGAGTCTTATCATAAAAAACTATAGAGCAATAATGCATGGTATTAGTAAAGCGTAACAACTATGACATCATCTTTCTATCCAATACTCTTAGTAGTCATACACATTGAATATCAGGGAAAAGCCAGTGAGTGTGGTATTTAATGGATAAACCCATGGGGTGGGATAGGGAGCTGGTCCTTTTGTAAATGGTTACGCAACTGCCTGCCACGTATTTGTCGTAGTCTTAGAACGTAGGCTTCTGGTGCTAATGGAATAGTTCCAGAACAATCCAGAACATCTCACCACCAAGTCTGTGGAATGAACGCCCGAGGCCGCAATGTTGGCGGAGCTACCCCATATCACATCTCTCACAGGTGGGCAAGTTTAGGGGTCACTTCCGAGATCCCTTGCACTGCACCAGGGCTCAAAATGATCAACACAATAAGATGACCTTACTCTAGCCATGATAAAGTCCATTCATCTTATTAAAGCACTTCCTTATACTACGAACGTTTCAACTTTTTAAAGATAGTAGCACAAGTATAGATTCAGGTAGAAAGGCCTTGTATTAGCTATAGGCTAACCGCTGTTTTTGTACTATGCTGATCAAAGGAAAATAACTGTTTATTACAAGATGCCTTGTACATAACCCTTTGATGAATCTAATATTTCTACAAACTGTAAAGAATCAAAATAATCTTATTTCTGGAGTTATTTTCCCTGGGATTTTTATGCCTAGTATTTGAACAATTTAAAAGCACAATGGCACCGGACATTTTGTCTCACTTCATAATAAAGAATGAATAAAGACCTAACACAATACGGTCCATGTTTGTCTAAACCTTTTAGAGAAATCAGATAAGTAGACATATATCATGTTTACATGATGAATTCCTGTAGTGTTTGTCTGTGATTATATATTGTGGTCTAATTTGGCGTTGGACTGGGTGTAAGGTTTCAGACAGTGGGTCACGTCAGGAGCACGCGCCGTAATGCAACAGCATGTTTCTGCAATAACAAGCACTGTTGAAAGCTCTTGTTGACACTGCTAGGCAGACTTCAGTGACGTGAAACGATCATCTGTTGAGCAAAAAGGCTGCATTTTATACTGCATTGCACACCATGTGCTTTAGGGGGAATAGTTTGAGGTCATCACATATTCTGTTTTTTAATCCAAAACATATATTTATTGAATTATTATTTATCTGATTTCTCTTTCATAAATGTTGGGTTTTGCGAAAGGGGCCACGGTGACTTCAAAATAAATATCTGCATTGATGAAAGCTCTCGACAAATCAAGATGGTTATCTCTTTCAAAAAATATATAGAAAGTAACTGAAACTGAAATTAGTCCTAATCAAACTAATTCTGCATGTGTTTTCCCTTTTATACTGAGCAGCATTTGAGCACTTTCACCGGAGGTGTCATGCATGTGGACGTCAAGAGATCTTTATTTACTAATGGAATAGCCCTTAAAGTTTAATTGGTTACCATCGAGGCCTGCAGCAGGTTTGTTTTGGTGACGTCAGGAGTACAACTTTAACCTTGAGCAGACACGCCGCTCTGTGACTGGGGCAGAATCCGCCTGCAGGCTTCCTTTCCAAGGTCCCCACTGAAACCGTTATCTATCCGCGGCTCTGCATCGCTTGCTTCAAAGTGACTCCTACAGATTGACTGCAAACAACAGGTTCATTACTGGGTAGTTAATAGGGATGTTTCACTCTTAATGGAGGAGAGAGAGAGAGAGAGAGAGAGAGAGAGAGATGGCATGGCTTTGAATATGTGATTTACATGTTTTTGAATGGTGTGGTGATGAGGAAATGTAAGGTTGGTGGTTGGTATGGTGATGAGCAATTTGAGGAAATTATGAGCAATGCAATGCAGACACTGGAGAATGAGCACCAAGCCCTGAGCAGAGCACTACTCCTCCCTAGCTGGAGAATGAGCACCAAGCCCTGAGCAGAGCACTACTCCTCCCTAGCTGGAGAATGAGCACCAAGCCCTGAGCAGAGCACTACTCCTCCCTAGCTGGAGAATGAGCACCAAGCCCTGAGCAGAGCACTACTCCTCCCTAGCTGGAGAATGAGCACCAAGCCCTGAGCAGAGCACTACTAATCCCAAACTGGAGAATGAGCACCAAGCCCTGAGCAGAGCACTACTCCTCCCTAGCTGGAGAATGAGCACCAAGCCCTGAGCAGAGCACTACTCCTCCCTAGCTGGAGAATGAGCACCAAGCCCTGAGCAGAGCACTACTCATCCCAAACTGGAGAATGAGCACCAAGCCCTGAGCAGAGCACTACTCCTCCCTAGCTGGAGAATGAGCACCAA
This sequence comes from Brachymystax lenok tsinlingensis, assembly GCA_030435695.1. Lineage (NCBI taxonomy): Eukaryota > Metazoa > Chordata > Actinopteri > Salmoniformes > Salmonidae > Brachymystax > Brachymystax lenok. The sequence continues at coordinate 30,601,092 of CM059806.1, forward strand.
GCCCTGAGCAGAGCACTACTCCTCCCAAACTGGAGAATGAGCACCAAGCCCTGAGCAGAGCACTACTCCTCCCTAGCTGGAGAATGAGCACCAAGCCCTGATCAGAGCACTACTCCTCCCAAACTGGAGAATGAGCACCAAGCCCTGAGCAGAGCACTACTCCTCCCAAACTGGAGAATGAGCACCAAGCCCTGAGCAGAGCACTACTCCTCCCAAACTGGAAAATGAGCACCAAGCCCTGAGCAGAGCACTACTCCTCCCAAACTGGAGAATGAGCACCAAGCCCTGAGCAGAGCACTACTCCTCCCAAACTGGAGAATGAGCACCAAGCCCTGAGCAGAGCACTACTCCTCCCAAACTGGAGAATGAGCACCAAGCCCTGAGCAGAGCCCTGCTCCTTCCTAGCTGTGTTGCAGCATCATGAGTCACAACTTTTATTATGCTGGAAGACCAAAAGTGCAGAGTCTCCCCACCACTCCCTGAGGCTGTGTGCCAGTTTCAAAATGTCTAATGATGATGCTACACGATGATGTCACTAGCTACATAGATTCCACATCATACACACTCATGCACTGCCTCATTAAAGTCAAAACTTTGACAGTGTGTGTGTGTGTGTGTGCATGCGTGTGGATGCAAGTGTGTTCGTATTACATCACCGTCCCTCAGACCACAAACCTGAAAGATTCAGATTCTAGTCATTGAGATCTCTTCTCCTTATTGGCCAAGGTAAAGGGCAGTGTACCCAGTCCAGTAAGCTACATATCCACCCGGCTCTATCTCTCTCACCACCACCGCTATCTCCTCTCTCTCCCTCTCTCTGTCTTTCTCTCAATTCAATTCAAAGGGCTTTCTTGGCATGGGAAACAGATGTTTACATTGCCAAATCAAGTGAAATAGATAGTAAACAAAAGTGAAATAAACAATAGAAAATGAAAGGTAAACATTACACTCAACATTTCAAATGTCATATTATGCTATATGCGATGTGCAAACAGTTAAAGTACAAAATTCTCTCTCTCTCTGTGTCTTTCTCTTTGTCTCTCTCTGTATATCTCTCTCCCTCTCTCCATGTCTCTCTCTGTCTCTCTCTCTCCCTCTCTCTATGTCTCTATCTGTGTCTCTCTGTCTCTCTCTCTCTCCCTCTCTCCATGTCTCTCTCTGTCTCTCTCTGTGTTTCTCTCTGTGTCTCTCTCTGTGTCTCTCTCTATGTCTCTCTCTATGTCTCTCTGTCTCAGTCTCTGTCTCTCTTTCTCTGTGTCTCTCTCTCTCTATATCTGTGTCGCTCTCTGTCTCTGTCTATGTCTCTGTCTCTCTCAATCCCTCTCTCTGTCTCTTCTCACTGAGTCTCTGTGTATCTCTCTCTCTCCCTCTCTCTCTCTCTCTCTCTCTCTCTCTCCCTCTCTCTGTGTCTCTCTCAGTGTCTCTCTCTGCCATGAGCCACGAGGCGACAGACAGTGACACTTTGATTAAACCAGCTGTGATGCGGAGATTATGCTAGCTGGCATGGTTCCCACACCACAGAGGCCCCATGCATGCCCCAGACCCAGCTCCATCCGGCTTCGTAAAGATATTGTTAATCATGAAATTGCTCGCGTTATGTCACATACCATTTCCCCCCCGAAAAGGGCATGATTAATGAAATGATTCATCACACTCGCAATATTATCTAAATTAATCCATTCATTCTTGTAAATCAGTTGTTCGCTCGCACTGGACAGCTGAGTACATCACATCACTGGGAGGGAATATCAATTTCACTGTCTCACGCAAGTGTCCCCATAGCTCACTGGCTCCCACTGGGAATTTATGCAGTGAAAATCAAAGTTTCTGAGATGTTTTATCTTCATCATTACTATTGGTGTCAGCCTCTGTCTTTACCTCACCTTAGATGTAACTCAGATAGGTGACCTTTGACCGGGTACAGCTTGAGGTAATGTGTACCTCGGCATTAAACCTGAGGGTCATTATGCTGGGAAAAAAAGAGAGAGTGAGAAAGAGAGAGAGAGAGAGAAAGAGAGAGAAAAAGAAAGGGAGAGAGAGAGGGAGGGGAGGGGGGTGCTTGTCTTGCTGTTGTTGTTTTCTCCTAAGGTGCAGGGTAATTGTGCTGGGAGGACTGCATCAGCACAAGCCATTACTTAAACTGCAGACAGGTGCAGGTAGGCCGATCTGTGTGTATGTTGACACACAGACACACACACATTCACACACGTTTTACAGATTTATATTTCTACATTTCAATCCTATGATTCCCCCCTATTGATGTGACGTCATCAACAAGACATTACAGTCCTATTTAAAAAAAAATATGTATATATATATATATATATATATATATTTCACCTTTATTTAACCAGGTAGGCTAGTTGAGAACAAGTTCTCATTTACAACTGCGACCTGGCCAAGATAAAGCAAAGCAGTTCAACACATACAACAACACAGAGTTACACATTGGAATAAACAAACATACAGTCAATAATACAGTAGAAAAAAAACAAATCTATATACAATGTGTGCAAATGAGGTAAGATAAGGAACATAAGGCAATAAATAGGCCATGGTGGCAAAGTAATTACAGTATAGCAATTTAACACTGGAATGGTAGATGTGCAGTAGATGAATGTGCAAAGTAGAAATACTGAGGTGCAAAGGAGCAAGATAAATAAATGAATACAGTAGGGGATGAGGTAGTTGGTTGGGCTATTAACAGATGGGCTATGTACAGGTGCAGTGATCTGTGAGCTTGCTCTGAAAGCTGGTGCTTAGAGCTAGTGAGGGAGATAAGTGTCTCCAGTTTCAGTGATTTTTGAAGTTCGTTCCAGTCATTGGCAGCAGAGAACTGGAAGGAAAGGCGGCCAAAGGAGGAATTGGCTTTGGGGGTGACCAGTGAGATATACCTGCTGGAGCGCGTGCTACGGGTGGGTGCTTCTATGGTTACCAGCGAGCTGAGATAAGGCGGGGCTTTACCTAGCAGGGACTTGTAGATGACCTGGAGCCAGTGGGTCTGGCGACGAATATGAAGCGAGGGCCAGCCGACTAAGGCATACAGGTCGCAGTGGTGGGTGGTATAAGGGGCTTTGGTGAGAAAGCGGATGGCACTGTGATAGACTGCATCCAGTTTGCTGAGTAGAGTATTGGAAGCTGTTTTGTAGATGACATCGCCAAAGTCGAGGATCTGTAGGATAGTCATTTTTACTAGTGCAAGTTTGGCAGCATGAGTGAAGGAGGCTTTGTTGCTAAATAAATGCCGATTTTAGATTTGCTTTTGGATTGGAAATGTTTAACGTGAGTCTGGAAGGAGAGTTTACAGTCTAGCCAGACACCTAGGTATTTGTAGATGTCCACATATTCTAGGTCAGAGCCGTCCAGGGTAGTGATGCTAGTCGGGCGGGCGGGTGCAGGCAGCAAACGGATGTGACGTCATCAACAAGTCATTTCAGTCCTATGATTCCCCCTATTGATGTGACGTCATCAACAAGACATATGTCCTGTCTGATGTTAGAACAGTGTGGCGTGTTTCCATGGTCAGGTTGGAAGAGAACAGATTGTTTTGAATGTGTTGTTCGGTATGTTCTGGTGTGTAAATGGCTCGCTCACAGGACACACGCAGCATGGATGTGGGAGGTGACATCACACATTGGTCTGGCAGCTTTGAGGTGTCTGGCTTCAGCCTTCAGGCGCAGCTGGGTTCAAACCAGGATGTATATAAACCTTAGATTGCTGATGCCATTGGCCATTGAGAGGCTTTGAAGCCACTGGTCGGTAGGAGCAGTCCTCCATAGGAATGAATGGAATTCTACAGTATTTCAATTAAATGTTTCAAAGAGAAAATTACATGTATTTAAGTATTTCTGTTGTATTAGTGGGGACAGTATCATTAGTCATCTCTATAACATTATGCTATAATTAAGCAACTTTTAAAATATATATAAAAACGAATTAAATTGTAATGTTTAAGGTGTCTGTAATATAATAAACATGTCAAAAATGAATGTAGACATTAATACATGCATTTCTATAACTTCCTAAATACATGTTTTTAAATGGGGGTACCAAGATGGAGGCATGTCGGCTTCAACAGAGCGCCCCCCATTTAAAATAATACTGTGAAATTGTGAAAATCATGATAACGCCGTTTTAGTGTACGAGCTGTTTGAAAAGACTGGCTGTTCTGGTGGGGTGGAGTTTTTGTCTGCCTGACGACATCAGTTAAGTTAACAGACCAAAAACAGAGAGATTTAAACCTAACAAAGAGTTTCAATAACAGCTGGTTTTCAGGTTACATATCCATCCAATTAGGCTCATCCAATTAGGCTCATCCAATTAGGCTCATCCAATTAGGCCCTTCACTTAGACCACTCCCAGACAATCCTAGCTAAATTGTTGCATGAGATACATTTTTGCTAAGAAGCTATTTTTGACCATTTGAATAAAAAATAAAAAATAACAGTAAGGTTTAAAATTGTTACCCAGAAATTATGTGATATTGAGATCCGAACGGCTGCATTGGACCTTTAAATACATTGAGTGTTTGTTCTAGTCTACCTAGAGTGTCAGATGGTTGGGCAAGCTCAATCAAACACAGCTATTTTCAATGGTGTCGAGTAGTATTTGAACCCAGGTCTCCCTTCAGGAGTGCCACATGGTGCTCAGTTTAGATCTGAGCTGAGAGGAAGAGATGTGAAAAGTGTCTCCAAACTAAATATCAGGGGGATCAACTGGTGCGTTTCCTACTAGCTGTCTCTACAGGTGTGTCTATTTCTCTGTGGTACAGGGTGATTTTGGCTCTGTGTGCTCGCACATCCCAGGACCGTCTTCACCTCCTCTCCTGATGTCCAGTATTTCTACCACCCAGATACCTCTAGCTCACTAGCTACCTATATTGTTCGATTTTGCTTTATTATATTACATTTTAGTTGAGTCATATTTTTCACAGGGCAAGTGCTGTAGCTAGGACTAGATTTCCAAAAGCATGAGAAATGCATCCGTCAGGGGTGTGTGAGTGTGTGTGTGTGTGCGCACGCGTGTGTGTGTTTGTGTGTTTGTGTGTGTGTGTGTGTGTGTGTGGTGGTGGTGCTGACCCAGTTTGGATGACATGCAGCTGAAAGCAGCTTGCTTAGGCTGGCAGACCAGAATGTGCATTTTTTTACAGCGGCTGAGGCATCATTCAGCCCCCGCTCCCCTTCTTTACAGCACGTTTACCATAGAATTACACTGCAGACACAATCAAGCTCCACTCCTCGCTGAACCACGGAGACTTAATTGTGAGAGATGAACTGAAAACTGCACTCAGCCGACTCCTTTTGATTGGTTATTTGCTGTGGTTAAAGAGGATTCTGGATTAGCCCGGAGGTTGCATGCCTAATCAGTCTGAAGTGAACCAGCGGTCCCTGCTGCTTCTTGGTGACTGTCTACTCTGTCTCGCTGCGTTGCCGCACCTGTTGCTCATACACTGTACTGTGGTATGAGACCAGGTCATTTCAGGAAGGGTTTATCCAGGGTTTATCTCTAACACAGAGATGGCAGGGCAGACCAGAGAATGGAAGGTAGTGGAACTTGGTGACGTACATTTAACGGAACAGGTTCAAGTCACAGATACTGCACATGCACAGATGGTGTTACTGGGCAACATGGATAAATGATTTATCTAACAGTGGCTGAATAGAAATAATAATGTAATGATAGGGCGGGTGTTTGTGTTTAAGTTCCTCTGTATTGTTAGCTAATAAACAGGCAGGGAGAGAGTGAACGGTAGGCAACGCGGGCGCCGGGCCCTGCAGTGACTTCAGGCAGCGGAGGCGCCGGGCCCTGCAGTGACTTCAGGCAGCGGAGGCGCCGGGCCCTGCAGTGACTTCAGGCAGCGGAGGCGCCGGGCCCTGCAGTGACTTCAGGCAGCGGATGCGCCGGGCCCTGCAGTGACTTCAGGCAGCGGAGGAGCCGGGCCCTGCAGTGACTTCAGGCAGCGGAGGCGCCGGGCCCTGCAGTGACTTCAGGCAGCGGAGGAGCCGGGCCCTGCAGTGACTTCAGGCAGCGGAGGAGCCGGGCCCTGCAGTGACTTCAGGCAGCGGAGGCGCCGGGCCCTGCAGTGACTTCAGGCAGCGGAGGCGCCGGGCCCTGCAGTGACATCAGGCAGCGGAGGCACCGGGCCCTGCAGTGACTTCAGGCAGCAGAGGCGCCGGGCCCTGCAGTGACAGGTCACACAGTGACTCATCTCCGGGCTTCTAAGCAGAGCATGGCTGCCTGGTGCATTTGTCGCCCTTCTTACCTCCCTCCCTCCGTCTCTCCTCTCCTCTCCTCCGTACCACACACGCCATATATTGCGATGGGAAGGGAAATATCATGCATATTCAATGAGCATAAAAGAGCAGGGACTTGCAACAACAGGCTTTGATCTAAATGAGTCTGTGAAAAAGCGGATTCCTTGGGTTAAAACCGTTGGGTGCAAAATAAAGGCCAGGGAACTTTTAATGGCTTGGCTTGCTTTTTCACAGCTGTTGCTTTGCTCACTACAATGGTGCCTCTTGTGACAGTCGAGTACAGGGTAAATAAACAAGCATTCAACAGCACAAAGCCATCTGAGAGAGCAGGGGTCTGGGCAGGGACATGTAGTCTTACCTGTGATATACAACTACAGAAAAACCTTAAAGAGTGAAATGACGTTGCCACAAGCAGCACCACAGATATTGAGATGAGCGAGACACAGTATCAAATCAAATCAAATGTATTTATAAAGTCCTTCTTACATCAGCTGATGTCACAGAGTTCTGTACAGAAACACAGCCTAAAACCCCAAACAGCATGCAATGCAGGTGTCTGTAAGTAAGCATTTCACTGTAAGGTCTACACCTGTTGTATTCGGCGCACGTGACACACAAACCTTGATTTGATTTGATTTAATCCAATACGCATGCTGTTTGGGGTTTTAGGCTGGGTTTCTGTACAGAACTCTGTGACATCAGCTGATGTAAGAAGGGCTTTATAAATGCATGATTTTTGAGGTGCTCTACTAAGAGCATGTTCTACGAGGGCTGGGGAAGGGAAGAACCACAAACCATTGATCTGATGCTCTCTCATTCGTGTGACTGGATCTTCAGGTGACATGTGATGAGAAGAAAAGTGAAGTGAACAAAAAGGTGGATTAAAGAACTCAGTCAAACAATTTAATGACATTACATCATTGATTTGGCTTGGCAGGCTGCCCAGGTCCTGCTGTATGTAGGCCAACCAAGCAGGCCCTGCTGTATGTAGGCCAACCAAGCAGGCCCTGCTGTATGTAGGCCAACCAAGCAGGCCCTGCTGTATGTAGGCCAACCAAGCAGGCCCTGCTGTATGTAGGCCAACCAAGCAGGCCCTGCTGTATGTAGGCCAACCAAGCAGGCCCTGCTGTATGTAGGCCAACCAAGCAGGCCCTGCTGTACGTAGGCCAACCAAGCAGGCCCTGCTGTATGTAGGCCAACCAAGCATCAACAGGAGCAGCTCATAATTCTGTTAACCATCTGTTATGCAACACGGTGGCAGATATAATACTAACGGTCGGTCAGTCAGTCAGTCAGTCAGTCAGTGTCTCTCTCTCTCTCTCTCTCTCTCTCTCTCTCTCTGCTTGGTGCTTAAAAATGTATTGGAATGTGTGTGTCTCTCTCTGTCTCTCTCTTTTCTCCTTACCTCTCCCTCTCACTCCAAGGTTCAATATCCAACACTTTCTCACAGATATACTCCTGTTTATAACCCAACAATAATAAAACCTGGAACCTTTGACTGCATGGCTTAACAGGTGGCACAATCAGTCCTCGCGGACGGTGGATCTTTGATGTCAGGCCACCTCCCTCTGAGTTTCTATTTTCAAAGTGGGGAGCGACTGACGTACGTTGTATGTTCGAAAACAAGCCAAGTGTGCCATCTGTTGCTGACTATATTGTCACTGCAGCCCCTTTGAGCGCAAGCATGGCCTTTAGCCGTCGCTAGGATGGGGTTCACGTCTTATAAAATGTTCCTGTAGTGTTGGGGACACACTGAAAGTTATGGAAGGAGGGTGGAGGATGAGGCATATAGGAAGGAAATTCATATAGATACGGACTGGGGGGTTTAGGGGCTTTTGGAGTTGTGTGACAGATATGAAGAATGCCAATAGAATGGAGATAAAACGTATTGATAACTATAGAAACTTCAGGGGAAAAACAATTTACTCCTTGCCACTTTTTGAGCTAAATCGGTGCTCACGGCGTGCTGGCGTGGTGTCGGCGGGGCTCTGTTCAAAGTGGACGGTTGGGAAGTGTCGTCGCAGTGTCACAGCAGGCTAACACCACAGGCTAACACCACAGGCTAACACCACAGGCTCCATTGTAATTAGGCTGGCGGCTCGTGGGATGAGGAGGGTGCAAGGCAACGGTCGGTTTGTATAGGCGTGTATGTGTTGGGGTGTGGGGGTTAGGAATGTGTGTGTGTGTGTGTGTGTGTGTGTGGAGGAATCTGAGCTTGGAGCTTGCTTTTCGATGGAGAGAAGATACAGAGAGAGAGAGAGAGAGAGAGTGTATGTTTCATCCTTCCTCCCCTCTGACAGGTGTTATGTAACAGAGTTGGGGCTGGAGTGCTAACACATCCGGTAGCCTGGCAGGCCTGTTACTGTTCTTCAGTCACACTGCTGGCTCGAGGTGAGAGAGAGAGTGACTGACTGAGGAAGCCAGTGACATGCAGGTAGAGAGAGAGAGAGAGAGAGAGACTGATGGGTAGGTAAGAGTCGGCACTACTCTCAGGACAGCCCTTTCATATGAAGTGTTTTGAGCACCCAACCAATTATTATTAAATCTCACAGACATATCATTTAGTCATAGTAAATACCTTAGCCTAAACGTTATAAACCCATGAATAACTGAATTACAAAGCTCAGAGAGCCTTGTTAAATGTCAAACAGTAAATCCGTAGTCACATTTCATATTATTTCCTGATTTCTTCACAAATTAAGCCATTGCTCTATCATATCATAGTCATATTTGGGTTGATAATTCTCCTAACAACAACCCATCTCCAACACCATAACCAAGTCTACTGTAGAAAGATCTCCACCACTATAGCCCAGTCTACTGTGGGAAAATCTCCACCACCATAGCTCAGTCTACTGTAGAAAGAGCTCCACCACCATAACCCAGTCTACTGTAGAAAGAGCTCCACCACCATAACCCAGTCTACTGTAGAAAGATCTCCACCACCATAGCCCAGTCTACTGTAGGGTCGATCTACATTACCATAACCCAGTCTACTGTAGGGTCGATCTCCACCACCATAACCCAGTCTACTGTTTGGTCGATCTACACCACCATAGCCCAGTCTACTGTAGGGTCGATCTACATCACCATAACCCAGTCTACTGTAGGGTCGATCTACACCACCATAACCCAGTCTACTGTAGGGTCGATCTACACCACCATAACCCAGTCTACTGTAGGGTCGATCTACACCACCATAGCCCAGTCTACTGTAGGGTCGATCTACACCACCATAACCCAGTCTACTGTTTGGTCGATCTACACCACCATAGCCCAGTCTACTGTAGGGTCGATCTACATCACCATAGCAGAGTCTACTGTAGGGTCGATCTACATCACCATAGCAGAGTCTACTGTAGGGATGATCTACATCACCATAGCCCAGTCTACTGTAGGGTCGATCTACACCACCATAACCCAGTCTACTGTAGGGTCGATCTACACCACCATAGCCCAGTCTACTGTAGGGTCGATCTACACCACCATAGCCCAGTCTACTGTAGGGTCGATCTACATCACCATAGCCCAGTCTACTGTAGGGTCGATCTACACCACCATAGCCCAGTCTACTGTAGGGTCGATCTCCACCACCATAGCCCAGTCTACTGTAGGGTCGATCTACACCACCATAGCCCAGTCTATTTTAGGGTCGATCTACACCACCATAACCCAGTCTACTGTAGGGTCGATCTATACCACCATAACCCAGTCTACTGTAGGGTCGATCTACACCACCATAGCCCAGTCTACTGTAGGGTCGATCTACATCACCATATCCCAGTCTACTGTAGGGTCGATCTACACCACCATATCCCAGTCTACTGTAGGGTCGATCTACATTACCATAAACCAGTCTACTGTAGGAAGATCTCCACACATGCGCTTAGCGTGAGTAATGCAGTTAATTAATATGCATGATGTGTCAGTGCATATGTTACTGCTGTGAGAAAGAAGATAAGGTATTATCAGTGCTTGATATTAAATTCCCAGTATCAACTATTTGCCTAATTCCTCCCTTATCTGACGTTATCCCCAGTAGCATCAGATAGAAACGCTATTCACTGCATCAACAACCCAGTGTTTTTGTCCTCAAAACACTGTAATGTTATTTAATAGTGTTTGATAGTTGTGTTGGTACTGTATATGATAGAAATATGTTACCAACAAGTTACATAACAAAACATATTTTATACAAAATGTGTAATGTAGAGTATATGTTCCAGAGATTGTAGCCCCTGAACCTGCTAGACAGTGTAGTCATTCCACAGCGCCTTCGGAAGTATTCAGACCCATTTCTCCACATTTTGTTAAGTTACAGCCTTGTTCTAAAATGGATTAAATAAACAAATAAAAACATCAATCTACATACAATACCCTATAATGCCATCACAATACCCCATAATGACAAAGCGAAAACAGGTTATATACATTTTAGCAAATTTATTGAAAATAAAAAACAGAAATACCTTATTTACATAAGTATGCTACACGATTCAAAATTGAGCTCAGGTGCATCCTGTTTCCATTGATCATCCTTGAGATGTTTCTACAACTTGATTGGAGTCCACCTGTGGTAAATTCAATTGATTGGACATGATTTGGAAAGCTACACGCCTGTCCATATAAGGTCCCACAGTTGACAGTGCATGTCAGAGCAAAATCCAGGTCATGAGGTCGAAGGAATCTATGCTCCGAGACAGGATTGTGTCGAGGCACAGATCTGGGTAAGGGTACCAAAACAATTCTGCAGCATTGAAGGTCCCCAAGATCACAGTGGCCTCCATCATTCTTATATGGAAGAAGTTTGGAACCACCAAGACTCTACCTAGAGCTGGCCGCCCAGCAAAACTGAGCAATCGGAGGAGAAGGGCCTTGGTCAGGGATGTGACCAAGAGTCTGATTCTCACTCTGACAGAGCTCCAGAGTTTCTCTGTCGAGATTGGAGAAACTTCCAGAAAGACAACCAGCTCTGCAGCATTCCACCAATCAGGCCTTTATGATAGAGTGGCCAGTCAGAAGCAACTCCTCAGTAAAAGGCACATGACAGCCCGCTTGGAGTTTGCCAAAAGGCAGCTAAAGGACTCTCAGACCATGAGAAACAAGATTCTCTGTTCTGATGAAACAAAGACTGAACTCTTTGTCCTGAATGCCAAGCGCCACGTCTGGAGGAAACCTGGCACCATCCCTACGGTGAAGCATGATGGTGGCAGCATCATGCTGTGGGGATGTTTTTCAGCGGCATGGACTGGGAGACTACTCATGATCAAGGGAACAATGAATGGAGCAAGTACAGAGAGATCCTTGATGAAAACCTGCTCTAGTGCACTTAGAAGGCTGTAACGTAACAAAATGTGGAAAAAGTCAACAGGTCTGAATACATTCCGAATGCACTGTAAAGTCCACATATATTGGTATATGTTCCATATATATTTGTATATATTACACATATATATTTGTATATATTCCACATATTTGAATATATTACACATATTTGTATATATTCCATGTTAGTTTCACGTTTACTGTATATATGTCATATGTGAAGACTCAAATGGCAACATGTTATACTATATTTTACATAGTATATTTAGATGTAGAGTATGTTTTCCGTTGTCCTGTCCTTTCAGTTGTTGTGAGTTCTCTCTCACCATTCGACACACTTCTTGTTCTCAACAGAACACTCTGTAACACTCCCTGCATTGAACGCTGCTCTTCAGTGCATAGAAGCAGGGATACATCATTGATGGGAGAGCGTTCAGAAACAAAGCAGGGTGACCTGAGTACTGCGAACAGTAAGAAACCGGGTGTTGGCTTGGTTCCGCTTGTCGCTCGGATCTGTGTTTTTCAGGTCCACTGGCTCTCTCTCAGCGAGGTGACGGGGAAAGACTGAGCGAGAGGGTCTCTGTTGCTATTTCAGCACTTTCTACACACATCAATGCAACAGTCCCTGATGGGGAAGATCAGGCATATAGTGTTCCTCGCACACAGGGACGCACACACTTGAACACACAGTCGTACACACGCAGGATAATACACACACACAGTCACGCACACACTCACAGTCACACACACACATACTGTACGTACATACAAAACATGCATGCCTGCACAATATGTCTCTCACTCTCCGTTTTTCTCTCCCTTTCTCTCACACGGTCACCCGGTCACACAATATACACTTGAACATGTATTAAATAAATACATACAGTACCAGTCAAAAGATTGGACACCTACTCATTCAAGGGTTTTTCTTTATTTGTAATATTTTCTACATTGCAGAATAATAGTGAAGACATAAAAACTACAAAACAACACACATATGGAATCATGTAGTAACCAAAAAAGTGTTAACTTCTTACGGAACAGTGTCCCGCTAGCGTGCCACCTCGACAACATCCGGTGAAATTGCAGAGCGCGAAATTCTAAATACAAACATTTTAAAATTAAACATTCATAAAAATACAAGTGTCATACACCATTCTTTAGCTTAGAGTCTTGGTAATCAAACCGCTTTTTCTGATAGGCTTTACTGCGAAAGCATGATTATCTGAGGACATCGCCCCACATATTTCCTGCATAAAAATACATTTCAAACCAGCACAAGCATCACAAAAATCTAAAATAGCGATAAAATAAATCACTTACCTTTGAAGATCTTCCTCTGTTTGCAATCCCAAGGGTCCCAGCTACATAATAAATGGTTGTTTTGTTCGATAAAGTCCCTCTTTATATCCCAAAAACACAGTTTGGTTGGCGCATTTTGTTCAGTAATCCACCCGTTCAACTCGTTCAACATACAGACAAAAGAATCCACAAATGTACAGATACATTTCGTCCAAACAAGTCAAACAACATTTCTAATCAATCCTCAGGTACCCTAATATGTAAATAAACAATACAATTTAAGATGGAATGTAGTATGTTCAATACCGGAGATAAATAACAAAGAACGCGCCACAGGACTACAGACCCAAGGAGGAACCCAATGATAAACTACAGCTACTTGTTCATTTTTCAAAGAACAAGCTTGAAACCTTGTCTAACGACTGTTGACATCCAGTGGAAGCCATGGGTACTGCAAACTGGGAGCTATTCTTTTCAGGAAACCATACCAATTGCATGGGAGCTCAAAAAATCAGTTTTTCCAGATGGATTTTCCTCTGGTTTTCGCCTGCCATAGCAGTTCTGTTATACTCACAGACATTATTTTAACATTCTTCGAAACTTCAAAGTGTTTTCTATCAAATACAACTAATTATATGCATATCCTAGCTTCTGGGCCTGAGGAACAGGCATTTAACTTTGGGCATGCCAGACTCTCCGAACTTCCGAACACTACCCCCTAGCCCGGAGAGGTTAAACAAATCAAAATATATTTAATATTTTTGATTCTTCAAAGTAGCAAACCTTTGCCTTGTTGACAGCTTTGCACCCTCTTGGCATCCTCTCAACCAGCTAACCTTGGAATGCTTTTCCAACAGTCTTGAAGGCGTCCCCACATATACTGAGCACTTGTTGGCTGCTTTTCCTTCACTCTGCGGTCCAACTATCTCAATTGGGTTAGGTCAGGTGATTGTGGAGGCCAGGTCATCTGATAATGCACCTTCACTCTTCTTCTTAGTCAAATAGTCCTTACACAACCTGGAGGTATGTTTTGGGTCCTTGTCCTGTTGAAAAACAAATCATAGTCCCACTAAGTGCAAACCAGATGGGATGGCGTATCACTGCAGAATGCTGGTTAAGTGTGCCTTGAAATCTAAATAAATCACCAACAGTGTCACCCGAAAAACACCGCCACACAGTCACACCTCCTCCATGCTTCACGGTGGGAACCACACATGCGGAAATCATCTGTTCACCTACTTTGCTTCTTACAATGACACAGCAGTTGGACTCAGACCAAAGGACATATTTCCACCAGTCTAATGTCCATTGCCTGTGTTTCTTGGCCCAAGCAAGTCTCTTCTTATTATTGGTGTCTTTTAGTAGTGGTTTCTTTGCACCAATTCGACCATAAAGGTCTGATTTACGCAGTCTCCTCTGAACAGTTGATGTTGAGATGTGTCTGTTACTTTAACTCCGTGAAGCATTTATTTGAGGTGCAGTTAACGCTAATGAACTCATCCTCTGCAACGGGTGCACCTCAGCCATGCTCAAGGTCCTAAACGACATCATAACCGCCATCGATAAAAGACAGTACTGTGTAGCCGTCTTCATTGACCTGGCCAAGGCTTTCAACTCTGTCAATCACCGTATTCTTATCGGCAGACTCAACAGCCTTGGTTTCTCTAATGACTGCCTCGCCTGGTTCACTAACTACTTCTCAGAGTTCAGTGTGTCAAATCGGAGGGCCTGTTGTTCGAACCTCTGGTAGTCTCTTTGAGGGTGCCACAGGGTTCAATTCTCGGGACGACTCTTTTCTCTGTATATATCAATGATGTTGCTCTTGCTGCTTGTGATTCCTTGATCCACCTCTACGCAGACGACACCATTCTGTATACATCTGGCCCTTCTTTGGACACTGTGTTAACAAACCTCCAAACGAGCTTCAACGCCATACAACACTCCTTCCGTGGCCTCCAACTGCTCTTAAACGCTAGTAAAACTAAATGCATGCTCTTCAACCGATCGCTGCCTGCACCCGCACGCTCGACTAGCATCACTACTCTGGACGGTTCTGACTTGGAATATGTGGACAACTAGAAATACCTAGGTGTCAGGCTAGACTGTATACTCTCCTTCCAGACTCATATTAAGCATCTCCAACCCAAAATTAAATCTAGAATCGGTTTCCTATTTCGCAACAAAGCCTCCTTCACTCATGCTGCCAAACAAACCCTCGTAAAACTGACCATCCTACCGATCCTTGACTTCGGCGATGTCATTTACAAAATAGCCTCCAACACTCTACTCAGCAAATTGGATGCAGTTTATCACAGTGCCATACGTTTTGTCACCAAAGCCCCATATACTACCCACCACTGCGACCTGTATGCTCTTGTTGGCTGGTCCTCACTACATATTCGTTGCGAAACCCACTGGCTACAGGTCATCTATAAGCTTTTGCTAGGTAAAGCTCCACCTTATCTCAGCTAAATGGTCTCCATAGCAACGCCCACCCATAGCACGTGCTCCAGCAGATATATTTCACTGGTCATCCCCAAAGCCAACACCTCCGTTGGCCACCTTTCCTTCCAGTTCTCTGCTGCCAATGCCTGGAACGAATTGCAAAAATCACTGAAGTTGGAGACATATCTCCCTCACTAACTTTAAGCATCAGCTGTCAGGGCAGCTTACCGATCGCTGCAGCTGTACACAGCCATTCTGTAAATAGCCCATCCATCCAACCACCTACCTACCTCATCCCCATATTAGTTTTTCTGCTCTTTTGCACACCAGTATTTTTCTTCTTGCACATCTATCACTCCAGTGTTAATTGCTAAA
The DNA here is from genome assembly GCA_030435695.1 of Brachymystax lenok tsinlingensis. Classification (NCBI taxonomy): domain Eukaryota; kingdom Metazoa; phylum Chordata; class Actinopteri; order Salmoniformes; family Salmonidae; genus Brachymystax; species Brachymystax lenok. The sequence continues at coordinate 30,616,793 of CM059806.1, forward strand.
TTGTAATTACTTTGCCACTATGGCCTATTTATTGCCTTACCTCCTTACTTAATTTGCACGCACTGTATACAGATTTTTCTATTGTGTTAATGACTGTACGTTTACTTATCCCATGTGTAAATCTGTGTTGTTTTTGTCGCACTGCTTTGCTTTATCTTGGCCAGGTCGCAGTTGTAAATGAGAACTTGTTCTCAACTGGCCTACCTGGTTAAATAAAGGAGAAATACTTTTTTTTTTTTTTTAACAGAGGTAACTCTGGGTCTTCATTTCCTGTGGCAGTCTTCATGAGAGCCAGTTTCATCATAGCGCTTGATGGTTTTTTGCGATTGCACTTGAAGAAACTTTACAAGTTCTTGAAATTTCCCTCATTGACTGACATTCATGTATTAAAGTAATTGACTGTTCTTGCCATAATATGGACTTGGTCTTTTACCAAATAGGGCTATCTTCTGTATACCAACCCTAGCTTGTCACAACACAACTGATTGGCTCAAACGCATTAAGAAATTCCACCAATGAACTTTGAACAAGGCACACCTGTTAATTGAAATGCATTCCAGGTAACTACTTCATGAAGCTGGTTGACAGAACGCCAAGAGTGTGCAAAGCTGTCAAGGCAAAGGGTGGCTACTTTGAAGAATCTCAAATATATTTAGATTTGTTCAACACGTTTTTGGTTACTACATGATTCCATGTGTGTTATTTCGTTGTCTTGATGTCTTCACTATTATTCTACAATGTAGAAAATAGTAAAGAAAATGAGAAAACCCCTGGAATGAGTAGGTGTGTCCAAACCTTTGACTGGTACTGTACATGTATAAACTGCAGGAGGTTGGTGGCACCTTAATTGGGGAGGATGGACTCGTGGTAATGGCTGGAGCAGAATAAGTGAAACGGTATGAAACGTGTTACAACCTGGCTCAAAGAATGGGAAACCACACACACCGAGTAACAGAATAATCAATAATCAATTCCATAAAAAAAGTAAACACTCGCAACAATAAATCAGATGAGGCATGAAGGTCAGTAAATTAGTCAACTGCCATTCCCACAACAAAAGGTATGCATGGAGGGAGGAATCTCTGTTTCTTGGGAAACAGTGGCTTTATGCCACAGCTGAGCTTTCACAGGTGTGCCCCTTCAGCACTGACAACCCTCCCGCTCACCTTTCCTACTCCACCCACCAATCTCATGCAGGAAGTAAGCACAGCAAAACCCAGTAGACAGAGCAGGGAGGGGCTGTCGCACATGGTTTCTATGTGTTTGATACCATTCCATTGGCTCCATTCCAGACATTATTATGAGTCATCCTCCTCTCAGCAGCCTCCACTGGTATAAACACCCCATGTGCACACAGGGATAACATGCTCCCATCCTGTAAACACATTATAAATACACATTATTAAACAGGGTACCTGCATCATTGTAGATCTAAGCTGGATACCCCAATTAACACCTCCCACACCTTCTATCCCCAGTGCTGCTGTGTCTCTGGTATTTCTGATTACCAGGCAGAAGCTCCCAGTGTTTCCTCTTCAAGGTGAGTAGTCTCGGAGGATTTGACTTTCAGCTCAGCCAGTTAAAATAAGGGCTGCCTGCATGCATGCCGCAGTATAGTACAGCTCCAGAAAAGTGTGTGTTAAAAGATGGGTTGAAAAACCCAAATGATGACTCACCTCCAGAGCTGAGGGATACCCTGTAGAGGGAAGACTTAAGCCTGCTGACTGAGCCCGCCGATTGGGCCTCTTGGAGCCGACGTGGTCTAGTGGAGCTGGCTCCTATTGATCACAGCCTCCTGGTGGGGTGCTGGAGGCCCAAGGGCCAGAGACCAGGCTCAGAGCCAAAGGTCATCTCCACAGGCTGCAGGGGACAATAAGTTATTGCACCTCCACCACCACCACCTTTACCATCACCACTTCCACCACCACCTTTAATAACTCCACCACTACCTCCAGCATGAGAAACAAGATTCTCTGGTATGATGAAACCAAGATTGAAATCTTGAAAAGCGTCACGTCTGGAAGAAACCAGGCACCGCTCATCATCTGGCGCATACCATCCCTACGGTGAAGCATGGTGGTGTTAGCTTTGGCAATGTTTTTCAGCGGCGGGGACTGGGAGACTAGTTAGGATCGAAGGAGAGATGAATGGTACAAAGTACAGAGAGATCCATGATGAAAAACTGCTCCAGAACGCTCAGGACCTCAGACCGGGATGAAGGTTCACCTTCCAACAGGACAACAACAGTAAGCACACAGCCAAGCAGGAGAGGCTTCAGGACAAGTCTCTGAATGTCCCTGAATGGTCCAGCCAGAGCCAGGACTTGAACCCAATCAAACATCTCTGAAGAGACCTGAAAATAGCTGTGCAGCGACGCTCCCCATCCTACCTGACAGAGCTTGAGAGGATCTGCAGAGAAGAATAGGAGAAACTCCCCAAATACAGGTGTGACAAGCTTGTAGTGTTATATCCAAGAAGACTTGTAATCGCTGCCAAAGGTGCTCAAACAAAGTACTGCGTAAGGGGTCTGAATACTTATAAAAAAACATGAAATATCACATTTAAATATACATTTGCTAAAATTTCTACAAACCCGTTTTTGCTTTGTCATTATGCGATATCGTGATGTCATTATGGGGTATGGTGTGTAGATTGATGAGGGAAAAAACAATTTCATAAATGTTAGTATAAGGCTGTAAAAATATGGAAGGGGTCTGAATACTTTCGGAATGAACGATCATATGGGGCGGCAGGGTAGCCTAGTGGTTAGAGCGTTGCCATGGTACAAATCTGTCGTTCTGCCCCTGAACAGGCAGTTAACCCACTGTTCCTAGGCCGTCATTGAAAATAAGAATTTGTTCTTAACTGACTTGCCTAGTAAAATAAAGGTAAAAAAATTAAATATGGACCCTGGCTTGTAAGAGTCTGATATGAGCAGTGACAGTAAATATCATACATACTTTTGTCATTCCTGTAGATACGAAGCTTATGTAGAAGTTTCAGATACTAGCTATAGCCTGCTTATGCATAAACACATCTGAAACATGAAGATATAATAGGTTTATTCAACCTGTTAGCCCGTATATCATCTTACTGTACTAATCCTCTAGTCCATAAAAAAAATGCCTTTTAGTTTGCATTTTCCTCTGTTGACATTGTCTGAGTCCCAAACGCCACCCCATTCCCTACATAGTGCACTACTTTGACCAGAGCCCATTACACTACATATAACAATATTGAGGATGCTGCTGGAGCAGTCGGCTAGTCTTCTTACCCCCAGCCCACCCATGGTGGTAAATAGGTTACTGGTAAGAGCCAGAGCCCAGACAAAATTTGACACACACAGCATGATGGATCCATGGGGTAGGCTCCATTTGGACAGTTTAGTCTTGGTGATGTGTATTGTTGACTTACATTATGGAGAAAGCTTGCTGCCGTCTCTAACTCTTGGAAACAAATTACATCTTCTCTCTATACTCATTCACTCAGAGATTATAGGGAGTTTCCATATTTCTCTATTCAAGTATACAAAAACACAATCAGCATCATGGATTATACACATACATTTCTTGTAATGTGAATGGGTATATATTGTAACAAACTTCACCCAGGTAGGCCTGTTACGATCCAAAAGGGATGATCCCTTATAGGAGTAGTAGTTTCCAGCTGGGAGACTCTGGTTCTAGACACACAAAAGGTCATTACTCTGTCACCATTCGCTACAATCGTTACATTGTCATGCATTTCCTCCGCCTCCAGTCTCCGGCGTCATCGTAACGCTAATTCTACTCTTGGAGATAATCCCAGGTGTCACGATCTTCAAGGACGGACCAAGGTGCAGCGTGCCGGGTTGAGTAAAACATGTTTATTAGTTTAACTCACCGAAACAAAAACAATCAACAAAGCTCAGCCATGAACTGTGTGGCACAGCGACACATACAAACAAAGTTAACTTCCCACAAAGAAAGGAGGGAGAAAGGGCTACTTAAGTGTGGTTCCCAATCAGAGACAACGATAGACAGCTGTCCCTGATTGAGAGCCATACCCGGCCAAAACAAAGAAATACAAAAATAGAACATAGAATGCCCAGCCCAAATCACACACTGACCAAACCAAAATGAGACATAAAAAGGCTCATACAGGTCAGGGCGTGACACCAGGACTCTTTTGTGACAAGCCTCAACCTCATCTAATACACACGTTTACATAAAAACCAAAAAACACAGAGATGGAACAAAGTAGATCTTACAGTTAGAGCTCCAGTCCTAAGAGTGGAGGCTCATTAGTCTGTTTAATCATCCTGCTGAAATAAAGGCATGGAGACAGGCGTTTGGAGGCCCTCCACCACCCCGCTGAGCGTTCATCACAGTTCACCACCATCAGTTATTCATAAAATAACTACTGCCGCTGCATATACTGTAGGGGAGGAAAGAAGAGGGGGAGGGGGAGAGAGAGAGACAAAAGAAGGAGAGAAGGAGAGAGAGAGAGAGAGAGAGAGAGAGAGAGAGAGAGAGAGAGAGAGAGAGAGAGAGAGAGAGAGAGAGAAGCTTGCCTCTGTGCTTTATGGATGGCTCATCAAAGGTATATACTCACAGGCCTAACCCACTCACCAAACACTTTGACATTCTCCCATCTGTCAAGTATTGTGATAATGCAGTGGCTTGTGCATCGCGTGGAACATTTTGGGTCTAGTGACTCATGCTAATGTACCTTAAAAGAGGGCTTTTTTTACATGATATATTTGGTGTGTCTGAAGCGTCTTTGTGTAAGATGGAACTTGGGGGCTACTGAGTGAAACAGGACGGTCTGTGACTCAACAGAGTTCGACGTGCATACGGTGTCCGTATTAGGACATCCTCAGTCTGGACACCGACGTGCATACGGTGTCCGTATTAGGACATCCTCAGTCTGGACACCGTAGTGCAAAAACAAATCATCAACAAATCTATGTTAATCTGAACAGTTTTCAGCCCGAGGAAAATACATCTGTACTGTAAATGTATAAAGTCTACAATATGTACATTTTATAAAGACTTAACATCATTGGTCTTATCCTATTAGCCTATATCATTGAATTGATCTTTACTCCTGGAAGCCATACCAAATTTCCTGTTGTTTAAAGCCTCACCTAAACTGTTGACTTGCAGTTTCAACATGGCCCCTGCTTCCCCTCCCCTTAATCTCTGACGGAGTGTAATTCATTAATCATGTTAGCATATACACGTTTCATACGGCACCAAACAGCTGCCAGCTGCCCTATGATACACCACTAGTGTGTGTGCGTGTGTGTTCCCCTACTAGTATCATTCCCTCTTTTTCAGCATGTATCCATAACTGCAGGGTGGAAGCTATCCGATATCATATTGCTATGAGCATCAGTGTCAAGGACGTCGCTCACAATCAGAATAACTTAGCCTAGCAACCGGCTAATCTCAAAAATAACTTAGCCTAGCCACCGGCTACTCTCAAAAATAACTTAACCTAGCCACCGCCTACTCTCAAAAATAATTCAGCCTAGCCACCGGGTACTCTCAAAAACAACTTAGCCTAGCCACCGGCTACTCTCAAAAATAACTTAGCCTAGCCACCGGCTACTCTCAAAAATAACTTAGCCTAGCCTAAAATGGCTAGCTTTTAGCATGATTTTTGGCCCTGTCCGGGGGTATCGTCGGACGGGGCCACAGTGTCTCCCGACCCCTCCTGTCTCAGCCCCCAGTATTTATGCTGCAGTAGTTTATGTGTCGGGGGATAGGGTCTGTCTGTTATATCTGGAGTATTTCTCCTCTCTTATCTTATCTGGTGTCCTGTGTGAATTTAAGTATGCTCTCTCTAATTATCTCTCTCTCTCTTTCTTTTTTTCTCTCTCTATCTCTCGGAGGACCTGAGCATTAGGATCATTCCTCAAGGCCTACCTGGCCTGATGACTCCTTGATGTCCCCAGTCCACCTGGCCATGCTGCTTCTCTAGTTTCAACTGTTCTGCCTGTTTTATGAATATTTTAAAATCTTGTCCATGTTCTTTTATAATCTGCACCCGGCACAGCCAGAAGAGTACTGGCCACCCCTCACAGCCTGGTCCTCTCTAGGTTTCTTCCTAGGTTTTGGCCTTTCTAGGGAGTTTTTCCTAGCCACCGTGCTTTTACACCTCCATTGCTTGCTGTTTGGGGTTTTAGGCTGGGTTTCTGTACAGCACTCTGTGACATCAGCTGATGTAAGAAGGGCTTTATAAATACATTTGATTTGATTTGATGGAGAGCACTGTGTTTGTTTGTGGAGTGTAATGTAACAGTTTATTATCCACCTCTCTCTCTCTCTCTCTCTCTCTCTCTCTCTCTCTCTCTCTCTCTCTCTCTCTCTCTCTCTTTTTCTCTCTCTCTCGCTCTCTTTCTCTCTCGCTCTCTCTCTCTTTCTCTTTCACTCTCTCTCTCTCTCTCTGCAACAGAGGTTTGTGGGTGATAAAATAACACTGATGATATAATCTACAAACAGACAGTGTGGGCGGTGTAGGATAGTCATAGTGTAGCCTACAGTTTGTAGCAGACAGTGGTGTCTCTGATATTACACACAGGCAAGGTGAGAATATACTTTTAGTGCAGCAGGCAGACATAACACACAATCATTGTGTGTCTGAGGGACACACATAGACATAACACACAATAACTGTAGTCGGAGACACACACAGACATAACACACACTCACTGTAGTCTGATGAACACACACAGACAATCCACACACACAGCAGTGTAAGAGTTAGACAGTAGGCTTGTAGTGGTGTAGCCCAGCCGGTCTGATTTGTGGCTTGTGGAGGGGCTCTATTATCTGTGGTTACTTGACGCTGCCCGGGGCCATAAATCACGGCGGGGTGTGAAGACATGCCGCTCAGCCTGCCAGAGGGAAAGCTGTGAAGGTCGCCAGGGCCCCTGTGACAGGGCCATCCACATGGGGGAACATTAAAAGAGCATGTCGGACAGATTTAGAGCAAAGTGGGCAGCAGTGTGTGTGTGTGTGTGTGTGTGTGTGTGTGTGTGTGTGTGTGTGTGTGTGTGTGTGTGTGTGTGTGTGTGTGTGTGTGTGTGTGTGTGTGTGTGTGTGTGTGTGTGTGTGTGAGCTACACGGGAAGTTGTAAGGGAGCGTTTTCAGAGGTCCATTTTTCTAAGGTTAGATGAGATGAAATACCTTCATGGATTTACACCGAAGCCCTTTATCCCATTCAGCCTACATGGAGACGCTTCAAATCACTGAGATTTATCAATACAGCCCGATAGCCTCTGCAACCGGTGGAAAGTGAAACCTAGTGGGTGGAAGAAGCAGTCACATTGCCACTACAGAAGGCATGTGGATGAGGTTGGCGTGGATATATATTTATATAAAGTTTGAATGCAATCTGGAATGTTTTTTGTGTGAGTGCAACAGTGCATATGTGCATGCATATGTGCGTGTGTGTGTGTATGTGTGTGGGGCGGGGGCGCCTAAAGAACCACTGGGGAGGAGAGGAAAGAACCACTGGGGAGAAGAGGAGAGAACCACTGGGGAGGAGAGGAGAGGAACACTGGGGAGGAGAGGAGAGAACCACTGGGGAGAAGAGGAGAGAACCACTGGGGAGGAGAGGAACACTGGGGAGGAGAGGAGAGAACCACTGGGGAGGAGAGGAACACTGGGGAGGAGAGGAGAGAACCACTGGGGAGAAGAGGAGAGAACCACTGGGGAGGAGAGGAACACTGGGGAGGAGAGGAGAGAACCACTGGGGAGAAGAGGAGAGAACCACTGGGGAGGAGAGGAACACTGGGGAGGAGAGGAGAGAACCACTGGGGAGGAGAGGAACACTGGGGAGGAGAGGAGAGAACCACTGGGGAGGAGAGAACCACTGGGGAGAAGAGGAGAGAACCACTGGGGAGGAGAGGAACACTGGGGAGGAGAGGAGAGAACCACTGGGGAGGAGAGGAACACTGGGGAGGAGAGGAGAGAACCACTGGGGAGAAGAGGAGAGAACCACTGGGGAGGAGAGGAGAGAACCACTGGGGAGGAGAAGAGAGGAACACTGGGGAGGAGAGGAGAGAACCACTGGGGAGGAGAAGAGAGGAACACTGGGGAGGAGAGGAGAGGAACACTGGGGAGGAGAGGAACATTGGGGAGGAGAGAACCACTGGGGAGGAGAGGAGAGGAACACTGGGGAGGAGAGGAGAGAACCACTGGGGAGGAGAGGAGAGAACCTCTGGAGAGGAGAGAACCACTGGGGAGGAGAGGAGAGGAACACTGGGGAGGAGAGGAGAGGAACACTGGGGAGGAGAGGAGAGGAGAGAACCACTGGGGAGGAGAGGAGAGAACCTCTGGAGAGGAGAGAACCACTGGGGAGGAGAGGAGAGGAACACTGGGGAGGAGAGGAGAGGAACACTGGGGAGGAGAGGAGAGAACCACGGCGGAGGAGAGGAACATTGGGGAGGAGAGGAGAGAACCACTGGGGAGGAGAGGAGAGGAACACTGGGGAGGAGAGCAGAGAACCACGGCGGAGGAGAGGAACATTGGGGAGGAGAGGAGAGAACCACTGGGGAGGAGAGGAGAGGAACACTGGGGAGGAGAGGAGAGGAGAGAACCACTGGTTGAGGAGAGGAGAGAACCTCTGGAGAGGAGAGAACCACTGGGGAGGAGAGAAGAGGAACACTGGGGAGGGGAGGAGAGAACCACGGCGGAGGAGAGGAACATTGGGGAGGAGAGGAGAGAACCACTGGGGAGGAGAGGAACACTGGGGAGGAGAGGAGAGGAGAGAACCACTGGGGAGGAGAGGAGAGAACCTCTGGAGAGGAGAGAACCACTGGGGAGGAGAGGAGAGGAACACTGGGGAGGAGAGGAGAGAACCACGGCGGAGGAGAGGAACATTGGGGAGGAGAGGAGAGAACCACTGGGGAGGAGAGGAGAGGAACACTGGGGAGGAGAGGAGAGAACCACGGCGGAGGAGAGGAACACTGGGGAGGAGAGGAGAGAACCACTGGAGAGGAGAGAACCACTGGGGAGGAGAGGAGAGGAACACTGGGGAGGAGAGGAGAGGAGAGAACCACTGGGGAGGAGAGGAACACTGGGGAGGAGAGGAGAGGAACACTGGGGAGGAGAGGAGAGAACCACTGGCAAGGAGAGGAGAGAACCACTGGCGAGGAGAGGAGAGGAGCACTGGGGAGGAGAGGAACATGGGGAGGAGAGGAGAGTATCACGGGGAGAGGCTGAGAGTACAGTCGTGGCCAAAGGTTTTGAGAATGACACAAATATAAATTTTCACAAAGTTTGCTGCTTCAGTGTCTTTAGATATTGTTGTCAGATGTTACTATGGAATACTGAAGTATAATTACAAGTGTCAAAGGCTTTTATTGACAATTACATGAAGTTGATGCAAAGAGTCAATATTTGCAGTGTTGAACCTTCTTTTTCAAGACCTCTGCAATCCGCCCTGGCATGCTGTCAATTAACTTCTGGGCCACATCCTGACTGATGGCAGCCCATTCTTGCATAACCAATGCTTGGAGTTTGTCAGAAATTGTGGGTTTTTGTTTGTCCACCCGCCTCTTGAGGATGACCACAAGTTCTCAATGGGATTAAGGTCTGGGGAGTTTCCTGGCCATGGACCCAGAATATTGATGTTTTGTTCCCCCGAGCCACTTAGTTATCACTTTTTCCTTATGTCAAGGTGCTCCATCATGCTGGAAAAGGCATTGTTCATCACCAATCTGTTCCTGGATGGTTGGGAGAAGTTGATCTTGGATGTGTTGGTACCATTCTTTATTCATGGCTGTGTTCTTAGGCAAAATTGTGAGTGAGTCCACTCCCTTGGCTGAGAAGCAACCCCACACATGAATGGGCTCAGGATGCTTTACTGTTGGCATGACACAGGACTGATGGTAGCGCTCACCTCGTCTTCTCCGGACAAGCTTTTTTCCGGATGCCCCAAACAATCGGAAAGGGGATTCATCAGAGAAAATGACTTTACCCCAGTCCTCAGCAGTCCAATCCCTGTACCTTTTGCAGAATATCAGTCTGTCCCTGATGTTTTTCCTGGAGAGAAGTGGCTTCTTTGCTGCCCTTCTTGACACCAGGCCATCCTCCAAAAGTCTCCGCCTTACTGTGCATGCAGATGCACTCACACCTGCCTGCTGCCATTCCTGAGCAAGCTCTGTACTGGTGGTGCCCGGATCCCGCAGCCGAATCAACTTTAGGAGACGGTCCTGGCGCTTGCTGAACTTTCTTGGGCACCATGAAGCCTTCTTCACAACAATTAAACCGCTCTCCTTGAAGTTCTTGATGATCCGATAAATGGTTGATTTAGGTGCAATCTTACTGGCAGCAATATCCTTGCCTGTGAATCCCTTTTTGTGCAAAGCAATGATGACGGCACGTGTTTCCTTGCAGGTAACCATGGTTGACAGAGGAAGAACAATGATTCCAAGCACCACCCTCCTTTTGAAGCTTCCAGTCTGTTATTCGAACTCAATCAGCATGACAGAGTGATCTCCAGCCTTGTCCTCGTCAACACTCACACCTGTGTTAACGAGAGAATCACTGACATGATGTCAGCTGGTCCTTTTGTGGCAGAGCTGAAATGCAGTGGAAATGTTGTTTTGGGGATTCAGTTCATTTGCATGGCAAAGAGGGACTTTGCAATTAATTGCAATTCATCTGATCACTCTTCATGACATTCTGGAGTATATGCAAATTGCCATCATACAAACTGAGGCAGCAGACTTTGTGAAAATTAATATTTGTGTCATTCTCAAATCTTTTGGCCACGACTGTACACTTTCCCTAACTATAATCAAGGAGGCAGAATCAGACCCCATGCAGCTAAATTACTACACATACCTGTTAGTGTAATGTAATTCTGTCTGTGTCTGTGTCGGTCCGTGTCTGACTTTGTCCGTGTCTGTGTCGGTCCGTGTCTGTCTTTGTCCGTGTCTGTGTCGGTCCGTGTCTGACTTTGTCCGTGTCTGTGTCGGTCCGTGTCTGTCTTTGTCCGTGTCTGTGTCGGTCCGTGCCTGTCTTTGTCCGTGTCTGTGTCTGTCCGTGTCTGTCTTTGTCCGTGTCTGTCTGTGTCTGTCCGTGTCTGTTTTTGTCCGTGTCTGCCCGTGTCTGTCTTTGGCCGTGTCTGTCCGTGTCTGTCTTTGTCCGTGTCTGTCTGTGTCTGTCTTTGTCCGTGTCTGTCCGTGTCTGGCTGTGTCTGTGTCTGTCCGTGTCTGGCTGTGTCTGTGTCTGTGTCTGTGTCTGTGTCTCTGTCTGTCTCTGTCTCTGTCTCTGTCTCTGTCTGTGTTTGTCAGTGTGTCTGTGTCTGTATGTGTCTGTCTTTGTCCGTGTCTGTCTTTGTCCGTGTCTGTCTGTGTCTGTATGTGTCTGTCTTTGTCCGTGTCTGTGTCGGTCCGTGTCTGTCTGTGCCCGTGTCTGTCTGTCTCTGTCTGTGTCTGTCTATGTGTGTCTGTGCCTGTGTCCGTGTCTGTACATGTGTCTGTGTCAATGTCTGTGCATATGTATGTGTCGGTGTCTGTCTGTGTCTGTGCCGGTGTCTGTCCGTGTCTGTCTGTGCCTGTATCTGTCCGTGCCTGTGTCTGTCTGTGTCTGTCTGTGTCTGTCTGTTTCGGTCTCTGTCCGTGTCTGTCTTTCTCTGTGTCTGTCTGTGTCTGTATGTGTCTGTTTGTGCCCGTGTCTGTCTGTCTCTGTCTGTGTCTGTCTATGTGTGTCTGTGCATGTGCCTGTGTCTGTGCATGTGTCTGTGTCAGTCTGTCTGTGTCTGTCTGTGTCGGTGCCTGTATCTGTCCGTGCCTGTGTCTGTCTGTGTCTGTCTGTTTCTGTCTCTGTCTCTGTCTCTGTCTCGGTCTGTCTGTGTCTGTGTCTGTGTCTGTGTCTGTGTCTGTGTCTGTGTCTGTGTCTGTGTCTGTGTCTGTGTCTGTCTCTGTCTCTGTCTCTGTCTCTGTCTCTGTCTCTGTCTCTGTCTCTGTCTCTGTCAGTGTTTGTCAGTGTGTCTGTATGTGTCTGTCTTTGTCCGTGTCTGTGTCGGTCCGTGTCTGTCTTTGCCCGTGTCTGTATCGGTCCGTGTCTGTCTTTGTCCGTGTCTGTATGTGTCTGTCTGTGCCCGTGTCTGTGTCTGTCTGTCTATGTGTGCATGTGCCTGTGTCTGTGTCTGTGTCTGTGCCGGTGTCTGTCCGTGTCTGTCTGTGTCCGTGCCTGTGTCTGTCTGTGTCTGTCTGTGTCTGTCTGTTTCGGTCTCTGTCCGTGTCTGTCTTTCTCTGTGTCTGTCTGTGTCTGTCTATGTGTGTCTGTGCATGTGCCTGTGTCTGTGCATGTGTCTGTGTCAGTCTGTCTGTCTGTGTCGGTGCCTGTATCTGTCCGTGCCTGTGTCTGTCTGTGTCTGTCTGTTTCTGTCTCTGTCTCGGTCTCTGTCAGTGTTTGTCAGTGTGTCTGTATGTGTCTGTCTTTGTCCGTGTCTGTGTCAGTCCGTGTCTGTCTTTGCCCGTGTCTGTGTCGGTCCGTGTCTGTCTTTGTCCGTGCCGGTGTCTGTCCGTGTCTGTCTGTGCCTGTATCTGTCCGTGCCTGTGTCTGTCTGTGTCTGTCTGTGTCTGTCTGTTTCGGTCTCTGTCCGTGTCTGTCTTTCTCTGTGTCTGTCTGTGTCTGTCTCTGTCTGTGTCTGTCTATGTGTGTCTGTGCATGTGCCTGTGTCTGTGCATGTGTCTGTGTCAGTCTGTCTGTCTGTGTCGGTGCCTGTATCTGTCCGTGCCTGTGTCTGTCTGTGTCTGTCTGTTTCTGTCTCTGTCTCGGTCTCTGTCAGTGTTTGTCAGTGTGTCTGTATGTGTCTGTCTTTGTCCGTGTCTGTGTCAGTCCGTGTCTGTCTTTGCCCGTGTCTGTGTCGGTCCGTGTCTGTCTTTGTCCGTGTCTGTGTCTGTCCGTGTCTGTCTTTGTCCGTGTCTGTATGTGTCTGTATGTGCCCGTGTCTGTGTCTGTGTCTGTGTCTGTCTATGTGTGCCTGTGCCTGTGCCTGTGTCTGTGTCGGTGTCTGTCTGTGTCTGCCTGTGTCTGCCTGTATCTGTCCGTGCCTGTGTCTGTCTGTGTCTGTCTGTTTCTGTGTCTGTCTGTGTCTGTCTCTGTGTGTGTGTGTCTGTGTCTATCTGTGTTTGTGTCTGTCTGTGTCTGTCTGTGTATGTCTGTGTTTGTCAGTGTGTCTGTGTCTGTATGTGTCTGTCTGTGTCTGTGCATGTGTCTATCTGTGTCTGTCTGTGTCTGTCTGTGTCTGTCTATTTCTGTCTCTGTCTGTGTGTGTGTGTCTGTGTCTATCTGTGTTTGTGTCTGTGTTTGTGTCTGTGTCTGTGTATGTGTTTGTCTGTGTCTGTCTGTGTCTGTCTGTGTTTGTCAGTGTGTCTGTGTCTGTATGTGTCTGTCTGTGTCTGTGCCTGTGTCTGTCCGTGTCATATGTGTCTGTCTGTGTCTGTGTCTGTCTTTGTCTGTGTGTGTCTGTGTCTGTGTCTGTGCATGTGTCTGCCTGTATCTGTCCGTGCCTGTGTCTGTCTGTGTCTGTCTGTGTCTGTCTGTTTCTGTCTCTGTGTGTGTGTGTCTGTGTGTGTCTGTGTCTATCTGTGTTTGTGTCTGTGTCTGTGTCTGTCTGTGTCTGTCTGTATATGTCTGTGTTTGTCAGTGTGTCTGTGTCTGTCTATGTCTGTCTGTTTCTGTCTCTGTCTGTGTGTGTGTGTCTGTGTCTATCTGTGTTTGTGTCTGTGTCTGTGTATGTGTTTGTCTGTGTCTGTCTGTGTCTGTCTGTGTTTGTCAGTGTGTCTGTGTCTGTATGTGTTTGTCTGTGTCTGTGCCTGTGTCTGTCTGTGTCATCTGTGTCTGTCTGTGTCTGTGTCTGTCTTTGTATGTGTGTGTCTGTGTCTGTTAATGTGTCTGTCTTTGTATGTATGTCTCTGTCTCTGTCTCTGTCTCTGTCTCTGTCTCTGTCTGTCTGTGTCTGTGTCTGTGTCTGTGTCTGTGTCTGTGTCTGTCCGTTATGTCTGTGTCTGTCTGTGCCCGTGTCTGTGTCAGTGTCTGTGTCAGTGTCTGTCTGTGTCTCTGTCTGTGTCTCTGTCTCTATGTGTCTCTGTCTCTATGTGTCTGTGTCTCTATGTGTCTGTGTCTGTGTCTCTGTCTGTCTGTGTGTGTGTCTGTCTGTGTGTGTCTCTGTCTGTATGTGTGTGTCTGTGTGTACGTCTGTCTGTGTCTGTGTCTGTGTCTGTGTTTGTGTTTGTGTTTGTGTTTGTGTCTGTGTCTGTGTCTGTGTTTGTGTTTGTGTTTGTGTTTGTGTTTGTGTCTGTGTCTGTCCGTTATGTCTGTGCCTGTGTGTCTGTGTCTGTGTCTGTCTATGTGTGTCTGTCTGTGTCTGTGTCTGTCTATGTGTGTCTGTCTGTGTCTGTGTCTGTGTCTGTCTATGTGTGTCTGTGTCTGTGTCTGTGTGTCGGTGTCTGTGTCTGTGTCTGTGTCTGTGCCTGTCTATGTGTGTCTGTCTGTGTCCGTGTCTGTGTATGTGTCTGTGTCTGTGTCTGTGTATGTGTCTGTGTCTGTGTCTGTGTCTGTGCCTGTGCCTGTGTCTGTGCCTGTGTCTGTGTCTGTGCCTGTCTGTGTCTGTGTCTGTGTCTGTGTCTGTGTCTGCCTATGTGTGTCTGTCTGTGTCTGTGTCTGTCTATGTGTGTCTGCCTATGTGTGTCTGTGTCTGTGTCTGTGTCTGTCTATGTGTGTCTGTCTGTGTCTGTGTCTGTCTATGTGTGTCTGTGTCTGTCTGTGTCTGTCTATGTGTGTCTGTGTCTGTGTCTGTCTTTGTGTGTCTGTGTCTGTGTCTGTGTCTGTGTCTGTCTATGTCTATGTGTGTCAGTGGAGGTTCTAGACCCTTTCAACTGGGGGGGCCAAGCTGGGGCCAGATGTACTGTTAGAGGGGCCAGTTACATTAGACGTTATTGTTGTCATATCGTTTTCTTCACTTCATTGCAGGCATTAGTAGGCAAAAGACCATGTCCCTCTAGTAAATGTGTGGGTTTAATTAGTGTTCCACGTTGCCACTGTCTAATAACGGATGTAAAAAAAGAACGATAGCAAAAAAAATGTATGCAAAAATTATTTCATACTCCACATTTAGGGGGACCACAAGGGGGTCCAAAATTGTTGTCACAGGGGCACTGGCCCCCCCCCAGAACCGCCAGTGCTGCCTGTGTCTGTGCTCGTGGAGTCACCACTGGATCATGTAGTTGTTACATATGGTTTTACCAAAGACAGTATTATTACGTGATGTCTTGAGACAGGGATTGTCAAGCTTAATGGTTTTAACACCACATCAACACCTGAATTACAGATTAAATCAATCATTTGTATGCTATAACTGCATGCATTATTTTTCAGTATGTCAGTCTCAACTGCCAGCTGATTGAATATATGTAACGTTATTACATACGATGGTCTTTAATCATCACAGCCAGATTCATTCGGGATCTGGCACCTGCAGTCGCAACACTCCTAACACTGCTGTTAAACTAGATACACCTGCAGTCGCAACACTCCTAACACTGCTGTTAAACTAGATACACCTGCAGTCGCAACACTCCTAACACTGCTGTTAAACTAGATACATGTTCGGGTCTCCCAGGACAACGTGACCAATGCATCTTGGTGCCATAGAGGTTTATTAGTGCATCCTTATTGATTCATCACACACGCACGCACGCACACACACACACACACACACACACACACACACACACACACACACACACACACACACACACACACACACACACACACACACACACACACACACACACACACACACAGCCATTACAGCTCCAATGCCTTATTGTAACACACAATGTCCACAGTAAGCATTTTGTTTCCCATGTGAATTCTCCCATAATTCACGTGTCCTCTGAGTACCTGTAGTAAACTGTGAGCTAATCAAATAGACCGTCATATAATATATTATTCACTGCAAACGGAGTCCCGAGCTGACCAAGCTGCTCCTTCAGGTGACAGGCAAGGATAGTTATTGCTCGTTTAACTGGTGGTCAAGAAGAAAAGCAGCATAAATCTGGCTTCATTATAACATGCTATTGTATAGTTCTAACATGTTAGAACCAGCTCACACGGGCCATTAGGTTTATTACCCAGAAAACCAAACATGTTTTATTTCATCTGGCCTGGTGTTGTGTCTGGCCTGGTGTTTGTAAGATCCCTCTCACATTAAACTGAATTGTTGAGGAAGAGCTTGTAGCTTTTCCCTGTATGGTCTACACCTGTTGTATTCTGTCATGTGACAAATAAACTTTGATTTGATTGGAAGTGCAGAGCCTTAGCTCTGTGGGCAGTCTATTCTCCTCCAATGTAATGTACTGCACTGTTCTGTCTCGGTTATGACCTGTATTCTCTCCACACTTACATATCCTGCTCCAGATT
This sequence comes from Brachymystax lenok tsinlingensis, assembly GCA_030435695.1. Classification (NCBI taxonomy): domain Eukaryota; kingdom Metazoa; phylum Chordata; class Actinopteri; order Salmoniformes; family Salmonidae; genus Brachymystax; species Brachymystax lenok. Next base: position 30,633,226 of record CM059806.1, read on the forward strand.
CTGCTGCAGTAGTACCTGGAATCGATTACACATGGAACCGCTTGGCAAATGGAGCTCTGCTCCACGCAGGAAAGGAAATTGCTGCATCCCCTGGGGTCACTTACTGAGAAGGGGAAACCGGCTGACTCGACAGATCCTCCCAAAACTAACTCCTCTACCTGTACCACCACTCCTAAAATTGAAAAGTATTCTATTTAGATTTCTGGTTGTTTAAAGGGCATAGAGAGGCTAAGCTAGAAACATCAGTCTGAGTTAGTGCCTAAAACACCAACCCCAAGATTGAAGACAGGCTGTGTTTCATTTGTGGGCTGAACGCATTGCTTGAACCAAATGTATGCTGATAGCCTTCCCTATTTATATGATAAGCAGTGTGTGATCTATTAAAAAGGTGTATCTGTAGAAATATCAAAGATTATGCAGAAAACACACCCTTGCCACACCCTGTTTAATACAGTACATTTTCGCTTCTACGGTGCCTTGCAAAAGTATTCATCCCCTTTGGCAGTTTTCCTATTTTGTTGCATTAACACCTGTAATTTAAATTGATTTTTATTTGGATTTCATGTAACGGACATACACAAAATAGTCCAAATTGATAAAGTGAAATAAAAAAAATCACTTGTTTCAAAATAAAAAAACTGAAAAGTGGTGTGTGCATCTGTATTCACCCCCTCTGCTATGAAGTCCCTGAATAAGATCTGGAGCAACCATTTACCTTCGGAAGTCACGTAATTAGTTAAATAAAGTCCACCTGTGTGCAATCTAAGTGTCACATGATCTGTCACATGATCTCAGTATATATACACCTGTTCTGAAAGGCCCCAGAGTCTGCAACACCACTAAGGGACACCGCCAAGCAAGTGGCACCATGAAGACCAAGGAGCTCTCCAAACAGGTCAGGGACAAAGTTGTGGAGAAGTACAGATCAAGGTTGGGTTATAAAAACATATCTGAAACTTTGAGCATCCCACGGAGCACCATAAAATCCATTATTAAAAAAATGTAAGAATATGGCACCACAACAAACCTGCCAAGAGAGGGCCGCCCACCAAAACTCATGGACCTGGCAAGGAGGGCATTAATCAGAGAGGCAACAAAGAGACCAAAGATAACCCTGAAGGAGCTGCGAAGCTCCACAGCAGAGATTGGAGTATCTGTCCATAGGACCACTTTAAGCCGTACACTCCACAGAGCTGGGCTTTATGGAAGAGTGGCCAGAGAAAAGCCATTGCTTAAAGAACAAAATAAGCAAACACGTTTGGTGTTCGCCAAAAGGCATGTGGGAGACTCCCCAAACATATGGAAGATAGTACTCTTGTTAGATGAGACTAAAATTGATATTTTTGGCTATCAAGGAAAACGCTATGTCTGGCGCAAACCCAACACCTCTCATCACCCCGAGAACAGCTTCCCCACAGTGAAGCATGGTGGTGGCAGCATCATGCTGTGGAGATGTTTTTCATCGGCAGGGACTGGAAAACTGGTCAGAATTGAAGGAATGATGGAAGGCACTAAATACAGGGAAACTCTTGAGAGAAACCTGTTTCAGTCTTCGAGAGATTTGAGACTGGGATGGAGGTTCACCTTCCAGCAATGACCCTAAGCATACTGCTAAAGCAACACTTGAGTGGTTTAAGGAAAAACATTTAAATGACTTGGAATGGCCTAGTTGAAGGAGCTGGAGCAGTTTTGCCTTGAAGAATGGACAAAAATCCCAGTGGCTAGGTGTGCCAAGTTTATAGAGACATACCCCAAGAAACTTGCAGCTGTAATTGCTGCAAAAGGTGGCTCTACAAAGTATTGACTTTGGGGGGGGGAATAGTTATGCACCCTCAAGTTTTTTTTTTTTTTTTTTTGCCACTCATTCCCAAATTGAGGCGATCGATATTGCCAGTAGAGACACACGGCTTCTAGGGGGGTATACATCAGACAGTGAGTCAGTCTGCAAGTGGCATGATTATTTAAACCAATGACAAGAGAGCGTTCATCACTAGCGTGCGTCAGAGTCACGCTACTAAACAGATTCATTTTCAAGCGGCTTCACTTAGTCAGAATTGATTAACAATCAGAGACATTCAATTCTAGGTAATTGAATGTGATTAACATATAAGTAGCATATCTTCTCCGGTCCGCCAAGGGGGCATGTGTTGCTCTTTGACGAATGTACTCAACTCGGACGGACTTGACAAAAGTGCTTTTCATTAGATGAGTAGGCCCTTCACACAATATGGTCAATGTCTATATTAACATATTAACTCTCCTGTTGTGTTCGTTTCATGTTAACTCATTCTGTTAGTTCCTGGTCCAAAATGACCACCCCATTAAAGCTGATTATAAATACATAATAATACATATATTATCACCTAATGTTGTGTTAGATCTTTTTATCAACTTAAGTTCTTGTGAACATTACAAGATTTGAACTTCTATTTGCTATTTATGGCCTGTAGGCCTCATTGACCTGAGCTCATACAACTTGTTTTTTAAGTAAAAAAAGCATAATGTATGGATAATTTTGACTTTAACAAGTACTCAGATGAAACATATTGTGCTATTTATCACAGACTACTTTGTGTCAAGTTTAACAAGGACTCTCTTCTCCTTACCAGTGTCATGATCAAAGATATGATCAAGAGCCTCACATCCAGTATATCGTTTGGTCATTGTGCTGCCACAGAATGAATTGTGAGCAAGGCCTCAAAAAAGCTTTATATACCAGAGCTGCGAAAAAAGTTTTATATATTATTGAAACAATGTTGCGATTGTTTGTGAGAATGCCAACAGGTGTGGTTCCTGTGGGGGAAAGATTCTATTGGGGAAAGGTTCCTGTGGGGGTTGCCATGGAAGCCAAGAAGGGGAATGATGTGTGTGTGTGTGTGTGTGTGTGTGTGTGTGTGTGTGTGTGTGTGTGTGTGTGTGTGTGTGTGTGTGTGTGTGTGTGTGTGTGTGTGTGTGTGTGTGTGTGTGTGTGTGTGTGTGTGTGTGTGTGTTCTCAAACACACATGCATGTGGGGGTCTGGGAGAGGAAGTGTGTCCATCTGATGAATGGGCATGTGCCTGAACTCAATTTTATACATTGTAGTCTCACCCATTCATTTCTAATGACCGGTCATTTTTGACCAGGAACATTACAGGTGTACAAAACACCTAAAATGTAATGAAAATCCTCTAAATATATTTTGTGTGTTCAGATGCCCTGTGTGGACACAGTCATGGAACCTTATGACAAACAGATTAAATGAACTACATTTTTCTTGTAAATCTGAAATCTGTACAATTCACCCAGAACACAGCAGGAGGGTTAATAGAAGGGGGAAGGGGAAGGGGAATTCCATCCCTTTAGTGGGCATTGTACATATTTCAGTTCAAGAATGATCTGGTAAATGAGGAGTTTTTTGGCCCCTTTCCTATGTCCACCCCTAAGTTGAGACGGTATACCATCACCAAGTTCAGTGTTTCAAGATGTTAAAACCATGGACCACACCCTTCCCTGCCTCAGTCTGCTCCCACACATTGATTTACAGAAGTGTGTGTACGTGTGTGTGAGTGTGTGTGAGTGTGTGTGTGTGCTGTAGAGATGTTGAGATGTCCCTGTGCAGTGCAGTACATTAAACTTGCATGTACCTAAAGAATATAATGCTGCAAGGCTGAATAATGCAAGGTGCACAAGAGCTGCTGAACACACCAACAAGTGCAGAGCTAGATAATGAAGTAGAATGAGTGTGTGTTGTGTGTGCATGTATTTATGCGTGTGTATACACGCGCGTGTGTGTGTCATCTTTTAAATCATGTCTTGCCCAGTCAGGACAAAACTGGGTCAAGCTCTGTGGTTCATCACAAAGTCTGTGGGATAAAGAAAATTAGAGGAGAGAATGTCTGGAGTTGGCAGGTCTCAGTCAGTGTCTCTCTCTCTCTCTCTCTCTCTCTCTCTCTCTCTCTCTCAGTCTCTCTCTCTCTCTCTCTCAGCCAGCCACAACTCTATATGTAAAAAATAACCCTTTACTTTATTCCAATTCTGCACCATAAGGTATTTTATTACTGTATGAGAGAGATGGGGTCTCTGCTAGATGGAAATCATGATGAATAATCAGATTGTCAGTGATTCACAAACATCTGTATTTATATTTAGGAATGTTATTGTGTTCTCCTCTGGCCTCCCGCTGCTGAGGAAAGTTAGTCATTAAAGGGAGAGAGAGGGAGAGGGAGAGGGGGAGAGAGGAGATGGATGGGACTAGGGAGAGAGAGGGAGAGAGAGAGAGAGAGAGAGAGAGAGAGAGAGAGGGAGGGAGATAGGGAGATAGAAAGAGAGAGGAGGAGAGAAGGGGAGAGGGAGGGAGGGAGAGAGGGAGAGATAGAGAGCGAGAGACGGAGAGAGAGAGAGAGAGAGAGAGAGAGAGAGAGAGAGAGAGAGAGAGAGAGAGAGAGAGAGAGAGAGAGAGAGAGGCAAATAATGCAGCTCTCGTTCCTCAGGAGAGGCATCCTTCCTCCATCGCTCCTCCGGAGTCACTGATGTAGAAAGAAGAGAAGAGGAGGAGAGGAGAAGAGAAACACCTGGACTAGAATGGCATCTACCAGAGGAGGTGTGTGACTAGCAGCTTGCCGCAAACAACAACAATTTTATTATAATATATATATATATATATATTTATATAATATTTGTTTTCTTCAGGGAAAACCCGTTGAGATCAGGGTCTTATTCACAAGTGCCCTGCTCACGCTAACAGAACAATCAATACAATATAAAACAAAACAACAATCAATACAACATAAAACAAAACAACAATCAATACAATATAAAACAAAACAACAATCAATACAATATAAAACAAAACATCAATCAATACAACATAAAACAAAACATCAATCAATACAATATAAAACAAAACATCAATCAATACAATATAAAACAAAACATCAATCAATACAACATAAAACAAAACATCAATCAATACAATATAAAACAAAACATCAATCAATACAATATAAAACAAAACATCAATCAATACAATATAAAACAAAACATCAATCAATACAATATAAAACAAAACAACAATCAATACAATATAAAACAAAACATCAATCAATACAATATAAAACAAAACATCAATCAATACAATATAAAACAAAACATCAATCAATACAATATAAAACAAAACAACAATCAATACAATATAAAACAAAACAACAATAAATACAATATAAAACTAAACATCAATAAATACAATCTAAAACTAAACATCAATAAATACAATATAAAACAAAAGAACAATCAATACAATATAAAACTAAACATCAATCAATACAACATAAAACAAAACATCAATAAATACAATATAAAACAAAAGAACAATCAATACAATATAAAACTAAACATCAATCAATACAATATAAAACTAAACATCAATCAATACAATATAAAACTAAACATCAATCAATACAATGTGAAATTACAGCACAGTAATAAAAACATTACATTCCTCAGTAACTAAGTCCTCAATCAATACTTCCAACTGCCCAAGCGGCAACACAACATCCAATTGTAATGAGTTTTGTAAATTGTTCCAGCAGTGAGGTGCATTTAAACTAAAAGCTTTATTTACCTAATTCGGTGTAGACCAGAAGAGTTAAACAACCCTATAAACGGGTTTGGAAACTAATGCTTTTATACTGCAACAACTAAGTTAGGTAAGTCAGAAGCTTGTGTAGTAAAGTTTTGTAAACCACAAGCGAGTAATGACGTGATCTACGGGACTTTAATGAGGACCAGCCAACCTTTTGATACAGGATGCAGTGACGAGTATTAAAACTGTCACGTGAGAAAGTGAAGGGCTTTATGGTAGACAGCATCCAAAAGTTTAAGAATAGTGGCTGCTGTATTCTGGTAAATGCTGTCACCGTAGTCAAGAATTGGCCGAAAAGTTGACTGTACAATCTGCTTCCTGCTGTTAAGGGAGAGGCATGATGTGAGTAGAAGAGCAACGGAGAAAACATCCATCTGTACTCTCTATCTCTCTCCATACGCCACCACCACTACAACCCCATCTTACCGCTAACTGCAGCTGGAAGGACCAGTTGACAAGACTTTAAATAATGATGAAAGCAGATATATGTATATTTCAAGAGATGTGTGGCTGGTCACTAGATTGACAGGGAGTGGGACAGACTGGAGAAGAAGGAGGCTGTAAGCCTGCGTTATGGTGTGCGTGTGTGTTTGTGTGTGCGTGTGTGTGTGCTTGCGCCCGTGTCCCTCTCTGCTCTTGTCATACTTCATAGAAGATACCTTAATAGAAAGTGATTCAAGTAAAAGTGAAAGTCACCCAGCAAAATACTACTTGAGTAAAAATCTAAAAGTATTTGGTTTTAAATATATTGAAGTATAAAGAGTAAATGTAAAAGTATAAATCATTTCACATTCTTATATTAAGCAAACCAGAAGGCATTATTTAATTTTTTTAATTTTTCTGAAAGCCAGGGGTACACTCCAACACTCAGACATCATTTACAAAATAAGCACTTGTGTTTAGTGAGTCAGCCAGATCAGAGGCAGTAGGGATGACCAGGGATGTTCTCTTGATAAGTGTGTGAAATTGTCAATTTTCCCGTCCTGCTAAGCATTCTAAATGTAACTAGTACTTTTGGGTTTCAGGGAAAATGTATGAAGTAAAAAGTACATTATTTTCTTTAGACATGTAGTGAAGTAAAAGTAAAAGTTGTCATAAATATAAATAGTAAAGTAAAGAACAGATACCCCCCAAAAATGACTTAAGTAGTGCTTTAAAGTATTTGTACTTATTTGTACTACTTTACAGCACTGGCTGTTGGCTGTGGTGGTTGCTTGCGAGGCTACAAGTAGGCAACTGGGAGATAGCAGGGTAGCTCGCTCATCTGAGCTCAGCTGACTGTAAATGCAGGCATGCAGACGTTGGCTGTTTATTCTAATTTGTCAGAGTCTTCCCTGGGAGCCCATGACAGGTCAACATGCCCCCACGCTGCTGGCGCTACACTGTTCCCATGCCTCCACTGAGGGAGAGGAGAGGGGAACAAGTAATGTGATTTAGGATTCCCCCGTTCCCACCTTCCCACACTTACTACCCATATTCCATGGCCTGCAGCCTATCTACTTCTCTGCAGGAGGACTGTGGTGCCTGTGGCTCCTGTGATTGCGCTTTTATGTGTCAGGCCTCTTAAGGTTCAACACGTTAGCGTTTCATCAAGCCCCTCTCCTGTTGGTTAATTGGTTCATCAGGGTCTACACTTCACTTCATATCTAATCACTTCATTCTTGCTTGTGCTTACGTTGAGCTTTGGTAGCATGTTGCTCCTAACAGGGGCACGGTATCGGTATTACTGGTGTCACTGGAACGCCAGTTGACATTTGTCCTTCTTTCTGGGGTTCGATTTAATCCACTAGCCTCATTACTCGCAATGGCAAATACTTCATATCTTATACACTTTGTGGTTCTTTACCATGCTAAACTGTTCACCATATGTCAGCGAGCTACAAAGCAGCCCCATTTCAACGGCCTATAGAGTGTCTTAACCAGTTAAATGCAACTAAATGTAATCACAAATGTATCTACATAATACCCAATAATAATACAAAATGATGAGAGGGCCATAAACAGTCACTAGTAACGCTGCAACTCACCTTTCTGTTAAAGAGTTACCTGCCTCTTCCACTCTAATATTACAGAGAGTTTTCCCGTCCTATTTGTCCTTCTCTTCTTGTCTTTGATTAACCCTGGTAATACAGTAATGTGACATAGTTGGCCACGTAGGAGGACTCCCCCCTTTGTGAAATATGGAGCAGACGCAAAGTTGGGCCTGATGAATCTTTTAACCAGCGGGCGCTGAGAGATGGTGAGTGAGAGAGCGAGAGAGCGAGAGAGCGAGAGAGCGAGAGATGCAGAGCACTCTGGTGCTTTTGGAGCTGCCCTGGCCCTTAGCACACAGCGGCGGAAGTCTGTATGCAGCCATAGTGGCAGGGGAGAGGAACACTGCCAACCATGATCCAGGAGATTGAAGGGTTTGGGGGGGTGTTCCAGTAAGTAAGGAGACATAGACAATTAAATTGATTTGAAATCAATCAAATTACCATCACATCCTCATATGGCCCTCGATTTGGTCCTTATATGCAGACTGATGATTGGCTGAAATTTGTATAGAGGAGGCGTGTGTGTGTGTGTGTGTGTGTGTGTGTGTGTGTGTGTGTGTGTGTGTGTGTGTGTGTGTGTGTGTGTGTGTGTGTGTGTGTGTGTGTGTGTGTGTGTGTGTGTGTGTGTGTGTGTGTGTGTGTGTGTGTGTGTGTGTGTGTGTTATAAAATGAGAGAGGGAAAGAGAGATCCATTTTTATCAGAAACAAGTCTACCTTTTTCCAATTGAATCAGAATAACAACACTACAGTCTACAACAACAACACCAGAGTAGAGTTATTTTATACCAGCTCTCTCTCTCTCTCACTACACTACCAGCAGCAGTCACCTACAGTACAGTGGTGCTTCCTTCACGTTAATTGCCTGGAAGCGTCAACAGTGGGCCTCTGGTCATTTTCAAAGTCTAACCCAGAGCAGGTAATTAACCTGTTAGCTGCTCTGCCAGGGGCCCCACACCACAGAAACAGAGCAGTAATTAACCTGTTAGCTGCTCTGCCAGGGGCCCCACACCACAGAGACAGATCAGTAATTAACCTGTTAGCTGCTCTGCCAGGGGCCCCACACCACAGAGACAGAGCAGTAATGAACCTGTTAGCTGCTCTGCCAGGGGCCCCACACCACAGAGACAGATCAGTAATTAACCTGTTAGCTGCTCTGCCAGGGACCCCACACCACAGAGACAGAGCAGTAATTAACCTGTTAGCTGCTCTGCCAAGGGCCCCACACCACAGAGACAGAACCGTAATGAACCTGTTAGCTGCTCTGCCAGGGGCCCCACACCACAGAGACAGAACCGTAATTAACCTGTTAGCTGCTCTGCCAGGGGCCCCACACCACAGAGACAGAGGAGTAATTCACTAGTTCCCAGCACACATTCATCACCCAGGTCTGAGTCTCCCTCTCCCAGCCATCATATTCAGCTCTGCCCCAGTCCTGCACAAGGGCACAGAGGCAGGTCAGCCACTAGGGGACACTGGTGCTGGCCACAGGCTCTCCTGTGACGTCCACACACACTCAAATACAAACACTGCAGTACAGACAACCAGAAATGTGCACACACACACACACACACATACACACACGCTCAAGGAGACTGAGCTCACATTGAGTAATACATGCCCTTTCTCTGCAGGATCTCCTTCAAGTGATCTTAGAGGGACCGGGAGAGTCATCGTCCATGTTGTGGTAAAGCATAAAAAACTAGGTTGGTTGTGACATGACATTACACAGTTATAACATGGTGTTTGTCCTCTATAACATATAACACATTTAGCAGAGAGGAAAAGGGAGAACTAGAGAGAAAGATAGCTTCCTGAATAAACCCATCTGCTTTCTCTTACAGGAGAAGCTTTAGTGCATAGAGTCCATTCTAGAACATCCTCAGCCCGAAGCATCACATCGTGACGACTGACGTAGGAGATGTGAGGCATGAGAATGTCCTAAAATGAGCACCGTACTAGCGACATCACGTGTCCCTCTCTCTGTGGTTGCGTCTCAAACGGCACCATATTGCCATATATAGTGGACTACTTTTGACCAGGGCTAATAGGGCTCCGGTCCAAAGTGTAGCGCAGTATGTAGGAATGGGGTGCCATTTGGGACGCAGGTTGTCTCGTTCTGTGACTGGCTGCATTTAGTTCGGTCCAGTGGACACTGGCCACTGATGCAGGCTAAACGCTGAAACACTTCAGGCAGTGCAACAAAGGGCTTTCATCTGGATGGCTTACTGAGGACAAACATAAACAAATGACAGATGCACACTCACTTGCCTGTTCACTCAAAGACACACACGATGGTATGCATAGACGCACAGACGCATACAGGGAACACACATACTGGGCGAGCACACACGGACACACACACACTCACAAAAACACACAGCCACTGTAATTCTGACAAGCCAGACAAAAACTATGAAAATCGCAGTGGATATCCATCCAGAGAATGTTTTTTAAATTTTACTGCAAATATGTGTTGACAGCATCATCCACATTCATCTGGGACTCTGTACATATCTAGAAGGTAACACTACTGTAAGCTTGGTAACCTGCCTCCCTCCCTCCTTCATTCCCCCTTTGTCTTTGTTAATGTGCTCTTGGTAAACTGGATAAATGATCAGTGTTTGTGCCGCGGGTGAGCGTAGGGCACGCTGCCCAAACGATGAATAGTCTTTGTAATGGGCCCGTCTGCAACAGTGAATAAACAAAGGCAAGAGAGAGAAAATCTTTGATCAAATGCTGATCAGCTTTTTGGGGTCTTCAAAGCAGCTCTCTGAGGAGAGTGGAGGACAAAATAAACGTTCTTCCTCTTAAGTCAAATACATTTTCATCAGAGGAATAGCAGAGGTATTTCTTATTTCGTACAGTGTAGGAAATGTACCTGTTAGGAGTGTTTGGCTGTAAGTGCACATGGGGAAATGTCCCACAAATACAAGCAGACAAGTCCACTCAGTAGTTACACGACCCACACACACTCACACACACACACACAACGCACACAAAGCACACAAGTTCTGAAATAATCATTAGCTTAAGTTCCAAAGCTGTGGATCGTGCTTTAAAAGCTCTGGCTCGTGCAACATTTATGTCTTTGCCAACAGGGTGAGTTCCTTTCGCCTGTTTGAATGCACTGGTCTAGTAGGAGACTTCACTCTGTCTTTTCCTTTGCTCCCTACGGTTCTCCTGTTCTCCCACTCAACTAGACACATCCAAAAACAGCCCGGAGATCCACAAGCTGCATTCCACATGTTCCACGTCAGAATGTTTTATTTGGGAACGATCCACTTGTGCGCGTGTATAAAGATGATTTTATAGGTGGAGTGTTCTGTGGATTACAGTTGAATGGTCTCTCACCCAGCCTTGATCTGTTCAATATGTTTAGAATCACAACATGGTTTGGGTTCTTTATCCGTTTGCCAAGTAGAGTTTTATGTGTGTTAGAACTATTGTAACATTCCTTTTGTTACATCACCACCACTGTGTCTTTCTGAGTTCTACCACCACTGTGTCTTGCTTCAATAACTCTCATCTACATAAACACAACTATCTAGGCAACTGTATGATCGTCGCCAAGGTGCAATAGATTTATGGAATAGCTAATGAACAAAATATCAGGGAAAACCATTTCTGCAATTACAGTATCATGCTGTGCCACTGTCTTTACGTTGACAAATTAGTCATTCATAATAATAATAATCGTTCACTGTTGGCTTCCTGCAACAGGGCATATTACCTGTAGTACTTGTTGGATTCCCTTCATTCCACTGCTCTGTGTGGAGGAAAGGCTCTTTAGATCATTTGTTATTATTGATGAACACAGAATTGTGCTTCTGGAGTGTTTCGATGACACACCATCACCAAATTGCCTGAGGTCCTGGTGCTGCAATAAAGACAAATTAGAAATAGATTGCAAATACTGTTTCCATCCATAACTGTATACCTTTTTTTGGAGACCTGTGTGTGTGAATGAGTGTGTGTGCATGTGCTGTGTGCTGTGTGCTGTGTGCTGCGTGCTGCGTGCTGCGTGCTGCATGCTGCGTGCTGTGTCCCGTGTGCCGTGTGCTGTGTCCCATGTGCCGTGTCCCGTGTGCCGTGTCCTGTGTCCCATGTGCCGTGTCCTGTGTCCCATGTGCCGTGTCCTGTGTGCCGTGTGCCGTGTCCTGTGTCCCATGTGCCGTGTCCTGTGTCCCATGTGCCGTGTCCTGTGTCCCATGTGCCGTGTCCTGTGTGCCGTGTGCCGTGTCCTGTGTCCCATGTGCCGTGTCATGTGTCCCGTGTGCCGTGTCCTGTGTCCCGTGTGCCGTGTCATGTGTCCCGTGTGCCGTGTCCTGTGTCCCATGTGCCGTGTCATGTGTCCCGTGTGCCGTGTCCTGTGTCCCGTGTGCCGTGTCCTGTGTCCTGTGGGCCGTGTCCTGTGTCCCGTGTGCCGTGTCCTGTGTGCCGTGTCCTGTGTGCTGTGTGCTGTTCTTAAAGGGCAACTCTCCAGCACAATATCAGTGTCTACATATGTGAAAATGGCGCATTACTACAATTCACAGAAAAAAATGTAACATTTGAAAGTTCTAACCGACGCCATTTTTGTCGTCGGTTAGAACAGGGATTTACAAACACTATGAGATTCATGATGATGTGTGGAGCAGTAAACTCGTTGCAGCTTTTTTTTTGTTTGTTTACTTTTAACTTTACCCTGTGAAGCATTTTTTAGGTATTTTCTTCTTCTCATTTTAACTAAAGAAACATGCTGTTTTCACATACGCAGACACTAGTTTGATGCTGGAAACAACACTGTCCTGCAACAATGCTTACCCTGCACACACACAGTCCGTGTCAGATAGAAAGGGAGTACAAAGGCAGAGGTCAACTATTAATATGGCTACTTCACCTCAGCCAAACACACAGTCCTGCTGAGCCAATGAGGCGGGCACTTCCTGCAATGAAGGTCACTACTCAATCAGGGGACTACCTTCCCCATAGCAGTGGTCCTATTAGCCAATCGGAGTGTGATCTGGAACCCAGGGTACCTCAATTGACTTTTGACTCAGCCAATGAGGCGTGCACTTCCTGTAATGACGGTCACTACTCAACCAATCACGGACTACGTTCCCCATACTTTCCCTTTATCAGCTAATGGCAGTGTGATCTGGAGCCCAGGGTCCTTCCATCGTCACCTCACTGTGTGTAGGACACCAGAGGACACAGGGAAGGACTGAGAATGTGCACTCATCTGGGGACGGGGATAAAAATACTGTGCTGACAAGCCAATTAATCAGGTTTCAGGCCACTGCAGCAGAACAGAGCAGAACAGAACAGAGCAGAACAGAGCAGAGCAGAACAGAGCAGAGCAGAACATAGAATCCTCCAAAGGGCACCAAGGATGTGTCTCTTTAAGACAAAACCCCTCAACGTTACTGTAAGGGAATGTGTGAACACGGGACATGACTTTGGGTGCAGCTCAAAGGGCCCTTGTCAAAATTGTGCACTAAATAGGGCTTAGGGTGCCATTTGGGATGGCACGTTTGTTTATTTGCGAGATACTGTACTCTCTAGTCTGGAATCCAAACTGATATGCCATATTCGTTGGGTATCACCTTTGTCAAAGACTGATAATGGGAGGGGAAAGAATGGTGAAAGGGATTATATCAGTTTAAATTCCAACCTACTTTGCCGCGTGTGTGTGAGTGTGTGTTTCTGTGACCAGTGTTGATACTGCCTGGCAGGGTCCCTTAAAATATCCAGTGAAATAAATGAAAAGGGGTTCCACTCTGTTGACCGTTACTGCACTGAGTCCCTAGGAAGCTTAAACAGCACCTTTCTGTTAATGGACAATTTGTGAAGCTGCCCTTCAGGTATGGATCCACTGCTACAGATCACAATGCAACACAGGTATTATTGTCTAAGACATTGCATACAAATAGCAGACTAACTTCATCCAACTTTGTTATCTGAATGACCAACATATTTAGGAAATAATCATAAATCATGTCAGAGTCCATTCATGAAATTATTTGTCAAAACAAAAACGTGTTAGGTCATCTTCTCAACACATTTTTATACAATATGCTATAGCTATGACGTGTGAATCATGGATACTGATACGTACTGTATCTGGCCCAGTCGAACCCTTCAAAAAACTCCAACATCCAGCCCAGGGTATTAATCCCAGCATCTATTCCCCTCTCAGAGTTATCCCACTTGGGCAGCTGTCAGCTCCTCAGCCCCCTCCTCAGCCCCGGCTTTAATAAACACACAGCGAGCTGAAGCATTGGTAATTAGGGAATCGCAGAGAGTGAAATCAAATCAAATGTTATTGTCACATGCGCCGAATACAACAAGTGTAGACCTTACCGGGAAATGTTTACTTACAAGCCCTTAACCAACAGTGCAGTTCAAGAAGAGTTAAGAAAATATTTACCAAATAAACTAAAGTAAAAAATAATAAAAAGTAACACAATAAAATAACAATAACAAGGCTATATACAGGGGGTACCGGTACCGAGTCAGTGTGCGGGGGTACAGGTTAGTTGAGGTAATTTGTACATGTAGGTAGGGGTGAAGTGACTATGTATAGATAATTATTAATCTTTTTAGTCTCCTGAGGGGGAAAAGGTGTTGTCGTGCCCTCTTTACGACTGTCTTGGTGTGTTTGGACCATGATAGTTTGTTGGTGATGTGGACACCAAGAAACTTGAAACTTTCAACCCGCTCCACTATAGCCCCGTCGATGCTAATGGGGGCCTGTTCAGCCCGCCTTTTCCTGTAGTCCACGATCAGCTCATTTGACTTGCTCACATTGAGGGAGAGGTTGTTGTCCTGGCACTACACTGCCAGGTCTCTGACCTCCTCCCCATAGGCTGTCTCATCGTTGTCCGTGATCAGGCCTACCACTGTTGTGTCGTCAGAAAACTTAATAATGGTGTTGGAGTCGTGTTTGGCCACACAGTCGTGGGTGAACAGGGAATACAGTAGGGGACTAAGTACACACCCCTGAGGGGCCCCAGTGTTGAGGATCAGCATGGCAGACGTGTTGTTCCCTACCCTTACCACCTGGGGGTGGCCTGTCAGGAAGTCCAGGATCCAGTTGCAGAGGGAGGTGTTTAGTCCCAGGGTCCTTAGCTTAGTGATGAGCTTCGTGGGCACTATTGTGTTGAACGCTGAGCTGTAGTCAATAAGCAGCATTCTCACATAGGTGTTCCTTTTGTCCAGGTGGGAAAGGGCAGTGTGGAATGCGATTGAGATTGCGTCATCTGTGGATCTGTTGGGGCGGTATGCGAATTGGGTCTAGGGTATCCGGGAGGATGCTGTTGATGTGAGCCATGACCAGCCTTTAAAAGCACTTCATGGCTACCGTTGTGAGTGCTACGGGGTGGTAATCATTTAGGCAGGTTACCTTTGCTTTCTTAGGCACGGGGACTATGGTGGTCTGCATGAAACATGTAGGTATTACAGACTCGGTCAGGGAGAGGTTGAAAATGTCAGTGAAGACACTTGCCAGTTGGCCCGCGCCTGCTTTGAGTACACAACCTGGTAATCCGTCTGGCCCCACGGCTTTGTGAATGTTGACCTGTTTAAAGGTCTTGCTCACATCGGCTACCGAGAGCGTTATCACAAAGTCATCCAGAACAGCTGGTGCTCTCGTGCTTGCTTCATTGTTGCTTGCCTCGAAGCGAGCATAAAAGGCATTTAGCTTGTCTGGTAGTCTTGTGTCACTGGGCAGCTCACGTCTGGGTTTCCCTTTGTAGTCCGTAATAGTTTTCAAGCCCTGCCACATCTGACAAGCGTCAGAGCCGGTGTACTAGGATTCAATCTTAATCCTGTATTGACGCTTTCGCTTGTTGATGGTTTGTCTGAGGGCATAGTGGGATTTCTTATAAGCGCCCGGATTAGTGTCCCGCTCCTTGAAAGTGGCAGCTCCAGCCTTTAGCTCGATGCGGATGTTGCCTGTAATCCATGGCTTCTGGACGGGATATGTACGTACGGTCACTGTGGGGACGATGTCGTTGATGCACTTAATCATGAAGCCGATGACTGAGGTGGTACACTCCTCAATGCCATTGGATGAATTCAGGAACATTTTAAAGACTGTGCTAGCAATCTGACCACTTCTGTATTGAGCGAGTCACGGGTATGGTTGGGGGGGCTTTGTCTCTGTGTGGAGTAAAGTTGGTGTAGATTTTTTTTCCCTTTGGTTGCACATGTGACATGCTGGTAGAAATTAGGTAAAACCGGTTTAAGTTTGCTTGCATTAAAGTCCCCGGCCACTAGGAGCGCTGCTTCTGGATGAACATTTTCTTGTTTGCTTTTGGCCTTATAGAGTTGGTTGAGTGCAGTCTTAGTGCCAGCATCGGTCTGTGGTGGTAAATAGACGGCTACGAATAATATAGATAAGAACTCTCTTGGTAGTCTCTCATTTTGAACAACGCAAAACAGCTCATCTGCGTTTACTGCCTGCCTGTGCCTGCCTGCCTGCCTGGCTGCCTGCCTGGTTGTGCCTGCCTGTACAGCCTGGCTTCCTACTGACAGCTGAGATGCAATAAAGGGATAGTTCACCCAAATTAGAAAGGACTATTGGTTTCCTTACCCTGTAAACAATCTTTGGACAAGGTATGACAGCAATCCATGCTTTGGTTTAGTTTCCCTGGCACTGTTTCCAAATGCTATCCTTTTCAGAGCTGTTTATGGTTGGGTTCGGTCAGAGGGACGCTCCAGGGGGTGCAGGGAGGCTCCTGGGGGTGGAGGATTGCTCCTGGGGGTGGAGGTAGGCACATGGGGTGCAGGGAGACTTCTGTGGGTGGATAGAGACTCCTGGGGGTGCAGAGAGGCTCCTGAAGGGTGGAGGGAGGAAGTGGTGGAAGGGTTTTCTTTACCACCATACACTGTTTTGAGGGGTAAGGCACTGTGGGACATGGAGCAAAGTTTTTGAGAGAAGATGAAGAGATTGGAAGGAATATATATATTTTTGAATGTTTTCATGGGCTGAGTAGCTATATGTCCCTGAGCTAGTCGTTGATGGTATTATCTGTAACCACAAAAGAACCTCCCTAAAGGAAAGCATAGATAAACTAAAGAATTGTTGACACGTTTGCAATAAGTGTTATTTTTCACCCAAGCAGAACCTTATCAAATGTTGGATTTTGTAATAGAGATGCCCTTTTTGACACACACATGACAATGTCTGTCATTGTTCTACCTTTTCTCAATATATCAGTGTGATATCGCTACTAGCAACTACAGTTGGAAGTTTACATACACTCAATTAGTACATTGGTAGCATTGTCTTTAAATTGTTTAACTTGGGTTAAACAATTTCCGACAATAAGTTGGGTGAATTTTGGCCCATTCCTCCTGACAGAGCTGGTATAACTGAGTCGGGTTTGTAGGCCTCCTTGCTCGCACATGCTTTTTCAGTTCTGCCCACACATTTTATTTAGGATTGAGGTCAGGGCTTTGTGATGGCCACTCCAATACCTTGACTTTGTTGTCCTTAAGCCATTTTGCCACAACTTTGGAAGTATACTTGGGGTCATTGTCCATTTGGAAGACCCATTTGCGACCAAGCTTTAACTTCCTGACTGATATCTTGAGATGTTGCTTCAATATATCCACATAATTTCCTTCCTCATGATGCCATCTATTTTGTGAAGTGCACCAGTCCCTCCTGCAGAAAACCACCCCCACCCCCGTGCTTCACGGTTGGGATGGTGTTCTTCGGATTGCAAGGCTCCCCCTTTTTCCTCCAAACATAGCAATGGTCATTATGGCCAAACAGTTCTATTTTTGTTTCATCAGACCAAAGGACATTTCTCCAAAAAGTACGATCTTTTTCCCCATGTGCAGTTGCAAACTGTAGTCTGGCTTTTTTATGGCGGGTTTGGAGCAGTGGCTTCTTCCTTGTTGAGCTGCCTTTCAGGTTATGTCAATATAGGACTAGTTTTACTGTGGATATAGATACTTTTGTACCGGTGAACTCCAGCATCTTCACAAGGTCCTTTGCTGCTGTTCTGGGATTGATTTGCACTTTCCGCACCAAAGTACGTTCATCTCTAGGAGACAGAACGCGTCTCCTTCCTGAGCGGTATGACGGCTGCGTGGTCCCATGTGTTTATACTTGCGTGCTATTGTTTGTACAGATGAACGTGGTACCTTCAGGCATTTGGAAATTGTCTGGATGAACCAGACATATCGAGGTCTACAATATTTTTTCTGAGGTCTTGGCTGATATCTTTTGATTTTCCCATGATGTCAAGCAAAGGCACTGAGTTTGAAGGTAGGCCTTGAAATACATCCACAGGTACACCTCCAATTGACTCAAATTATGTCAATTAGCCTATCAGAAGCTTCTAAAGCCATGACATCATTTTCTGGATTTTTCCAAGCTGTTTAAAGGCACAGTCAACTTAGTGTATGTAAACTTCTGACCCACCGGAATAGTGATAAAGTGAATTATATGTGAAATAATCTGTAAACAATTGTTGGAAAAATGACTTGTGTCATGCACAAAGTAGATGTCCTAACCGACTTGCCAAAACTATAGTTTGTTAACAAGAAATTTGTGGTTGAAAAACGAGTTTGAATGTATGTAAACTTCCGACTTCACCTGCAGTACTAGATTCAAGGGTTGGAAATGGTTTAGGGAACAGAACCAAAAACCAGAAAATAATGAAATTATTTGAGGAACAGAACCCGAACCGATGATGCATGTCATAGCAAGATCTCCAGCACTTCAAGGCAAGCTTCCTCCATCCTCTCTTGCTCTGTCCTCAGCCTCAAAATGTCAGTTGGTTCTCGTGCCCTACACCGTGACTGGCAGCACAGCCTGTGTGTTTGTCTTTCATTTTAATTAAACCATGCTGTTATGGCAAAATACAGTTTGCTCTTAATGACTTTCCTATACAGATTAAATTGCTTGCCCAAAATAATGTTTCTGTTCAGAACTAAACAAACATTTCGGTTCCAACCCGATTACACTACTGTGTCCCAAATGGCAACCTACTTCCAATATCGTTCACTACTTTTGACCAGCTCCCTATGTGCCCTGGTAAAAAGTAGTGCACAATATAGGGAAAAGGGTGCCATTTGGGTGTGCCCTTTAGGGCACAACCTTTGTGGTGTTCAAGGCACAATAGCAGGTAATCCGTTAAGCAGATAGATGTTGACATGGATGTGTTTACCTTTGGAATCCAAGCCATTCTGGTGAACAGTTTCATGTTTTTCTGCATTTCATGATCGTTTATGACTCCCTGTACCAAGCATTGTTTGGTCATCAGTATGTACTGAATGTAGCTCTAATGTAACCTCATACATCATGTGAAAACATCCTCCTGGCAAAGGCAGCATCTGAACTGTTTGCTTTGCAACAGGCAACGCTAGGCTACATGTTGTACATTTAAACAAGCATCCATTACCCCAAACCCAGAGCAAACAGCTGACACGCATGCTAATAGCTAATTATGAATTACGCTGGATTTATTTACCTGGAAAAGCTATTAGCCTCTTAAGACCTCAAATCCCCCATCAGTGCACTGCTGTGCTATCACATTGGGACTGGTATTAGTGAGGGGGAGGGTTAGGAGAGGAGGGTGTATGTGAGTGTGTATGTGCGTGTGTGTGTGCATGTGTGTGGGGATGTGTGGTTGTGGTGTTGGGTGGGGACAGGGGGTTGGGTAGTTCTATGAGACGTGACAGTTTGCTTGCTGCAGGTCTGGCCCCGACGTGCCAAAAGGTGTCAGCCCCAGCCAAGCCAGCCCCTGACAGGGCTATTAACTGTGATCTGGATGCCTGCCGCCTCCCTGACTGAGGTAAAGCCAGGCGAAGCGAGGCAAGTTGGGGCGGGGGGGGTTAGAAATCTTAAACACCATAGTGATTTCATTCCCCACTCCGAGCTCGTAATGAATGATTATTTCCCTGACAGAACACTCTTGTCAAAAACCCTTTGGTATCGATTTCCTAGCGCCAATGCTAAATGCGGCCCAAACCTCATGACCACTTAACACCTCTGCCTTGCAATGAGCCCTCCCTCTCTTCTGGTTCCCCAGAAACTTTGATGGCGGGGGAGGGGTAACAGAAAAGAGAGGTGGAGAAAAGACAAGAGGCCCCACTCGGAGAGGGATCAATTTGCAGCTAATCACTCCTCCCTGCTCGGCTGGATTAAGGTGAGGCCCGTCGTCCTTTGGCGCATGGGGGCTGGCTGGGAAGGAAGGAAACCGCCTCATCCTTATATCCTCCCTGTACCTCCACCGTCCACCCTCACCTCTGACCTCTGTGTGAAGCGGTTGCTTCCTATATCCGTCACAGACTGACAGCATCATGGCATTCTCATTCTATATCAGGTGTTAGGCTCCACGATTTCTTTATTTTTCTTTGGATTTCACTCCTCTCTCTCTCTCTCGCTCTCCTCTATCTCAGGCTTTCTCAAATTAATTATCTTTCCTTTTCACTCTCAATCTTTCTCTTCCCCTTCTCTCTCTGTCTCTCTCTTTCGTTCTCTCCTCTATTGCACATCAACATTTTTCTGCTTCCCACCTACTCCTCTCCTGTTCTTATTGTCATTTAAAGGTGGCTGCATGTACTTCTCTCTTTGAGAGATGTGCACTAATGATACACAGAATGTCCTCCATAAATAGCCTATCAGATCCAGCATGTCTTTACTGTCCAAGAAACCTGTCTACAGCAGAACATCTACACACTAATTAACAGCATATAACAATGGCTTGGTGAGGAGAAAAGAAAACATAAAAAAGAGAGACAGACGGAGTGGTGTGTGACTTTGTAGATAAACACACGCACGCACACACACACACACACACACCAACACGCATGCACACACACCAACACGCACGCACACACACCAACACGCACGCACACATTAAGTCTGATCTTTATCTCAATGTTTTTATTTCACACACGCAGTCGAGATTTTGACAGATGAAAGGGGAGAGTGTTTCACTTCAGGACCTCTCCGCTACTCCAGTCCGCTATCTGAACGTACATCTCCCGTTTCCAAAATGGCACCGTAAATATTTGATGTCTTTGCAGCTCATCTCTGTGACTCATCCTTGGGCTGCACAGAGTGCTTTGTACACAGTCAACCAGCAAGTCAGACTGAATGTAGATGGATGAAGCACTTCACTACACGCACCCCCTTCAGACCAAGTGCTGAGAGTTCTGTACTGTTAGAGAGCTGTAGTCTACTGCAGGTAAACTCAGCAATTATAGATTAGGAGTGAGATCAGGTGCTACAATTAACGTGCACGTACAGTCTCTGTCTTGGGTGTTCACATACTCAGTCATGCAGGTACGGACAGGTGGCAGTAAAACTGGAGGCACTGTAAGATAACCGTGTATCAAAGTTATGTCTGCGCAGCCAGCGTTCCTTATTTGTGCAATGAGAAAATCAATCTGTAGCTGCATTTTTACTCTTCTCCCTATATACACTCTTAGTAAAAAAGGGTCTATCTCCAACTTTAAAGGGTTTTCCGGCTGTACCCATAGGAGAACCCTTTGAAGAACAATTTCTTGGTTGCAGGTAGAACCCTTAACCCTGTCCTGGGGCTCTGTGGGGTCTGTTTGTGTTTGTGAACAGAGCCCCAGGACCAGCTTTCTTAGGGGACTCTTCTCCAGGTTCATCTCTCTGTAGGTGATGGCTTTGTTATGGAAGGTTCAATTTGGTGTTTGTTCTATTTTGTGAATTCTTGGTTGGTGAGCAGACCCTAGACCTCACAACCATAAAAGGCGATAGGTTCTATAACTGATTCAAGTATTTTTAGCCAGATCCTAATTGGTATGTTGAATGTTATGCTCCTTTTGATGGCGTAGAAGGCCCTTCTTGCCTTCTTGTGTGTTCTAGGGCAACGCTGTCTAGATGGAATTTGTATTCGTTGTCCTGGCAACTGGACCTTTTTTGGAACTCCATTATTTGTGTCTTACTGAGATTTACTGTCAGGGCCCAGGTCTGACCGAATGTGTGCAGAACATCTCAGTGCTGCTGTAGGCCCTCCTTGGTTGGGGACAGAAACACCAGATCATCAAACAAACAACATTCCACAAAATCAACTCAAATGTACAGGCTCAGTCCCTGAATCACAAATGAAAATACAACATTAAGTCTTTGTTTCAGTTTAACAACTATGTCTTTTGTATTCCAATGAAAGTACATCAAGAATAATTCCCCCCCCAAAATCAGCAAAAATCAAATGAATCTCGGCCTGATAAATTAAATAAATATTTACCAGTTTAGTTGTTAGTCTGTGAAATAAGACAATTGAGAAATAGTCCACAGAGGAAAACCCCCAAATATATAAGTATTTTCGTCGAAGCTAAGCCAGATCTAACAGACTGGCTCAAATTAAGATCTGTACTTTTCCATCCAGATAAAACTTTAGTTGGTTTAGTTGAAAATGCCACCTCAGAGCCGTTATGATAGATCTACTCCTGCTATCCTGCCCTTTAGAGACTTGGCACTGTAGGAAATAGAGACAAAGTGAATACAAGCAGTCAGAACATAAAAGGCTTGGGTTAACAGGAAAACATAAAAGGTGTGGGTTAACAGTAAAACAATATAATTCTGCTTTCTCTCTATCAGTGTTAGGGTCTAGCTCAAATAAACTTCATAGATCCAGGGAATGACGTGTAATACAACTAACTTTTTCTGAAATGGAATTTCAATCCCATCTCTTGGGAGTCTAGTCAACCCAATAAATCAATGTTGTCCATCTATGATAAACAGGTGAAGTAAGAATTTACCATTTCCATGGTGCTTCCAGTGGGTGGGGTCTGGTACCTGTGGCCAGGCCTAAAGGCTGGTATCCTGGGAAGAACGAAGAATGAAGAAAAGCTATGTAATTGAAGTGAACTCTCTCTCTCTCTCTCTCTCTCTCTCTCTCTCTCTCTCTCTCTCTCTCTCTCTCTCTCTCTCTCTCTCTCTCTCTCTCTCTCTCTCTCTCTCTCTCTCTCTCTCTCTCTCTCTCTCTCTCTCTCTCTCTCTCTCTCTCTCTCTCTCTCTCTCTCTCTCTCTCTCTCTCTCTCAATCTCTCAGCCTGAGATGGATTGTTAAACCCCAAACTCCCTCTACTCCTTTGCTGATGTGCATGACTGTATCCATGACCGTATCCAAGACCTTTTCCATGACCGTATCCAAGACCATATCCATGATGGTATCCAACACTGTATCCATGACCTTATCCAAGACCATATCCATAACCGTATCCATGACCGTATCCAAAACTGTTTCCAAGACCGTATCCATGACCGTATCCAAGACCATATCCAAGATGTAGCAGCACCAGAGACGGGGGAGAAATTGATGGAGCTGGTTATGGAGAAATGCAGTGAGTGTATATGTTAAACATTATGATGTGTATGTGTTGTGTGTGTGCGTGTGCAAGTGTTTGTGTTCGCGTACATGTGTTTATGTGTGTGTGTGTGCTAGCATGTGTTTGTTTGTGTGTGTCTAAATGTGTGTTTGTGTTCCATATTATGTATTAAATACTGTATGTACATAGTTGTGACTCCGTCTCTGTACGTGGGTGCTTGTGTGAACGCAGAACATACAAAATGGGTAAGCAGTCTCACCAGGACATCTGTCATTTCGTAAGTGAATTATTTGCAATCTGTTTTGCTTTGTTCCTGTGAGGAGAATTCAAAGTAGAGAGAGAGAGAGAGAGAGGTTTCACTGACTGGTGTTTTCCACTCTTTTAGCAGTTATTTGAAGCTCTCAGGAGCCTTCTGCTTGAGTCCTCGTTATGGACCACCTGTTCCATCTGCTCCTCACTCCATTGTCATAATTTCGCACAGAACATAACTCCAGGAGGAGAAGAGAGGACGGGAGGAAGAGAGGACGGGAGGGAACTTCACTTCTATCTGATAGTGTGTTACAGTATGTTATTCAAACACTTGTTTGAAGTGATTATTCAAGGTATTAATTGCTTTGTTGTCCTGACTTGCTGTCTATCTATCCAATGCTTCTTCTTAGTATAAGAAAGTAGAAGCTTTGTGCTAGTATATTCATATGTGTTACGTGCATTTTAAACTGTGTTGTCTACAATAAGTGTGTACAGTGACACAGTCTTCCCACATCCACTGAAGCCATGTGATAACAGGGTTAGAGGCACACGTTAATAGGCATTACTGATGAGCCATACAATAATTTATGCATGCAGCAAAGTATAAAAGAGACACACGGAGTGTGTTGTCTTTGAAACGTGTGCTAGAGATATAAATATGTAAAACGTATGCACACGTGACTGTAAATCGCTGTGGATTTAAAAAAATCTTATAAATGGCATATATAATTATATTATATATAAATCCTCTGGTGTTTGTAATGCCTCAGCATGCCTCTGTTCTGCTCCAGTACAGTACAGTACAGTACAATAATCCTTCATTTTACGCCGGTTGGCGTGACTATAGTAGGGTTTAATTTAAATTCCCTACCATCATATCTAAGCCAAGATGACACCGATGTCGAATCAACTTGATTTCAGGTACACATCACACTCCCCGCCTCTCGTCATGAGCCGTCCGGCCTTTACTGAGAACCACATAGCGGATTTTTAACAGGGTCATCAGCAATAGGAAGAAAAAAAATCTTGCCCAGACCTAGCTCAATATATATATATATATATATATCTACGTGTCAGATAAGAAAGAGACTACAGCTTCCATAAAGTGGACTGAATGTTTGTAGGGGCAACAGTTTTGATTAAATGTATAGCATATCACTCTCACATGCGAATTTCTGTCAATTAAGTAACAACAATGTGCTACCTTTTTGTAGCATTTCTGTCAATTAAGAAACAACAATGTGCTACCTTTTTGTAGCATTTCTGTCAATTAAGAAACAACAATGTGCTACCTTTTGTAGCATTTCTGTCAATTAAGAAACAACAATGTGCTACCTTTGTAGCATTTCTGTCAATTAAGAAACAACAATGTGCTACCTTTTTGTAGCATTTCTGTCAATTAAGAAACAACAATGTGCTACCTTTTTGTAGCATTTCTGTCAATTAAGAAACAACAATGTGCTACCTTTTTGTAGCATTTCTGTCAATTAAGAAACAACAATGTGCTACCTTTTTGTAGCATTTCTGTCAATTAAGAAACAACAATGTGCTACCTTTTTGTAGCATTTATGTCAATTAAGAAACAACAATGTGCTACCTTTTTGTAGCATTTATGTCAATTAAGAAACAACAATGTGCTACCTTTTTGTAGCATTTATGTCAATTAAGAAACAACAATGTGCTACCTTTTTGTAGCATTTCTGACAATGCTGGCTTATGTTTTTAGCCGAAGCTCACAGTTCTAACACCAGGTTGGTTGCTCAGCAACAACACAGTTGCTTGCACCATGTTGCCAGTCATAAGATCAAACCTAGGCTACTGTATTTAGCTAGCTATATGGAGGTATTCAAGCTGAGGTTAATCATAAATGCAAACAGATATTTCGATTAGCTAGGTAGCTAGCTAATGTTAACTAACGTTAGGTTGCTTGTCCAAAGCCCAGCAGCTAGCCTCTGTAGCAGCTAACACCAGTCAGCTGAAACCTAGTTAGCTAACAAACAGGCAAAGAATGGTAGGTAGCCAACGAATGTGGTTTAGTTTTGATTAGTTAGGTAGCTATATTTCTAACAAGCTAATGTAATGTTATAACAGTCTGATGAGAGCTAATGTTGGCTAGGTAGCTAACCAACAAGCGAGGAAAGCTAGCTATATTTTGCCAAGTAAGGTTTTTCATATAAGGCTCAAGTCATCATGTGTAAACTGCTGACCTAGACACTTGCGTGTAATCGGAGCACAAACAAAAATAAGCTAGAAAATGTCCATGGCTGCTACGATAGCCAGTTAAAGTTAGCTTGGTAATGCTAGCCAACGTAAGACTGTAACGTTAGCTAACACGTATAACCAGTTCATGCACCACAATATATCGTACTTTCTTCCACAAAACATAGCCCACTAACGTTAGGCAGAACCTACCTAGCTAGCTTTGCAATGCCCATTGCATGCATTGTAAGGTCGCTAGTTAGCAGTGTGAGAGTTTCTTAAAGTTTTGCATTGGCTTTGATCCTGCTTTGAACCTATTTAGCTAGCTAGCTATGTTTTGTGGAAGAATGTAGCTTTGATATATTATCAACATTGAGTTGTGGTAGAAATACAAACACATGTTCTATAGACAACTCTATCTATATGAGTGACTGTGTCCAACACACCACCACCTGCTGACCAAAAAAGGATGTGAATATAACATATATATATTTTCTCAGTGACATACGATATATTGGTAAAATAAAGGTCCAAATAAATTACAATTTAAAACAGCAAGAACAGGCAAGTACCACATAAATTACTACAAGACAAAACAGCTCACTTAATCAAGCCTGATGGTCTTGTAGGTACAAAAGCAAAGCTTGCTTTCATATAATAAAAAAAATATTGCGAAAGTAGTGGAATGGGATAATATCTTAGCGTGGTGTGTGAAGAATCCAATACTTACCTTGTATGTGGAGGTAATGTGGGAGCTCTCCTCTAGGAGTATGAATTCATTTTGAATCCTAAGCTAACTGTATACGCAATGTTTGAAGTAAAATAGACCAACATAGCTACTGTAGTAGTTCAAAGTTGTGTGTTGGAAAACTTTGGTAGAGCATGGGGGGAGTAGACATTACGGAGCTTGTGAATTTCCTTTCTTTTTTTCAGTTTCAGACCAATGCCTGCTTCTCATTTTTTCATTTCTAATAGAGAAAAAGATAGGCTGCATGTTTACCACTGAGCTCCAGCAGAGTCTCATTCTGGCAGCTCCACGGCAGGGGAGAGGATGTCCTCTTCAGGCTGCCTGTCGGCCGCCCTCCCTTGGGCGCCATTGAGGTTATGGAGCTGTCACTCCCACGTTCCAGCATCGCTCCTCTGCCTGACACTACAACGTCAGCCCGTCCGCCCGCCAAAAGAAAAGAAAGGAAGAAGAGATGAAAAAAAATAATCTGAATGAATTATCTGCTTCACCTTGGTGGTGAAGATGTGAGTGGGTGCCAATGGTTAGCAACGACAATGCCAGCACTGCTCGGCTCCTATCACCTGATAATTGAAATCCAATGAAGTGTGAAAGAGACCCTTTTTTTAGGTCACAATCAACAGGCTGGCTGGAGCCTGATGTGTGTAATTTAATTTTGACGTCTCTCCCCCTTGTATATATCCATTAATGCCAATTATGGGGTGAGAATGAGTTTGATGGGGAGAGTTTTGAGCTTCCTTTCCCGTCAAGAAGAGAAAGACAAGACGGCCTGTTTGTCAGGTCTGAATTGTGAATACCACAGCTGGCTGTTCTAATCACAGGTCAAAAGGAGGACATACTTTAAACAGGTGATACTGGTCAATGAAATCCCATTCAAATGTGTATGTGTGCCTTTCAGAGGGTGAATGGGCAAGACAAAAGATTGCCTTCAAACGGGGTATGGTAGTAGGTGCCAGGCGTACCGGTGTCAAGAACTGCAATGCTGCTGTGTTTTTCATGCTCAACAGTTTCCCATGTGTATCAAGAATGGTCCACCACCCAAAGGACATCCAACTTGTGGGATGCATTGTAGTCAACATGACCAGCATCCCTGTGGAATGCTTTTGACACCTTGTATTTTATTTATTTAACTAGGCAGGTCATTTACAATGACAGCCTAGGAACAATGGGTTAACTGTCTTGTTCAGGGGCAGAAGACAGATTTCTACCTTGTCAGCTCAGGGATTTGATCTAGCAACCTTTCAGTTATTGGCACAATGCTCTAACCACTAGGCTATCTGCCCTGACAAATTGAGGCTGTTCTGTTGGCAAAAGGGGGTGCAACTCAATATTTGGAGGGTGTTCCTAATGTTTGGTATACTCAGTGTATTTTGTTTCAGTTGAATTTATGGTAAGGATGAATGGCTGACACCTGAGCTTATATGTTTAATAGCTCTTCAGAACAACGTTTGCTCGGCAATAAGAAACATCAATAAACCATTTAGAGTTGCAATTAATTGAAATGGCATGTATCATATGGACACAGCCATTGAACAAACTGTAGCGCACATAATGTTTCCTCCACAGCAACAGATAGCCGTACCGTATCTCACACACAGTTCTCTTGTGTTGTGTTGTCTACCAAACATGTTTGTCTCTATTAAATATTCAACCAGTGCATCTCACTCCTCCATCTGTCCATCTTTCCATCTCTCCACCTCTCCATGTATAATAACCTTAGGAGAAAGAGACGTAATGTCACACATGTTCCATCATGCTAATATGTAATTGAGTACTAAGGTTTAGCTTCAATGTTCACTGAGGATAGCTCTTTAGACCACAAGTCATTTTTGTTGCACAATCCCACACACTTAGAAGAAAGCCTCTAACTAAATCAGAGACGGACTGGCCATAGGGCAGTTCTGGAAAATGCCAGATGGGCTGGTCCGTATTTAGCTGAGTGGGCCAGTCTAAATGGTGTATTTTGTGCAAAATTATAATTATTATGAAAAATATGTCCTGGTATGGGGGCCTCCAGGTAAAATATGTCCTGGTATGGGGGCCTCCAGGTAAAATATGTCCTGGTATGGGGGCCTCCAGGTAAAATATGTCCTGGTATGGGGGCCTCAAGGAAGAATATGATCTGGTATGGGGGCCTCCAGGTAAAATATGTCCTGGTATGGGGACCTCCAAGCAAAATATGTCCTGGTATGGGGACCTCCAGGTAAAATATGTCCTGGTATGGGGGTCGATGTGTTAAAGAAGCCGATTTCTGGTCCAAGTCCATCCCTGAGAGAGGCTCGGATTTTACTTGGTTGTGGGTTCTTTTTAAAGGTTTAATACCTGGTTCTGAACCCTGACACTTGCGTTGGCTTTCTAAGCTAATGCCTTCAAAGCTTTAGCTCAGTGGGCTAACACAGTCTTGTGGCATACAGGAGAGCCAGGCTCAAAGGTAGTCAGTCATACGTGGAAAAGGAACTGTTTACTTCTCCCGTTATCTGATCTCAGAGAGATTTTGGCGGTCTTCCTGCCACAGACTACTTATTATCTTCATGGTGAAAGGCTTTATGTTTTACCTTATATGTGGTGTCTAAGCTTTGATACTCAGACATGCAACAATCACACAGTCTCACCAACAACATCAGCTGTCATCAATTTCTACTCAAATCTGAATCAGAATCCTTCCACAAATTATGAAAGCCCTGATTTTAGTTGTGATGTGAAAAAAGCAACAAGGCCTTTTAATAATCCATCCAACACAATGTGATGCTGTGTTCTTTCAGAATATAACATTTAATATAAAGGTTGCATTAACCACTAAATGTTTCCCCTTAAACCACTCTAGTGTGCTTAGGGTCATTGTCCTGCTGGAAGGTGAACCTTCGTCCCAGTCTCGAATCTCTCGAAGACTGAAACCCTCAAAAAGTTCCCTGTATTTAGCGCCATCCATCATTCCTTCAATTCGGACCAGTTTCCCAGTCCCTGCCGATGAAAAACATACCCACAGCAAGATGCTGCCACCACGCTTCACTGTGGGGATGGTGTTCTCGGGGTGATGAGAGGTGTTGGGTTTGCGCCAGACATAGCGTTTTCCTTGATGGCCAAAAAGCTCAATTTTAGTCTCATCTAAGAGTACCTTGTTCCATATGCTTGGGGAGTCTCCCACATGCCCTTTGGTGAACACCAAACGTGTTTGCTTACTTTTTTCTTTAAGCAATGGCTTTTTTTCTGGCCACTCTTTCGTAAAGCCCAACTCTGTGGAGTGTATGGCTTAAAGTGGTCCTATGGACAGATACTCCAATCTCCGCAGTGGAGCTTTGCAGCTCCTTCAGGGTTATCTTTGGTCTCTTTGTTGACTCTCTAATTAATGCCCTCCTTGCCTGGTCCGTGAGTTTTGGTGGGCGGCCCTCTCTTGGCAGTCTTGTTGTTGTGCCATATTCTTTCCATTTTTTAATAATGGATTTAATGGTGCTCCGTGTACGTTCAAGGTTACGGATATTTTTTTATAACCCAACCCTGATCTGTACTTTTCCACAACTTTGTCCCTGACCTGTTTGAAGAGCTCCTTGGTCTTCATGGTGCCGCTTGCTTGGTGATGCCCCTTGCTTAGTGGTGTTGCGGCACCATGAAGACTCTGGGACATTTCAGAACAGGTGTATATATACTGAGATCATGTGACAGATCATGTGACACAGGTGGACTGTTTTTACTCTGATGGTAGTTGGTTGCTCCAGATCTTATTTAGGGGCTTCATAGCAAAGGGGGTGAATACAGATGCACACACCACTTTTCAGTTTTTTATTTTGTACAATTTTTTTAAACAAGTTATTTTTTCATTTCACTTCATGAAATCCAAATAAAAATCAATTTTTAATTACAGGTTGTAATGCAACAAAATAGGAATAATGCCAAGGGGGGTGAATACTTTTGCAAGGCACTGTACGCACGTACGTACGCACACACACACACACACACACACACACACACACACACACACACACACACACACACACACACAAACACAAAGACCCCGCATTCCCCCACCCACCACCAGGCAGTTGTGATTCCTTAGCACAGTGGTTCCCAACATTTTTATAGTCCCGTACCCCTTCAAACATTCAACCTCCAGCTGCATACCCCTTCTAGCAGCAGGGTCAGCACACTCTCAAATGTTGTTTTTTGCCATCATTGTAAACATAAGAATGAGTGTGAGTTTTTGTCATAACCCGGCTCGTGGGAAGAGACAAAGAGCTCTTATAGGACCAGGGCACAAATTATAATATAATAATAATCAATCATTTTGCTCTTTATTTAACCTTATTACATATAAAACCTTATTTGTTCATTAAAAATTGTGAATAACCCACCACAGGTTAATGAGAAGGGTGTGCTTGAAAGGATGCACATAACTCTGCAATGTTAGGTTGTATTGGAGAGAGTCTCCGTCTTAAATCATTTTCCATACACAGTCTGTGCCTGTATTTAGTTTTCATGCTAGTGAGGGCCAAGAATCCCCTCTCACATAGGTATGTGGTTGCAAAGGGCATCAGTGTCTTAACAACGCGATTTTCCAAGGCTTCTGATTAAATTCAATTTTCACAGAACCGCTTGTTGCAATTTCGATGAGGTCTCTTGTTCAGATATCGGTAGTGGACTGGAGGCATGGCATGAAAGGGATAAAGAATCCAGTTGTTTGTGTCATCTGTTTTTGGAAAGTACCTGTGTAATTGCACACCCAACTCAACTTGGGTGCTTACCTATATCACATTTGACATTGTCTGTAAGCTTGAGTTCATTTGCACACAACAAATCCTACAATGATGGAAAGACCTGTGTGTTGTCCTTGTTAATGCAAACAGGGAAGAGCTCCAACTTAAATCACTTACCTTTGAAGATCTTCCTCTGTTTGCAATCACAATGGTCCCAGGAACACAAAGAATGGTTGTTTTGTTCGATAAAGTCCCTCTTTATATCCCAAAAACTCAGTTTTGTTGGCGCGTTTTGTTCAGTAATCCACCCGTTCCACTCATTCAACATGCAGACATAAGAATCCTAAAAAAGTTATCGATAAACTTCGTCCAAACAAGTCAAACAATGTTTCTAATCAATCATCAGGTACCCTAATATGTAAAAAAAAACCTATACAATTTAAGACGGAATGTATTATGTTCAATACCGAAGATAAAAAACGAAGAGCGCGCCCTCAGTCACGCGCGCCACAAGACTACAGCCACAATGAGGGACACCTGGATATCCTTAAACTACTTCTTAATTTTTCAAAAAACAAGCCTGAAACCTTGTCTAAGGACTGTTGACATCCAGTGGAAGCCATAGATACTGCAATCTGGGAGCTATTCTTTTCATTGTGTAGTAGGAAAGCATAGGAATGGACAGGGAGCTCAATTTCTTTTTTTACGGATGGATTTTCCTCTGGTTTTCGCCTGCCATATCCGTTCTGTTATACTCACAGACATTATACATTTTTTTTAACTTCAGAGTGTTTTCTATCCAATACTACCAATACTACTACTATTATTATATGCATATCCTAGCTTCTGGGCCTGAGTAACAGGCAGTTTTCTTTGGGCACGTCAGACTCTCCGTACTTCCGAACACTGCCCCCTAGACCGAAGAGTTTAATTGACCCCCCATAAACCTAACGACATATACCAGGAGCTGTGCCAGGCCCGCCATGTCTGTTGATTCATCCAGGCGTAACGCATAGAATTCACTGGCTTGTATGCAAAGTAGTAATTGTTTCAACACATCTCCTGCCATGTCACTGATGCATCGTGAAACCGGCATTGCGCGTACCCCAGTTTGGGAATACTTGCCCTAGCAGATGTCTCAGGGACAGCGTTGTCTCCTGCCCGGCCGCTCTTCTGACGGACGCTGGGTGCTGCTGAGACTGAGACTGGGAGAGGCTCACAGATGGTTAGGATATTTGAGGCGGTTTGATACGCAGAAGCGGCAGGCAGGTAGGTATCAATGCTAGATGTTCCGTGGGGAGCATACAGGACTGTATATGCTGCTTCTCTACCAATGTACACTATGAAGGGGAAGAGATGTGGGGGAGCAACAGAGAGGTAGGGGGGAGGGAAAGAGAGAGAGCGCGAAAGAGAGAGAGAGGGAGAGAGAGAGAGAGAGAGATGGCCTCCAAGGCTTTCAGACGGGGAAAAGAACAGCTTGAGACAGAGAATATTTCACATCCCCGTGCCCTCATATGAGCCTCAGATGACTACAGTAAAGTCTGCTATACAGCTGGGCCTTTTCTTTCTGAAGAGTTGAACAGGTCTCAGACAACATGAGACTTTCATCAGAGTACTGCTGCTGCTCTGACAGCTCTGTGTTAAAAAGGCCCCGTCACACACACACACATATATACATACACCTCCTCCTCCCCGCTCCTCCACTGTGGGGTCGTAAAGTGTGACAAACGCAACCAGAGTGTCCCTGACTCCGATCCCTGCCTATATTGACACCAGGTTGGAAAATAAATAAGCAGACGAGGCAGGAAGAAGGCCTGGAGATGGCTCGTCTCTGAGATGGGTTTGATCGATGGGAGGGAGAGGAACGCGTTATCGATCCAGTCAGCGAGTTACGGCTGTTAGAGGAATGAGGAGGGCGGCATTTGGACTTGTTGATTAACTGAGGCATGCCAGGGCGCTTGTCGGCCGCAGTATGTTAAAGTGATGTACATGGATTGGTCTGAAAGGGCACCATGGATCGCTGTGCTGTGCATGATGACAAATGAAAGTGAGAACCTCCAAAGAAAAAGGGAGAATGGTAAAATGGCTGTGTAAAAATGACAGGAACCAAATATACAATAATGCGGGCTATGGCGTTCCTTGTCGGAAGATGGTTGAGTCGGATTAGCTGTTAGATTCTCTCATAAAGAACAACTGAACGCACCGATTCCTCATGTGTTTCCCTGTTGCTCATTAAGAAAAAACAGATTTCAGTCTTGGGGGTGTTGTTCAATGTGGCAGTTAAAATGTTTGTCCCCAATGAAACACCATAGGAACAAAGCCAGTACCACTTCCTGAAAATAGTTAGAATGAATATAAGATAACTTAAGAAATCTGTAATTCAGTTTGACATTTTTGCCAAGGTGGTTTTATTTGCAAAATTTGACGTTTAGCTAAGGTGTTTGGTGCACTAATTCTCAAGTAAAAAAATGTGTCCGATCCGCTGCCTCACTGTCTGAGCGTTCTGCTGTAGGATTGGATAGAGAGCAATCACTGCAGCTGTGTATCCCATGTTAGGGAAAATTATCTAGTACTCAAATCTCACTAAACTCCGTTTTGGAAGATACTGACTTTATGACCAAAATTTACCCATTTGCACTTTTGAGTCAATTTTGGCACTGGAATAAATGTTTCTGACTAATATCGATGTCACATATGCCATTTTCAACGAGAGAAATTAGTTGTCGGGTTCAGTTCTGCTTTAAAGCTTATGCAAGCACGGACGTATGCACACACACACATTCAAAATCCAATTTCCCTAACTCCAAAATCCTATTTTCCCTAACCCTAACCTTAATTCTAACCCTAACCCTAAACCTAACCTAACCCCTAGCCTAAACCTTAATTCTAAACCTAAACCTAACCCCTAGCCCTAACCTTAATTCTAACCCTAAACCTAACCCTAACCTTAATTCTAAACCTAAACCTAACCCCTAGGCCTAACCTGAATTCTAACCCTGAACCTAAACCTAACCCTAACCTTAATGCTAAACCTAACCCTAAACCTAACCCATCGACCTAACCTTAATTCTAAACCTAAACATAACCCCTAGCCCTAACCTTAATTCTAATTCTAACTCTAAACATAACCCCTAGCCCTAACCTTAATTCTAATTCTAACCCTAACCCTAATTCGAAACCTAACCCATAAGCCTAAAATAGCCCCCCCCCACACACACACACAATCCACTATCCACTCAGCTACACACACACATAAACACACACACAATCCACTATCCACACACACACACAGATCCCCAGCTGCTGCCCATCAGCCTGTTTAGTAGTTTGGGGGATACCAATCACAGACAGAATTGAGGTTGTTTCCCTTAGCGATGAGGTTAATAGCGGGGTGGAATACGGAATCCCAAACAATTACACTCTCTCATCAGGCTACCAGCTACAAACCCCTCATAGAGAGGGGGAGAAGTATTACACATGGGCAGACCTCTGGATCTCCTCTCAATGAGTACTGAGAGAGATCCTCCAACCAACTCCACTTTTCTCCAGTCTTTCTGGTTTCAACTGGTCAATACACACACACACACACACAAACACACACACACACACACGCATGCATGTGCACACGAACACACAAACACAGCCCCAGAGTGTTTGGCTATAGGAAACTTCCAGAAATGTCTGTTTTCTTTGTAATCTCCTTCATCTTCCTCCGCTTTTGGTTTCAGAGGGTAGATAGGGTTTGAACTCATATTTCTCTCTCTCTCTTTCTCTCTCTCGGCATAGTCTGTCTCTCTCTCTGCGTAGTCTCTCTCTTAGTCCCTCTCTCTCTTTCTCTCTCTGCGTAGTCCCTCTCTCTCATAGTCTCTCTCTCTCTTTCTCTCTCTGCGTAGTCTCTCTCTCAGCGTAGTCTCTCTCAGTGTAGTCTCTCTCTCTCAGCATTCTCTCTCTCAGCGTACTCTCTCTCTCTCTCTCTCTCTCTCTCTCTCTCTCTCTCTTTCTCTCTCTCTCTCTCTCTCATTCTCTCTCTCTCTCCTCTCTCTCTCCCTGTGTAGTCTCTCTCTCTCTTTCTCTCTCTGCGTAGTCTCTCTCTCTCAGCGTAGTCTCTCTCTTTCAGCATAGTCTCTTTCTCTCTCTTTCTCTCTCTGCATAGTCTCTCTCTCAGCATTCTCTCTCTCAGCGTAGTCTCTTTCTCTCTCTCTGCGTAGTCTCTTTCTCTCTCTCGTAGTCTCTCTCTCTCTCTCTCTCTCTCTCTCTCTCTCTCTCTCTCTCTCTCTCTCTCCCTGTGTAGTCTCTCTCTCTTTCTCTCTCTGCGTAGTCCCTCTCTCTCTTAGTCTCTCTCTTTCTCTCTCTGCGTAGTCCCTCTCTCTCTTAGTCTCTTTCTCTCTCTCTCTTTCTCTCTTTCAGCATAGACCTAAACTGGGACATGCTTAACACCCCGGCCGTCCTACAATCTAAGATAGATGCCCTCAATCTATCAATGAAATTATCACAATGAAAAATTACAAATTATCAATGAACCTACCAGGTACAACCCCAAATCCATAAACACGGGCACCCTCATAGATATCATCCTGACCAACCTGCCCTCTAAACACTGCCTCATTGCCTGTGTCCGTAATGGGTCTGCAGACAAACGACCACCTCTCATCACCGTCAAACGCTCCCTAAAACATTTCAGCGAGCAGGCCTTTCTAACCGACCTGGCCCGGGTAGCCTGGAAGGATATTGACCTCATTCCGTCAGTAGAGGATGCCTGGTTATTCTTTAAAAGTGCTTTCCTCACCATCTTAAATAAGCATGCCCCATTCCAAAAATGTTGAACCACGAACAGATATAGCCCTTGGTTCACTCCAGACCTGACTTTTCAGGGAAGTCAGGAACCAATATACACAGGCAGTTAGGAAAGAAAAGGCTATCTTTTTCAAACAGAAATTTGCATCCTGTAGCACAAACTCCAAAAAGTTCTGGGACACTGTAAAGTCCATGAAGAATAAGAGCACCTCCTCCCAGCTGCCCACTGCACTGAGGCTAGGAAACACTGTCACCACCGATAAATCCACGATTTATCCACGGCTGACCATGCTTTCCACCTAGCTACCCCTACCCCGGTCAACAGCCCTGCACCCCCCCACAGCAACTTGCCCAAGCCTCCCTCATTTCTCTTTCACCCAAATCCAGATAGCTGATGTTCTGAAAGAGTATCTGGACCCCTACAAATCAGCTGGGCTAGACAATCTGGACCCTCTCTTTCAAAAATTATCCGCCGCAATTGTTGCAACCCCTATTACTAGCCTGTTCAACCTCTCTTTCGTATCGTCTGAGATCCCCAAAGATTGGAAAGCTGCCGCGGTCATCCCCCTCTTCAAAGGGGGGAGACACTCTAGACCCAAACTGTTACAGACCTATATCTATCCTACCCAAGTTAACAAACAGATCACTGACCATTTCGATTCCCACCGTATCTTCTCCGATTTGCAATCTGGTTTCCAAGCTGGTCATGGGTGCACCTTAGCCACGCTCAAGGTCCTAAACGATATAAACGCCATCGATAAAAGACAATACTGCAGCCGTATTCATCGACCTGGCCAAGGCTTTCGACTCTGTCAATCACCACATTCTTATTGGCAGACTCAACAGCCTTGGTTTCTCAAACGACTGCCTCGCCTGGTTCACCAACTACTTCTCAGACAGAGTTCAGTGTGTCAAATCGGAGGGCCTGTTGTCCGGACCTCTGGCAGTCTCTATGGGGGTGCCACAGGGTTCAGTTCTCGGGCTGACTTTGTATACATCAATGATGTTGCTCTTGCTGCTTGTGATTCTCTGATCCATCTCTATGCAGACGAAACCATTCTGTATACTTCTGGCCCTTCTTTGGACACTGTGTTAACTAACCTCCAGACAAGCTTCAATGCCATACAACTCTCCTTCCGTGGCCTCCAACTGCTCTTAAATGCAAGTAAAACTAAATGCATGCTCTTCAACCAATCGCTGCCCGAAACCTGCCTGCCCGTCCAGCATCACTACTCTGGACGGTTCTAACTTAAAATATGTGGACAATTACAAATACCTAGGTGTCTGGTTAGACTCTAAACTCTCCTAAACTCTCCTTCCAGACTCACATTAAGCATCTCCAATCCAAAATTACATCTAGAATCGGCTTCCTATTTCGCAACAAACCATCCTTCACTCATGCTGCCAGACATACCCTCGTAAAACTGACTATCCTACCGATCCTTGACTTCGGCGATGTCATTTACAAAATATCCTCCAACACTCTACTCAGCAAATTGGATGAAGTCTATCACAGTGCCATTCGTTTTGTCACCAAAGCCTCATATACTACCCACCACTGCGACCTGTATGCTCTCGTTGGCTGGCCCTCGCTTCATATTCGTCGCCAAACTCACTGGCTCCAGGTCATCTATAAGTCTTTGCTAGGTAAAGCTCCGCCTTATCTCAGCTCATTGGTCACCATAGCAGCACCCACCTGTAGCACGCGCTCCAGCAGGTATATCTCACTGGTCACCCCCAAAGACAATTCCTCCATTGGCTGCCTTTCCTTCCAGTTCTCTGCTGCCAATGACTGGAACTGCAAAACTCACTGAAGTTGGAGACTCATAACTCCCTCACTAACTTTAAGCATCAGCTGTCACTTCCTGATCCCCATATTGTAATTTTTTTTTTTCCTCCTTTGCACCCCAGTATCTCTACTTGCACATTCATCTTCTGCACATCTATCACTCCAGTGTTTAATTGCTAAATTGTAATTACTTTGCCACTACGGCCTATTTATTGCCTTACCTCCCTAATCTTACCTCATTTGCCCATACTGTATATAGATTTTTTCAATTGTGTTATTGCCTGTACGTTTGTTTATTCAATGTATAACTCTGTGTTGTTGTTTGTGTCGCACTGCTTTGCGTTATCTTGGCCAGGTTGCAGTTGTAAATGAGAACTTGTTCACAACATGCCTACCTGGTTAAATAAAGGTGAAATATATATATATTTTTAAATAGTATCTTTCTCTCTCTTTCTTTCTCTCAGCATAGTCTCTTTATCTCTGTCTCTCAGCATAGTCTCTCTCTCTCTCTCTCTCTCTCTCTCTCTCTCTCTCTCTCTCTCTCTCTCTCTTTCTCTTCTCTCTCTTCTCTTCTCTCTCTGAGAGGTAAAACAGATGATCCGTTCAGGCTGTCTGATATGTTGACACCCACTGCAGCTCAGTAACTAAACACAGTGATGGTATTTTTAGGCCCGGGCCAGACTCTCTTCCTTCATGCACTTGTCCAGTCAGCAATCATTAACTTATATAGGCTACTGTACTGTACACAGGCTCAGAGTCCTTGGGAAAGAAAGATCGAGGGCGTGATTCAGCCTGGACATCTAAAAAGACCCAGGTCTGTAATAGAGTTACTATTCTATTACCTTTATTTCACTAGGCAAGCCCTTTAAGAACTAATTCTTATTTACAATGACGGCCTACCGGGGAACAGTGGGTTAACAGCCTTGTTCCGGGGCAGAACGACAGATTTTTATCTTGCCAGCTCTGGGATTCAATCCAGCAACCTTTCAGTTACTGGCCCAACGCTCTAACCACTAGGTCTACCTACCACCCTGCCGCCGCGTTACTATACCATAGTACCGTTTGAGCAGATGTTTTCTATACTTCCATCTTGAAGATCAACAAAATGGTATTGCTTGAAAATGAGCAAAATTCTCTACTGTTGGTCATGAAGTCTTATTTTAATCTTACCAAGCTAGATGTATACGGTGTTGTGAGTGAGAGTGTGTGCGAGCGCGCTCATCTGCAGGTGCGTAGGTGTCTAACGGCAGGTCAACAGCCCTCAAGGGCGTTCCCATGGTTTCTCCCCAGCTCCACAGTTGTCTACATTTGCATATGTCAGCAGCCCTGCGTCAGTGTGAAATTGCACATTGAGCAGCAAGCAGAGAAGTCTAAAGCCAAAGCAAGGCCTTTTCAAAAGATGGATTTGGAGTCACAGAAGATTACTCAGCAGTGAGCAGCACCGGCTGGTCTGCCAACGCAATCAGTATCAGACACACCCAGCCACCTCTCCCTCCATCTCCCTCCCTCCGTTTATCTCCCCCTTCAGACATTAACAGAGACGTGACCCTTTCAAGGTCAAACGTCAAAGGTCATAGGTATGACAGGGCTGTGACCCCTGACCCTTCTCTATGAGGTCAAACTGGAGAAGATAACCCACTGTGTGTGAGAGGTGAGAGAGGAAAGGCGTGCTTGTGTGTGTGTTTGTGTGGTGTGTGTGTGTGTGAGGTGAGAGAGGAAGGGCTCTGACTTGGTGATGGAAAATGATTATTTAGCAGAAGAGGGAATAATAACCCTGTGAAAGTGAGACAGGATCCTCTCTGCACTGTGGAAGGGGAGAAATCAATGGCAGAGAGTGAAGGACTCTGCTCCCCTAATTAGCCTGAGGAGAGGGGAGGGGAGGGGAGGGGAAGGGAGGGAGTGAAGGACTCTGTTCCCATAATTAGCCGGAGGAGAGGAGAGGAACAGACTCACGGCACGGAAGGCAGGGCCAGGAGGAACAACGCAGGGTGTGTGTGGTGTGCGTGCCTGTGTGTGTGTGTGTCTCTGTGTGTGTGTGTATGCGCGCGCAGGCAGACTGCAAAAGGGACTAACTAACGTAACAGCGATACTGTTCTCCATTCCTGGAGGAAGAGATGAGATAAAAAGCATCTGCATCAATGGTTTGAGTCAGACCAGGTGGTTTTGATCATTGCTATATTAAGTGACTGATCCATGTTCTGTAGTGGAGGATTGATCAACTACTGTAGCAGTGACTTTGACTCCTGTTTTCCTGTTGAGACAAGTCAACTACTGCAGAAAAACAGAGGCATCAAAGAGAGAAGAGGGATCCATTCTAGGTTGAGTCCCAAATGGCACCCTATTCCCTATTTAGTGCACTACATTTCACCAGAGCCCACCGACTGGGCAAAAACGGGTTTAATCAACGTTGTTACCATGTAATTTAAACAACAAACAAATGACATGTGATGACGTTGAATCAATGTGGAAAACTGATTAGATTTGAATTTGATTGGACCCAACTTTTAACCTAAATCCACTGACATGATGAAATGTTTTGTTGATTTCACGTTGAATTCAGGTTAGTTGACACCTCAACCAAATGTAAATCCAAACTAGACTTAGAACTGACGTCTGTGCCCAGTGGACTATTGGTTCTGGTCAAAAGTAGTGCACTAGATAGGGGACCGGAAGCGATTTGGAGCGCATCAATGTATTGAAGATCAATGTCCAGTATTCATCAAAGGCTGCTTGCTTTGCTTTGATGTTTTTATCCATCTGTTTTACCAAATCAAAGAACAACATGTTTATCTGGCTTTATAATGAGCTTGCCACTAAAGGACATTATATATTCATATATATATATATATATATATATATATACACACGTTATATATACACGTTCAGTTGATCTAAAACATTGATCTCACCCTATTCCCTATGTAGTGCACTACTCTTGACCGGAGCCCTCACCCTATTCCCTATATAGTGCACTACTTTTGACCAGAGCTCTCACCCTATTCCCTATATAGTGCACTACTTTTGACCAGAGCCCTCACCCTATTCCCTATATAGTGCACTACTTTTGTCCAGAGCCTTATGGCACCCTATTCCCTATATAGTGTACTACATTTTACCAGAGCCCTCACCCTATTCCCTATATAGTGCACTACTTTTGACCAGGCCATATAGAAAATAGGGTGCCATTTGGAATGTAGAAATCGACAACATGGCACAGAGACACTGACTACACAAAACATTAAGAACACCTGCTCTTTCCATGACTGACCAGGTGAATCCAGGTGAAAGATATTATCCCTTATTGATGTCACTTGTTAAATCCACATCAAATCAGTGTAGATGAAGGGGGAGGAGACACGTTAAAGTATTTTAAAGTCTTGAGACAATTGAGACATGAATTGTGTATGTGTGCCATTCAGAGGGTGAAGGGGCAGGACTAAATATTTAAGTGCCTTTGGACAGGGTATGGTAGTAGGTGCCAGGCACACCGGTTTGTGTCAAGAACTGCAACACTGTTGGGTTTTTCACACTCAACAGTTTCCTGTGTGTATCAAGAATGGTCCATTCCCCCCAAAGGACATCGAGCCAACTTGACACAACTGTGGGAAGCAATGGAGTCAACATGGGCCAACATGTGGAACGCTTTTGACACCTTGTAGAGTCAGTCCCCCGACAAACAGAGGCTGTTCTGAGGGCACAAGGGGGGGATGCAACTCAATATTAGGAAGGTGTTCTTAATGTTTGATATAGTCAGTGTATATGATATTTTTTGTTCCTTGACAGAAACTTAGGCGGCTCCTGAGTGGCGCAGCAGTCTTAGACTGCATCTCAGTGCAAGCGGCGTCACTTGCAATCCCTAATTCGAATCCAGGCTGCATCACGTCCGGTTGTGATTGGGAGTCCCATAGGGCGGCGCACAATTGGGCCGGGGGAGGCCGTCATTGTAAATAAGAATTTGTTCTTAACTGACTTGTCTAGTTAAATAAAGGTATAAAAAAAAATTACATTTAATAATATACATGGACTTAATTTGCTGATTTAAATAAAGCGTGGAAATATAAGAGGGACATGATATGAAGAGGATCACAACATCAGTGTGATTCAGAGAGAGCCTAGAAGGATATCTAGTGGTGTGTGGGGGGCGGAATGTAAGATAGAAGCTTACATGCATGCATATGCAAACACTCATGTACGCAAGCACGCACACACACACACACACACACACACAGAAGCTATGTCACGTTAAACACCAAACAGAACAAACTTTTAAGTCAACATCATCAGTGGACCTTTTATAGCATCTGAACACCTGACCTCTAAAGGCAACACAATATCACTGAGCAGGCCAAACATTTTCCCTACCACAGAGAGAGAGAGATGGAGAGAAAAAGAGAGAGAAAGAGAGAGAGAGTGAGGGGGAAAGAAAACAAATTGCAAAAATAGATTAAACATCATGTGGTTTGACAAGGCGAATAGGGAACGACATAGAACTACTAAAGTAGTACATATTCAAAGCACACCTCAAGCAAATCAACCCAAGTCATTACTGCACTTCAAACCACACACAGACAACAGACAAGATCAGAATAGTAATTAAAAGGGAATACATGGACAAACAAGCAGAGGAGGAGGAAGAGGATGAAGACGAGGCGGGGGATGAAGTGGAGGAGGAGGAGGAAAAGGAGGATAAAAAGGAGGAAGAGGAGATGAAGAAGAAGAGGTGGATGAGGAGGAAGATGGGAGAATGAGGAAGTGGAAAAGGAGGAAGAGGAGGGGGTGGAGGAGGAAGAGGAAGGGAGGCGAGGAAGAGACTGTACATAAATAACATGTTGATCAACGTTATGCTTAAATCACATATTTCAGCATCTCGGATGGTTTAGGTATTGGTATGACAATAGGATGGATTAGGTATTGGTATGACAATAGGATGGTTTAGGTATTGGTATGACCATAGGATGGATTAGGTATTGGTACGACCATAGGATGGTTTAGGTGTTGGTACGACCGTAGGATGGTTTAGGGATTGGTACAACCGTAGGATGGTTTAGGTGTTGGTACGACCGTAGGATGGTTTAGGTATTGGTACGACCATAGGATGGTTTAGGTATTGGTACGACCATAGGACGGTTTAGGGATTGGTACGACCATAGGATGGTTTAGGTATTGGTACGACCATAGGATGGTTTAGGTATTGGTACGACCATAGGATGGTTTAGGTGTTGGTACGACCGTAGGATGGTTTAGGGATTGGTACGACCGTAGGATGGTTTAGGTGTTGGTACGACCATAGGATGGTTTAGGGATTGGTACGACCATAGGATGGTTTAGGTATTGGTACGACCATAGGATGGTTTAGGTATTGGTACGAACATAGGATGGATTAGGGATTGGTACGACCATAGGATGGTTTAGGTGTTGGTATGACCATAGGACGGTTTAGGGATTGGTACGACCGTAGGATGGTTTAGGTGTTGGTACGACCATAGGATGGTTTAGGTATTGGTATGACCATAGGATGGATTAGGTATTGGTATGACCATAGGATGGATTAGGTATTGGTACGAACATAGGATGGATTAGGGATTGGTACGACCATAGGATTTGACCTCCTGTCGACAGACAACTAATAACGTACTAGCAGCTTAATTAACGCAAATTCTTCAAAATGTCTCAAACATTAGTGCCTCTCAGTACTTGAGGCAATTTCATTTTAAATCATCTGCAAAATCATCTGCTCTTAAATACGTTTACGGGATCCCATCCCCGCGATGACGCAAACAGCCTAAGTTCATCACAAATGGTACCCTATTCCCTACACAGTGCAATACTTTTAACCAGAGCCCTATGGGCCCCTGTCAAAAGTAGTGCACTCTATAGGGAATAGGGTGCTATTTGGGACACTGAGAGCCTATCACCGGAGCTCTGGGGCTCGGGCTGGAGGGATGAAGCCATCCATCCAATGTCACGTCCTTCAGTTAAAGCGTGTTGGAAAAATATGAAGCTCTGGCAAATGTCAAC
Source organism: Brachymystax lenok tsinlingensis (assembly GCA_030435695.1). Lineage (NCBI taxonomy): Eukaryota > Metazoa > Chordata > Actinopteri > Salmoniformes > Salmonidae > Brachymystax > Brachymystax lenok. The sequence goes on from CM059806.1 coordinate 30,676,667, forward strand.
AAGCACGCAGGCAGACTTAATGGCTGCTGAGATATATGATACACAAAGTAAAGTTTAACGATTGGCTCAGCGTCTGGCCTATCCATTCTGACGCACGTGCACACACACACACACGGGTGCACACACACGGGCACACACACACACAGGCGCGCACACACACAGGCACACACACACTCTCTCATCACATTGCAATACATCACTGTGGGATCTTAAGTAATGAGGGATAGTCGGAGAGGAGACGTGCTGTGTGTGTGTGTGTGTGTGTGTGTGTGTGTGTGTGTGTGTGTGTGTGTGTGTGTGTGTGTGTGTGTGTGTGTGTGTGTGTGTGTGTGTTGTGTGCAGTATTGACTAAATCAGTCAGGCCAGTTTCCACATTAGAGGCTAAATATAATATACTGATGCTATAGCGGGTTAGAACTCTGGATGTGACGAGGTCAAAACTCTAAATTACATTTTGATGCATTTTCAGAGGGAAATACTTAATCAAAATCTTTCTCAAACTCAAGTCTCAAATGTGTCATACACTCAGTCAAACTCAAACTTGCTTTGGATATTTGTTATCTTAATATTTTCTAAGCTCAAGTCTCAAATGTTTCATAAACTCAGGCAATATGAAAAGTCCCACTCTCACCAAACACAGTGAGTACACAAGCAGGGCAAGAGTGTTTTTCCAAGTTTGCTTTGTTTTGCTGTGCAACACGAATGGATACAACTCGGCATGTGGGAGAGTTTATGCTTATTCAACCTTAATAATTCAGTATTTTCACTGCAAATGAAGCTTCATGATTTAATATTATTACTGCTGAACCTAATGTGTCTGCTGGTGAACGCTTGGATATTTAATGTTTAGAGGAGATGAGACAAACCCTGAAAAACAAAGGACGTACCCCGAAATGCACTCAGAATTATTCTTGTTTGATAGCTCATATCTTTTAAATATTTCAAGAAAGCACAGTGTGTGATATGGCGTGGTGATACTGACACAAAAGCGAGGCTTTCTCTTCACTATTGAACAACAAGCCAAATTCCGGGATGATAATTAAAGTTTAAAGAAAATTACCATCAATATCTCATCTGTCTATCTCTCAGGAGATGAACAGGCAGCTTTGAAGCTGAGGAGCTTGTCAATAGTCAACTACAAAAAAATCTGAAAACTATCAAATAGGAGCAGAGAGATATTCAGGGGGAAAAGCGACCTTAAAGCGTTCTAACATCCTTCTTCCGAGCTTCGGTGTGCACGACGGTGTCGGTGGCAGTCCCAATCCTCCCTCCCTCCCTACCTACCCATCCCTCCCCCTTCAATTCCTCCCCCCTCCTTCCCTCTCTCCCTCCATATCTCCTCTCTCGCCCCTCCCTTACTGCACCTGTGGCGGCACCGTCTCGTCACACTGGCTCGATCTCTCATTCACTTCACTCCCCCACGCCGACGCACCAGATCACTGAGGCTGCTAGTGCTTATAAAGATTTTTGAAGGGTTTTATTGCATATTACTGTACACCTTTTTCAGAATAACTTTATCCCTCACATCTCTGGCTACAGCACTGAATGTCACTTCTACAGAACACTAAGTTCAAGACTTTTTCAGTCGTCCACCCTCGCCCTCTTTTTCACCTCTCTATCTCTCTCTCTCTTCCCCTTCTCTCTTCCTCCTCACTTTCTCTCTCTCGCCGCCTTCTCTTTCTCTTCCTCTCCTCTCCTCTCCCCTACCCTCTTCTCTCTCTCTCTCTCTCTCTCTCTCTCTCTCTCTCTCTCTCTCTCTCTCTCTCTCTCTCTCTCTCTCTCTCTCTCTCTCTCTCTGTCTCTCTCTCTCTCTTCACTTTCTCTCTCTCTCCCCCTTCTCTCTCATTCTCTCGTTCTCTCCCCTCCGCTCTCTCTCTCTCTATCTCCCCCTTCTCTCCCCTTCTTCACTTTCTCTTTCTCTCCCTCTTCTCTCTCCCTCTTCACTTTCTCTCTCTCTTCCTCTCCCCCACTCTCTCTCTTTCTCTCTCTCTCTCTCTCTCTCTCTCTCTCTCTCTCTCTCTCTCTCTCTCTCTCTCTCTCTCTCTCTCTCTCTTCTCTCTCCCTCTTCACTTTCTCTCTCTCTTCCTCTCCCCCCAACTCTCTCTCTTTCTCTCTCTCTCTCTCTCGCTCTCTCTCTCTCCCTCTTCACTTTCTCTCTCTCTCTCACCCTTCTCTCTCGAACATAATTACAAATAATTTGTAAACTGCAAATTGACCGCAGAAGGCCAAACTATCATGTATGGGAATAGTTGGGAACAGACTTCCAAAATTAAAATCAATTGGAGCTGATTTCCAGGTGTTTTTACAGTCTTTTATGTCGAACAATGAAAAAAAAAATTATGTTATTTTATTTATTGTTGCTCAGAAAACTTGGGGAGCCAAATAAAACAACCCACGGGCCAAATATGGCACACGGGCCGCCAGTTGGGGAACCCTGCATCTATATAGTGTACTACTATATAGGGCTCTGGCCAAAATTTGTGCACTAAATAGGGAATAGGATGCCATTTGGGACGAAGCCTACATATCCTGCCTTAGCAATTAGCAAATGGCACCCTTACTGTTTGGCGTCGACAGAGATGGACGCCTCGCTTCACGTTCGGATCCCAGTAGGCGACCCAAAACAACGGCGCCGCAGAAGGGGCAGAAGGAGCGGTCTTCTGGTCAGGCTCGGTAGATTGGCACATCGCCCACCGCTCCTGAGTATACTACTCGCCAATGTCCAGTCTCTTGACAACAAGGTAGACGAAATTCGAGCAAGGGTTGCCTTCCAGAGAGACACCAGAGATTGTAACATTCTTTGTTTCACGGAAACATGGCTCACTTGGGATACATTATCAGAGTCGGTACAGCCACCCGGTTTCTTCACACATCGCACATCAAGAAACAAACATCTCTCTTGTTAGAAGAAGGGTAGGGGTGTATGCCTTATGATTAACGAGTCGTGGTGTGATCATAACAACATACAGGAACTGAAGTCCTTTTGTTCACCTGACCTAGAATTCCTCACGATCACATGCTGACCGCGTTATCTACCAAGAGAATTCTCTTAGATTATGATCATGTATGTATATCCCCCCCAAGCAGACACCTTGACGGCCCTTAAATAACTTTATTGGACTCTATGTAAACTGGAAACCACATATCCTGAGGCTGCATTTATTGTAGCTGGGGATTTTAACAAGGCTAATCTGAAAACAAGGCTCTCTAAATTTTATCAACATATCGAATGCGCAACCCGGGCTGGTAAAACTCTGGATCAATGCTACTCTAATTTCCGTGACGCATACAAAGCCCTCCCTCGCCCTCCTTTCGGCAAATCTGACCACTCCATTTTGTTGCTCCCAGCCTATAGACAGAAACTAAAACAGGAAACGCCGTGCTCAGGTCTGTTCAACGCTAATCCGACCAATCTGATTTCAAGCTTCAAGATTGCTTCGATCGCGTGGACTGGGATATGTTCCGGATAGCATCGGACAATAACATTTATGTATATGCTGATTCGGTGAGCGAGTTTATTAGCAAGTGCATCGGTGATGTGGTACCCACGGTGAATAATAAAACCTTCCCCAACCAGAAACCGTGGATTGATGGCAGCATTCACGCAAAACTGAAAGCGCGAACCACTGCTTTTAATCATGACAAGGCAACCGGAAACAGGACTGAATACAAACAGTGTAGCTATTCCCTCAGCAAGGCAATCAAACAAGCTAAGCATCAGTATAGAGACAAAGTAGAGTCGAAATTCAACGGCTCAGACACGAGACATATGTTGCAGGGTCTAAAGTCAATCACGGATTACAAAAAGAAAACCAGCCCCGTCGCGGACACCGATGTCTTGCTCCCAGACCAACTAAACAACTTCTTGGCTCGCTTTGAGGACAATACAGTGCCACTGACACGGCCCGCTACCAAAACCTGCGGGCTCTCCTTCACCGCAGCCAACTTGAGTAAAACACTTAAACGTGTTGACCCTCGCTGCTGGCCCAGACGGCATCCCTGGCCGCGTCCTCAGAGCATGCACAGACCAGCTGGCTGGTGTGTTTACGGACATATTCAATCAATCCTTATCCCAGTCTGCTGTTCCCACATTCTTCAAGAGGGCCATCATTGTTCCTGTTCCCAAGAAAGCCAAGGAAACTGAGCTAAACGACTATCGCCCTGTAGCACTCACTTCCGTCATCATGAAGTGCTTTGAGAGACTAGTCAAGGATCACATCACCTCCATCCTACCTGACACCCTAGACCCACTCCAATTTGCTTACCGCCCCAATAGGTCCACAGATGACGCAATAACACTGCACACTGCCCTAACCCATCTTTTACTCATTCTACAAACTCTCTCTCTGCTTTCACTCTAACTACTCCAACTGCTATAAGTGATCTAATTGTGAAGTCAAATTCCACATCCTGCCAACTTGATCCTACACCTACTGTTTTGCTTAAGTTGTGTGTCCCTGAGGTTGCACCCTTCATAACACATATGATTAACTGTAGTTTGGCGTCCGGCGTGGTTCCAGCAGATTTAAAAATGGCTGCGGTGACGCCCATTCTTAAAAAATCAGGCCTAGACCACCTAAACATGGAAAATTACAGACCAATATCCAACTTACCATTCTTAAGCAAAGTCCTTGAAAGGGTTGTTGCTTCGCAATTGCGATCACATTTGGATATAAACGGTCTTTGAACCTTTTCAGTCTGGATTTCGCCCAGCTCATAGCACTGAAACTGCTCTTCTCCGGGTGGTTAACGACATTCTTTGTCCATGGATGCAGGGCTGATAAACATCCTGATGCTTCTTGATTTAAGCGCTGCTTTTGACACAGTCTGCCATGAAATACTTATCTCTAGGCTTTCTGACATTGGTATCACTGGCTCTGCTCTTTCTTGGCTCATCTCCTACATTAGCGACAGAAAGTATTATATCACTATACAAGGGTTTAGATCTGCCACTGCTTCACTTACACAGGGTGTCCCTCAAGGTTCGGTTCTTGGTCCACTATTATTCATCATCTACATATATCCACTCGGTGATATCATACGCAGGCACGGACTTCAGTTCCATTGCTATGCTGATGATATTCAAATCTACCTCACCACCAGCTCTGATAGGTTATCTTTGCCTGACTCACTCACTGAATGTATCAGGGACATCAAGAAATGGATGTCCCTGAATTTCCTTAAACTGAATGATAATAAAACTGAGATATTATTGATTGGTCCTGCTGCCTCAGCCAAAAGGATTGATCAGTCCTTTGATGTTGATGGAATCCACGTTAAGCCTTCGTCATTGATTCGTAACCTTGGTGTCTTATTCGATTCAACTCTATCTTTTGGCTCTCACATTTCTTCTCTTGTTAAAAACTCTTTTTCCATCTTCGTAATATTGCTCGTCTCCGATCTTCTCTCACTTTAGCTGATGCTGAAACTCTAATTCATGCATGAATCACTTCACGCTTGGACTATTGCAATGCCTTACTTCTTGGTCTTCCCAAAAAACTTATTGCAAGATTACAGTATGTTCAAAACTCAGCAGCAAGAGTTCTCACCTCCACTAGGCGCACTGCTCACATCACTCCTCTGCTTCATGACCTTCACTGGCTACCTGTGGCATCACGTATCCACTTTAAGGTATTGCTTCTAACTTTTAAAGCATTAAATGGTCTTGCTCCCCAATATCTCTCTGACTTACTCTATCCTTACCGCCCTGCTCGGTCCCTTAGATCAGCTGAACTTGGTTTGTTGACCGTCCCTCGTTTCCGGTTGTCCACTGTAGGTGGGAGGTCATTTGGTGTTAATGCTCCTAAATTATGGAATTCACTACCTCTTACACTACGCAATACCTCATCCGTGAGTGCATTCAAGATCCAGTTGAAAACATATCTGTTTGACTTGCATTTTGGGTAGTGTGTATCCTATGTGACTGCGATGTATGTGTGTGTGTTCTGAATGTATTGTAATGTGCAATGTAAAGCGACCTTGAGCTATGGAAAGGCGCTATATAAATACAACTTCTTCTTCTTCTTCTTCTTTGGACAAGAGGAATAGCTATGTAAGAATGCTGTTTATCGATTACAGCTCAGCACTCAACACCATAGTACCCTCCAAGCTCATCATTAAGCTGGAGGCCATGGGTCTCAACCCCTCCCTGCGCAACTGGGTCCTGGACTTTCTGACGGGCCACCCCCAGGTGGTGAGTGTAGGAAGCAGCATCTCCACCCCGCTAATCCTCAACACTGGGGCCCCACAAGGGTGCGTTCTCAGCCCTCTCCTGTACTCGCTGTTCACCCATGACTGCGTGGCCATGCACACCTCCAACTCAATCATCAAGTTTGCAGACGGCACTACAGTGGTAGGCTTGATTACCAACAATGACGAGACGGCTTACAGGGAGGAGGTGAGGGCCCTCGGAGTGTGGTGTCAGGAATATAACCTCACACTCAACGTCAACAAAACAAAAGAGATGATCGTGGACTTCAGGAAACAGCAGAGGGAGCACCCCCCTATCCACATCGACGGGACAGTAGTGGAGAAGGTGGAAAGTTTTAAGTTTCTCGACGTACACATCACGGACAAACTGAAATGGTCCACCCACACAGACAGCGTGGTGAAGAAGGCGCAACAGCGCCTCTTCAACCTCAGGAGGCTGAAGAAACTTGGCTTGTCACCAAAAACACTCACAAACTTTTACAGATGCACAATCAAGAGCATCCTGTCGGGCTGTATCACCGTCTGGTACGGCAACTGCTCCACCCACAACCGTAAGGCTCTCCAGAGGGTAGTGAGGACTGCACAACGCATCACCGGGGGCAAACTACCTGCCCTCCAGGACACCTACACCACCCGATGTCACATGAATGCCAAAAAGATCATCAAGGACAACAACCACCCGAGCCACTGCCTGTTCACCCCGCTATCATCCAGAAGGCGAGGTCAGTACAGGTGCATAAAAGCTGGGACCGAGAGACTGAAAAACAGCTTCTATCTCAAGGCCATCAGACTGTTAAACAGCCATCACTAACATTGAGTGGCTACTGCCAACATACAGATTAAATCTCTATTCACTTTAATAATTAATAATTGGATGTAACAAATGTATCACTAGTCACTTAAACCATGCCACTTTATATAATGTTTACATACCCTATATTACTCATCTGATATGTATATACTGTACTCTATACCATCTACTGCATCTTGCCTATGCCATTCGGCCATCGATCATCCATATATTTATATGTACAGTGAGGGAGAAAAAAGTATTTGATCCCCTGCTGATTTTGTACGTATGCCCACTGACAAAGAAACGATCAGTCTATAATTTTAATGGTAGGTTTATTTGAACAGTGAGAGACAGAATAACAACAAAAAAATCCAGAAAAACGCATGTGAAAAATGTTTTAAATGGAATTGCATTTTAATGAGGGAAATAAGTATTTGACCCCCTCTGCAAAACATGACTTAGTACTTGGTGGCAAAACCCTTGTTGGCAATCACAGAGGTCAGACGTTTCTTGCAGTTGCCCACCAGGTTAGCACACATCTCAGGAGGGATTTTGTCCCACTTCTCTTTGCAGATCTTCTCCAAGTCATTAAGGTTTCGAGGCTGACGTTTGGCAACTCGAACCTTCAGCTCCTTCCACAGATTTTCTATGGGATTAAGGTTTGGAGACTGGCTAGGCCACTCCAGGACCTTAATGTGCTTCTTCTTGAGCCACTCCTTTGTTGCCTTGGCCGTGTGTTTTGGGTCATTGTCATGCTGGAATACCCATCCACGACCCATTTTCAATGCCCTGGCTGAGGGAAGGAGGTTCCCACCCAAGATTTGACGGTACATCGCCCCGTCCATCGTCCCTTTGATGCGGTGAAGTTGTCCTGTCCCCTTAGCAGAAAAACACCCCCAAAGCATAATGTTTCCACCTCCATGTTTGATGGTGGGCATGGTGTTCTTGGGGTCATAGGCAGCATTCCTCCTCCTCCAAACACGGCGAGTTGAGTTGATGCCAAAGAGCTCCATTTTGGTCTCATCTGACCACAACACTTTCACCCAGATGTCCTCTGAATCATTCAGATGTTCATTGGCAAACTTCAGATGGGCATGTATATGTGCTTTCTTGAGCAGGGGGACCTTGCGGGCGCTGCAGGATTTCAGTCCTTCACGGCGTAGTGTGTTACCAATTGTTTTCTTGGTGACTACCTTCCCAGCCGCCTTGAGATCATTGACAAGATCCTTCCGTGTAGTTCTGGGCTGATTCCTCACCGTTCTCATGATCATTGCAACTCCACGAGGTGAGATCTTGCATGGATTCCCAGGCCGAGGGAGATTGACAGTTATTTTGTGTTTCTTCCAATTGCGAATAATCGCACCAACTGTTGTCACCTTCTCACCAAGATGCTTGGCGATGGTCTTGTAGCCCATTCCTGCCTTGTGTAGGTCTACAATCTTGTCCCTGACATCCTTGGAGAGCTCTTTGGTCTTGGCCATGGTGGAGAGTTTAGAATCTGATTGATTGATTGCTTCTGTGGACAGGTGTCTTTTATACAGGTAACAAACTGAGATTAGGAGCACTCCTTTTAAGAGTGTGCTCCTAATCTCAGCTCGTTACCTGTATAAAAGACACCTGGGAGCCAGAAATCTTTCTGATTGAGAGGGGGCAAATACTTATTTCGTCATTAAAATGCAATTCCATTTATAACATTTTTCACATGCATTTTTCTGGATTTTTTTGTTGTTATTCTGTCTCTCACTGTTCAAAGAAACCTACCATTAAAATTATAGACTGATCATTTCTTTGTCAGTGGGCAAACGTACAAAATCAGCAGGGGATCAAATACTTTTTTCCCTCACTGTACATACTCGTATTCATTCCATTACACTTGTGTGTATAAGGTAGTTGTTGTGAAATTGTTAGATTACTTGTTAGATACTACTGCATGGTCGAAACTAGAAGCACAAGCATTTCGCTAACCATGTGTATGTGACCAATAAAATTTGATTTGATTTGAGCCTCTACACCTCACTGCAGAAAGCAGCCTTGCTCATTTGGCCTCATCTCATATCCCTAGTCCCTACACCCCTCCTCTTCTCTCTCTCTTCTCCAACTCTCTCTAACTTTCTTTCTCTCTCTCCCTCTCTCCAACTCCTCTTTCTCTCCCTCTCCCACTAAGCACAGACCGACGACAACGTCTTTTGGACTTATTTCTTTGGTCCTGTCCGGACCAGCCATTTTTCGTGGGGTTATTTTTTTGGTGCGGTCCGGACAAGCCTTGATTTCAACGTCCAAATCTGTACCAATCATACTTTTTATGTTTGGTTCAGACCCACAATTTATGTATGTTCTACCTGGAACTTGTAAGTAATGCATATGGCAGCAAATAAAATATCTGAAATATCTGACTTATATTAGTGGATAAAATTTAGACATAAGAGAAATGTTGCATGTATTTTATAAAAAGAGACATGAAAGCTTTCTAAGGTCTCACATACATGGGACATAACAATTCTAAAGCACTTGCATACTACTGTCTGATGTCATTGACTCACACAACGTCACAATTATTGAAAAAAGAGTCAGCTGTGAGGAGGAGAGGGAGATATTGGGTGAGGAGGTGGAAGAGTGGGGAGGAGGATGGGGAGATAGAGGGGGTTAAAGAGGGGGAGGTGTAGAGAAGGAGGAGGGGGAAAAGAGGGGGAGGAGGAGGGGGAGATAGAGGGGGTTAAAGAGGGGGAGGTGTAGAGAAGGAGGAGGGGGAAAAAGAGGGGGAGGAGGATGGGGAGATAGAGAGGGTTAAAGAGGGGAGGTGTAGAGAAGGAGGAGGGGGAAAAAGAGGGGAGGAGGATGGGGAGATAGAGGGGTTAAAGAGGGGAGGTGTAGAGAAGGAGGAGGGGGAAAGAGGGGGGAGGGGAGGGGAGATAGAGGGGCAGGAGGAAGAGGGGGAGGAGGATGAGGATGAGGGGGTGAAAGAGGGGGAGGTGGAGGAGGGGGAGGAGAGGAGAGGAGGAGGAGGGGGAGAAAAAGGGGGTGGAGGAGGAGGAGGCAGTTCTAGTCAATGAACTAATCACTGATCATAATCTTGATGTGATTGGCCTGACTGAAACATGGCTTAAGCCTGATGAATTTATTGTGTTAAATGAGGCCTCACCTCCTGGTTACACTAGTGACCATATCCCCCGCGCATCCCGCAAAGGCGGAGGTGTTGCTAACATCTACGATAGCACATTTCTATTTACAAAAAAACAAAAAAAACAACGTTTTCATCTTTTGAGCTTCTAGTCATGAAATCTATGCAGCCTACTCAATCACTTTTTATAGCTACTGTTTACAGGCCTCCTGGGCCATATACAACGTTCCTCACTGAGTTCCCTGAATTCCTATCGGACCTTGTAGTCATGGCAGACAATATTCAAATTTTTGGTGACTTTAATATTCACATGGAAAAGTCCACAGACCCACTCCAAAAGGCTTTTGGAGCCATCATCGACTCTGTCGGTTTTGTCCAACATGTCTCCGGACCTACTCACTGCCACAGTCATACTCTGGACCTAGTTTTGTCCCGTGGAATAAATGTTGTGGATCTTAATGTTTTTCCTCATAATCCTGGACTATCGGACCACCATTTTATTACGTTTGAAATCGCAACAAATAATCTGCTCAGACCCCAACCAAGGATCATCAAAAGTCGTGCTATAAATTCTCAGACAACCAAGAGATTCCTAGATGCCCTTCCAGAATCCTTCCACCTACCCAAGGACGTCAGAGTACAAAAATCAGTTAACCACCTAACTGAGGAACTCAATGTAACCTTGCGCAATACCCTAGATGCAGTCGCACCCCTAAAAACAAAAACATTTGCCATAAAAAACTAGCTCCCTGGTATACAGAAAATACCCGAGCTCTGAAGCAAGCTTCCAGAAAATTGGAACGGAAATGGCGCCACACCAAACTGGAAGTCTTCCGACTAGCTTGGAAAGACAGTACCGTGCAGTATCGAAGAGCTCTCACTGCTGCTCGATCATCCTATTTTTCCAAGTTAATTGAGGAAAATAAGAATAATCCAAAATTTATTTTTGATACTGTCGCAAAGCTAACTAAAAAGCAGCATTCCCCAAGAGAGGATGGCTTTCACTTTAGCAGTGATACATTCGTGAACTTCTTTGATGAAAAGATCATGATCTTTAGAAAGCAAATTACGGACTCCTCTTTAAATCTGCGTATTCCTCCAAAGCTCAGTTGTCCTGAGTCCACACAACTTTGCCAGGACATAAAATCAAGAGAGACACTCAAGTTTTTTAGTACCATATCTCTTGACACATTGATGAAAATAATCATGGCCTCTAAACCTTCAAGCTGCATACTGGACCCTATTCCAAATAAACTACTGAAAGAGCTGCTTCCTGTGCTTGGCCCTCCTATGTTGAACATAATAAACAGCTCTCTATCCACCGGATGTGTACCAAACTCACTAAAAGTGGCAGTAATAAAGCCTCTCTTGAAAAAGCCAAACCTTGACCCAGAAAATATAAAAAACTATCGGCCTATATCAAATCTTCCATTCCTCTCAAATTTTTTTGAAAAAGCTGTTGCGCAGCAACTCACTGCCTTCCTGAAGACAAACAATGTATACAAAACGCTTCAGTCTGGTTTTAGACCCCATCATAGCACTGAGACTGCACTTGTGAAGGTGGTAAATGACCTTTTTAATGGCGTCAGACCGAGGCTCTGCAACTGTCCTCGTGCTTCTAGACCTTAGTGCTGCTTTTGATACCATTGATCACCACATTCTTTTGGAGAGATTGGAAACCCAAATTGGTCTACATGGACAAGTTCTGGCCTGGTTTAGGATTATCTGTCGGAAAGATATCAGTTTGTCTCTGTGGATGGTTTGTCCTCTGACAAATCAACTGTAAATTTCGGTGTTCCTCAAGGCTCTGTTTTGGGACGACTATTGTTTTCACTATATATTTTACCACTTGGTGATGTCATTCGGGAAACATAATGTTAACTTTCACTGCTATGCGGATGACACACAGCTGTACATTTCGATGAAACATGGTGAAGCCCCAAAATTGCCCTCCCTGGAAGCCTGTGTATCAGACATAAGGAAGTGGATGGCGGAAAATGTTCTACTTTTAAACTCTGACAAAACAGAGATGCTAGTTCTAGGTCCCAAGAAACAAATAGATCTTCTGTTGAATCTGACAATTAATCTTGATGGTTGTACAGTCGTCTCAAATAAAACTTTGAAAGACCTCTGGACCCTGATCTCTCTTTTGACGAACATATCAAGACTTTCAAGGACAGCTTTTTTCCATCTATGTAACATTGTAAAAATCAGAAACTTTCTGCCCAAAAATTATGCAGAAAAGTTAATCCATGTGTTTGTAACTTCTAGGTTAGACTACTGCAATGCTTTACTTTCCGGCTACCCGGATAAAGCACTAAATAAACTTCAGTTAGTGCTAAACACTGCTGCTAGAATCTTGACTAGAACCCCAAAATTTGATCATATTACTCCAGTACTAGCCTCTCTACACTGGCTTCCTGTTAAGGCAAGGGCTGATTTCAAGGTTTTACTGATAACCTACAAAGCATTACATGGGCTTGCTCCTACCTATCTTTCCAATTTGGTCCTGCCGTACATACCTACACGTACGCTACGGTCACAAGACGCAGGCCACCTTACTGTCCCTAGAATTTCTAAGCAAACAGCTGGAGGCAGGGCTTTTTCCTATAGAGCTCCATTTTTATGGAATAGTCTGCCTATCCATGTGAGAGACGCAGACTCGGTCTCAACCTTTAAGTCTTTATTGAAGACTCATCTCTTCAGTAGGTCCTATGATTAAGTGTAGTCTGGCCCAGGAGTGTGAAGGTGAACGGAAAGGCATTGGAGCAACGAACCACCCTTGCTGTCTTTGCCTGGCCGGTTCCCCTCCACTGGGATTCTCTGCCTCTAACCCTATTACAGGGGCTGAGTCACTGGCTTACTGGTGCCGTGGCGGAGATCTTGTGGGCTATACTCGGCCTTGTCTCAGGATGGTAAGTTGGTGGTTGAAGATATCCCTCTAGTGGTGTGGGGGCTGTGCTTCGGCAGAGTGGGTGGGGTTATATCCCGCCTGTTTGGCCCTGTCCGGGGGTATCGTCGGACGGGGCCACAGTGTCTCCCGACCCCTCCTGTCTCAGCCCCCAGTATTTATGCTGCAGTAGTTTATGTGTCAGGGGGCTAGGGTCCATCTGTTATATCTGGAGTATTTCTTCTCTTATCTGGTGTCCTGTGTGAATTTAAGTATGCTCTCTCTAATTATCTCTCTCTCTCTTTTTCTCTCTCTCTTTTTCTCTCTCTCTTTTTCTCTCTCTCTTTTTCTCTCTCTCTCTCTCTCTCTCTCTCTCTCTCTCTCTCGGAGGACCTGAGCATTAGGACCATTCCTCAAGGCCTACCTGGCCTGATGACTCCTTGATGTCCCGAGTCCACCTGGCCGTGCTGCTTCTCCAGTTTCAACTGTTCTGCCTGTTTTATGAACATTTTAAAATCTTGTCCATGTTCTGTTATAATCTGCACCCGGCACAGCCAGAAGAGGACTGGCCACCCCTCACAGCCTGGTTCCTCTCTAGGTTTCTTCCTAGGTTTTGGCCTTTCTAGGGAGTTTTTCCTAGCCACCGTGCTTTTACACCTGCATTGCTTGCTGTTTGGGGTTTTAGGCTGGGTTTCTGTACAGCACTCTGTGACATCAGCTGATGTAAGAAGGGCTTTATAAATACATTTGATTTATATATATATATTTTTTTTAATCTCCCGCAGCAATGAAGGGTCTAGGATGTCTCTCACCGGCACCTAGCATCTCTCCTCCGGACTGTACCCCTCCCACTCCACGAGGTACTGGAGGCCCCCCGCCCAACGCCTTGAGTCCATAATGGCTCGCACAGTATACGCTGGGGCCCCCTCGATGTCCAGAGGAGGCGGAGGAACCTCCCACACCTCAGACTGCTGGAGTGGACCAGACACCACCGGCCTGAGGAGAGACACATGGGATGAGGGGTTAATACGGTAATCTGGGGGAAGCTGTAACTTATAACATACCTCGTTCAATCTCCTCAGGACTTTAAAGGGCCCCACATACTGCGGACCCAGCTTCCAGCATGGCAGGCGGAGGGGCAGGTTTCGGGTCGAGAGCCAGACCCTGTCCCCTGGTGCAAACACTGGGGCCTCACTGCGGTGGCGTTCGGCGCTCGCCTTCTGCCGCCTCACGGCTCGTTGCAGTTGCGCATGGGCGGCTTCCCAGGTCTCCTCCGAGTGCCTAACCCATTCATCCAACGCAGGAGCCTTGATCTGGCTCTTATGCCACGGTGCCAGAACCGACTGGTACCCCAGTACGCACTGGAAGGGGGAGATGCCAGTGGAGGAGTGGCGGAGTGAGTTTCGGGCCATCTCTGCCCAGGGGATGAAAGCCGCCCACTCCCCCGGCCGGTCCTGGCAATAGGACGGCAGAAACCTACCCACATCCTGGTTGACTCTTTCCACCTGCCCGTTACTCTCGGTGTGAAAACCTGAGGTAAGGCTGACCGAGACCCCAAGACGTTCCATGAACGCCCTCCAAACCCTGGACATGAATTGGGGACCCCGATCAGAAACAATATCCTCAGGCACCCCGTAATGCCGGAAGACATGGGTGAATAGGGCCTCCGCAGTCTGTAGGGCCGTAGGGAGACCGGGCAAAGGAAGGAGGACTTAGAAAACCGATCCACAATGACCAGGATCGTGGTGTTACCCTGTGACGGCGGAAGATCCATCAAGAAGTCCACCGACAGGTGTGACCAAGGTCGCTGTGGAACGGGTAGGGGTTGTAACTTCCCTCTGGGCAGGTGCCTAGGCGCCTTACACTGGGCGCACAACGATTAGGAGGAAACGTAAACCCTCACGTCCTTAGCTAAGGTGGACCACCAGTTCTCTGTTCCCAACCGGTCGCGGACAGCAGACGGAACGTACATACTGGACACTGAGGTGGAGTGGGCTCTGTACGTAACGCCCGCTCGATGTCCGCATCCAGCTCCCACACCACCGGTGCCACCAGGCAAGAGGCCGGAAGTATGGGAGTGGGATCTATGGACGGCTCCTCTGTGTCAAACATCCTGGACAGTGCGTCTGTCTTAGTGTTTTGGGAACCTGGTCGGTAGGATAGTGTGAAAACAAAACGGGTGAAAAACATGGCCCACCTTGCCTGGCGAGGATTAAGTCTCCTCGCTGCCCGGATGTACTCCAGATTGCGGTGGTCGGTCCAGATGAGAAAAGGGTGTTTGTCTCCACACCTTCCAACAGTCCATCTCCTTCCTTGGGTACCGCATTTCCACGTCAGGGGTGGAGATGGAGAGTGACTGCATTTCAGCCGTGCGTATGCTCCGCCGGGCTGAGCTTCTTCGAAAAGAAGGCACAGGGGCAGCGTTTAGGTGGCGTACCCGAGCGCTGAGACAGCACAGCTCCTATCCCAGCCTCGGACGCGTCCACCTCCACTATGAACGCCAAAGGATCCGGGTGAGCCAGCACGGGAGCCGAGGTAAACAGAGCCTTCAGGTGACCAAAAGCCCTGTCCGCCTCAGCTGACCACTGCAGTCGCACCGGTCCCCCCTTCAGCAGTGAGGTAATGGGAGCCGCTACCTGACCAAAGCCCCGGATTAACCTCCGGTAGAATTTGGCAAAACCTAAGAACCGCTGCACTTCCTTTACCGTGGTGGGAGTCGGCCAATTACGTCACTCTCCATCTCCACCCCTGACGTGGAAATGAGGTACCCAAGGAAGGAGACGGACTGTTGGAAGAACAGACATTTCTTAGCCTTGACGTACAGGTCATGCTCCAACAGTCGACCAAGCACCTTGTGCACTAGGGACACATGCTCGGCGCGTGTAGCGGAGTAAATCAGAATGTCGTCGATATACACCACTACACCCTGCCCGAGCAAGTCCCGGAAAATCTTGTCTACAAATGCCTGGAAAATGGATGGAGCATTCATAAACCCGTATGGCATGACGAGATACTCATAGTGCCCTGAGGTGGTACTAAATGCCGTCTTCCACTCATCCCCCTCCCGGATACGCACCAGATTGTCTGTGCTCCTGAGATCCAATTTTGTGAAGAAGCGCGCCCCGTGCATTGACTCAATTGCACTGGCTATGAGAGGCAGCGGGTAGCTGTACCTCACAGTGATCTGATTGATACCTCGATAGTCAATACACGGGCGTAGACCTCCATCCTTTTTCTTCACAAAAAAGAAACTCGAGGAGGCAGTTGAAGTGGAGGGCCGAATGTATCCCTGCCCCAGAGATTCGGAGACATATGTTTCCATAGCCTCCGTCTCCTCCTGTGACAGAGGATACACGTGACTCCTGGGAAGTGCTGTGTCTACCAGGAGATCTATCGCACAATCCCCCTGTCGATGGGGTGGTAATTGAGTCGCCTTCTTTTTACAGAAGGCGAGAGCCAAATCGGGATATTCAGAGGGGATGTTCACGGTGGAGACCTGGTCTGGACTTCCCACCGTAGTCGCACCGATGGAGACACCTACACACCTCCCCGAGCACTCTCGTGACCATCCTTTAAGAGCCCTCTGTTGCCACGAAATAATGGGGTTGTGATAGGCCAACCAGGGTAGGCCCAACACCACGGGAAACGCAGGAGAATCAATGAGGTATAAACTGATTCTCTCATCATGACCCTCCTGCGTAACCATGCTTAGTGGAGTGGTAGCCTCCCTAATCAGCCCTGACCCTAATGGTTGACTATCTAAGGAGTGCACAGGGAAGGGCATATCAACAGGAACAATAGGGATCCCTAAACTATAAGCAAATGAACGATCAATAAAGTTCCCAGCTGAGCCTGAATCGACTAGCGCCTTATGCTGGGAATGCGTGGAAAAATCTGTAAATTATATCAACACAAACATTTGAGCAACAGGGGGCTCTGGGTGAGTCTGGTGCCTACTCACCTGGGATGACACGACAGTGCCCTGCCTGCTGCCTCTACTCCCTGAGGAACCCCCCTAGCACCGACCAGCAGTGTGCCCTCTGCGGCCACAGATGGTGCAGGAAATGGCCCCTCCTCCGGTCTCCCTAAGCGCAGCACCTCCAAGCTCCATAGGCGTCGGAGGAGAGGTGCTGGGAGATGAGAATGACAGGCCCTGATTCGGACGTCCTCGGGTGGCCAACAGGTTATCCAGCCTGATGGACAGGTCCACTAGTCGAATGTAAGAGTGGTGTCCCTGCATACCAGCTCCCGCCGGATGTCCTCATGCAGACTGCACCGGTATTGGTCAATCAGGGCCCTGTCACTCCATCCCCGCGCCGGCGGCCAGGGTTTGGAACTCCAGTGCAAAGTCCTGTGCGCTCCTCGTCCCCTGTCTGAGATGAAACAGGCATTCACCCGCCGCTCTACCCTCAGGTGGATGATCGAACACTGCCCGAAAGCGACGGGTGAACTCATCGTAGTGGTCCAACGCCGCTCCGTCCTCTCCCCATACGGCGTTGGCCCACTCCAGGGCTTTCCCGGATAAACAGGAGACGAGGGCGGACAGACTCTCGCGTCCCGAGGGGAGCCGGCTGAACGGTCGCCAGGTAGAGCTCCAGCTGGAGTAGGAACCTCTGGCACCCGGCAGCCGTCCCATCATACTCCCTCGGGAGCGCGAGACGAATGCCACTGGGACCAGGTGAAAGAGGGGTGGACAGCTGTATGGGTTGTGGAGTGGGAGGTAGAGGCGCTGGAAAATCTCAGATCGCTCCATATTTTGCAGCATGCGATCCATGGCTGTGCCGAGACTATGCAACATAATCGCGTGCTGCTGAAGGCGCTCTCCTCGATCGGTAGAGGAGGGCTAGGGGCTCCTGCTGACTCCATAGGTGGTGTGTGATTCTGTAATAAGGTCCGTGATGCCGGTAGGCAGAGTCAGGCGCAGGACAACAAAATGAGTGTTCATAAAGTTTACTCACAACAATATTTACAAACGAGTGATAAAATAACACTCGAAACACGGAAACCAAATACAACAAAACAATCACACACAAAAACATGGGGGTAAACAGAGGGTAAATAAGGAACATGGGAATGTAAACCAGGTGTGTGAAAAAGGAAGACAAAACCAACAGAAAATGAATAATGGATCGGTGGCGGCTAGAAGACCGGTGACGTCGACCGCCGAAAACCGCTCGAACAAGGAGAGGGACCAACTTCGGCTGAAGTCGTGACACAAATATTATTGTGATTTAATGCTTACTTCATTGAGAAATTTGGCCATGGAATCAATGACAAAAAAAGTATTTCAACGTCTGTAAATTTAGCACCGTAAATGTACCTGATTTCAATGCCTTAGAAAGTACATATTTTCAACGTCTGGAAATAGACATTTTAGACATCTTTTCACCTCTCATTCAGAACCTAAAGTGAACCTAAGTTTAATATTGGGAAAAGACATCTAAAATACATATTTCAACATAATTTTGCTTACTGACTGAAACAGAAGCAACCTTTAGACAAATAGAAACAGACTAATACTGAAACCCACTTCTAATATTCCAATGTCATTCTAGGAGTACACCTAAGCTTTGTTCTTTAGAAGGGTGACAATCTAGATGCGTACAACATCCTACTCCAGCTTCACCTCTATTCAACGAAAGGACATCAACAATCCCTAGACGATCACAAAGATACATTTTAGTGCTGCTGCTATTCATTAAGTGGTACTGATTGTTAAAATTGATTTAATTATTGAATCATCCTGGCTGACATTGATCAACCCATGTTAATGGGAGTCACCTATCCATGTAATTAGCTGTGATACATATTGTGTCAGAGAGATGCATTTGTGTGTGTGTGTGTGTGTGTGCGTGTACTATATTAGTGCAACATCCAGACATCCCTCCATCTCTTAAAGGCCAAGGCTCCATCTATAACAGATTGAGATGCACGTCGTGTGTTCCAATATGGCCTTTAGGAAGATGGATAGCAGCAGCCGGGTTGTTGTATCTCTAGAACATCGGACTTGGACTGTCTGTGACTCAATTACAGCCATCAACTGCAGGAAAATGATTCACAGTAGGGGAGAGTGGGGTAAATTGAGACAATAAGGTAAGTTGAGCCACCCTTGTTTTCTAGTAAACAGAACATTTATAACTTGACCAAATATTTAGGAAGAGGTCATCCTTTCTGTAAAGGAAGAAACAACATGGAAGTCAAATGAACTTATTGTGTGAAAGGTTTCGTGATGCTTGTATCTAAAACAAAATAGATCATTTTAAGATTGTTCTATACTTCAGTTGGGGGTCTCTATAAGCTTCAATATGAGGTCCTAAACCTAGCATGAAAGTGCATCCTTACAGCTGTGTGGGCTAATATAGTCAAAATGTTTGCCTTGGGGTAAGTTGAGCCAATGGCCATGGGGTAAGTTGAGCCAATGGTTAACCTCTTAAGCATCATTAAGGAGCGCTGGGTGGCGCTAGCGCCCCATTCCTGACACTACCCGGAAAAATGTAAGGCGCCAAATTCAAAATCCAAAAGTATAATTATAAAACATTCATCAATATACAAGTGTCGCATAGTCCTCAAAAGCTTACACTCTTGGCAATATCACAGCGTTGTCAGATTTCAAAAAGGCTTTACGGCGAAAGCACAACATTTCATTGTTTGAGGATAGCACCTCTCATATTTTATGCATTAGCATAAATTCATAACCAGCGCGGGTCTCACAAAACACATATAAGAGCTGAAATAAATCGCCTACCTTTGATGATATTCTGCTGAGGGCATTCCGAAGTGTCCAACAAGACAATCCATGTTTCTTTTGTTAGAAAAAGTAATTGTTTATATCCATAAATCTCCGTTTGGTTTGCGCGTTCTGTTCAGAAAATCCACCGTCCACTCGTCCCATTATACAAGACATATAGAGCGTTCAAATTATACCTATAAACTTTTTCCAAACAAATCAAACATAGTTTATAATCGATCCTTAGCTACACTATTATGTATATTAACGATTATATTTCACACGGATAATATCTTGAACGATAGTAAAGTAAAAAACCGAGGTGCGCGCTCTCGTGTCTCTCGCGCACCAGACAGAAATCACTTTGTCACTCCTCGGATATAAACATCCTGTATGAGGCTCTTGTTCGTGACAAACTCTTGAAACACTGTCTAAAGACGGTTGACATCTAGTGGAAGCCATAGGTACTGCAACCTGGGTCCTAGAATCCTCCAGGCTCTATACCAGCCTATGGTAATAGAAGGCATGTGGTTTTGCCTGCTATATCAGTTCTGTTATACTCACAGACATTATTTTAACAGTTTTAGAAACTTCAGAGTGTTTTCTAGTACTAATTATGTGCATATCCTAGTTTCTGGGCCTGAGTGACAGGCATTTTACTCTCCAAAACCGACACCACTGCTGCTGATCCCTAAGAGGTTTTAAGCAAATTGAAGTATTTTCTTCCAGGCATAATGCAAGGCCTTATCGCTGGGATATGAGGTAACAACAGGGTCTGGCATATGTTAAAATTGTGTTAGGTGTTAGGTGTTGTTAGGTAGCAAGCCTGTGTTAAAAGATGCTTAAAATGATTAAAAGACAAAAAAGTGATTGTTATTGTATTGAATTTTGTTTGGGAAAACAGACACAAAGGTAGTAGTAATATTTCATTCAGTACAGACATTTGTAGGAGGCTTAACTTACCCTGTCCCTCACCAAGATACCACTTTTTTTCAAAACTGTAATGTTTACATTAATTTGATTAATTCCAGTGATACACAACATCCTGAAATATATGTAGATATCTTTGTTAGAATGAATACTATGTTTCCCTTGACGGAGTTATGCTGAATGTAAAAAAAATCTCAACTTACCCCACTCTCCCCTAAAAGATAGGGAGGGAATCCTCACGGGAATCTCATAGCAACATGGCTTGTGGACTACTTGCTTACTAGCTGAGTGCTTGGGACAGAGAAATGTAGCTTGTGGACTTGGCCTACTAGCTAGCTAGCTGAGTGCTACGGACAGAGAAATGTAGGTTGTGTACCAGAACTGCTAGCTTGCTAGCTGAGTGCTTGGGACAGAGAAACATTGTTTGTGTACTAGGCCTACTAGCTTGCTAACTGCATGCTGGGGACAGAGAAACTTAGATTGTGTACTAGGCCTGCTAGCTAGCTAGCTGAGTGCTGGGGACAGAGAAACTTAGATTGTGTACTAGGCCTGCTAGCTAGCTAGCTGAGTGCTGGGGACAGAGAAACTTAGATTGTGTACTAGGCCTGCTAGCTAGCTAGCTGAGTGCTGGGGACAGAGAAGTGAGTAGTAGTGAGTACCTCAGTTGTGCTGCTGGAAGCTGATAGCCTCTCTCACATGCATGCACACATGCACGCCCACATCCACACAAACACACACACACACACACTCTCCCTGCATCATGTTTATATGCAAGCTGAACTGCAGAGGATAAACGAGGTTGCGCGGCAGAGCCAGGAAACCATGACTAAGCTCTGAAATGCTGATTAAAGAGTATTTTTGAAGAAGTACAACTTTTGGAGGAGAGAAAGGGGTCACGTGAACCACAGACTACCCACCGCACCTCACGCACGCACACACATACGCACACATACGCACACACACTCCAACCCCCATTCCACTCACTCACACAGAACTACCCTAACACCACCAGCACCCATCATTCAAGCTCCAAACCCCCACCAGACAGCCCCTGCATAAGCCGTCCGCACCTGCATGCATCCATCTGGACAGTCCCGTCTGTTGGCCGGTACTTCAGGTAGCAAGGCAGGCAGCTAGAGGACGCAGTCAGGATATTATGCAGTATGCAGAGTGTATATAGAACACAGACGAGCTATATCTGCATGTTTCCTCTGCCCCAACAGAGAGGGGGGATCATGGGGTGCCGGCGAGCTGCGATGATTCCCCTCCCACTTCCTGTTAATTAGTTTAGCTTTAATGGTGGAAACTTTAGTTTCGCTTTAATGGTGGAAACTTAAGTTTTGCTTTAATGGTGGAAACTTAAGTTTAGCTTTAAAAACTTCCATCGTCTTTTCCGTCTCTCTCTCTCTCTCTCTCTCTCTCTCTCTCTCTCTCTCTCTCTCTCTCTCTCTCTCTCTCTCTCTCTCTCTCTCTCTCTCTCTCTCTCTCTCTCTCTCTCTCTCTCTCTCTCTCACTCTCTCTCTCACTCTCTCTCTCTCTCCGGGTCTATCCTATCAACGTGATCTGAAGAACTGTAATATTCTATGCTTCTCTGTCTCTAGAGAGTTTTCATCTATATTTTTCATAGCTGTCTCTTTACCACAACAAACCGATGCTGGGACTAATATCTCACTCAACAAGCTGTATAGAGCCATAAGCAAACAATAAAATGCTCTCACCCAGAGGTTGCGCTCCTAGTGGCCGGTGACTTTAATGCAGGAAAACTTAAATCCGTTTTACCTCATTTCCACCAGCATGTCACCTGTGCAACTAGAGGCAGAAAAACTCTATATGGCCTTTACTCCACAGACAAGAGACGCATACAAAGCTCTCCCTCACCCTACATTTGGCAAATCTGACAAGAACTCCATCCTCCTGATTTTCGTTTTGCAACGAAGGTATACAGTAGCCTCAACAGGACTCTCTAGGGTAGCACCATGGTGTAGCCGGACGACGACTAGTTTCCGTCCTCCTCTGGGTACGTTGACTTCAATACAAAACCTAGGAGGCTCATGGATCTCACCCCATTCCATACTTACACAGTAATTATGACAACTTCCAGAGGATGTCCTCCAACCTATCAGAGCTCTTGCAGCATGAACTGACATGTTGTCCACCCAATCAAAGAATCAGAGAATGAATCTAGTACTGAAAGCATAAGCTACAGCTAGCTAGCACTGCAGTGCATAAAATGTGGTGAGCAGTTGACTCAAAGAGAGAGAAAGACAATATTTGAACCGTTTTTAACAAATTCATTATAGGACCAAGATCGAATCCTACTACACAGGCTCTGATGCTCGTCAGATGTGGCAGGGCTTGCAAACTATCACAGATTACAGAGAGAAATCCAGCCTCAAGCTGTCCAGTTTTGCAAGCCTACCAGACGAGCTAAATACCTTCTATGCTCGCTTCGAGGCTAGCAACACTGAACAATGCATGAGCTCACCAGATGTTCCGGATGACTGTGTGATCACACTCTCTGTCAGTGAAGGCTCCTCAGAGGAAGAAGGGGAGGAACATCCTCCTCAGGGAATTTCATAAAATGTTTAATAGTGATACATTAAAAAGGTTATCCTATTTAGATAAATATATACAAATTAAATTCACATAGTTGAACCGTTTTTAACAAATTCATTTCTTAAAAAAGGAAGGAGAAGCGAGTGAGAGCAAGTTATATTCCGTTTTTCACTTTCACTTAATTAGCTAACATTAGCAAATGCAGCTACTGTAGCTAGCTTAGCCTGCTCAAACACCCGTCTCAACCAGAGAGGGATGCTATGTTAGCTAGCTATCTATGACTATCCAACACTGGAACTCTTTCAAGTCAAGGTATACATTTATTTTCTGCTAAACTGCTAACGGGTTAACGGGTTAGGTCTAGGCTGACAATGATGTAGGCTGTGTGTAGCGGTTAGCGGATATGGCATGACGGTTTGGCTTGAAAAAGTTTTTGCGCCTGGTCACATACAGCTGGTGTGTTGTGCATTGAAGTCCACAAGCAAAGGGAAAAGGTGAGAGGAGGAGAGCACATAGATGCAATAAGGCGTAAAACACGGCTGCTACGAAAGTGAACTGTGTTTGCGGGTGATCAGGTCTGTATTCATTCTGCCGATTCTGTTGAAAAACTTTTCTTAAACAGGGATCAACATACATGAATTTGTCCGAAAGAAACTGTAATTTGCAACTGTTTGGACTAATGATTACACCCCAGATTAGCTAGATGCAGGCAAGAGTGTACAAGGCGCTATTAAATGTGTCACTGTCTATCACCTTGATAACTAACATTTTTCTTTCAACCTGTGCACCTATGTTGTAAACTTTAATTCATAGACTAGGTTATAGCAACCTCATGATGGCTATAGGGAAAATGTAGTATCATGTAGTAGCCTAAACCTATCGATGTTACGTTGAGCTGGGTGAACGGAATATGAATGACAGTCATCCAATATTCTGGAATAGAAATAAGGCCATCATAATTTTTTCGTCCTCCCTAATCTTGAAAGGCACCGACCGCCACTGCTCTCCGTAGCCGGTGTGTGTAAGACCTTTAAACAGGTTAACATTTACAAGGCTGCAGGGCCAGACGGATTACCAGGACGCATACTCTGAGCATGCCCTGACCAGCTGGCAAGTGACTTCACTGACGTTTTCAACCTGTCCCTGACCAAGTCTGTAATACCTACATATTTCAAGCAGACCACTATACCCAGGATCGACAAGGTAACCTGTCTAGCACTCACATCTGTAGCCATGAAATGTTTTGAAAGGCACGTCATGGCTCACATCAACACCATCATCCCATCATCCCAGACACCCTGGACCCACTCCAACTCACATTCACAGATGACTCAATCTCTATTGCACTCTGCACTGCCCTTTCCCACCTGGACAAAAGTAACACCTATGTGAGAATACTGTTCATCAACAATGAGATCTCCGATTGCTGTCAAGTTGATCTCCGATTGTTGTCATGCTGATCTCTCATTGTTGTCATGTTGATCACTCATTGTTGTCATGCTGATCTCTCATTGTTGTCATGTTGATCTCCCATTGTTGTCATGTTGATCTCTCATTGTTGTCACGCTGATCTATCATTGTTGTCATGTTGATCTCTCATTGTTGTCATGCTGATCTATCATTGTTGTCATGCTGATCTCCCATTGTCATAATGCTGATCTCTCATTGTCATCATGATGATCTCTCAGTGTTGTCATGCTGATCTGCCATTGTTGTCTTGCTGATCTATCATTGTTGTCATGATGATCTATCATTGTTGTCATGTTGATCTCTCACTGTTGTCATGCTGATCTCTCATTCTTGTCATGCTGATCTCTCATTGTTGTCATGCTGATCTATAATTGTTGTCAAGCGGATCTCCACATGATGTCATGCTGATCTATCATTGTTGTCATGCTGATCTCCCATTGTTGTCATGCTGATCTCCCCTTGTTGTCATTTTGATCTCTAATTGTTGTCATGCTGATCTCACATTCTTGTCATAATGATCTCTCATTGTTGTCATGCTGATCTCATATTGTTGTCATGCTGATCTATCATTGTTGTCATGCTGATCTCTCAATGTTGTCATGTTGATCTCCCATTGTTATAATGCTGATCTATCATTGTTGTCATGCTGATCTATCATTTTTGTCATGCTGATCTCTCATTGTTGTCATGCTGATCTCCCATTGTAGTCATGTTGATCTCCCATTGTTGTCTTGTTGATCTCTCATTGTTGTAATGCTGATATATCATTGTTGTCATGCTAACATCTTGTTGTTGTCATGCTGATTCCCTTTGTTGTCATGCTGATCTATCATCTTTGTCATGCTGATCTGTCATTGTTGTCATGCTGATCTCTCATTGTTGTCATGCTGATCTGTCATGGTTGTCATGCTGATCTCTGACTGTCGTCATGTTGATCTCCCATTGTTGTCTCACTGATCTCTCCTTGTTGTCATGTTGATCTCTCATTGTTGTTATGCTGATCTCTCGTTGTTGAAATGCTGAAGAGTCATTGTTTTCATGCTGATCTCTCATTGTTGTCATGTTGATCTCCCATTGTTGTCTTGTTGATCTCCACTTGTTGTATTGCTGATCTCTCATTGTTGTTATGCTGATCTCTCGTTGTTGAAATGCTGAAGAGTCATTGTTTTCATGCTGATCTCTCATTGTTGTCATGTTGATCTCCCATTGTTGTCTTGTTGATCTCCACTTGTTGTCATGCTGATCTATCATTGTTGTCATGCTAATCTCTCATTGTCGTCATGCTGATCTATCATTGTTGTCATGCTGATCTCCCATTGTCATAATGCTGATCTCTCATTGTCATCATGATGATCTCTCAGTGTTGTCATGCTGATCTGCCATTGTTGTCTTGCTGATCTATCATTGTTGTCATGATGATCTATCATTGTTGTCATGTTGATCTGTCATTGTTGTCATGCTGATCTCTCATTGTTGTCATGCTGATCTCTCATTGTTGTCATGCTGATCTATAATTGTTGTCAAGCGGATCTCCACATGATGTCATGCTGATCTATCATTGTTGTCATGCTGATCTCTCATTGTTGTCATGCTGATCTATCATTGTCATCATGTTGAACTTTCATTGTTGTCATGCTGATCTCCCATTGTTGTCATTTTAATCTCTAATTGTTGTCATGCTGATCTCCCATTCTTGTCATAATGATCTATCATTGTTGTCATGCTGATCTATTGTTGTCATGCTGATCTATCATTGTCATCATGTTGAACTTTCATTGTTGTCATGCTGATCTCCCATTGTTGTCATGCTGATCTCCCCTTGTTGTCATTTTAATCTCTAATTGTTGTCATGCTGATCTCCCATTCTTGTCATAATGATCTCTCATTGTTGTCATGCTGATCTCATATTGTTGTCATGCTGATCTATCATTGTTGTCATGCTGATCTCTCAATGTTGTCATGTTGATCTCCCATTGTTATGATGCTGATCTATCATTGTTGTCATGCTGATCTATCATTTTGTCATGCTGATCTCTCATTGTTGTCATGCTGATCTCCCATTGTAGTCATGTTGATCTCCCATTGTTGTCTTGTTGATCTCTCATTGTTGTAATGCTGATATATCATTGTTGTCATGCTAACATCTTGTTGTTGTCATGCTGATTCCCTTTGTTGTCATGCTGATCTATCATCTTTGTCATGCTGATCTGTCATTGTTGTCATGCTGATCTCTCATTGTTGTCATGCAGATCTGTCATGGTTGTCATGCTGATCTCTGACTGTTGTCATGTTGATCTCTCATTGTCGTCATGTTGATCTCCCATTGTTGTCTCACTGATCTCTCCTTGTTGTCATGTTGATCTCTCATTGTTGTTATGCTGATCTCTCGTTGTTGAAATGCTGAAGAGTCATTGTTTTCATGCTGATCTCTCATTGTTGTCATGTTGATCTCCCATTGTTGTCTTGTTGATCTCCACTTGTTGTCTTGCTGATCTCTCATTGTTGTTATGCTGATCTCTCGTTGTTGAAATGCTGAAGAGTCATTGTTTTCATGCTGATCTCTCATTGTTGTCATGTTGATCTCCCATTGTTGTCTTGTTGATCTCCACTTGTTGTCATGCTGATCTATCATTGTTGTCATGCTAATCTCTCATTGTTGTCATGCTGATCTATCATTGTTGTCATGCTGATCTCCCATTGTCATAATGCTGATCTCTCATTGTCATCATGATGATCTCTCAGTGTTGTCATGCTGATCTGCCATTGTTGTCTTGCTGATCTATCATTGTTGTCATGATGATCTATCATTGTTGTCATGTTGATCTGTCATTGTTGTCATGCTGATCTCTCATTGTTGTCATGCTGATCTCTCATTGTTGTCATGCTGATCTATAATTGTTGTCAAGCGGATCTCCACATGATGTCATGCTGATCTATCATTGTTGTCATGCTGATCTCTCATTGTTGTCATGCTGATCTATCATTGTCATCATGTTGAACTTTCATTGTTGTCATGCTGATCTCCCATTGTTGTCATTTTAATCTCTAATTGTTGTCATGCTGATCTCCCATTCTTGTCATAATGATCTATCATTGTTGTCATGCTGATCTATTATTGTTGTCATGCTGATCTATCATTGTCATCATGTTGAACTTTCATTGTTGTCATGCTGATCTCCCATTGTTGTCATGCTGATCTCCCCTTGTTGTCATTTTAATCTCTAATTGTTGTCATGCTGATCTCCCATTCTTGTCATAATGATCTCTCATTGTTGTCATGCTGATCTCATATTGTTGTCATGCTGATCTATCATTGTTGTCATGCTGATCTCTCAATGTTGTCATGTTGATCTCCCATTGTTATGATGCTGATCTATCATTGTTGTCATGCTGATCTATCATTTTTGTCATGCTGATCTCTCATTGTTGTCATGCTGATCTCCCATTGTAGTCATGTTGATCTCCCATTGTTGTCTTGTTGATCTCTCATTGTTGTAATGCTGATATATCATTGTTGTCATGCTAACATCTTGTTGTTGTCATGCTGATTCCCTTTGTTGTCATGCTGATCTATCATCTTTGTCACGCTGATCTGTCATTGTTGTCATGCTGATCTCTCATTGTTGTCATGCTGATCTGTCATGGTTGTCATGCTGATCTCTGACTGTTGTCATGTTGATCTCTCATTGTCGTCATGTTGATCTCCCATTGTTGTCTCACTGATCTCTCCTTGTTGTCATGTTGATCTCTCATTGTTGTTATGCTGATCTCTCGTTGTTGAAATGCTGAAGAGTCATTGTTTTCATGCTGATCTCTCATTGTTGTCATGTTGATCTCCCATTGTTGTCTTGTTGATCTCCACTTGTTGTCTTGCTGATCTCTCATTGTTATTATGCTGATCTCTCGTTGTTGAAATGCTGAAGAGTCATTGTTTTCATGCTGATCTCTCATTGTTGTCATGTTGATCTCCCATTGTTGTCTTGTTGATCTCCACTTGTTGTCATGCTGATCTATCATTGTTGTCATGCTGATCTCCCATTGTCATAATGCTGATCTCTCATTGTCATCATGATGATCTCTCAGTGTTGTCATGCTGATCTGCCATTGTTGTCTTGCTGATCTATCATTGTTGTCATGATGATCTATCATTGTTGTCATGTTGATCTGTCATTGTTGTCATGCTGATCTCTCATTGTTGTCATGCTGATCTCTCATTGTTGTCATGCTGATCTATAATTGTTGTCAAGCGGATCTCCACATGATGTCATGCTGATCTATCATTGTTGTCATGCTGATCTCTCATTGTTGTCATGCTGATCTATCATTGTCATCATGTTGAACTTTCATTGTTGTCATGCTGATCTCCCATTGTTGTCATGCTGATCTCCCCTTGTTGTCATTTTAATCTCTAATTGTTGTCATGCTGATCTCCCATTCTTGTCATAATGATCTATCATTGTTGTCATGCTGATCTATTATTGTTGTCATGCTGATCTATCATTGTCATCATGTTGAACTTTCATTGTTGTCATGCTGATCTCCCATTGTTGTCATGCTGATCTCCCCTTGTTGTCATTTTAATCTCTAATTGTTGTCATGCTGATCTCCCATTCTTGTCATAATGATCTCTCATTGTTGTCATGCTGATCTCATATTGTTGTCATGCTGATCTATCATTGTTGTCATGCTGATCTCTCAATGTTGTCATGTTGATCTCCCATTGTTATGATGCTGATCTATCATTGTTGTCATGCTGATCTATCATTTTTGTCATGCTGATCTATCATTTTTGTCATGCTAAACTCTCATTGTTGTCATGCTGATCTCCCATTGTAGTCATGTTGATCTCCCATTGTTGTCTTGTTGATCTCTCATTGTTGGAATGCTGATATATCATTGTTGTCATGCTAACATCTTGTTGTTGTCATGCTGATTCCCTTTGTTGTCATGCTGATCTATCATCTTTGTCATGCTGATCTGTCATTGTTGTCATGCTGATCTCTCATTGTTGTCATGCTGATCTGTCATGGTTGTCATGCTGATCTCTGACTGTTGTCATGTTGATCTCTCATTGTCGTCATGTTGATCTCCCATTGTTGTCTCACTGATCTCTCCTTGTTGTCATGTTGATCTCTCATTGTTGTTATGCTGATCTACCGTTGTTGAAATGCTGAAGAGTCATTGTTTTCATGCTGATCTCTCATTGTTGTCATGTTGATCTCCCATTGTTGTCTTGTTGATCTCCACTTGTTGTCTTGCTGATCTATCATTGTTGTCATGCTGATCTATCATTGTTGTCATGCTAATCTCTCATTGTTGTCATGCTGATCTATCATTGTTGTCATGCTGATCTCCCATTGTCATAATGCTGATCTCTCATTGTCATCATGATGATCTCTCAGTGTTGTCATGCTGATCTGCCATTGTTGTCTTGCTGATCTATCATTGTTGTCATGATGATCTATCGTTGTTGTCATGTTGATCTGTCATTGTTGTCATGCTGATCTCTCATTGTTGTCATGCTGATCTCTCATTGTTGTCATGCTGATCTATAATTGTTGTCAAGCGGATCTCCACATGATGTCATGCTGATCTATCATTGTTGTCATGCTGATCTCCCATTGTAGTCATGTTGATCTCCCATTGTTGTCTTGTTGATCTCTCATTGTTGTAATGCTGATATATCATTGTTGTCATGCTAACATCTTGTTGTTGTCATGCTGATTCCCTTTGTTGTCATGCTGATCTATCATCTTTGTCATGCTGATCTGTCATTGTTGTCATGCTGATCTCTCATTGTTGTCATGCTGATCTGTCATGGTTGTCATGCTGATCTCTGACTGTTGTCGTGTTGATCTCTCATTGTCGTCATGTTGATCTCCCATTGTTGTCTCACTGATCTCTCCTTGTTGTCATGTTGATCTCTCATTGTTGTTATGCTGATCTCTCGTTGTTGAAATGCTGAAGAGTCATTGTTTTCATGCTGATCTCTCATTGTTGTCATGTTGATCTCCCATTGTTGTCTTGTTGATCTCCACTTGTTGTATTGCTGATCTCTCATTGTTGTCATGCTGATCTCTCGTTGTTGAAATGCTGAAGAGTCATTGTTTTCATGCTGATCTCTCATTGTTGTCATGTTGATCTCCCATTGTTGTCTTGTTGATCTCCACTTGTTGTCATGCTGATCTATCATTGTTGTCATGCTAATCTCTCATTGTTGTCATGCTGATCTATCATTGTTGTCATGCTGATCTCCCATTGTCATAATGCTGATCTCTCATTGTCATCATGATGATCTCTCAGTGTTGTCATGCTGATCTGCCATTGTTGTCTTGCTGATCTATCATTGTTGTCATGATGATCTATCATTGTTGTCATGTTGATCTGTCATTGTTGTCATGCTGATCTCTCATTGTTGTCATGCTGATCTCTCATTGTTGTCATGCTGATCTATAATTGTTGTCAAGCGGATCTCCACATGATGTCATGCTGATCTATCATTGTTGTCATGCTGATCTATCATTGTCATCATGTTGAACTTTCATTGTTGTCATGCTGATCTCCCATTGTTGTCATTTTAATCTCTAATTGTTGTCATGCTGATCTCCCATTCTTGTCATAATGATCTATCATTGTTGTCATGCTGATCTATTATTGTTGTCATGCTGATCTATCATTGTCATCATGTTGAACTTTCATTGTTGTCATGCTGATCTCCCATTGTTGTCATGCTGATCTCCCCTTGTTGTCATTTTAATCTCTAATTGTTGTCATGCTGATCTCCCATTCTTGTCATAATGATCTCTCATTGTTGTCATGCTGATCTCATATTGTTGTCATGCTGATCTATCATTGTTGTCATGCTGATCTCTCAATGTTGTCATGTTGATCTCCCATTGTTATGATGCTGATCTATCATTGTTGTCATGCTGATCTATCATTTTTGTCATGCTGATCTCTCATTGTTGTCATGCTGATCTCCCATTGTAGTCATGTTGATCTCCCATTGTTGTCTTGTTGATCTCTCATTGTTGTAATGCTGATATATCATTGTTGTCATGCTAACATCTTGTTGTTGTCATGCTGATTCCCTTTGTTGTCATGCTGATCTATCATCTTTGTCATGCTGATCTGTCATTGTTGTCATGCTGATCTCTCATTGTTGTCATGCTGATCTGTCATGGTTGTCATGCTGATCTCTGACTGTTGTCATGTTGATCTCTCATTGTCGTCATGTTGATCTCCCATTGTTGTCTCACTGATCGCTCCTTGTTGTCATGTTGATCTCTCATTGTTGTTATGCTGATCTCTCGTTGTTGAAATGCTGAAGAGTCATTGTTTTCATGCTGATCTCTCATTGTTGTCATGTTGATCTCCCATTGTTGTCTTGTTGATCTCCACTTGTTGTCTTGCTGATCTCTCATTGTTATTATGCTGATCTCTCGTTGTTGAAATGCTGAAGAGTCATTGTTTTCATGCTGATCTCTCATTGTTGTCATGTTGATCTCCCATTGTTGTCTTGTTGATCTCCACTTGTTGTCATGCTGATCTATCATTGTTGTCATGCTGATCTCCCATTGTCATAATGCTGATCTCTCATTGTCATCATGATGATCTCTCAGTGTTGTCATGCTGATCTGCCATTGTTGTCTTGCTGATCTATCATTGTTGTCATGATGATCTATCATTGTTGTCATGTTGATCTGTCATTGTTGTCATGCTGATCTCTCATTGTTGTCATGCTGATCTCTCATTGTTGTCATGCTGATCTATAATTGTTGTCAAGTGGATCTCCACATGATGTCATGCTGATCTATCATTGTTGTCATGCTGATCTCTCATTGTTGTCATGCTGATCTATCATTGTCATCATGTTGAACTTTCATTGTTGTCATGCTGATCTCCCATTGTTGTCATGCTGATCTCCCCTTGTTGTCATTTTAATCTCTAATTGTTGTCATGCTGATCTCCCATTCTTGTCATAATGATCTATCATTGTTGTCATGCTGATCTATTATTGTTGTCATGCTGATCTATCATTGTCATCATGTTGAACTTTCATTGTTGTCATGCTGATCTCCCATTGTTGTCATGCTGATCTCCCTTGTTGTCATTTTAATCTCTAATTGTTGTCATGCTGATCTCCCATTCTTGTCATAATGATCTCTCATTGTTGTCATGCTGATCTCATATTGTTGTCATGCTGATCTATCATTGTTGTCATGCTGATCTCTCAATGTTGTCATGTTGATCTCCCATTGTTATGATGCTGATCTATCATTGTTGTCATGCTGATCTATCATTTTTGTCATGCTGATCTATCATTTTTGTCATGCTAAACTCTCATTGTTGTCATGCTGATCTCCCATTGTAGTCATGTTGATCTCCCATTGTTGTCTTGTTGATCTCTCATTGTTGGAATGCTGATATATCATTGTTGTCATGCTAACATCTTGTTGTTGTCATGCTGATTCCCTTTGTTGTCATGCTGATCTATCATCTTTGTCATGCTGATCTGTCATTGTTGTCATGCTGATCTCTCATTGTTGTCATGCTGATCTGTCATGGTTGTCATGCTGATCTCTGACTGTTGTCATGTTGATCTCTCATTGTCGTCATGTTGATCTCCCATTGTTGTCTCACTGATCTCTCCTTGTTGTCATGTTGATCTCTCATTGTTGTTATGCTGATCTACCGTTGTTGAAATGCTGAAGAGTCATTGTTTTCATGTTGATCTCCCATTGTTGTCTTGTTGATCTCCACTTGTTGTCTTGCTGATCTATCATTGTTGTCATGCTGATCTATCATTGTTGTCATGCTAATCTCTCATTGTTGTCATGCTGATCTATCATTGTTGTCATGCTGATCTCCCATTGTCATAATGCTGATCTCTCATTGTCATCATGATGATCTCTCAGTGTTGTCATGCTGATCTGCCATTGTTGTCTTGCTGATCTATCATTGTTGTCATGATGATCTATCGTTGTTGTCATGTTGATCTGTCATTGTTGTCATGCTGATCTCTCATTGTTGTCATGCTGATCTCTCATTGTTGTCATGCTGATCTATAATTGTTGTCAAGCGGATCTCCACATGATGTCATGCTGATCTATCATTGTTGTCATGCTGATCTATCATTGTCATCATGTTGAACTTTCATTGTTGTCATGCTGATCTCCCATTGTTGTCATGCTGATCTCCCCTTGTTGTCATTTTAATCTCTAATTGTTGTCATGCTGATCTCCCATTCTTGTCATAATGATCTCTCATTGTTGTCATGCTGATCTATTATTGTTGTCATGCTGATCTCTTATTGTTCTCATGCTGATCTCCCATTGTTGTCATGCTGATCTATCATTGCTGTCATGCTGATCTATCATTGATGTCATGCTGATCTCTCATTGTTGTCATGCTGATCTCCCATTTTTGTCAAGCTGATCTCTCATTGTTGTCATGTTGATCTCTCATTGTTATCCTGTTCATCTCACATTGTTGTCATGCTGATCTATCACTGTTGTCATGCTGATCTGTCATTGTTGTCATAATGATCTATCGTTTTTGTCATGCTGATCTCTCATTGTTGTCATGCTGATCTCCCATTGTAGTCATGTTGATCTCCCATTGTTGTCTTGTTGATCTCTCATTGTTGTCACACTGATCTATCATTGCTGTCATGCTGATCTCTCATTGTTGTCATGCTGATCTCCCATTTTTGTCAAGCTGATCTCTCATTGTTGTCATGCTGATCTATCATTGTTGTCATGCTGATCTATCATTGTTGTCTTGCTGATATATCATTGTTGTCATGCTGATCTATCATTGCTGTCATGCTGATCTATCATTGCTGTCATGCTGATCTCTCATTGTTGTCATGCTGATCTCCCATTTTTGTCAAGCTGATCTCCCATTGTTGTCATGCTGATCTCCCCTTGTTGTCATTTTAATCTCTAATTGTTGTCATGCTGATCTATCATTGTTGTCATGCTGATCTATCATTGTTGTCTTGCTGATATATCATTGTTGTCATGCTGATCTATCATTGCTGTCATGCTGATCTATCATTGCTGTCATGCTGATCTCTCATTGTTGTCATGCTGATCTCCCATTTTTGTCAAGCTGATCTCTCATTGTTGTCATGTTGATCTCTCATTGTTGTCATGTTGATCTATCACTGTTGTCATGCTGATCTGTCATTGTTGTCTTGTTGATCTCCCATTGTTGTCATGTTGATCTATCACTGTTGTCATGCTGATCTGTCATTGTTGTCATGCTGATCTATCATTTTTGTCATGCTGATCTCTCATTGTTGTCATGCTGATCTCCCATTGTAGTCATGTTGATCTCCCATTGTTGTCTTGTTGATCTCTCATTGTTGTATTGCTGATATATCATTGTTGTCATGCTAACATATTGTTGTTGTCATGCTGATTCCCTTTGTTGTCATGCTGATCTATCATCTCTGTCATGTTGATCTGTCATTGTTGTCATGCTGATCTCTCATTGTTGTCATGCTGATCTGTCATGGTTGTCATGCTGATCTCTGACCGTTGTCATGTTGATCTCTCATTGTCGTCATGTTGATCTCCCATTGTTGTCTCACTGATCTCTCCTTGTTGTCATGTTGATCTCTCATTGTTGTTATGCTGATCTCTCGTTGTTGAAATGCTGAAGAGGCATTGTTTTCATGCTGATCTCTCATTGTTGTCTTGTTGATCTCCCATTGTTGTCTTGTTGATCTCCACTTGTTGTCTTGCTGATCTATCATTGTTGTCATGCTGATCTATCATTGTTGTCATGCTAATCTCTCATTGTTGTCATGCTGATCTCTCATTGTTGTCATGCTGATCTGCCATTTTTTTCATGCTGATCTATCATTGTTGTCATGTTGATCTCTCATTGTTATCCTGTTAATCTCACATTGATGTCATACTGATCTCTCATTGTTGTCTTGTTGATCTCCCATTGTGGTCATGTTGATCTCCCTTTGTTGTCATGCTCATCTATCATTGTTGTCACGCTGATCTATCATTGTTGTCATGCTAATCTCTCATTGTTGACATGCTGATCTCTTATTGTTGTCATGTTGATCTGCCATTTTTGTCATGCTGATCTGTCATTGTTGTCACGCTGATCTATCATTGTTGTCATGTTGATCTCTCATTGTTGTCATGCTGATCTATCATTGCTGTCATGCTGATCTCTCATTGTTGTCATGCTGATCTCCCATTTTTGTCAAGCTGATCTCCCATTGTTGTCATGCTGATCTCCCCTTGTTGTCATTTTAATCTCTAATTGTTGTCATGCTGATCTCCCATTCTTGTCATAATGATCTCTCATTGTTGTCATGCTGATCTATTATTGTTGTCATGCTGATCTCTTATTGTTCTCATGCTGATCTCCCATTGTTGTCATGCTGATCTATCATTGCTGTCATGCTGATCTATCATTGTTTTCATGCTGATCTCTCATTGTTGTCATGTTGATCTCCCATTGTTGTCTTGTTGATCTCCACTTGTTGTCATGCTGATCTATCATTGTTGTCATGCTGATCTCCCATTGTCATAATGCTGATCTCTCATTGTCATCATGATGATCTCTCAGTGTTGTCATGCTGATCTGCCATTGTTGTCTTGCTGATCTATCATTGTTGTCATGATGATCTATCATTGTTGTCATGTTGATCTGTCATTGTTGTCATGCTGATCTCTCATTGTTGTCATGCTGATCTCTCATTGTTGTCATGCTGATCTATAATTGTTGTCAAGTGGATCTCCAAATGATGTCATGCTGATCTATCATTGTTGTCATGCTGATCTCTCATTGTTGTCATGCTGATCTATCATTGTCATCATGTTGAACTTTCATTGTTGTCATGCTGATCTCCCCATTGTTGTCATGCTGATCTCCCCTTGTTGTCATTTTAATCTCTAATTGTTGTCATGCTGATCTCCCATTCTTGTCATAATGATCTATCATTGTTGTCATGCTGATCTATTATTGTTGTCATGCTGATCTATCATTGTCATCATGTTGAACTTTCATTGTTGTCATGCTGATCTCCCATTGTTGTCATGCTGATCTCCCCTTGTTGTCATTTTAATCTCTAATTGTTGTCATGCTGATCTCCCATTCTTGTCATAATGATCTCTCATTGTTGTCATGCTGATCTCATATTGTTGTCATGCTGATCTATCATTGTTGTCATGCTGATCTCTCAATGTTGTCATGTTGATCTCCCATTGTTATGATGCTGATCTATCATTGTTGTCATGCTGATCTATCATTTTTGTCATGCTGATCTATCATTTTTGTCATGCTAAACTCTCATTGTTGTCATGCTGATCTCCCATTGTAGTCATGTTGTTCTCCCATTGTTGTCTTGTTGATCTCTCATTGTTGGAATGCTGATATATCATTGTTGTCATGCTAACATCTTGTTGTTGTCATGCTGATTCCCTTTGTTGTCATGCTGATCTATCATCTTTGTCATGCTGATCTGTCATTGTTGTCATGCTGATCTCTCATTGTTGTCATGCTGATCTGTCATGGTTGTCATGCTGATCTCTGACTGTTGTCATGTTGATCTCTCATTGTCGTCATGTTGATCTCCCATTGTTGTCTCACTGATCTCTCCTTGTTGTCATGTTGATCTCTCATTGTTGTTATGCTGATCTACCGTTGTTGAAATGCTGAAGAGTCATTGTTTTCATGTTGATCTCCCATTGTTGTCTTGTTGATCTCCACTTGTTGTCTTGCTGATCTATCATTGTTGTCATGCTGATCTATCATTGTTGTCATGCTAATCTCTCATTGTTGTCATGCTGATCTATCATTGTTGTCATGCTGATCTCCCATTGTCATAATGCTGATCTCTCATTGTCATCATGATGATCTCTCAGTGTTGTCATGCTGATCTGCCATTGTTGTCTTGCTGATCTATCATTGTTGTCATGATGATCTATCGTTGTTGTCATGTTGATCTGTCATTGTTGTCATGCTGATCTCTCATTGTTGTCATGCTGATCTCTCATTGTTGTCATGCTGATCTATAATTGTTGTCAAGCGGATCTCCACATGATGTCATGCTAATCTATCATTGTTGTCATGCTGATCTCTCATTGTTGTCATGCTGATCTATCATTGTCATCATGTTGAACTTTCATTGTTGTCATGCTGATCTCCCATTGTTGTCATGCTGATCTCCCCTTGTTGTCATTTTAATCTCTAATTGTTGTCATGCTGATCTCCCATTCTTGTCATAATTATCTCTCATTGTTGTCATGCTGATCTATTATTGTTGTCATGCTGATCTCTTATTGTTCTCATGCTGATCTCCCATTGTTGTCATGCTGATCTATCATTGCTGTCATGCTGATCTATCATTGATGTCATGCTGATCTCTCATTGTTGTCATGCTGATCTCCCATTTTTGTCAAGCTGATCTCTCATTGTTGTCATGTTGATCTCTCATTGTTATCCTGTTCATCTCACATTGTTGTCATGCTGATCTATCACTGTTGTCATGCTGATCTGTCATTGTTGTCATAATGATCTATCGTTTTTGTCATGCTGATCTCTCATTGTTGTCATGCTGATCTCCCATTGTAGTCATGTTGATCTCCCATTGTTGTCTTGTTGATCTCTCATTGTTGTCACGCTGATCTATCATTGCTGTCATGCTGATCTCTCATTGTTGTCATGCTGATCTCCCATTTTTGTCAAGCTGATCTCTCATTGTTGTCATGCTGATCTATCATTGTTGTCATGCTGATCTATCATTGTTGTCTTGCTGATATATCATTGTTGTCATGCTGATCTATCATTGCTGTCATGCTGATCTATCATTGCTGTCATGCTGATCTCTCATTGTTGTCATGCTGATCTCCCATTTTTGTCAAGCTGATCTCCCATTGTTGTCATGCTGATCTCCCCTTGTTGTCATTTTAATCTCTAATTGTTGTCATGCTGATCTGTCATTGTTGTCTTGTTGATCTCCCATTGTTGTCATGTTTATCTATCACTGTTGTCATGCTGATCTGTCATTGTTGTCATGCTGATCTATCATTTTTGTCATGCTGATCTCTCATTGTTGTCATGCTGATCTCCCATTGTAGTCATGTTGATCTCCCATTGTTGTCTTGTTGATCTCTCATTGTTGTATTGCTGATATATCATTGTTGTCATGCTAACATATTGTTGTTGTCATGCTGATTCCCTTTGTTGTCATGCTGATCTATCATCTCTGTCATGTT
The DNA here is from genome assembly GCA_030435695.1 of Brachymystax lenok tsinlingensis. NCBI lineage: Eukaryota > Metazoa > Chordata > Actinopteri > Salmoniformes > Salmonidae > Brachymystax > Brachymystax lenok. Next base: position 30,715,613 of record CM059806.1, read on the forward strand.
GATCTGTCATTGTTGTCATGCTGATCTCTCATTGTTGTCATGCTGATCTGTCATGGTTGTCATGCTGATCTCTGACCGTTGTCATGTTGATCTCTCATTGTCGTCATGTTGATCTCCCATTGTTGTCTCACTGATCTCTCCTTGTTGTCATGTTGATCTCTCATTGTTGTTATGCTGATCTCTCGTTGTTGGAAATGCTGAAGAGGCATTGTTTTCATGCTGATCTCTCATTGTTGTCATGTTGATCTCCCATTGTTGTCTTGTTGATCTCCACTTGTTGTCTTGCTGATCTATCATTGTTGTCATGCTGATCTATCATTGTTGTCATGCTAATCTCTCATTGTTGTCATGCTGATCTCTCATTGTTGTCATGCTGATCTGCCATTTTTTTCATGCTGATCTATCATTGTTGTCATGTTGATCTCTCATTGTTATCCTGTTGATCTCACATTGATGTCATACTGATCTCTCATTGTTGTCTTGTTGATCTCCCATTGTGGTCATGTTGATCTCCCTTTGTTGTCATGCTCATCTATCATTGTTGTCACGCTGATCTATCATTGTTGTCATGCTAATCTCTCATTGTTGACATGCTGATCTCTTATTGTTGTCATGTTGATCTGCCATTTTTGTCATGCTGATCTGTCATTGTTGTCACGCTGATCTATCATTGTTGTCATGTTGATCTCTCATTGTTGTCATGCTGATCTATCATTGCTGTCATGCTGATCTCTCATTGTTGTCATGCTGATCTCCCATTTTTGTCAAGCTGATCTCCCATTGTTGTCATGCTGATCTCCCCTTGTTGTCATTTTAATCTCTAATTGTTGTCATGCTGATCTCCCATTCTTGTCATGATGATCTCTCATTGTTGTCATGCTGATCTATTATTGTTGTCATGCTGATCTCTTATTGTTCTCATGCTGATCTCCCATTGTTGTCATGCTGATCTATCATTGCTGTCATGCTGATCTATCATTGATGTCATGCTGATCTCTCATTGTTGTCATGCTGATCTCCCATTTTTGTCAAGCTGATCTCTCAGTGTTGTCATAATGATCTATCGTTTTTGTCATGCTGATCTCTCATTGTTGTCATGCTGATCTCCCATTGTAGTCATGTTGATCTCCCATTGTTGTCTTGTTGATCTCTCATTGTTGTCACGCTGATCTATCATTGCTGTCATGCTGATCTCTCATTGTTGTCATGCTGATCTCCCATTTTTGTCAAGCTGATCTCTCATTGTTGTCATGCTGATTTATCATTGTTGTCATGCTGATCTATCATTGTTGTCTTGCTGATATATCATTGTTGTCATGCTGATCTATCATTGCTGTCATGCTGATCTATCATTGCTGTCATGCGGATCTCTCATTGTTGTCATGCTGATCTCCCATTTTTGTCAAGCTGATCTCTCATTGTTGTCATGTTGATCTCTCATTGTTGTCATGTTGATCTATCACTGTTGTCATGCTGATCTGTCATTGTTGTCTTGTTGATCTCCCATTGTTGTCATGTTGATCTATCACTGTTGTCATGCTGATCTGTCATTGTTGTCATGCTGATCTATCATTTTTGTCATGCTGATCTCTCATTGTTGTCATGCTGATCTCCCATTGTAGTCATGTTGATCTCCCATTGTTGTCTTGTTGATCTCTCATTGTTGTATTGCTGATATATCATTGTTGTCATGCTAACATATTGTTGTTGTCATGCTGATTCCCTTTGTTGTCATGCTGATCTATCATCTTTGTCATGTTGATCTGTCATTGTTGTCATGCTGATCTCTCATTGTTGTCATGCTGATCTGCCATTTTTTTCATGCTGATCTATCATTGTTGTCATGTTGATCTCTCATTGTTATCCTGTTGATCTCACATTGATGTCATACTGATCTCTCATTGTTGTCTTGTTGATCTCCCATTGTGGTCATGTTGATCTCCCTTTGTTGTCATGCTCATCTATCATTGTTGTCACGCTGATCTATCATTGTTGTCATGCTAATCTCTCATTGTTGACATGCTGATCTCTTATTGTTGTCATGTTGATCTGCCATTTTTGTCATGCCGATCTGTCATTGTTGTCACGCTGATCTATCATTGTTGTCATGTTGATCTCTCATTGTTGTCATGCTGATCTATCATTGTTGTCATGCTGATCTATCATTGTTTTCTTTGCTGATCTGTTATTGTTGTCATGATGATCTCCCATTGTTGTCATGCTGATCTCTCATTGTTGTCATGTTGATCTGCCATTTTTTTCATGCTGATCTATCATTGTTGTCATGTTGATCTCTCATTGTTATCCTGTTGATCTCACATTGTTGTCATGCTGATCTCTCATTGTTGTCTTGTTGATCTCCCATTGTGGTCATGTTGATCTCCCTTTGTTGTCATGCTCATCTATCATTGTTGTCACGCTGATCTATCATTGTTGTCATGCTAATTTCTCATTGTTGTCATGCTGATCTATCATTGTTGTCACGCTAATCTCTCATTGTTGTCATGCTTATCTCTCATTGTTGTCATGTTGATCTCCCTTTGTTGTCATGCTCATCTATCATTGTTGTCACGCTGATCTATCATTGTTGTCATGCTAATCTCTCATTGTTGTCATGCTGATCTCTTATTGTTGTCATGTTGATCTGCCATTTTTGTCACGCTGATCTATCATTGTTGTCAAGTTGATCTCTCATTGTTGTCATGCTGATCTATCATTGTTGTCATGCTGATCTATCATTGTTTTCTTGCTGATCTGTTATTGTTGTCATGATGATCTCCCATTGTTGTCATGCTGATCTCTCATTGTTGTCATGTTGATCTGCCATTTTTTTCATGCTGATCTATCATTGTTGTCATGTTGATCTCTCATTGTTATCCTGTTGATCTCACATTGTTGTCATGCTGATCTCTCATTGTTGTCTTGTTGATCTCCCATTGTGGTCATGTTGATCTCCCTTTGTTGTCATGCTCATCTATCATTGTTGTCACGCTGATCTATCATTGTTGTCATGCTAATTTCTCATTGTTGTCATGCTGATCTATCATTGTTGTCACGCTAATCTCTCATTGTTGTCATGCTTATCTCTCATTGTTGTCATGTTGATCTCCCTTTGTTGTCATGCTCATCTATCATTGTTGTCACGCTGATCTATCATTGTTGTCATGCTAATCTCTCATTGTTGTCATGCTGATCTCTTATTGTTGTCATGTTGATCTGCCATTTTTGTCATGCCGATCTGTCATTGTTGTCACGCTGATCCATCATTGTTGTCATGTTGATCTCTCATTGTTGTCATGCTGATCTATCATTGTTGTCATGCTGATCTATCATTGTTTTCTTGCTGATCTGTTATTGTTGTCATGATGATCTCCCATTGTTGTCATGCTGATCTCTCATTGTTGTCATGTTGATCTGCCATTTTTTTCATGCTGATCTATCATTGTTGTCATGTTGATCTCTCATTGTTATCCTGTTGATCTCACATTGTTGTCATGCTGATCTCTCATTGTTGTCTTGTTGATCTCCCATTGTGGTCATGTTGATCTCCCTTTGTTGTCATGCTCATCTATCATTGTTGTCACGCTGATATTTCATTGTTGTCATGCTAATTTCTCATTGTTGTCATGCTGATCTATCATTGTTGTCATGCTAATCTCTCATTGTTGTCATGCTTATCTCTCATTGTTGTCATGCTGATCTGCCATTTTTTTTTCATGCTGATCTATCATTGTTGTCATGTTGATCTCTCATTGTTATCCTGTTGATCTCACATTGTTGTCATGCTGATCTCTCATTGTTGTCTTGTTGATCTCCCATTGTGGTCATGTTGATCTCCCTTTGTTGTCATGCTCATCTCTCATTGTTGTCATGCTGATCTATCATTGTTGTCATGCTGATCTATCATTGTTTTCTTGCTGATCTGTTATTGTTGTCATGATGATCTCCCATTGTTGTCATGCTGATATATCATTGTTGTCATGCTAACATCTCGTTGTTGTCATGCTGATCTATCATCGTTGTCATGCTGATCTATTATTGTTGTCATGCTGATCTCTTATTGTTCTCATGCTGATCTCCCATTGTTGTCATGCTGATCTATCATTGCTGTCATGCTGATCTATCATTGATGTCATGCTGATCTCTCATTGTTGTCATGCTGATCTCCCATTTTTGTCAAGCTGATCTCTCATTGTTTTCATGTTGATCTCTCATTGTTATCCTGTTCATCTCACATTGTTGTCATGCTGATCTATCACTGTTGTCATGCTGATCTGTCATTGTTGTCATAATGATCTATCATTTTTGTCATGCTGATCTCTCATTGTTGTCATAATGATCTCCCATTGTAGTCATGTTGATCTCCCATTGTTGTCTTGTTGATCTCTCATTGTTGTCACGCTGATCTATCATTGCTGTCATGCTGATCTCTCATTGTTGTCATGCTGATCTCCCATTTTGTCAAGCTGATCTCTCATTGTTGTCATGCTGATCTATCATTGTTGTCATGCTGATCTATCATTGTTGTCTTGCTGATATATCATTGTTGTCATGCTGATCTATCATTGCTGTCATGCTGATCTATCATGGCTGTCATGCTGATCTCTCATTGTTGTCATGCTGATCTCCCATTTTTGTCAAGCTGATCTCCCATTGTTGTCATGCTGATCTCCCCTTGTTGTCATTTTAATCTCTAATTGTTGTCATGCTGATCTCCCATTCTTGTCATAATGATCTCTCATTGTTGTCATGCTGATCTATTATTGTTGTCATGCTGATCTCTTATTGTTCTCATGCTGATCTCCCATTGTTGTCATGCTGATCTATCATTGCTGTCATGCTGATCTATCATTGATGTCATGCTAATCTCTCATTGTTGTCATGCTGATCTCCCATTTTTGTCAAGCTGATCTCTCATTGTTGTCATGTTGATCTCTCATTGTTATCCTGTTCATCTCACATTGTTGTCATGCTGATCTATCACTGTTGTCATGCTGATCTGTCATTGTTGTCATAATGATCTATCGTTTTTGTCATGCTGATCTCTCATTGTTGTCATGCTGATCTCCCATTGTAGTCATGTTGATCTCCCATTGTTGTCTTGTTGATCTCTCATTGTTGTCACGCTGATCTATCATTGCTGTCATGCTGATCTCTCATTGTTGTCATGCTGATCTCCCATTTTTGTCAAGCTGATCTCTCATTGTTGTCATGCTGATCTATCATTGTTGTCATGCTGATCTATCATTGTTGTCTTGCTGATATATCATTGTTGTCATGCTGATCTATCATTGCTGTCATGCTGATCTATCATTGCTGTCATGCTGATCTCTCATTGTTGTCATGCTGATCTCCCATTTTTGTCAAGCTGATCTCTCATTGTTGTCATGTTGATCTCTCATTGTTGTCATGTTGATCTATCACTGTTGTCATGCTGATCTGTCATTGTTGTCTTGTTGATCTCCCATTGTTGTCATGTTGATCTATCACTGTTGTCATGCTGATCTGTCATTGTTGTCATGCTGATCTATCATTTTGTCATGCTGATCTCTCATTGTTGTCATGCTGATCTCCCATTGTAGTCATGTTGATCTCCCATTGTTGTCTTGTTGATCTCTCATTGTTGTATTGCTGATATATCATTGTTGTCATGCTAACATATTGTTGTTGTCATGCTGATTCCCTTTGTTGTCATGCTGATCTATCATCTTTGTCATGTTGATCTGTCATTGTTGTCATCTGTCATTGTTGTCATGCTGATCTGTCATTGTTGTCATGCTGATCTGTCATGGTTGTCATGCTGATCTCTGACTGTTATCATGTTGATCTCTCATTGTCGTCATGTTGATCTCCCATTGTTGTCTCACTGATCTCTCGTTGTTGTCATGTTGATCTCTCATTGTTGTTTTGCTGATCTCTCGTTGTTGAAATGCTGAAGAGTCATTGTTTTCATGCTGATCTCTCATTGTTGTCATGTTGATCTCCCATTGTTGTCTTGTTGATCTCCACTTGTTGTCTTGCTGATCTATCATTGTTGTCATGCTGATCTATCATTGTTGTCATGCTAATCTCTCATTGTTGTCATGCTGATCTCTCATTGTTGTCATGCTGATCTGCCATTTTTTCATGCTGATCTATCATTGTTGTCATGTTGATCTCTCATTGTTATCCTGTTGATCTCACATTGATGTCATACTGATCTCTCATTGTTGTCTTGTTGATCTCCCATTGTGGTCATGTTGATCTCCCTTTGTTGTCATGCTCATCTATCATTGTTGTCACGCTGATCTATCATTGTTGTCATGCTAATCTCTCATTGTTGTCATGCTGATCTCTTATTGTTGTCATGTTGATCTGCCATTTTTGTCATGCCGATCTGTCATTGTTGTCACGCTGATCTATCATTGTTGTCATGTTGATCTCTCATTGTTGTCATGCTGATCTATCATTGTTGTCATGCTGATCTATCATTGTTTTCTTGCTGATCTGTTATTGTTGTCATGATGATCTCCCATTGTTGTCATGCTGATCTCTCATTGTTGTCATGTTGATCTGCCATTTTTTTCATGCTGATCTATCATTGTTGTCATGTTGATCTCTCATTGTTATCCTGTTGATCTCACATTGTTGTCATGCTGATCTCTCATTGTTGTCTTGTTGATCTCCCATTGTGGTCATGTTGATCTCCCTTTGTTGTCAAGGTCATCTATCATTGTTGTCACGCTGATCTATCATTGTTGTCATGCTCATCTATCATTGTTGTCACGCTGATATTTCATTGTTGTCATGCTAATTTCTCATTGTTGTCATGCTGATCTATCATTGTTGTCATGCTAATCTCTCATTGTTGTCATGCTTATCTCTCATTGTTGTCATGCTGATCTGCCATTTTTTTCATGCTGATCTATCATTGTTGTCATGTTGATCTCTCATTGTTATCCTGTTGATCTCACATTGTTGTCATGCTGATCTCTCATTGTTGTCTTGTTGATCTCCCATTGTGGTCATGTTGATCTCCCTTTGTTGTCATGCTCATCTATCATTGTTGTCACGCTGAGCTATCATTGTTGTCATGCTAATCTCTCATTGTTGTCATGCTGATCTCTTATTGTTGTCATGTTGATCTGCCATTTTTGTCATGCCGATCTGTCATTGTTGTCACGCTGATCTATCATTGTTGTCATGTTGATCTCTCATTGTTGTCATGCTGATCTATCATTGTTGTCATGCTGATCTATCATTGTTTTCTTGCTGATCTGTTATTGTTGTCATGATGATCTCCCATTGTTGTCATGCTGATCTCTCATTGTTGTCATGTTGATCTGCCATTTTTTTCATGCTGATCTATCATTGTTGTCATGTTGATCTCTCATTGTTATCCTGTTGATCTCACATTGTTGTCATGCTGATCTCTCATTGTTGTCTTGTTGATCTCCCATTGTGGTCATGTTGATCTCACCTTTGTTGTCATGCTCATCTATCATTGTTGTCACGCTGATCTATCATTGTTGTCATGCTAATCTCTCATTGTTGTCATGCTGATCTCTTATTGTTGTCATGTTGATCTGCCATTTTTGTCATGCTGATCTGTCATTGTTGTCACGCTGATCTATCATTGTTGTCATGTTGATCTCTCATTGTTGTCATGCTGATCTATCATTGTTGTCATGCTGATCTATCATTGTTTTCTTGCTGATCTGTTATTGTTGTCATGATGATCTCCCATTGTTGTCATGCTGATATATCATTGTTGTCATGCTAACATCTCGTTGTTGTCATGCTGATCTATCATCGTTGTCATGCTGATCTAACATTGTTGTCATGCTGATCTGTTATTGTGTTCATTATGATCTCCCATTGTTGTCATGCTGATCTATCGTTGTTGTCATGTTTATCTATCATTGTTTTCATGCTGGTCTATCATTGTTGTCATGCTGATCTCTCATTGTTGTCATGCTGATCTGTTATTGTTGTCATTATGATCTCCCATTGTTGTCATGCTGATCTATCTTTGTTGTCACGCTGATCTATCATTGTTGTCATGTTGATCTCTCATTGTTGTCATGCTGATCTATCATTGTTGTCATGCTGATCTATCATTGTTGTCTTGCTGATATATCATTGTTGTCATTCTAACATCTCGTTGTTGTCATGCTGATCTCCCGATGCTGATCTATCATTGTTGTCATGCCTTATCTTATTGTTGTCATGCTGATCTCCCATTGTTGTCATGCTGATCTCCCATTTTTGTCATGCTGATCTATCATTGTTGTCATGTTGATCTCTCATTGTTATCCTGTTGATCTCACATTGTTGTCATGCTGATCTCTCATTGTTGTCTTGTTTATCTCCCATTGTTGTCATGTTGATGTCTCGTTGTTGTCATGCTGATCTATCACTGTTGTCCTGCTGATCTGCCATTGTTATCATGCTGATCTGTTACTGTTGTCATTATAATCTCCCATTGTTGTCATGCTGATCTATCTTTGTTGTCACGCTGATCTATCATTGTTTTCTTGCTGATCTGTTATTGTTGTCATGATGATCTCCCATTGTTGTCATGCTGATATAACATTGTTGTCATGCTAACATCTCGTTGTTGTTATGCTGATCTCCTGTTGTTGTCATGCTGATCTATCATCGTTGTCATGCTGATCTAACATTGTTGTCATGTTGATCTCTCATTGTTGTCATGCTGATCTATCATTGTTGTCATGCTGATCTAACATTGTTGTCATGTTTATCTATCATTGTTGTCATGCTGATCTATCATTGTTGTCATGCTAACATCTCGTTGTTGTTATGCTGATCTCCTGTTGTTGTCATGCTGATCTATCATCGTGGTCATGCTGATCTAACATTGTTGTCATGTTTATCTATCATTGTTGTCATGCTGATCTATCATTGTTGTCATGCTGATCTATCATTGTTTTCTTGCTGATGTGTTATTGTTGTCATGATGATCTCCCATTGTTGTCATGCTGATATATCATTGTTGTCATGCTAACATCTCGTTGTTGTTATGCTGATCTCATGTTGTTGTCATGCTGATCTATCATCGTTGTCATGCTGATCTAACATTGTTGTCATACTGATCTATGCTGATCTCTTATTGTTGTCTTGATCTCCCATTGTTGTCACGCTGATCTACCATTGTTGGCACGCTGATCTCTCATTTGTTGTCATGCTGATCTCTCATTGTTGTCATGCTGATCTCCAATTCTGTCATGCTGATCTACCATTGTTGTCATGTTGATCTCTCATTGTCATCCTGTTGAACTCACATTGTTGTCATGCTGATCTCTCATTGTTGTCTTGTTGATCTCCCATTTTTGTCATGTTGATCTCCCGTTGTTGTCATGCTGATCTCTCATTGCTGTCATACTGAACTATTATTGTTGTCATGCTGATCTCTTATTGTTCTCATGCTGATCTCCCATTGTTGTCATGCTGATCTCTCATTGCTGTCATGCTGATCTATCATTGCTGTCATGCTGATCTCTCATTGTTGTCATGCTGATCTCCCATTTTTGTCAAGCTGATCTCTCATTGTTGTCATGTTGATCTCTCATTGTTGTCATGTTGATCTATCACTGTTGTCATGCTGATCTGTCATTGTTGTCTTGTTGATCTCCCATTGTTGTCATGTTGATCTATCACTGTTGTCATGCTGATCTGTCATTGTTGTCATAATGATCTATCATTTTTGTCATGCTGATCTCTCATTGTTGTCATGCTGATCTCCCATTGTAGTCATGTTGATCTCCCATTGTTGTCTTGTTTATCTATCATTGTTGTCATGCTGATCTATCATTGTTGTCATGCTGATCTATCATTGTTTTCTTGCTGATGTGTTATTGTTGTCATGATGATCTCCCATTGTTGTCATGCTGATATATCATTGTTGTCATGCTAACATCTCGTTGTTGTTATGCTGATCTCATGTTGTTGTCATGCTGATCTATCATGGTTGTCATGCTGATCTAACATTGTTGTCATACTGATCTATGCTGATCTCTTATTGTTGTCTTGATCTCCCATTGTTGTCACGCTGATCTATCATTGTTGTCATGCTGATCTACCATTGTTGGCACGCTGATCTCTCATTTGTTGTCATGCTGATCTCTCATTGTTGTCATGCTGATCTCCAATTCTGTCATGCTGATCTACCATTGTTGTCATGTTGATCTCTCATTGTCATCCTGTTGAATTCACATTGTTGTCATGCTGATCTCTCATTGTTGTCTTGTTGATCTCCCATTTTTGTCATGTTGATCTCCCGTTGTTGTCATGCTGATCTCTCATTGTTGTCATGCTGATCTGTTATTGTTGTCATGAGGATCTCCCATTGTTGTCATGCTTATCTATCATTGTTGTCACGCTAATCTATCATTGTTGTCATATTGATCTCTCATTGTTGTCATGCTGATCTATCATTGTTCTCATGCTGATCTCTTATTGTTGTCTTGATGATCTCCCATTGTTGTCACTCTGATATCTCATTGTTGTCTTGTTGATCTCCCATTTTTGTCATGCTGATCTATCTTTGTTGTCACGCTGATCTATCATTGTTGTCATGCTGATCTATCATTGTTGTCATGCTGATCTATCATTGTTGTCTTGCTGATCTGTTATTGTTGTCATGATGATCTTCCATTGTTGTCATGCTGATATATCATTGTTGTCATGCTAACATCTCGTTGTTGTCATGCTGATCTCCCGTTGTTGTCATGCTGATCTATCATTGTTCTCATGCTGATCTCCCATTGTTGTCATGCTGATCTATCATTGCTGTCATACTGAACTATTATTGTTGTCATGCTGATCTCTTATTGTTCTCATGCTGATCTCCCATTGTTGTCATGCTGATCTCTCATTGCTGTCATGCTGATCTATCATTGCTGTCATGCTGATCTCTCATTGTTGTCATGCTGATCTCCCATTTTTGTCAAGCTGATCTCTCATTGTTGTCATGTTGATCTCTCATTGTTGTCATGTTGATCTATCACTGTTGTCATGCTGATCTGTCATTGTTGTCTTGTTGATCTCCCATTGTTGTCATGTTGATCTATCACTGTTGTCATGCTGATCTGTCATTGTTGTCATAATGATCTATCATTTTTGTCATGCTGATCTCTCATTGTTGTCATGCTGATCTCCCATTGTAGTCATGTTGATTTCCCATTGTTGTCTTGTTGATCTCTCATTGTTGTATTGCTGATATATCATTGTTGTCATGCTAACATATTGTTGTTGTCATGCTGATTCCCTTTGTTGTCATGCTGATCTATCATCTTTGTCATGTTGATCTGTCATTGTTGTCATGCTGATCTCTCATTGTTGTCATGCTGATCTGTCATGGTTGTCATGCTGATCTCTGACTGTTGTCATGTTGATCTCTCATTGTCGTCATGTTGATCTCCCATTGTTGTCTCACTGATCTCTCCTTGTTGTCATGTTGATCTCTCATTGTTGTTATGCTGATCTCTCGTTGTTGAAATGCTGAAGAGGCATTGTTTTCATGCTGATCTCTCATTGTTGTCATGTTGATCTCCCATTGTTGTCTTGTTGATCTCCACTTGTTGTCTTGCTGATCTATCATTGTTGTCATTATGATCTCCCATTGTTGTCATGCTGATCTATCTTTGTTGTCACGCTGATCTATCATTGTTGTCATGCTGATCTCTCATTGTTGTCATGCTGATCTCCCATTTTTTTCATGCTGATCTATCATTGTTGTCATGTTGATCTCTCATTGTTATCCTGTTGATATCACATTGTTGTCATGCTGATCTCTCATTGTTGTCTTGTTGATCTCCCATTGTGGTCATGTTGATCTCCCTTTGTTGTCATGCTCATCTATCATTGTTGTCACGCTGATCTATCATTGTTGTCATGCTAATCTCTCATTGTTGTCATGCTGATCTCTTATTGTTGTCATGTTGATCTGCCATTTTTGTCATGCTGATCTGTCATTGTTGTCACGCTTATCTATCATTGTTGTCATGCTGATCTCTCATTGTTGTCATGCTGATCTATCATTGTTGTCATGTTGATCTCTCATTGTTGTCATGCTGATCTATCATTGTTGTCATGCTGATCTATCATTGTTTTCTTGCTGATCTGTTATTGTTGTCATGATGATCTCCCATTGTTGTCATGCTGATATATCATTGTTGTCATGCTAACATCTCGTTGTTGTCATGCTGATCTATCATCGTTGTCATGCTGATCTAACATTGTTGTCATGCTGATCTGTTATTGTGTTCATTATGATCTCCCATTGTTGTCATGCTGATCTATCGTTGTTGTCATGTTTATCTATCATTGTTTTCATGCTGGTCTATCATTGTTGTCATGCTGATCTCTCATTGTTTTCATGCTGATCTGTTATTGTTGTCATTATGATCTCCCATTGTTGTCATGCTGATCTATCTTTGTTGTCACGCTGATCTATCATTTTTGTCATGTTGATCTCTCATTGTTGTCATGCTGATCTATCATTGTTGTCATGCTGATCTATCATTGTTGTCATGTTGATCTATCACTGTTGTCATGCTGATCTGTCATTGTTGTCATGCTGATCTATAATTGTTGTCAAGCGGATCTCCACATGATGTCATGCTGATCTATCATTGTTGTCATGCTGATCTCTCATTGTTGTCAAGCTGATCTATCATTGTCATCATGTTGAACTTTCATTGTTGTCATGCTGATCTCCCATTGTTGTCATGCTGATCTATCATTGTTGTCATGCTGATCTATCATTGTTTTCTTGCTGATCTGTTATTGTTGTCATGCTGATCTCCCATTGTTGTCATGCTGATCTATCATTGCTGTCATGCTGATCTATCATTGATGTCATGCTGATCTCTCATTGTTGTCATGCTGATCTCCCATTTTTGTCAAGCTGATCTCTCATTGTTTTCATGTTGATCTCTCATTGTTATCCTGTTCATCTCACATTGTTGTCATGCTGATCTATCACTGTTGTCATGCTGATCTGTCATTGTTGTCATAATGATCTATCATTTTTGTCATGCTGATCTCTCATTGTTGTCATAATGATCTCCCATTGTAGTCATGTTGATCTCCCATTGTTGTCTTGTTGATCTCTCATTGTTGTCACGCTGATCTATCATTGCTGTCATGCTGATCTCTCATTGTTGTCATGCTGATCTCCCATTTTTGTCAAGCTGATCTCTCATTGTTGTCATGCTGATCTATCATTGTTGTCATGCTGATCTATCATTGTTGTCTTGCTGATATATCATTGTTGTCATGCTGATCTATCATTGCTGTCATGCTGATCTATCATGGCTGTCTTGCTGATCTCTCATTGTTGTCATGCTGATCTCCCATTTTTGTCAAGCTGATCTCCCATTGTTGTCATGCTGATCTCCCCTTGTTGTCATTTTAATCTCTAATTGTTGTCATGCTGATCTCCCATTCTTGTCATAATGATCTCTCATTGTTGTCATGCTGATCTATTATTGTTGTCATGCTGATCTCTTATTGTTCTCATGCTGATCTCCCATTGTTGTCATGCTGATCTATCATTGCTGTCATGCTGATCTATCATTGAAGTCATGCTGATCTCTCATTGTTGTCATGCTGATCTCCCATTTTTCTCAAGCTGATCTCTCATTGTTGTCATGTTGATCTCTCATTGTTATCCTGTTCATCTCACATTGTTGTCATGCTGATCTATCACTGTTGTCATGCTGATCTGTCATTGTTGTCATAATGATCTATCGTTTTGTCATGCTGATCTCTCATTGTTGTCATGCTGATCTCCCATTGTAGTAATGTTTATCTCCCATTGTTGTCTTGTTGATCTCTCATTGTTGTCACGCTGATCTATCATTGCTGTCATGCTGATCTCTCATTGTTGTCATGCTGATCTCCCATTTTTGTCAAGCTGATCTCTCATTGTTGTCATGCTGATCTATCATTGTTGTCATGCTGATCTATCATTGTTGTCTTGCTGATATATCATTGTTGTCATGCTGATCTATCATTGCTGTCATGCTGATCTATCATTGCTGTCATGCTGATCTCTCATTGTTGTCATGCTGATCTCCCATTTTGTCAAGCTGATCTCTCATTGTTGTCATGTTGATCTCTCATTGTTGTCATGTTGATCTATCACTGTTGCCATGCTGATCTGTCATTGTTGTCTTGTTGATCTCCCAATGTTGTCATGTTGATCTATCGCTGTTGTCATGCTGATCTGTCATTGTTGTCATAATGATCTATCATTTTTGTCATGCTGATCTCTCATTGTTGTCATGCTGATCTCCCATTGTAGTCATGTTGATCTCCCATTGTTGTCTTGTTGATCTCTCATTGTTGTATTGCTGATATATCATTGTTGTCATGCTAACATATTGTTGTTGTCATGCTGATTCCCTTTGTTGTCATGCTGATCTATCATCTTTGTCATGTTGATCTGTCATTGTTGTCATGCTGATCTCTCATTGTTGTCATGCTGATCTGTCATGGTTGTCATGCTGATCTCTGACTGTTGTCATGTTGATCTCTCATTGTCGCTCATGTTGATCTCCCATTGTTGTCTCACTAATCTCTCCTTGTTGTCATGTTGATCTCTCATTGTTGTTATGCTGATCTCTCGTTGTTGAAATGCTGAAGAGTCATTGTTTTCATGCTGATCTCTCATTGTTGTCATGTTGATCTCCCATTGTTGTCTTGTTGATCTCCACTTGTTGTCTTGCTGATCTATCATTGCTGTCATGCTGATCTATCATTGTTGTCATGCTAATCTCTCATTGTTGTCATGCTGATCTCTCATTGTTGTCATGCTGATCTGCCATTTTTTTCATGCTGATCTATCATTGTTGTCATGTTGATCTCTCATTGTTATCCTGTTGATCTCACATTGATGTCATACTGATCTCCCATTGTTGTCTTGTTGATCTCTCATTGTTGTCACGCTGATCTATCATTGCTGTCATGCTGATCTCTCATTGTTGTCATGCTGATCTCCCATTTTTGTCAAGCTGATCTCTCATTGTTGTCATGCTGATCTATCATTGTTGTCATGCTGATCTATCATTGTTGTCTTGCTGATATATCATTGTTGTCATGCTGATCTATCATTGCTGTCATGCTGATCTATCATGGCTGTCATGCTGATCTCTCATTGTTGTCATGCTGATCTCCCATTTTTGTCAAGCTGATCTCCCATTGTTGTCATGCTGATCTCCCTTGTTGTCATTTTAATCTCTAATTGTTGTCATGCTGATCTACCATTCTTGTCATAATGATCTCTCATTGTTGTCATGCTGATCTATTATTGTTGTCATGCTGATCTCTTATTGTTCTCATGCTGATCTCCCATTGTTGTCATGCTGATCTATCATTGCTGTCATGCTGATCTATCATTGATGTCATGCTGATCTCTCATTGTTGTCATGCTGATCTCCCCATTTTTGTCAAGCTGATCTCTCATTGTTGTCATGTTGATCTCTCATTGTTATCCTGTTCATCTCACATTGTTGTCATGCTGATCTATCACTGTTGTCATGCTGATCTGTCATTGTTGTCATAATGATCTATCGTTTTTGTCATGCTGATCTCTCATTGTTGTCATGCTGATCTCCCATTGTAGTCATGTTGATCTCCCATTGTTGTCTTGTTGATCTCTCATTGTTGTCACGCTGATCTATCATTGCTGTCATGCTGATCTCTCATTGTTGTCATGCTGATCTCCCATTTTTGTCAAGCTGATCTCTCATTGTTGTCATGCTGATCTATCATTGTTGTCATGCTGATCTATCATTGTTGTCTTGCTGATATATCATTGTTGTCATGCTGATCTATCATTGCTGTCATGCTGATCTATCATTGCTGTCATGCTGATCTCTCATTGTTGTCATGCTGATCTCCCATTTTTCTCAAGCTGATCTCTCATTGTTGTCATGTTGATCTCTCATTGTTATCCTGTTCATCTCACATTGTTGTCATGCTGATCTATCACTGTTGTCATGCTGATCTGTCATTGTTGTCATAATGATCTATCGTTTTTGTCATGCTGATCTCTCATTGTTGTCATGCTGATCTCCCATTGTAGTAATGTTTATCTCCCATTGTTGTCTTGTTGATCTCTCATTGTTGTCACGCTGATCTATCATTGCTGTCATGCTGATCTCTCATTGTTGTCATGCTGATCTCCCATTTTTGTCAAGCTGATCTCTCATTGTTGTCATGCTGATCTATCATTGTTGTCATGCTGATCTATCATTGTTGTCTTGCTGATATATCATTGTTGTCATGCTGATCTATCATTGCTGTCATGCTGATCTATCATTGCTGTCATGCTGATCTCTCATTGTTGTCATGCTGATCTCCCATTTTTGTCAAGCTGATCTCTCATTGTTGTCATGTTGATCTCTCATTGTTGTCATGTTGATCTATCACTGTTGCCATGCTGATCTGTCATTGTTGTCTTGTTGATCTCCCAATGTTGTCATGTTGATCTATCGCTGTTGTCATGCTGATCTGTCATTGTTGTCATAATGATCTATCATTTTTGTCATGCTGATCTCTCATTGTTGTCATGCTGATCTCCCATTGTAGTCATGTTGATCTCCCATTGTTGTCTTGTTGATCTCTCATTGTTGTATTGCTGATATATCATTGTTGTCATGCTAACATATTGTTGTTGTCATGCTGATTCCCTTTGTTGTCATGCTGATCTATCATCTTTGTCATGTTGATCTGTCATTGTTGTCATGCTGATCTCTCATTGTTGTCATGCTGATCTGTCATGGTTGTCATGCTGATCTCTGACTGTTGTCATGTTGATCTCTCATTGTCGTCATGTTGATCTCCCATTGTTGTCTCACTAATCTCTCCTTGTTGTCATGTTGATCTCTCATTGTTGTTATGCTGATCTCTCGTTGTTGAAATGCTGAAGAGTCATTGTTTTCATGCTGATCTCTCATTGTTGTCATGTTGATCTCCCATTGTTGTCTTGTTGATCTCCACTTGTTGTCTTGCTGATCTATCATTGCTGTCATGCTGATCTATCATTGTTGTCATGCTAATCTCTCATTGTTGTCATGCTGATCTCTCATTGTTGTCATGCTGATCTGCCATTTTTTTCATGCTGATCTATCATTGTTGTCATGTTGATCTCTCATTGTTATCCTGTTGATCTCACATTGATGTCATACTGATCTCCCATTGTTGTCTTGTTGATCTCTCATTGTTGTCACGCTGATCTGTCATTGCTGTCATGCTGATCTCTCATTGTTGTCATGCTGATCTCCCATTTTTGTCAAGCTGATCTCTCATTGTTGTCATGCTGATCTATCATTGTTGTCATGCTGATCTATCATTGTTGTCTTGCTGATATATCATTGTTGTCATGCTGATCTATCATTGCTGTCATGCTGATCTATCATGGCTGTCATGCTGCTCTCTCATTGTTGTCATGCTGATCTCCCATTTTTGTCAAGCTGATCTCCCATTGTTGTCATGCTGATCTCCCCTTGTTGTCATTTTATTCTCTAATTGTTGTCATGCTGATCTCCCATTCTTGTCATAATGATCTCTCATTGTTGTCATGCTGATCTATTATTGTTGTCATGCTGATCTCTTATTGTTCTCATGCTGATCTCCCATTGTTGTCATGCTGATCTATCATTGCTGTCATGCTGATCTATCATTGATGTCATGCTGATCTCTCATTGTTGTCATGCTGATCTCCCATTTTTGTCAAGCTGATCTCTCATTGTTGTCATGTTGATCTCTCATTGTTATCCTGTTCATCTCACATTGTTGTCATGCTGATCTATCACTGTTGTCATGCTGATCTGTCATTGTTGTCATAATGATCTATCGTTTTTGTCATGCTGATCTCTCATTGTTGTCATGCTGATCTCCCATTGTAGTCATGTTGATCTCCCATTGTTGTCTTGTTGATCTCTCATTGTTGTCACGCTGATCTATCATTGCTGTCATGCTGATCTCTCATTGTTGTCTTGCTGATCTCCCATTTTTGTCAAGCTGATCTCTCATTGTTGTCATGCTGATCTATCATTGTTGTCATGCTGATCTATCATTGTTGTCTTGCTGATATATCATTGTTGTCATGCTGATCTATCATTGCTGTCATGCTGATCTATCATTGCTGTCATGCTGATCTCTCATTGTTGTCATGCTGATCTCCCATTTTTGTCAAGCTGATCTCTCATTGTTGTCATGTTGATCTCTCATTGTTGTCATGTTGATCTATCACTGTTGTCATGCTGATCTGTCATTGTTGTCTTGTTGATCTCCCATTGTTGTCATGTTGATCTATCACTGTTGTCATGCTGATCTGTCATTGTTGTCATGCTGATCTATCATTTTTGTCATGCTGATCTCTCATTGTTGTCATGCTGATCTCCCATTGTAGTCATGTTGATCTCCCATTGTTGTCTTGTTGATCTCTCATTGTTGTATTGCTGATATATCATTGTTGTCATGCTAACATATTGTTGTTGTCATGCTGATTCCCTTTGTTGTCATGCTGATCTATCATCTTTGTCATGTTGATCTGTCATTGTTGTCATGCTGATCTGTCATTGTTGTCATGCTGATCTGTCATGGTTGTCATGCTGATCTCTGACTGTTATCATGTTGATCTCTCATTGTCGTCATGTTGATCTCCCATTGTTGTCTCACTGATCTCTCGTTGTTGTCATGTTGATCTCTCATTGTTGTTTTGCTGATCTCTCGTTGTTGAAATGCTGAAGAGTCATTGTTTTCATGCTGATCTCTCATTGTTGTCATGTTGATCTCCCATTGTTGTCTTGTTGATCTCCACTTGTTGTCTTGCTGATCTATCATTGTTGTCATGCTGATCTATCATTGTTGTCATGCTAATCTCTCATTGTTGTCATGCTGATCTCTCATTGTTGTCATGCTGATCTGCCATTTTTTTCATGCTGATCTATCATTGTTGTCATGTTGATCTCTCATTGTTATCCTGTTGATCTCACATTGATGTCATACTGATCTCTCATTGTTGTCTTGTTGATCTCCCATTGTGGTCATGTTGATCTCCCTTTGTTGTCATGCTCATCTATCATTGTTGTCACGCTGATCTATCATTGTTGTCATGCTAATCTCTCATTGTTGTCATGCTGATCTCTTATTGTTGTCATGTTTATCTGCCATTTTTGTCATGCCGATCTGTCATTGTTGTCACGCTGATCTATCATTGTTGTCATGTTGATCTCTCATTGTTGTCATGCTGATCTATCATTGTTGTCATGCTGATCTATCATTGTTTTCTTGCTGATCTGTTATTGTTGTCATGATGATCTCCCATTGTTGTCATGCTGATCTCTCATTGTTGTCATGTTGATCTGCCATTTTTTTCATGCTGATCTATCATTGTTGTCATGTTGATCTCTCATTGTTATCCTGTTGATCTCACATTGTTGTCATGCTGATCTCTCATTGTTGTCTTGTTGATCTCCCATTGTGGTCATGTTGATCTCCCTTTGTTGTCATGCTCATCTATCATTGTTGTCACGCTGATATTTCATTGTTGTCATGCTAATTTCTCATTGTTGTCATGCTGATCTATCATTGTTGTCACGCTAATCTCTCATTGTTGTCATGCTTATCTCTCATTGTTGTCATGTTGATCTCCCTTTGTTGTCATGCTCATCTATCATTGTTGTCACGCTGATCTATCATTGTTGTCATGCTAATCTCTCATTGTTGTCATGCTGATCTCTTATTGTTGTCATGTTGATCTGCCATTTTTGTCATGCCGATCTGTCATTGTTGTCACGCTGATCTATCATTGTTGTCATGTTGATCTCTCATTGTTGTCATGCTGATCTATCATTGTTGTCATGCTGATCTATCATTGTTTTCTTGCTGATCTGTTATTGTTGTCATGATGATCTCCCATTGTTGTCATGCTGATCTCTCATTGTTGTCATGTTGATCTGCCATTTTTTTCATGCTGATCTATCATTGTTGTCATGTTGATCTCTCATTGTTATCCTGTTGATCTCACATTGTTGTCATGCTGATCTCTCATTGTTGTCTTGTTGATCTCCCATTGTGGTCATGTTGATCTCCCTTTGTTGTCATGCTCATCTATCATTGTTGTCACGCTGATCTATCATTGTTGTCATGCTAATCTCTCATTGTTGTCATGCTGATCTCTTATTGTTGTCATGTTGATCTGCCATTTTTGTCATGCTGATCTGTCATTGTTGTCATGCTGATCTATCATTGTTGTCATGCTGATCTATCATTGTTTTCTTGCTGATCTGTTATTGTTGTCATTATGATCTCCCATTGTTGTCATGCTGATCTCTCATTGTTGTCATGTTGATCTGCCATTTTTTTCATGCTGATCTATCATTGTTGTCATGTTGATCTCTCATTGTTATCCTGTTGATCTCACATTGTTGTCATGCTGATCTCTCATTGTTGTCTTGTTGATCTCCCATTGTGGTCATGTTGATCTCCCTTTGTTGTCATGCTCATCTATCATTGTTGTCACGCTGATCTATCATTGTTGTCATGCTCATCTATCATTGTTGTCACGCTGATATTTCATTGTTGTCATGCTAATTTCTCATTGTTGTCATGCTGATCTATCATTGTTGTCATGCTAATCTCTCATTGTTGTCATGCTTATCTCTCATTGTTGTCATGCTGATCTGCCATTTTTTCATGCTGATCTATCATTGTTGTCATGTTGATCTCTCATTGTTATCCTGTTGATCTCACATTGTTGTCATGCTGATCTCTCATTGTTGTCTTGTTGATCTCCCATTGTGGTCATGTTGATCTCCTTTGTTGTCATGCTCATCTATCATTGTTGTCACGCTGATCTATCATTGTTGTCATGCTAATCTCTCATTGTTGTCATGCTGATCTCTTATTGTTGTCATGTTGATCTGCCATTTTTGTCATGCCGATCTGTCATTGTTGTCACGCTGATCTATCATTGTTGTCATGTTGATCTCTCATTGTTGTCATGCTGATCTATCATTGTTGTCATGCTGATCTATCATTGTTTTCTTGCTGATCTGTTATTGTTGTCATGATGATCTCCCATTGTTGTCATGCTGATCTCTCATTGTTGTCATGTTGATCTGCCATTTTTTTCATGCTGATCTATCATTGTTGTCATGTTGATCTCTCATTGTTATCCTGTTGATCTCACATTGTTGTCATGCTGATCTCTCATTGTTGTCTTGTTGATCTCCCATTGTGGTCATGTTGATCTCCCTTTGTTGTCATGCTCATCTATCATTGTTGTCACGCTGATCTATCATTGTTGTCATGCTCATCTATCATTGTTGTCACGCTGATATTTCATTGTTGTCATGCTAATTTCTCATTGTTGTCATGCTGATCTATCATTGTTGTCATGCTAATCTCTCATTGTTGTCATGCTTATCTCTCATTGTTGTCATGCTGATCTGCCATTTTTTTCATGCTGATCTATCATTGTTGTCATGTTGATCTCTCATTGTTATCCTGTTGATCTCACATTGTTGTCATGCTGATCTCTCATTGTTGTCTTGTTGATCTCCATTGTGGTCATGTTGATCTCCCTTTGTTGTCATGCTCATCTATCATTGTTGTCACGCTGATCTATCATTGTTGTCATGCTAATCTCTCATTGTTGTCATGCTGATCTCTTATTGTTGTCATGTTGATCTGCCATTTTTGTCATGCCGATCTGTCATTGTTGTCACGCTGATCTATCATTGTTGTCATGTTGATCTCTCATTGTTGTCATGCTGATCTATCATTGTTGTCATGCTGATCTATCATTGTTTTCTTGCTGATCTGTTATTGTTGTCATGATGATCTCCCATTGTTGTCATGCTGATCTCTCATTGTTGTCATGTTGATCTGCCATTTTTTCATGCTGATCTATCATTGTTGTCATGTTGATCTCTCATTGTTATCCTGTTGATCTCACATTGTTGTCATGCTGATCTCTCATTGTTGTCTTGTTGATCTCCCATTGTGGTCATGTTGATCTCCCTTTGTTGTCATGCTCATCTATCATTGTTGTCACGCTGATCTATCATTGTTGTCATGCTAATCTCTCATTGTTGTCATGCTGATCTCTTATTGTTGTCATGTTGATCTGCCATGTTTGTCATGCTGATCTGTCATTGTTGTCACGCTGATCTATCATTGTTGTCATGTTGATCTCTCATTGTTGTCATGCTGATCTATCATTGTTGTCATGCTGATCTATCATTGTTTTCTTGCTGATCTGTTATTGTTGTCATGATGATCTCCCATTGTTGTCATGCTGATATATCATTGTTGTCATGCTAACATCTCGTTGTTGTCATGCTGATCTATCATCGTTGTCATGCTGATCTAACATTGTTGTCATGCTGATCTGTTATTGTGTTCATTATGATCTCCCATTGTTGTCATGCTGATCTATCGTTGTTGTCATGTTTATCTATCATTGTTTTCATGCTGGTCTATCATTGTTGTCATGCTGATCTCTCATTTTGTCATGCTGATCTGTTATTGTTGTCATTATGATCTCCCATTGTTGTCATGCTGATCTATCTTTGTTGTCACGCTGATCTATCATTGTTGTCATGTTGATCTCTCATTGTTGTCATGCTGATCTATCATTGTTGTCATGCTGATCTATCATTGTTGTCTTGCTGATATATCATTGTTGTCATTCTAACATCTCGTTGTTGTCATGCTGATCTCCCGATGCTGATCTATCATTGTTGTCATGCTTATCTCTTATTGTTGTCATGCTGATCTCCCATTGTTGTCATGCTGATCTCCCATTTTTGTCATGCTGATCTATCATTGTTGTCATGTTGATCTCTCATTGTTATCCTGTTGATCTCACATTGTTGTCATGCTGATCTCTCATTGTTGTCTTGTTTATCTCCCATTGTTGTCATGTTGATGTCTCGTTGTTGTCATGCTGATCTATCACTGTTGTCCTGCTGATCTGCCATTGTTATCATGCTGATCTGTTACTGTTGTCATTATAATCTCCCATTGTTGTCATGCTGATCTATCTTTGTTGTCACGCTGATCTATCATTGTTTTCTTGCTGATCTGTTATTGTTGTCATGATGATCTCCCATTGTTGTCTTGCTGATATAACATTGTTGTCATGCTAACATCTCGTTGTTGTTATGCTGATCTCCTGTTGTTGTCATGCTGATCTATCATCGTTGTCATGCTGATCTAACATTGTTGTCATGATGATCTCCCATTGTTGTCATGCTGATATATCATTGTTGTCATGCTAACATCTCGTTGTTGTTATGCTGATCTCATGTTGTTGTCATGCTGATCTATCATCGTTGTCATGCTGATCTAACATTGTTGTCATACTGATCTATGCTGATCTCTTATTGTTGTCTTGATCTCCCATTGTTGTCACGCTGATCTATCATTGTTGTCATGCTGATCTACCATTGTTGGCACGCTGATCTCTCATTTGTTGTCATGCTGATCTCTCATTGTTGTCATGCTGATCTCCAATTCTGTCATGCTGATCTACCATTGTTGTCATGTTGATCTCTCATTGTCATCCTGTTGAACTCACATTGTTGTCATGCTGATCTCTCATTGTTGTCTTGTTGATCTCCCATTTTTGTCATGTTGATCTCCCGTTGTTGTCATGCTGATCTCTCATTGTTGTCATGCTGATCTGTTATTGTTGTCATGAGGATCTCCCATTGTTGTCATGCTGATCTATCATTGTTGTCACGCTAATCTATCATTGTTGTCATATTGATCTCTCATTGTTGTCATGCTGATCTATCATTGTTCTCATGCTGATCTCTTTATTGTTGTCTTGATGATCTCCCATTATTGTTGTCACTCTGATATCTCATTGTTGTCTTGTTGATCTCCCATTTTTGTCATGCTGATCTATCTTTGTTGTCACGCTGATCTATCATTGTTGTCATGCTGATCTATCATTGTTGTCATGCTGATCTATCATTGTTGTCTTGCTGATCTGTTATTGTTGTCATGATGATCTTCCATTGTTGTCATGCTGATATATCATTGTTGTCATGCTAACATCTCGTTGTTGTCATGCTGATCTCCGTTGTTGTCATGCTGATCTATCATTGTTCTCATGCTGATCTCCCATTGTTGTCATGCTGATCTATCATTGCTGTCATACTGAACTATTATTGTTGTCATGCTGATCTCTTATTGTTCTCATGCTGATCTCCCATTGTTGTCATGCTGATCTCTCATTGCTGTCATGCTGATCTATCATTGCTGTCATGCTGATCTCTCATTGTTGTCATGCTGATCTCCCATTTTTGTCAAGCTGATCTCTCATTGTTGTCATGTTGATCTCTCATTGTTGTCATGTTGATCTATCACTGTTGTCATGCTGATCTGTCATTGTTGTCTTGTTGATCTCCCATTGTTGTCATGTTGATCTATCACTGTTGTCATGCTGATCTGTCATTGTTGTCATAATGATCTATCATTTTTGTCATGCTGATCTCTCATTGTTGTCATGATGATCTCCCATTGTAGTCATGTTGATCTCCCATTGTTGTCTTGTTTATCTATCATTGTTGTCATGCTGATCTATCATTGTTGTCATGCTGATGTGTTATTGTTGTCATGATGATCTCCCATTGTTGTCATGCTGATATATCATTGTTGTCATGCTAACATCTCGTTGTTGTTATGCTGATCTCATGTTGTTGTCATGCTGATCTATCATCGTTGTCATGCTGATCTAACATTGTTGTCATACTGATCTATGCTGATCTCTTATTGTTGTCTTGATCTCCCATTGTTGTCACGCTGATCTATCATTGTTGTCATGCTGATCTACCATTGTTGGCACGCTGATCTCTCATTTGTTGTCATGCTGATCTCTCATTGTTGTCATGCTGATCTCCAATTCTGTCATGCTGATCTACCATTGTTGTCATGTTGATCTCTCATTGTCATCCTGTTGAACTCACATTGTTGTCATGCTGATCTCTCATTGTTGTCTTGTTGATCTCCCATTTTTGTCATGTTGATCTCCCGTTGTTGTCATGCTGATCTCTCATTGTTGTCATGCTGATCTGTTATTGTTGTCATGAGGATCTCCCATTGTTGTCATGCTGATCTATCATTGTTGTCACGCTAATCTATCATTGTTGTCATATTGATCTCTCATTGTTGTCATGCTGATCTATCATTGTTCTCATGCTGATCTCTTTATTGTTGTCTTGATGATCTCCCATTGTTGTCACTCTGATATCTCATTGTTGTCTTGTTGATCTCCCATTTTTGTCATGCTGATCTATCTTTGTTGTCACGCTGATCTATCATTGTTGTCATGCTGATCTATCATTGTTGTCATGCTGATCTATCATTGTTGTCTTGCTGATCTGTTATTGTTGTCATGATGATCTTCCATTGTTGTCATGCTGATATATCATTGTTGTCATGCTAACATCTCGTTGTTGTCATGCTGATCTCCCGCTGTTGTCATGCTGATCTATCATTGTTCTCATGCTGATCTCCCATTGTTGTCATGCTGATCTATCATTGCTGTCATACTGAACTATTATTGTTGTCATGCTGATCTCTTATTGTTCTCATGCTGATCTCCCATTGTTGTCATGCTGATCTCTCATTGCTGTCATGCTGATCTATCATTGCTGTCATGCTGATCTCTCATTGTTGTCATGCTGATCTCCCATTTTGTCAAGCTGATCTCTCATTGTTGTCATGTTGATCTCTCATTGTTGTCATGTTGATCTATCACTGTTGTCATGCTGATCTGTCATTGTTGTCTTGTTGATCTCCCATTGTTGTCATGTTGATCTATCACTGTTGTCATGCTGATCTGTCATTGTTGTCATAATGATCTATCATTTTTGTCATGCTGATCTCTCATTGTTGTCATGCTGATCTCCCATTGTAGTCATGTTGATTTCCCATTGTTGTCTTGTTGATCTCTCATTGTTGTATTGCTGATATATCATTGTTGTCATGCTAACATATTGTTGTTGTCATGCTGATTCCCTTTGTTGTCATGCTGATCTATCATCTTTGTCATGTTGATCTGTCATTGTTGTCATGCTGATCTCTCATTGTTGTCATGCTGATCTGTCATTGCTGTCATGCTGATCTATCATTGCTGTCATGCTGATCTCTCATTGTTTTCATGCTGATCTCCCATTTTTGTCAAGCTGATCTCTCATTGTTGTCATGTTGATCTCTCATTGTTGTCATGTTGATCTATCACTGTTGTCATGCTGATCTGTCATTGTTGTCTTGTTGATCTCCCATTGTTGTCATGTTGATCTATCACTGTTGTCATGCTGATCTGTCATAGTTGTCATGCTGATCTATCATTTTTGTCATGCTGATCTCTCATTGTTGTCATGCTGATCTCCCATTGTAGTCATGTTGATCTCCCATTGTTGTCTTGTTGATCTCTCATTGTTGTATTGCTGATATATCATTGTTGTCATGCTAACATATTGTTGTTGTCATGCTGATTCCCTTTGTTGTCATGCTGATCTATCATCTTTGTCATGTTGATCTGTCATTGTTGTCATGCTGATCTGTCATTGTTGTCATGCTGATCTGTCATGGTTGTCATGCTGATCTCTGACTGTTGTCATGTTGATCTCTCATTGTCGTCATGTTGATCTCCCATTGTTGTCTCACTGATCTCTCCTTGTTGTCATGTTGATCTCTCATTGTTGTTATGCTGATCTCTCGTTGTTGAAATGCTGAAGAGGCATTGTTTTCATGCTGATCTCTCATTGTTGTCATGTTGATCTCCCATTGTTGTCTTGTTGATCTCCACTTGTTGTCTTGCTGATCTATCATTGTTGTCATGTTGATCTCTCATTGTTATCCTGTTGATCTCACATTGTTGTCATGCTGATCTGTTATTGTTGTCATTATGATCTCCCATTGTTGTCATGCTGATCTATCTTTGTTGTCACGCTGATCTATCATTGTTGTCATGCTGATCTCTCATTGTTGTCATGCTGATCTCCCATTTTTTTCATGCTGATCTATCATTGTTGTCATGTTGATCTCTCATTGTTATCCTGTTGATATCACATTGTTGTCATGCTGATCTCTCATTGTTGTCTTGTTGATCTCCCATTGTGGTCATGTTGATCTCCTTTGTTGTCATGCTCATCTATCATTGTTGTCACGCTGATCTATCATTGTTGTCATGCTAATCTCTCATTGTTGTCATGCTGATCTCTTATTGTTGTCATGTTGATCTGCCATTTTTGTCATGCTGATCTGTCATTGTTGTCACGCTTATCTATCATTGTTGTCATGCTGATCTCTCATTGTTGTCATGCTGATCTATCATTGTTGTCATGTTGATCTCTCATTGTTGTCATGCTGATCTATCATTGTTGTCATGCTGATCTATCATTGTTTTCTTGCTGATCTGTTATTGTTGTCATGATGATCTCCCATTGTTGTCATGCTGATATATCATTGTTGTCATGCTAACATCTCGTTGTTGTCATGCTGATCTATCATCGTTGTCATGCTGATCTAACATTGTTGTCATGCTGATCTGTTATTGTGTTCATTATGATCTCCCATTGTTGTCATGCTGATCAATCGTTGTTGTCATGTTTATCTATCATTGTTTTCATGCTGGTCTATCATTGTTGTCATGCTGATCTCTCATTGTTGTCATGCTGATCTGTTATTGTTGTCATTATGATCTCCCATTGTTGTCATGCTGATCTATCTTTGTTGTCACGCTGATCTATCATTGTTGTCATGTTGATCTCTCATTGTTGTCATGCTGATCTATCATTGTTGTCATGCTGATCTATCATTGTTGTCATGTTGATCTATCACTGTTGTCATGCTGATCTGTCATTGTTGTCATGCTGATCTATAATTGTTGTCAAGCGGATCTCCACATGATGTCATGCTGATCTATCATTGTTGTCATGCTGATCTCTCATTGTTGTCAAGCTGATCTATCATTGTCATCATGTTGAACGTTCATTGTTGTCATGCTGATCTCCCATTGTTGTCATGCTGATCTATCATTGTTGTCATGCTGATCTATCATTGTTTTCTTGCTGATCTGTTATTGTTGTCATGCTGATCTCCCATTGTTGTCATGCTGATCTATCATTGCTGTCATGCTGATCTATCATTGATGTCATGCTGATCTCTCATTGTTGTCATGCTGATCTCCCATTTTTGTCAAGCTGATCTCTCATTGTTTTCATGTTGATCTCTCATTGTTATCCTGTTCATCTCACATTGTTGTCATGCTGATCTATCACTGTTGTCATGCTGATCTGTCATTGTTGTCATAATGATCTATCATTTTTGTCATGCTGATCTCTCATTGTTGTCATAATGATCTCCCATTGTAGTCATGTTGATCTCCCATTGTTGTCTTGTTGATCTCTCATTGTTGTCACGCTGATCTATCATTGCTGTCATGCTGATCTCTCATTGTTGTCATGCTGATCTCCCATTTTTGTCAAGCTGATCTCTCATTGTTGTCATGCTGATCTATCATTGTTGTCATGCTGATCTATCATTGTTGTCTTGCTGATATATCATTGTTGTCATGCTGATCTATCATTGCTGTCATGCTGATCTATCATGGCTGTCTTGTTGATCTCTCATTGTTGTCATGCTGATCTCCCATTTTGTCAAGCTGATCTCCCATTGTTGTCATGCTGATCTCCCCTTGTTGTCATTTTAATCTCTAATTGTTGTCATGCTGATCTCCCATTCTTGTCATAATGATCTCTCATTGTTGTCATGCTGATCTATTATTGTTGTCATGCTGATCTCTTATTGTTCTCATGCTGATCTCCCATTGTTGTCATGCTGATCTATCATTGCTGTCATGCTGATCTATCATTGAAGTCATGCTGATCTCTCATTGTTGTCATGCTGATCTCCCATTTTTCTCAAGCTGATCTCTCATTGTTGTCATGTTGATCTCTCATTGTTATCCTGTTCATCTCACATTGTTGTCATGCTGATCTATCACTGTTGTCATGCTGATCTGTCATTGTTGTCATAATGATCTATCGTTTTTGTCATGCTGATCTCTCATTGTTGTCATGCTGATCTCCCATTGTAGTAATGTTTATCTCCCATTGTTGTCTTGTTGATCTCTCATTGTTGTCACGCTGATCTATCATTGCTGTCATGCTGATCTCTCATTGTTGTCATGCTGATCTCCCATTTTGTCAAGCTGATCTCTCATTGTTGTCATGCTGATCTATCATTGTTGTCATGCTGATCTATCATTGTTGTCTTGCTGATATATCATTGTTGTCATGCTGATCTGTCATTGCTGTCATGCTGATCTATCATTGCTGTCATGCTGATCTCTCATTGTTGTCATGCTGATCTCCCATTTTTGTCAAGCTGATCTCTCATTGTTGTCATGTTGATCTCTCATTGTTGTCATGTTGATCTATCACTGTTGCCATGCTGATCTGTCATTGTTGTCTTGTTGATCTCCCAATGTTGTCATGTTGATCTATCGCTGTTGTCATGCTGATCTGTCATTGTTGTCATAATGATCTATCATTTTTGTCATGCTGATCTCTCATTGTTGTCATGCTGATCTCCCATTGTAGTCATGTTGATCTCCCCATTGTTGTCTTGTTGATCTCTCATTGTTGTATTGCTGATATATCATTGTTGTCATGCTAACATATTGTTGTTGTCATGCTGATTCCCTTTGTTGTCATGCTGATCTATCATCTTTGTCATGTTGATCTGTCATTGTTGTCATGCTGATCTCTCATTGTTGTCATGCTGATCTGTCATGGTTGTCATGCTGATCTCTGACTGTTGTCATGTTGATCTCTCATTGTCGTCATGTTGATCTCCCATTGTTGTCTCACTAATCTCTCCTTGTTGTCATGTTGATCTCTCATTGTTGTTATGCTGATCTCTCGTTGTTGAAATGCTGAAGAGTCATTGTTTTCATGCTGATCTCTCATTGTTGTCATGTTGATCTCCCATTGTTGTCTTGTTGATCTCCACTTGTTGTCTTGCTGATCTATCATTGCTGTCATGCTGATCTATCATTGTTGTCATGCTAATCTCTCATTGTTGTCATGCTGATCTCTCATTGTTGTCATGCTGATCTGCCATTTTTTTCATGCTGATCTATCATTGTTGTCATGTTGATCTCTCATTGTTATCCTGTTGATCTCACATTGATGTCATACTGATCTCCCATTGTTGTCTTGTTGATCTCTCATTGTTGTCACGCTGATCTATCATTGCTGTCATGCTGATCTCTCATTGTTGTCATGCTGATCTCCCATTTTTGTCAAGCTGATCTCTCATTGTTGTCATGCTGATCTATCATTGTTGTCATGCTGATCTATCATTGTTGTCTTGCTGATATATCATTGTTGTCATGCTGATCTATCATTGCTGTCATGCTGATCTATCATGGCTGTCATGCTGATCTCTCATTGTTGTCATGCTGATCTCCCATTTTGTCAAGCTGATCTCCCATTGTTGTCATGCTGATCTCCCCTTGTTGTCATTTTAATCTCTAATTGTTGTCATGCTGATCTCCCATTCTTGTCATAATGATCTCTCATTGTTGTCATGCTGATCTATTATTGTTGTCATGCTGATCTCTTATTGTTCTCATGCTGATCTCCCATTGTTGTCATGCTGATCTATCATTGCTGTCATGCTGATCTATCATTGAAGTCATGCTGATCTCTCATTGTTGTCATGCTGATCTCCCATTTTCTCAAGCTGATCTCTCATTGTTGTCATGTTGATCTCTCATTGTTATCCTGTTCATCTCACATTGTTGTCATGCTGATCTATCACTGTTGTCATGCTGATCTGTCATTGTTGTCATAATGATCTATCGTTTTTGTCATGCTGATCTCTCATTGTTGTCATGCTGATCTCCCATTGTAGTAATGTTTATCTCCCATTGTTGTCTTGTTGATCTCTCATTGTTGTCACGCTGATCTATCATTGCTGTCATGCTGATCTCTCATTGTTGTCATGCTGATCTCCCATTTTTGTCAAGCTGATCTCTCATTGTTGTCATGCTGATCTATCATTGTTGTCATGCTGATCTATCATTGTTGTCTTGCTGATATATCATTGTTGTCATGCTGATCTATCATTGCTGTCATGCTGATCTATCATTGCTGTCATGCTGATCTCTCATTGTTGTCATGCTGATCTCCCATTTTTGTCAAGCTGATCTCTCATTGTTGTCATGTTGATCTCTCATTGTTGTCATGTTGATCTATCACTGTTGTCATGCTGATCTGTCATTGTTGTCTTGTTGATCTCCCAATGTTGTCATGGTGATCTATCGCTGTTGTCATGCTGATCTGTCATTGTTGTCATAATGATCTATCATTTTTGTCATGCTGATCTCTCATTGTTGTCATGCTGATCTCCCATTGTAGTCATGTTGATCTCCCATTGTTGTCTTGTTGATCTCTCATTGTTGTATTGCTGATATATCATTGTTGTCATGCTAACATATTGTTGTTGTCATGCTGATTCCCTTTGTTGTCATGCTGATCTATCATCTTTGTCATGTTGATCTGTCATTGTTGTCATGCTGATCTCTCATTGTTGTCATGCTGATCTGTCATGGTTGTCATGCTGATCTCTGACTGTTGTCATGTTGATCTCTCATTGTCGTCATGTTGATCGTTGATCTCCCATTGTTGTCTCACTAATCTCTCCTTGTTGTCATGTTGATCTCTCATTGTTGTTATGCTGATCTCTCGTTGTTGAAATGCTGAAGAGTCATTGTTTTCATGCTGATCTCTCATTGTTGTCATGTTGATCTCCCATTGTTGTCTTGTTGATCTCCACTTGTTGTCTTGCTGATCTATCATTGCTGTCATGCTGATCTATCATTGTTGTCATGCTAATCTCTCATTGTTGTCATGCTGATCTCTCATTGTTGTCATGCTGATCTGCCATTTTCTTCATGCTGATCTATCATTGTTGTCATGTTGATCTCTCATTGTTATCCTGTTGATCTCACATTGATGTCATACTGATCTCTCATTGTTGTCTTGTTGATCTCCCATTGTGGTCATGTTGATCTCCCTTTGTTGTCATGCTCATCTATCATTGTTGTCACGCTGATCTATCATTGTTGTCATGTTGATCTCTCATTGTTGTTATGCTGATCTCTCGTTGTTGAAATGCTGAAGAGTCATTGTTTTCATGCTGATCTCTCATTGTTGTCATGTTGATCTCCCATTGTTGTCTTGTTGATCTCCACTTGTTGTCTTGCTGATCTATCATTGCTGTCATGCTGATCTATCATTGTTGTCATGCTAATCTCTCATTGTTGTCATGCTGATCTCTCATTGTTGTCATGCTGATCTGCCATTTTTTTCATGCTGATCTATCATTGTTGTCATGTTGATCTCTCATTGTTATCCTGTTGATCTCACATTGATGTCATACTGATCTCCCATTGTTGTCTTGTTGATCTCTCATTGTTGTCACGCTGATCTATCATTGCTGTCATGCTGATCTCTCATTGTTGTCATGCTGATCTCCCATTTTTGTCAAGCTGATCTCTCATTGTTGTCATGCTGATCTATCATTGTTGTCATGCTGATCTATCATTGTTGTCTTGCTGATATATCATTGTTGTCATGCTGATCTATCATTGCTGTCATGCTGATCTATCATGGCTGTCATGCTGATCTCTCATTGTTGTCATGCTGATCTCCCATTTTTGTCAAGCTGATCTCCCATTGTTGTCATGCTGATCTCCCCTTGTTGTCATTTTAATCTCTAATTGTTGTCATGCTGATCTCCCATTCTTGTCATAATGATCTCTCATTGTTGTCATGCTGATCTATTATTGTTGTCATGCTGATCTCTTATTGTTCTCATGCTGATCTCCCATTGTTGTCATGCTGATCTATCATTGCTGTCATGCTGATCTATCATTGAAGTCATGCTGATCTCTCATTGTTGTCATGCTGATCTCCCATTTTCTCAAGCTGATCTCTCATTGTTGTCATGTTGATCTCTCATTGTTATCCTGTTCATCTCACATTGTTGTCATGCTGATCTATCACTGTTGTCATGCTGATCTGTCATTGTTGTCATAATGATCTATCGTTTTTGTCATGCTGATCTCTCATTTTTGTCATGCTGATCTCCCATTGTAGTAATGTTTATCTCCCATTGTTGTCTTGTTGATCTCTCATTGTTGTCACGCTGATCTATCATTGCTGTCATGCTGATCTCTCATTGTTGTCATGCTGATCTCCCATTTTTGTCAAGCTGATCTCTCATTGTTGTCATGCTGATCTATCATTGTTGTCATGCTGATCTATCATTGTTGTCTTGCTGATATATCATTGTTGTCATGCTGATCTATCATTGCTGTCATGCTGATCTATCATTGCTGTCATGCTGATCTCTCATTGTTGTCATGCTGATCTCCCATTTTTGTCAAGCTGATCTCTCATTGTTGTCATGTTGATCTCTCATTGTTGTCATGTTGATCTATCACTGTTGTCATGCTGATCTGTCATTGTTGTCTTGTTGATCTCCCAATGTTGTCATGGTGATCTATCGCTGTTGTCATGCTGATCTGTCATTGTTGTCATAATGATCTATCATTTTTGTCATGCTGATCTCTCATTGTTGTCATGCTGATCTCCCATTGTAGTCATGTTGATCTCCCATTGTTGTCTTGTTGATCTCTCATTGTTGTATTGCTGATATATCATTGTTGTCATGCTAACATATTGTTGTTGTCATGCTGATTCCCTTTGTTGTCATGCTGATCTATCATCTTTGTCATGTTGATCTGTCATTGTTGTCATGCTGATCTCTCATTGTTGTCATGCTGATCTGTCATGGTTGTCATGCTGATCTCTGACTGTTGTCATGTTGATCTCCCATTGTTGTCTCACTAATCTCTCCTTGTTGTCATGTTGATCTCTCATTGTTGTTATGCTGATCTCTCGTTGTTGAAATGCTGAAGAGTCATTGTTTTCATGCTGATCTCTCATTGTTGTCATGTTGATCTCCCATTGTTGTCTTGTTGATCTCCACTTGTTGTCTTGCTGATCTATCATTGCTGTCATGCTGATCTATCATTGTTGTCATGCTAATCTCTCATTGTTGTCATGCTGATCTCTCATTGTTGTCATGCTGATCTGCCATTTTCTTCATGCTGATCTATCATTGTTGTCATGTTGATCTCTCATTGTTATCCTGTTGATCTCACATTGATGTCATACTGATCTCTCATTGTTGTCTTGTTGATCTCCCATTGTGGTCATGTTGATCTCCCTTTGTTGTCATGCTCATCTATCATTGTTGTCACGCTGATCTATCATTGTTGTCATGCTAATCTCTCATTGTTGTCATGCTGATCTCTTATTGTTGTCATGTTGATCTGCCATTTTTGTCATGCTGATCTGTCATTGTTGTCACGCTGATCTATCATTGTTGTCATGTTGATCTCTCATTGTTGTCATGCTGATCTATCATTGTTGTCATGCTAACATTTTGTTGTTCTCATGCTGATTCCCTTTGTTGTCATGCTGATCTATCATCTTTGTCATGCTGATCTGTCATTGTTGTCATGCTGATCTCTCATTGTTGTCATGCTGATCTGTCATGGTTGTCATGCTGATCTCTGACTGTTGTCATGTTGATCTCTCATTGTCGTCATGTTGATCTCCCATTGTTGTCTCACTAATCTCTCCTTGTTGTCATGTTGATCTCTCATTGTTGTTATGCTGATCTCTCGTTGTTGAAATGCTGAAGAGTCATTGTTTTCATGCTGATCTCTCATTGTTGTCATGTTGATCTCCCATTGTTGTCTTGTTGATCTCCACTTGTTGTCTTGCTGATCTATCATTGCTGTCATGCTGATCTATCATTGTTGTCATGCTAACATTTTGTTGTTCTCATGCTGATTCCCTTTGTTGTCATGCTGATCTATCATCTTTGTCATGCTGATCTGTCATTGTTGTCATGCTGATCTCTCATTGTTGTCATGCTGATCTGTCATGGTTGTCATGCTGATCTCTGACTGTTGTCATGTTGATCTCTCATTGTCGTCATGTTGATCTCCCATTGTTGTCTCACTAATCTCTCCTTGTTGTCATGTTGATCTCTCATTGTTGTTATGCTGATCTCTCGTTGTTGAAATGCTGAAGAGTTATTGTTTTCATGCTGATCTCTCATTGTTGTCATGTTGATCTCCCATTGTTGTCTTGTTGATCTCCACTTGTTGTCTTGCTGATCTATCATTGCTGTCATGCTGATCTATCATTGTTGTCATCCTAATCTCTCATTGTTGTCATGCTGATCTCTCATTGTTGTCATGCTGATCTGCCATTTTTTTCATGCTGATCTATCATTGTTGTCATGTTGATCTCTCATTGTTATCCTGTTGATCTCACATTGTTGTCATGCTGATCTCTCATTGTTGTCTTGTTGATCTCCCATTGTGGTCATGTTGATCTCCCTTTGTTGTCATGCTCATCTATCATTGTTGTCATGTTGATCTCTCATTGTTATCCTGTTGATCTCACATTGTTGTCATGCTGATCTCTCATTGTTGTCTTGTTGATCTCCCATTGTGGTCATGTTGATCTCCCTTTGTTGTCATGCTCATCTCTCATTGTTGTCATGCTGATCTATCATTGTTGTCATGCTGATCTATCATTGTTTTCTTGCTGATCTGTTATTGTTGTCATGATGATCTCCCATTGTTGTCATGCTGATATATCATTGTTGTCATGCTAACATCTCGTTGTTGTCATGCTGATCTATCATCGTTGTCATGCTGATCTATTATTGTTGTCATGCTGATCTCTTATTGTTCTCATGCTGATCTCCCATTGTTGTCATGCTGATCTATCATTGCTGTCATGCTGATCTATCATTGATGTCATGCTGATCTCTCATTGTTGTCATGCTGATCTCCCATTTTTGTCAAGCTGATCTCTCATTGTTTTCATGTTGATCTCTCATTGTTATCCTGTTCATCTCACATTGTTGTCATGCTGATCTATCACTGTTGTCATGCTGATCTGTCATTGTTGTCATAATGATCTATCATTTTTGTCATGCTGATCTCTCATTGTTGTCTTGTTGATCTCCCATTTTTGTCATGTTGATCTCCCATTGTTGTCATGCTGATCTCTCATTGATGTCACGCTGATCTATCATTGTTGTCATGCTGATCTCTCATTGTTGTCATGCTGATCTCCCATTTTTGTCAAGCTGATCTCTCATTGTTGTCATGCTGATCTATCATTGTTGTCATGCTGATCTATCATTGTTGTCTTGCTGATATATCATTGTTGTCATGCTGATCTATCATTGCTGTCATGCTGATCTATCATGGCTGTCATGCTGATCTCTCATTGTTGTCATGCTGATCTCCCATTTTTGTCAAGCTGATCTCACATTGTTGTCATGCTGATCTCCCTTGTTGTCATTTTAATCTCTAATTGTTGTCATGCTGATCTCCCATTCTTGTCATAATGATCTCTCATTGTTGTCATGCTGATCTATTATTGTTGTCATGCTGATCTCTTATTGTTCTCATGCTGATCTCCCATTGTTGTCATGCTGATCTATCATTGCTGTCATGCTGATCTATCATTGATGTCATGCTGATCTCTCATTGTTGTCATGCTGATCTCCCATTTTTGTCAAGCTGATCTCTCATTGTTGTCATGTTGATCTCTCATTGTTATCCTGTTCATCTCACATTGTTGTCATGCTGATCTATCACTGTTGTCATGCTGATCTCCCATTGTTGTCATGCTGATATAACATTGTTGTCATGCTAACATCTCGTTGTTGTTATGCTGATCTCCTGTTGTTGTAATGCTGATCTATCATCGTTGTCATGCTGATCTAACATTGTTGTCATGTTGATCTCTCATTGTTGTCATGCTGATCTATCATTGTTGTCATGCTGATCTAACATTGTTGTCATGTTTATCTATCATTGTTGTCATGCTGATCTATCATTGTTGTCATGCTAACATCTCGTTGTTGTTATGCTGATCTCCTGTTGTTGTCATGCTGATCTATCATCGTGGTCATGCTGATCTAACATTGTTGTCATGTTTATCTATCATTGTTGTCATGCTGATCTATCATTTTTGTCATGCTGATCTATCATTGTTTTCTTGCTGATGTGTTATTGTTGTCATGATGATCTCCCATTGTTGTCATGCTGATATATCATTGTTGTCATGCTAACATCTCGTTGTTGTTATGCTGATCTCATGTTGTTGTCATGCTGATCTATCATCGTTGTCATGCTGATCTAACATTGTTGTCATACTGATCTATGCTGATCTCTTATTGTTGTCTTGATCTCCCATTGTTGTCACGCTGATCTATCATTGTTGTCATGCTGATCTACCATTGTTGGCACGCTGATCTCTCATTTGTTGTCATGCTGATCTCTCATTGTTGTCATGCTGATCTCCAATTCTGTCATGCTGATCTACCATTGTTGTCATGTTGATCTCTCATTGTCATCCTGTTGAACTCACATTGTTGTCATGCTGATCTCTCATTGTTGTCTTGTTGATCTCCCATTTTTGTCATGTTGATCTCCCGTTGTTGTCATGCTGATCTCTCATTGTTGTCATGCTGATCTGTTATTGTTGTCATGAGGATCTCCCATTGTTGTCATGCTGATCTATCATTGTTGTCACGCTAATCTATCATTGTTGTCATATTGATCTCTCATTGTTGTCATGCTGATCTATCATTGTTCTCATGCTGATCTCTTATTGTTGTCTTGATGATCTCCCATTGTTGTCACTCTGATATCTCATTGTTGTCTTGTTGATCTCCCATTTTGTCATGCTGATCTATCTTTGTTGTCACGCTGATCTATCATTGTTGTCATGCTGATCTATCATTGTTGTCATGCTGATCTATCATTGTTGTCTTGCTGATCTGTTATTGTTGTCATGATGATCTTCCATTGTTGTCATGCTGATATATCATTGTTGTCATGCTAACATCTCGTTGTTGTCATGCTGATCTCCCGTTGTTGTCATGCTGATCTATCATTGTTCTCATGCTGATCTCCCATTGTTGTCATGCTGATCTATCATTGCTGTCATACTGAACTATTATTGTTGTCATGCTGATCTCTTATTGTTCTCATGCTGATCTCCCATTGTTGTCATGCTGATCTCTCATTGCTGTCATGCTGATCTATCATTGCTGACATGCTGATCTCTCATTGTTGTCATGCTGATCTCCCATTTTTGTCAAGCTGATCTCTCATTGTTGTCATGTTGATCTCTCATTGTTGTCATGTTGATCTATCACTGTTGTCATGCTGATCTGTCATTGTTGTCATAATGATCTATCATTTTTGTCATGCTGATCTCTCATTGTTGTCATGCTGATCTCCCATTGTAGTCATGTTGATCTCCCATTGTTGTCTTGTTTATCTATCATTGTTGTCATGCTGATCTATCATTGTTGTCATGCTGATCTATCATTGTTTTCTTGCTGATGTGTTATTGTTGTCATGATGATCTCCCATTGTTGTCATGCTGATATATCATTGTTGTCATGCTAACATCTCGTTGTTGTTATGCTGATCTCATGTTGTTGTCATGCTGATCTATCATCGTTGTCATGCTGATCTAACATTGTTGTCATACTGATCTATGCTGATCTCTTATTGTTGTCTTGATCTCCCATTGTTGTCACGCTGATCTATCATTGTTGTCATGCTGATCTACCATTGTTGGCACGCTGATCTCTCATTTGTTGTCATGCTGATCTCTCATTGTTGTCATGCTGATCTCCAATTCTGTCATGCTGATCTACCATTGTTGTCATGTTGATCTCTCATTGTCATCCTGTTGAACTCACATTGTTGTCATGCTGATCTCTCATTGTTGTCTTGTTGATCTCCCATTTTTGTCATGTTGATCTCCCGTTGTTGTCATGCTGATCTCTCATTGTTGTCATGCTGATCTGTTATTGTTGTCATGAGGATCTCCCATTGTTGTCATGCTGATCTATCATTGTTGTCACGCTAATCTATCATTGTTGTCATATTGATCTCTCATTGTTGTCATGCTGATCTATCATTGTTCTCATGCTGATCTCTTATTGTTGTCTTGATGATCTCCCATTGTTGTCACTCTGATATCTCATTGTTGTCTTGTTGATCTCCCATTTTTGTCATGCTGATCTATCTTTGTTGTCACGCTGATCTATCATTGTTGTCATGCTGATCTATCATTGTTGTCATGCTGATCTATCATTGTTGTCTTGCTGATCTGTTATTGTTTTCATGATGATCTTCCATTGTTGTCATGCTGATATATCATTGTTGTCATGCTAACATCTCGTTGTTGTCATGCTGATCTCCCGTTGTTGTCATGCTGATCTATCATTGTTCTCATGCTGATCTCCCATTGTTGTCATGCTGATCTATCATTGCTGTCATACTGAACTATTATTGTTGTCATGCTGATCTCTTATTGTTCTCATGCTGATCTCCCATTGTTGTCATGCTGATCTCTCATTGCTGTCATGCTGATCTATCATTGCTGTCATGCTGATCTCTCATTGTTGTCATGCTGATCTCCCATTTTTGTCAAGCTGATCTCTCATTGTTGTCATGTTGATCTCTCATTGTTGTCATGTTGATCTATCACTGTTGTCATGCTGATCTGTCATTGTTGTCTTGTTGATCTCCCATTGTTGTCATGTTGATCTATCACTGTTGTCATGCTGATCTGTCATTGTTGTCAAAATGATCTATCATTTTTGTCATGCTGATCTCTCATTGTTGTCATGCTGATCTCCCATTGTAGTCATGTTGATTTCCCATTGTTGTCTTGTTGATCTCTCATTGTTGTATTGCTGATATATCATTGTTGTCATGCTAACATATTGTTGTTGTCATGCTGATTCCCTTTGTTGTCATGCTGATCTATCATCTTTGTCATGTTGATCTGTCATTGTTGTCATGCTGATCTCTCATTGTTGTCATGCTGATCTGTCATTGCTGTCATGCTGATCTATCATTGCTGTCATGCTGATCTCTCATTGTTTTCATGCTGATCTCCCATTTTTGTCAAGCTGATCTCTCATTGTTGTCATGTTGATCTCTCATTGTTGTCATGTTGATCTATCACTGTTGTCATGCTGATCTGTCATTGTTGTCTTGTTGATCTCCCATTGTTGTCATGTTGATCTATCACTGTTGTCATGCTGATCTGTCATAGTTGTCATGCTGATCTATCATTTTGTCATGCTGATCTCTCATTGTTGTCATGCTGATCTCCCATTGTAGTCATGTTGATCTCCCATTGTTGTCTTGTTGATCTCTCATTGTTGTATTGCTGATATATCATTGTTGTCATGCTAACATATTGTTGTTGTCATGCTGATTCCCTTTGTTGTCATGCTGATCTATCATCTTTGTCATGTTGATCTGTCATTGTTGTCATGCTGATCTGTCATTGTTGTCATGCTGATCTGTCATGGTTGTCATGCTGATCTCTGACTGTTGTCATGTTGATCTCTCATTGTCGTCATGTTGATCTCCCATTGTTGTCTCACTGATCTCTCCTTGTTGTCATGTTGATCTCTCATTGTTGTTATGCTGATCTCTCGTTGTTGAAATGCTGAAGAGGCATTGTTTTCATGCTGATCTCTCATTGTTGTCATGTTGATCTCCCATTGTTGTCTTGTTGATCTCCACTTGTTGTCTTGCTGATCTATCATTGTTGTCATGTTGATCTCTCATTGTTATC
This sequence comes from Brachymystax lenok tsinlingensis, assembly GCA_030435695.1. Taxonomy (NCBI): domain Eukaryota; kingdom Metazoa; phylum Chordata; class Actinopteri; order Salmoniformes; family Salmonidae; genus Brachymystax; species Brachymystax lenok. The sequence continues at coordinate 30,756,442 of CM059806.1, forward strand.
CTGTTGATCTCACATTGTTGTCATGCTGATCTGTTATTGTTGTCATTATGATCTCCCATTGTTGTCATGCTGATCTATCTTTGTTGTCACGCTGATCTATCATTGTTGTCATGCTGATCTCTCATTGTTGTCATGCTGATCTCCCATTTTTTTCATGCTGATCTATCATTGTTGTCATGTTGATCTCTCATTGTTATCCTGTTGATATCACATTGTTGTCATGCTGATCTCTCATTGTTGTCTTGTTGATCTCCCATTGTGGTCATGTTGATCTCCCTTTGTTGTCATGCTCATCTATCATTGTTGTCACGCTGATCTATCATTGTTGTCATGCTAATCTCTCATTGTTGTCATGCTGATCTCTTATTGTTGTCATGTTGATCTGCCATTTTTGTCATGCTGATCTGTCATTGTTGTCACGCTTATCTATCATTGTTGTCATGCTGATCTCTCATTGTTGTCATGCTGATCTATCATTGTTGTCATGTTGATCTCTCATTGTTGTCATGCTGATCTATCATTGTTGTCATGCTGATCTATCATTGTTTTCTTGCTGATCTGTTATTGTTGTCATGATGATCTCCCATTGTTGTCATGCTGATATATCATTGTTGTCATGCTAACATCTCGTTGTTGTCATGCTGATCTATCATCGTTGTCATGCTGATCTAACATTGTTGTCATGCTGATCTGTTATTGTGTTCATTATGATCTCCCATTGTTGTCATGCTGATCTATCGTTGTTGTCATGTTTATCTATCATTGTTTTCATGCTGGTCTATCATTGTTGTCATGCTGATCTCTCATTGTTGTCATGCTGATCTGTTATTGTTGTCATTATGATCTCCCATTGTTGTCATGCTGATCTATCTTTGTTGTCAGGCTGATCTATCATTGTTGTCATGTTGATCTCTCATTGTTGTCATGCTGATCTATCATTGTTGTCATGTTGATCTATCACTGTTGTCATGCTGATCTGTCATTGTTGTCATGCTGATCTATAATTGTTGTCAAGCGGATCTCCACATGATGTCATGCTGATCTATCATTGTTGTCATGCTGATCTCTCATTGTTGTCAAGCTGATCTATCATTGTCATCATGTTGAACTTTCATTGTTGTCATGCTGATCTCCCATTGTTGTCATGCTGATCTATCATTGTTGTCATGCTGATCTATCATTGTTTTCTTGCTGATCTGTTATTGTTGTCATGCTGATCTCCCATTGTTGTCATGCTGATCTATCATTGCTGTCATGCTGATCTATCATTGATGTCATGCTGATCTCTCATTGTTGTCATGCTGATCTCCCATTTTTGTCAAGCTGATCTCTCATTGTTTTCATGTTGATCTCTCATTGTTATCCTGTTCATCTCACATTGTTGTCATGCTGATCTATCACTGTTGTCATGCTGATCTGTCATTGTTGTCATAATGATCTATCATTTTTGTCATGCTGATCTCTCATTGTTGTCATAATGATCTCCCATTGTAGTCATGTTGATCTCCCATTGTTGTCTTGTTGATCTCTCATTGTTGTCACGCTGATCTATCATTGCTGTCATGCTGATCTCTCATTGTTGTCATGCTGATCTCCCATTTTTGTCAAGCTGATCTCTCATTGTTGTCATGCTGATCTATCATTGTTGTAATGCTGATCTATCATTGTTGTCTTGCTGATATATCATTGTTGTCATGCTGATCTATCATTGCTGTCATGCTGATCTATCATGGCTGTCATGCTGATCTCTCATTGTTGTCATGCTGATCTCCCATTTTTGTCAAGCTGATCTCCCATTGTTGTCATGCTGATCTCCCCTTGTTGTCATTTTAATCTCTAATTATTGTCATGCTGATCTCCCATTCTTGTCATAATGATCTCTCATTGTTGTCATGCTGATCTATTATTGTTGTCATGCTGATCTCTTATTGTTCTCATGCTGATCTCCCATTGTTGTCATGCTGATCTATCATTGCTGTCATGCTGATCTATCATTGAAGTCATGCTGATCTCTCATTGTTGTCATGCTGATCTCCCATTTTTCTCAAGCTGATCTCTCATTGTTGTCATGTTGATCTCTCATTGTTATCCTGTTCATCTCACATTGTTGTCATGCTGATCTATCACTGTTGTCATGCTGATCTGTCATTGTTGTCATAATGATCTATCGTTTTTGTCATGCTGATCTCTCATTGTTGTCATGCTTATCTCCCATTGTAGTAATGTTTATCTCCCATTGTTGTCTTGTTGATCTCTCATTGTTGTCACGCTGATCTATCATTGCTGTCATGCTGATCTCTCATTGTTGTCATGCTGATCTCCCATTTTTGTCAAGCTGATCTCTCATTGTTGTCATGCTGATCTATCATTGTTGTCATGCTGATCTATCATTGTTGTCTTGCTGATATATCATTGTTGTCATGCTGATCTATCATTGCTGTCATGCTGATCTATCATTGCTGTCATGCTGATCTCTCATTGTTGTCATGCTGATCTCCCATTTTTGTCAAGCTGATCTCTCATTGTTGTCATGTTGATCTCTCATTGTTGTCATGTTGATCTATCACTGTTGTCATGCTGATCTGTCATTGTTGTCTTGTTGATCTCCCAATGTTGTCATGTTGATCTATCGCTGTTGTCATGCTGATCTGTCATTGTTGTCATAATGATCTATCATTTTTGTCATGCTGATCTCTCATTGTTGTCATGCTGATCTCCCATTGTAGTCATGTTGATCTCCCATTGTTGTCTTGTTGATCTCTCATTGTTGTATTGCTGATATATCATTGTTGTCATGCTAACATATTGTTGTTGTCATGCTGATTCCCTTTGTTGTCATGCTGATCTATCATCTTTGTCATGTTGATCTGTCATTGTTGTCATGCTGATCTCTCATTGTTGTCATGCTGATCTGTCATGGTTGTCATGCTGATCTCTGACTGTTGTCATGTTGATCTCTCATTGTCGTCATGTTGATCTCCCATTGTTGTCTCACTAATCTCTCCTTGTTGTCATGTTGATCTCTCATTGTTGTTATGCTGATCTCTCGTTGTTGAAATGCTGAAGAGTCATTGTTTTCATGCTGATCTCTCATTGTTGTCATGTTGATCTCCCATTGTGGTCTTGTTGATCTCCACTTGTTGTCTTGCTGATCTATCATTGCTGTCATGCTGATCTATCATTGTTGTCATGCTAATCTCTCATTGTTGTCATGCTGATCTCTCATTGTTGTCATGCTGATCTGCCATTTTCTTCATGCTGATCTATCATTGTTGTCATGTTGATCTCTCATTGTTATCCTGTTGATCTCACATTGACGTCATACTGATCTCTCATTGTTGTCTTGTTGATCTCCCATTGTGGTCATGTTGATCTCCCTTTGTTGTCATGCTCATCTATCATTGTTGTCACGCTGATCTATCATTGTTGTCATGCTAATCTCTCATTGTTGTCATGCTGATCTCTTATTGTTGTCATGTTGATCTGCCATTTTGTCATGCTGATCTGTCATTGTTGTCACGCCTGATCTATCATTGTTGTCATGTTGATCTCTCATTGTTGTCATGCTGATCTATCATTGTTGTCATGCTAACATTTTGTTGTTCTCATGCTGATTCCCTTTGTTGTCATGCTGATCTATCATCTTTGTCATGCTGATCTGTCATTGTTGTCATGCTGATCTCTCATTGTTGTCATGCTGATCTGTCATGGTTGTCATGCTGATCTCTGACTGTTGTCATGTTGATCTCTCATTGTCGTCATGTTGATCTCCCATTGTTGTCTCACTAGTCTCTCCTTGTTGTCATGTTGATCTCTCATTGTTGTTATGCTGATCTCTCGTTGTTGAAATGCTGAAGAGTCATTGTTTTCATGCTGATCTCTCATTGTTGTCATGTTGATCTCCCATTGTTGTCTTGTTGATCTCCACTTGTTGTCTTGCTGATCTATCATTGCTGTCATGCTGATCTATCATTGTTGTCATGCTAACATTTTGTTGTTCTCATGCTGATTCCCTTTGTTGTCATGCTGATCTATCATCTTTGTCATGCTGATCTGTCATTGTTGTCATGCTGATCTCTCATTGTTGTCATGCTGATCTGTCATGGTTGTCATGCTGATCTCTGACTGTTGTCATGTTGATCTCTCATTGTCGTCATGTTGATCTCCCATTGTTGTCTCACTAATCTCTCCTTGTTGTCATGTTGATCTCTCATTGTTGTTATGCTGATCTCTCGTTGTTGAAATGCTGAAGAGTTATTGTTTTCATGCTGATCTCTCATTGTTGTCATGTTGATCTCCCATTGTTGTCTTGTTGATCTCCACTTGTTGTCTTGCTGATCTATCATTGCTGTCATGCTGATCTATCATTGTTGTCATCCTAATCTCTCATTGTTGTCATGCTGATCTCTCATTGTTGTCATGCTGATCTGCCATTTTTTCATGCTGATCTATCATTGTTGTCATGTTGATCTCTCATTGTTATCCTGTTGATCTCACATTGTTGTCATGCTGATCTCTCATTGTTGTCTTGTTGATCTCCCATTGTGGTCATGTTGATCTCCCTTTGTTGTCATGCTCATCTATCATTGTTGTCACGCTGATATTTCATTGTTGTCATGCTAATTTCTCATTGTTGTCATGCTGATCTCTTATTGTTGTCATGTTGATCTGCCATTTTTGTCTTGCTGATCTGTCATTGTTGTCACGCTGATCTATCATTGTTGTCATGTTGATCTCTCATTGTTGTCATGCTGATCTATCATTGTTGTCATGCTGATCTATCATTGTTTTCTTGCTGATCTGTTATTGTTGTCATGATGATCTGTCATTGTTGTCATGCTGATCTCTCATTGTTGTCATGTTGATCTGCCATTTTTTTCATGCTGATCTATCATTGTTGTCATGTTGATCTCTCATTGTTATCTTGTTGATCTCACATTTTTGTCATGCTGATCTCTCATTGTTGTCTTGTTGATCTCCCATTGTGGTCATGTTGATCTCCCTTTGTTGTCATGCTCATCTATCATTGTTGTCACGCTGATCTATCATTGTTGTCATGCTAATCTCTCATTGTTGTCATGCTGATCTCTTATTGTTGTCATGTTGATCTGCCATTTTTGTCATGCTGATCTGTCATTGTTGTCACGCTGATCTATCATTGTTGTCATGTTGATCTCTCATTGTTGTCATGCTGATCTATCATTGTTGTCATGCTGATCTATCATTGTTTTCTTGCTGATCTGTTATTGTTGTCATGATGATCTCCCATTGTTGTCATGCTGATATATCATTGTTGTCATGCTAACATCTCGTTGTTGTCATGCTGATCTATCATCGTTGTCATGCTGATCTAACATTGTTGTCATGCTGATCTGTTATTGTGTTCATTATGATCTCCCATTGTTGTCATGCTGATCTCCCATTTTTGTCAAGCTGATCTCTCATTGTTGTCATGCTGATCTATCATTGTTGTCATGCTGATCTATCATTGTTGTCTTGCTGATATATCATTGTTGTCATGCTGATCTATCATTGCTGTCATGCTGATCTATCATTGCTGTCATGCTGATCTCTCATTGTTGTCATGCTGATCTCCCATTTTTGTCAAGCTGATCTCTCATTGTTGTCATGTTGATCTCTCATTGTTGTCATGTTGATCTATCACTGTTGTCATGCTGATCTGTCATTGTTGTCTTGTTGATCTCCCAATGTTGTCATGTTGATCTATCGCTGTTGTCATGCTGATCTGTCATTGTTGTCATAATGATCTATCATTTTTGTCATGCTGATCTCTCATTGTTGTCATGCTGATCTCCCATTGTAGTCATGTTGATCTCCCATTGTTGTCTTGTTGATCTCTCATTGTTGTATTGCTGATATATCATTGTTGTCATGCTAACATATTGTTGTTGTCATGCTGATTCCCTTTGTTGTCATGCTGATCTATCATCTTTGTCATGTTGATCTCTCATTGTTGTTATGCTGATCTCTCGTTGTTGAAATGCTGAAGAGTCATTGTTTTCATGCTGATCTCTCATTGTTGTCATGTTGATCTCCCATTGTTGTCTTGTTGATCTCCCATTGTTGTCTTGCTGATCTATCATTGCTGTCATGCTGATCTATCATTGTTGTCATGCTAACATTTTGTTGTTCTCATGCTGATTCCCTTTGTTGTCATGCTGATCTATCATCTTTGTCATGCTGATCTGTCATTGTTGTCATGCTGATCTCTCATTGTTGTCATGCTGATCTGTCATGGTTGTCATGCTGATCTCTGACTGTTGTCATGTTGATCTCTCATTGTCGTCATGTTGATCTCCCATTGTTGTCTCACTAATCTCTCCTTGTTGTCATGTTGATCTCTCATTGTTGTTATGCTGATCTCTCGTTGTTGAAATGCTGAAGAGTCATTGTTTTCATGCTGATCTCTCATTGTTGTCATGTTGATCTCCCATTGTTGTCTTGTTGATCTCCACTTGTTGTCTTGCTGATCTATCATTGCTGTCATGCTGATCTATCATTGTTGTCATGCTAATCTCTCATTGTTGTCATGCTGATCTCTCATTGTTGTCATGCTGATCTGCCATTTTTTCATGCTGATCTATCATTGTTGTCATGTTGATCTCTCATTGTTATCCTGTTGATCTCACATTGTTGTCATGCTGATCTCTCATTGTTGTCTTGTTGATCTCCCATTGTGGTCATGTTGATCTCCCTTTGTTGTCATGCTCATCTATCATTGTTGTCACGCTGATATTTCATTGTTGTCATGCTAATTTCTCATTGTTGTCATGCTGATCTCTTATTGTTGTCATGTTGATCTGCCATTTTTGTCTTGCTGATCTGTCATTGTTGTCACGCTGATCTATCATTGTTGTCATGTTGATCTCTCATTGTTGTCATGCTGATCTATCATTGTTGTCATGCTAACATCTTGTTGTTGTCATGCTGATTCCCTTTGTTGTCATGCTGATCTATCATCTTTGTCATGCTGATCTGTCATTGTTGTCATGCTGATCTCTCGTTGTTGTCATGCTGATCTGTCATGGTTGTCATGCTGATCTCTGACTGTTGTCATGTTGATCTCTCATTGTCGTCATGTTGATCTCCCATTGTTGTCTCACTAATCTCTCCTTGTTGTCATGTTGATCTCTCATTGTTGTTATGCTGATCTCTCGTTGTTGAAATGCTGAAGAGTCATTGTTTTCATGCTGATCTCTCATTGTTGTCATGTTGATCTCCCATTGTTGTCTTGTTGATCTCCACTTGTTGTCTTGCTGATCTATCATTGCTGTCATGCTGATCTATCATTGTTGTCATGCTAATCTCTCATTGTTGTCATGCTGATCTCTCATTGTTGTCATGTTTATCTGCCATTTTTTTCATGCTGATCTATCATTGTTGTCATGTTGATCTCTCATTGTTATCCTGTTGATCTCACATTGTTGTCATGCTGATCTCTCATTGTTGTCTTGTTGATCTCCCATTGTGGTCATGTTGATCTCCTTTGTTGTCATGCTCATCTATCATTGTTGTCACGCTGATATTTCATTGTTGTCATGCTAATTTCTCATTGTTGTCATGCTGATCTCTTATTGTTGTCATGTTGATCTGCCATTTTTGTCTTGCTGATCTGTCATTGTTGTCACGCTGATCTATCATTGTTGTCATGTTGATCTCTCATTGTTGTCATGCTGATCTATCATTGTTGTCATGCTAACATCTTGTTGTTGTCATGCTGATTCCCTTTGTTGTCATGCTGATCTATCATCTTTGTCATGCTGATCTGTCATTGTTGTCATGCTGATCTCTCGTTGTTGTCATGCTGATCTGTCATGGTTGTCATGCCGATCTCTGACTGTTGTCATGTTGATCTCTCATTGTCGTCATGTTGATCTCCCATTGTTGTCTCACTGATCTCTCCTTGTTGTCATGTTGATCTCTCATTGTTGTTATGCTGATCTCTCGTTGTTGAAATGCTGAAGAGTCATTGTTTTCATGCTGATCTCTCATTGTTGTCATGTTGATCTCCCATTGTTGTCTTGTTGATCTCCACTTGTTGTCTTGCTGATCTATCATTGTTGTCATGCTGATCTATCATTGTTGTCATGCTAATCTCTCATTGTTGTCATGCTGATCTCTCATTGTTGTCATGCTGATCTGCCATTTTTTTCATGCTGATCTATCATTGTTGTCATGTTGATCTCTCATTGTTATCCTGTTGATCTCACATTGTTGTCATGCTGATCTCTCATTGTTGTCTTGTTGATCTCCCATTGTGGTCATGTAGATCTCCCTTTGTTGTCATGCTCATCTATCATTGTTGTCACGCTGATCTATCATTGTTGTCATGCTAATCTCTCATTGTTGTCATGCTGATCTCTTATTGTTGTCATGTTGATCTGCCATTTTTGTCATGCCGATCTGTCATTGTTGTCACGCTGATCTATCATTGTTGTCATGTTGATCTCTCATTGTTGTCATGCTGATCTATCATTGTTGTCATGCTGATCTATCATTGTTTTCTTGCTGATCTGTTATTGTTGTCATGATGATCTGTCATTGTTGTCATGCTGATCTCTCATTGTTGTCATGTTGATCTGCCATTTTTTTCATGCTGATCTATCATTGTTGTCATGATGATCTCTCATTGTTATCTTGTTGATCTCACATTGTTGTCATGCTGATCTCTCATTGTTGTCTTGTTGATCTCCCATTGTGGTCATGTTGATCTCCCTTTGTTGTCATGCTCATCTATCATTGTTGTCACGCTGATCTATCATTGTTGTCATGCTAATCTCTCATTGTTGTCATGCTGATCTCTTATTGTTGTCATGTTGATCTGCCATTTTTGTCATGCTGATCTGTCATTGTTGTCACGCTGATCTCTCATTGTTGTCATGTTGATCTCTCATTGTTGTCATGCTGATCTATCATTGTTGTCATGCTGATCTATCATTGTTTTCTTGCTGATCTGTTATTGTTGTCATGATGATCTCCCATTGTTGTCATGCTGATATATCATTGTTGTCATGCTAACATCTCGTTGTTGTCATGCTGATCCATCATCGTTGTCATGCTGATCTAACATTGTTGTCATGCTGATCTGTTATTGTGTTCATTATGATCTCCCATTGTTGTCATGCTGATCTATCGTTGTTGTCATGTTTATCTATCATTGTTTTCATGCTGGTCTATCATTGTTGTCATTCTGATCTCTCATTGTTGTCATGCTGATCTGTTATTGTTGTCATTATGATCTCCCATTGTTGTCATGCTGATCTATCTTTGTTGTCACGCTGATCTATCATTGTTGTCATGTTGATCTCTCATTGTTGTCATGCTGATCTATCATTGTTGTCATGCTGATATATCATTGTTGTCTTTCTGATATATCATTGTTGTCATTCTAACATCTCGTTGTTGTCATGCTTATCTCCCGATGCTGATCTATCATTGTTGTCATGCTTATCTCTTATTGTTGTCATGCTGATCTCCCATTGTTGTCATGCTGATCTCCCATTTTTGTCATGCTGATCTATCATTGTTGTCATGTTGATCTCTCATTGTTATCCTGTTGATCTCACATTGTTGTCATGCTGATCTCTCATTGTTGTCTTCTTTATCTCCCCATTGTTGTCATGTTGATGTCTCGTTGTTGTCATGCTGATCTGTCACTGTTGTCCTGCTGATCTGCCATTGTTATCATGCTTATCTATCATTGTTCTCATGTTTATCTATCATTGTTTTCATGCTGATCTATCATTGTTGTCATGCTGATCTCTCATTGTTGTCATGCTGATCTGTTACTGTTGTCATTATAATCTCCCATTGTTGTCATGCTGATCTATCTTTGTTGTCACGCTGATCTATCATTGTTTTCTTGCTGATCTGTTATTGTTGTCATGATGATCTCCCATTGTTGTCATGCTGATATATCATTGTTGTCATGCTAACATCTCGTTGTTGTTATGCTGATCTCCTGTTGTTGTCATGCTGATCTATCATCGTTGTCATGCTGATCTAACATTGTTGTCATGCTGATCTATGCTGATCTCTTATTGTTGTCTTGATCTCCCATTGTTGTCACGCTGATCTATCATTGTTGTCATGCTGATCTACCATTGTTGGCACGCTGATCTCTCATTTGTTGTCATGCTGATCTCTCATTGTTGTCATGCTGATCTCCAATTCTGTCATGCTGATCTACCATTGTTGTCATGTTGATCTCTCATTGTCATCCTGTTGAACTCACATTGTTGTCATGCTGATCTCTCATTGTTGTCTTGTTGATCTCCCATTTTTGTCATGTTGATCTCCCGTTGTTGTCATGCTGATCTCTCATTGTTGTCATGCTGATCTGTTATTGTTGTCATGAGGATCTCCAATTGTTGTCACGCTAATCTATCATTGTTGTCATATTGATCTCTCATTGTTGTCATGCTGATCTATCATTGTTCTCATGCTGATCTCTTATTGTTGTCTTGATGATCTCCCATTGTTGTCACTCTGATATCTCATTGTTGTCTTGTTGATCTCCCATTTTTGTCATGCTGATCTATCTTTGTTGTCATGCTGATCTATCATTGTTGTCATGCTGATCTATCATTGTTGTCTTGCTGATCTGTTATTGTTGTCATGATGATCTTCCATTGTTGTCATGCTGATATATCATTGTTCTCATGCTAACATCTCGTTGCTGTCATGCTGATCTCCACGTTGTTGTCATGCTGATCTATCATTGTTCTCATGCTGATCTCCCATTGTTGTCATGCTGATCTATCACTGCTGTCATGCTGATCTATTATTGTTGTCATGCTGATCTCTTATTGTTCTCATGCTGATCTCCCATTGTTGTCATGCTGATCTATCATTGCTGTCATGCTGATCTCTCATTGTTGTCATGCTGATCTCTTATTGTTCTCATGCTGATCTCCCATTGTTGTCATGCTGATCTATCATTGCTGTCATGCTGATCTCTCATTGTTGTCATGCTGATCTCCCATTGTTGTCATGCTGATCTATCATTGCTGTCATGCTGATCTATTATTGTTGTCATGCTGATCTATTTTTGTTGTCATGCTGATCTCTTATTGTTCTCATGCTGATCTCCCATTGTTGTCATGCTGATCTATCATTGCTGTCATGCTGATCTCTCATTGTTGTCATGCTGATCTCCCATTTTTGTCAAGCTGATCTCTCATTGTTGTCATGTTGATCTCTCATTGTCGTCATGTTGATCTCCCATTGTTGTCTCACTAATCTCTCCTTGTTGTCATGTTGATCTCTCATTGTTGTTATGCTGATCTCTCGTTGTTGAAATGCTGAAGAGTCATTGTTTTCATGCTGATCTCTCATTGTTGTCATGTTGATCTCCCATTGTTGTCTTGTTGATCTCCACTTGTTGTCTTGCTGATCTATCATTGCTGTCATGCTGATCTATCATTGTTGTCATGCTAATCTCTCATTGTTGTCATGCTGATCTCTCATTGTTGTCATGCTGATCTGCCATTTTTTTCATGCTGATCTATCATTGTTGTCATGTTGATCTCTCATTGTTATCCTGTTGATCTCACATTGTTGTCATGCTGATCTCTCATTGTTGTCTTGTTGATCTCCCATTGTGGTCATGTTGATCTCCCTTTGTTGTCATGCTCATCTATCATTGTTGTCACGCTGATATTTCATTGTTGTCATGCTAATTTCTCATTGTTGTCATGCTGATCTCTTATTGTTGTCATGTTGATCTGCCATTTTTGTCTTGCTGATCTGTCATTGTTGTCACGCTGATCTATCATTGTTGTCATGTTGATCTCTCATTGTTGTCATGCTGATCTATCATTGTTGTCATGCTAACATCTTGTTGTTGTCATGCTGATTCCCTTTGTTGTCATGCTGATCTATCATCTTTGTCATGCTGATCTGTCATTGTTGTCATGCTGATCTCTCGTTGTTGTCATGCTGATCTGTCATGGTTGTCATGCTGATCTCTGACTGTTGTCATGTTGATCTCTCATTGTCGTCATGTTGATCTCCCATTGTTGTCTCACTAATCTCTCCTTGTTGTCATGTTGATCTCTCATTGTTGTTATGCTGATCTCTCGTTGTTGAAATGCTGAAGAGTCATTGTTTTCATGCTGATCTCTCATTGTTGTCATGTTGATCTCCCATTGTTGTCTTGTTGATCTCCACTTGTTGTCTTGCTGATCTATCATTGCTGTCATGCTGATCTATCATTGTTGTCATGCTAATCTCTCATTGTTGTCATGCTGATCTCTCATTGTTGTCATGTTTATCTGCCATTTTTTTCATGCTGATCTATCATTGTTGTCATGTTGATCTCTCATTGTTATCCTGTTGATCTCACATTGTTGTCATGCTGATCTCTCATTGTTGTCTTGTTGATCTCCCATTGTGGTCATGTTGATCTCCCTTTGTTGTCATGCTCATCTATCATTGTTGTCACGCTGATATTTCATTGTTGTCATGCTAATTTCTCATTGTTGTCATGCTGATCTCTTATTGTTGTCATGTTGATCTGCCATTTTGTCTTGCTGATCTGTCATTGTTGTCACGCTGATCTATCATTGTTGTCATGTTGATCTCTCATTGTTGTCATGCTGATCTATCATTGTTGTCATGCTAACATCTTGTTGTTGTCATGCTGATTCCCTTTGTTGTCATGCTGATCTATCATCTTTGTCATGCTGATCTGTCATTGTTGTCATGCTGATCTCTCGTTGTTGTCATGCTGATCTGTCATGGTTGTCATGCCGATCTCTGACTGTTGTCATGTTGATCTCTCATTGTCGTCATGTTGATCTCCCATTGTTGTCTCACTGATCTCTCCTTGTTGTCATGTTGATCTCTCATTGTTGTTATGCTGATCTCTCGTTGTTGAAATGCTGAAGAGTCATTGTTTTCATGCTGATCTCTCATTGTTGTCATGTTGATCTCCCATTGTTGTCTTGTTGATCTCCACTTGTTGTCTTGCTGATCTATCATTGTTGTCATGCTGATCTATCATTGTTGTCATGCTAATCTCTCATTGTTGTCATGCTGATCTCTCATTGTTGTCATGCTGATCTGCCATTTTTTCATGCTGATCTATCATTGTTGTCATGTTGATCTCTCATTGTTATCCTGTTGATCTCACATTGTTGTCATGCTGATCTCTCATTGTTGTCTTGTTGATCTCCCATTGTGGTCATGTAGATCTCCCTTTGTTGTCATGCTCATCTATCATTGTTGTCACGCTGATCTATCATTGTTGTCATGCTAATCTCTCATTGTTGTCATGCTGATCTCTTATTGTTGTCATGTTGATCTGCCATTTTGTCATGCCGATCTGTCATTGTTGTCACGCTGATCTATCATTGTTGTCATGTTGATCTCTCATTGTTGTCATGCTGATCTATCATTGTTGTCATGCTGATCTATCATTGTTTTCTTGCTGATCTGTTATTGTTGTCATGATGATCTGTCATTGTTGTCATGCTGATCTCTCATTGTTGTCATGTTGATCTGCCATTTTTTCATGCTGATCTATCATTGTTGTCATGATGATCTCTCATTGTTATCTTGTTGATCTCACATTGTTGTCATGCTGATCTCTCATTGTTGTCTTGTTGATCTCCCATTGTGGTCATGTTGATCTCCCTTTGTTGTCATGCTCATCTATCATTGTTGTCACGCTGATCTATCATTGTTGTCATGCTAATCTCTCATTGTTGTCATGCTGATCTCTTATTGTTGTCATGTTGATCTGCCATTTTTGTCATGCTGATCTGTCATTGTTGTCACGCTGATCTCTCATTGTTGTCATGTTGATCTCTCATTGTTGTCATGCTGATCTATCATTGTTGTCATGCTGATCTATCATTGTTTTCTTGCTGATCTGTTATTGTTGTCATGATGATCTCCCATTGTTGTCATGCTGATATATCATTGTTGTCATGCTAACATCTCGTTGTTGTCATGCTGATCCATCATCGTTGTCATGCTGATCTAACATTGTTGTCATGCTGATCTGTTATTGTGTTCATTATGATCTCCCATTGTTGTCATGCTGATCTATCGTTGTTGTCATGTTTATCTATCATTGTTTTCATGCTGGTCTATCATTGTTGTCATTCTGATCTCTCATTGTTGTCATGCTGATCTGTTATTGTTGTCATTATGATCTCCCATTGTTGTCATGCTGATCTATCTTTGTTGTCACGCTGATCTATCATTGTTGTCATGTTGATCTCTCATTGTTGTCATGCTGATCTATCATTGTTGTCATGCTGATATATCATTGTTGTCTTTCTGATATATCATTGTTGTCATTCTAACATCTCGTTGTTGTCATGCTTATCTCCCGATGCTGATCTATCATTGTTGTCATGCTTATCTCTTATTGTTGTCATGCTGATCTCCCATTGTTGTCATGCTGATCTCCCATTTTTGTCATGCTGATCTATCATTGTTGTCATGTTGATCTCTCATTGTTATCCTGTTGATCTCACATTGTTGTCATGCTGATCTCTCATTGTTGTCTTCTTTATCTCCCATTGTTGTCATGTTGATGTCTCGTTGTTGTCATGCTGATCTGTCACTGTTGTCCTGCTGATCTGCCATTGTTATCATGCTTATCTATCATTGTTCTCATGTTTATCTATCATTGTTTTCATGCTGATCTATCATTGTTGTCATGCTGATCTCTCATTGTTGTCATGCTGATCTGTTACTGTTGTCATTATAATCTCCCATTGTTGTCATGCTGATCTATCTTTGTTGTCACGCTGATCTATCATTGTTTTCTTGCTGATCTGTTATTGTTGTCATGATGATCTCCCATTGTTGTCATGCTGATATATCATTGTTGTCATGCTAACATCTCGTTGTTGTTATGCTGATCTCCTGTTGTTGTCATGCTGATCTATCATCGTTGTCATGCTGATCTAACATTGTTGTCATGCTGATCTATGCTGATCTCTTATTGTTGTCTTGATCTCCCATTGTTGTCACGCTGATCTATCATTGTTGTCATGCTGATCTACCATTGTTGGCACGCTGATCTCTCATTTGTTGTCATGCTGATCTCTCATTGTTGTCATGCTGATCTCCAATTCTGTCATGCTGATCTACCATTGTTGTCATGTTGATCTCTCATTGTCATCCTGTTGAACTCACATTGTTGTCATGCTGATCTCTCATTGTTGTCTTGTTGATCTCCCATTTTTGTCATGTTGATCTCCCGTTGTTGTCATGCTGATCTCTCATTGTTGTCATGCTGATCTGTTATTGTTGTCATGAGGATCTCCAATTGTTGTCACGCTAATCTATCATTGTTGTCATATTGATCTCTCATTGTTGTCATGCTGATCTATCATTGTTCTCATGCTGATCTCTTATTGTTGTCTTGATGATCTCCCATTGTTGTCACTCTGATATCTCATTGTTGTCTTGTTGATCTCCCATTTTTGTCATGCTGATCTATCTTTGTTGTCATGCTGATCTATCATTGTTGTCATGCTGATCTATCATTGTTGTCTTGCTGATCTGTTATTGTTGTCATGATGATCTTCCATTGTTGTCATGCTGATATATCATTGTTCTCATGCTAACATCTCGTTGCTGTCATGCTGATCTCCCGTTGTTGTCATGCTGATCTATCATTGTTCTCATGCTGATCTCCCATTGTTGTCATGCTGATCTATCACTGCTGTCATGCTGATCTATTATTGTTGTCATGCTGATCTCTTATTGTTCTCATGCTGATCTCCCATTGTTGTCATGCTGATCTATCATTGCTGTCATGCTGATCTCTCATTGTTGTCATGCTGATCTCTTATTGTTCTCATGCTGATCTCCCATTGTTGTCATGCTGATCTATCATTGCTGTCATGCTGATCTCTCATTGTTGTCATGCTGATCTCCCATTGTTGTCATGCTGATCTATCATTGCTGTCATGCTGATCTATTATTGTTGTCATGCTGATCTATTTTTGTTGTCATGCTGATCTCTTATTGTTCTCATGCTGATCTCCCATTGTTGTCATGCTGATCTCCCATTGTTGTCATGCTGATCTATCATTGCTGTCATGCTGATCTCTCATTGTTGTCATGCTGATCTCCCATTTTTGTCAAGCTGATCTCTCATTGTTGTCATGTTGATCTCTCATTGTTGTCATGTTGATCTATCACTGTTGTCATGCTGATCTGTCATTGTTGTCTTGTTGATCTCCCATTGTTGTCATGTTGATCTATCACTGTTGTCATGCTGATCTGTCATTGTTGTCATAATGATCTATCATTTTTGTCATGCTGATCTCTCATTGTTGTCATGCTGATCTCCCATTGTTTTCATGTTGATCTCCCATTGTTGTCATGCTGATATATCATTGTTGTCATGCTGATCTATCATTGTCGTCATGCTGATCTGTAATTGTTGTCATGCTGATCTCCCATTTTTGTCATGCTGATCTACCATTGTTGTCATGTTGATCTCTCATTGTCATCCTGTTGAACTCACATTGTTGTCATGCTGATCTCTCATTGTTGTCTTGTTGATCTCCCGTTTTTGTCATGTTGATCTCCCGTTGTTGTCATGCTGATCTCTCATTGTTGTCATGCTGATCTGTTATTGTTGTCATGAGGATCTCCCATTGTTGTCATGCTGATCTATCATTGTTGTCACGCTAATCTATCATTGTTGTCATATTGATCTCTCGTTGTTGTCATGCTGATCTATCATTGTTCTCATGCTGATCTCTTATTGTTGTCTTGATGATCTCCCATTGTTGTCACTCTGATATCTCATTGTTGTCTTGTTGATCTCCCATTTTTGTCATGCTGATCTATCTTTGTTGTCACGCTGATCTATCATTGTTGTCATGCTGATCTATCATTGTTGTCATGCTGATCTATCATTGTTGTCTTGCTGATCTGTTATTGTTGTCATGATGATCTTCCATTGTTGTCATGCTGATATATCATTGTTCTCATGCTAACATCTCGTTGCTGTCATGCTGATCTCCCGTTGTTGTCATGCTGATCTATCATTGTTCTCATGCTGATCTCCCATTGTTGTCATGCTGATCTATCATTGCTGTCATGCTGATCTATTATTGTTGTCATGCTGATCTCTTATTGTTCTCATGCTGATCTCCCATTGTTGTCATGCTGATCTTTCATTGCTGTCATGCTGATCTATCATTGCTGTCATGCTGATCTCTCATTGTTGTCATGCTGATCTCCCATTTTTGTCAAGCTGATCTCTCATTGTTGTCATGTTGATCTCTCATTGTTGTCATGTTGATCTATCACTGTTGTCATGCTGATCTGTCATTGTTGTCTTGTTGATCTCCCATTGTTGTCATGTTGATCTATCATTGTTCTCATGCTAACATCTCGTTGCTGTCATGCTGATCTCCCTTTGTTGTCATGCTGATCTATCATTGTTCTCATGCTGATCTCCCATTGTTGTCATGCTGATCTATCATTGCTGTCATGCTGATCTATTATTGTTGTCATGCTGATCTCTTATTGTTCTCATGCTGATCTCCCATTGTTGTCATGCTGATCTATCATTGCTGTCATGCTGATCTATCATTGCTGTCATGCTGATCTCCCATTGTTGTCATGCTGATCTCCCATTTTTGTCAAGCTGATCTCTCATTGTTGTCATGTTGATCTCTCATTGTTGTCATGTTGATCTATCACTGTTGTCATGCTGATCTGTCATTGTTGTCTTGTTGATCTCCCATTGTTGTCATGTTGATCTATCACTGTTGTCATGCTGATCTGTCATTGTTGTCATAATGATCTATCATTTTTGTCATGCTGATCTCTCATTGTTGTCATGCTGATCTCCCATTGTAGTCATGTTGATCTCCCATTGTTGTCTTGTTGATCTCTCATTGTTGTATTGCTGATCTATCATTGTTGTCATGCTGGTCTATCATTGTTGTCATGCTGATCTATCATTGTTTTCTTGCTGATCTGTTATTGTTGTCATGATGATCTCCCGTTGTTGTCATGCTGATATATCATTGTTGTCATGCTAACATCTCGTTGTTGTCATGCTGATCTCCCATTGTTGTCACGCTGATCTATCATTGTTGTCATGCTGATCTACCTTTGTTGTCACGCTGATCTCTCATTGTTGTCATGCTTATCTCCAATTTTTGTCAAGCTTATCTACCATTGTTGTCATGCTGATCTCCGACTGTTGTCATGTTGATCTCTAATTGTTATCATGTTGATCTTCCATTGTTGTCATGCTGATCTATCAATATTGTCACGCTGAACTGTCATTGTTGTCATGCTGATCTCTAATTGTTGTCATGCTGATCTCTCATTGTTGTCTTGTCGATCTCCCATTGTTTTCATGTTGATCTCCCATTGTTGTCATGCTGATCCATCATTGTTGTCATGCTTATCTATCATTGTCGTCATGCTGATCTGTAATTGTTGTTATGCTGATCTCCCATTTTTGTCATGCTGATCTACCATTGTTGTCATGTTGATCTCTCATTGTCATCCTGTTGAACTCACATTGTTGTCATGCTGATCTCTCATTGTTGTCTTGTTGATCTCCCATTTTTGTCATGTTGATCTCCCGTTGTTGTCATGCTGATCTCTCATTGTTGTCATGCTGATCTGTTATTGTTGTCATGAGGATCTCCCATTGTTGTCATGCTGATCTATCATTGTTGTCACGCTAATCTATCATTGTTGTCATATTGATCTCTCATTGTTGTCATGCTGATCTGTCATTGTTCTCATGCTGATCTCTTATTGTTGTCTTGATGATCTCCCATTGTTGTCACTCTGATATCTCATTGTTGTCTTGTTGATCTCCCATTTTTGTCATGCTGATCTATCTTTGTTGTCACGCTGATCTATCATTGTTGTCATGCTGATCTATCATTGTTGTCATGCTGATCTATCATTGTTGTCTTGCTGATCTCTCATTTTTGTCATGTTGATCTCCCGATGTTGTCATGCTGATCTCTCATTTTTGTCATGCTGATCTACCATTGTTGTCATGTTGATCTCTCATTGTTATCCTGTTGAACTCACATTGTTTTCATGCTGATCTCTCATTGTTGTCATGTTGATCTCCCATTTTTGTCATGTTGATCTCCCGTTGTTGTCATGCTGATCTCTCATTGTTGTCATGCTGATCTCTCATTGTTGTCTTGTCGATCTCCCATTGTTTTCATGTTGATCTCCCGTTGTTGTCATGCTGATCCATCATTGTTGTCATGCTGATCTGTAAATGTTGTCATGCTGATCTCCCATTTTTGTCATGCTGATCTACCATTGTTGTCATGTTGATCTCTCATTGTCATCCTGTTGAACTCACACTGTTGTCATGCTGATCTCTCATTGTTGTCTTGTTGATCTCCCATTGTTGTCATGCTGATCTCTCATTGTTGTCATACTGATCTGTTATTGTTGTCATGAGGATCTCCCATTGTTGTCACGCTAATCTATCATTGTTGTCATGTTGATCTCTCATTGTTGTCATGCTGATAAATCATTGTTCTCATGCTGATCTATCATTGTTGTCATGCTGATCTACCATTGTCGTCATGCTGATCTGTTATTGTTGTCATGCTGATCTCTCATTGTTGTCTTGTTGATCTCCCATTGTTGTCATGCTGATCTGTTATTGTTGTCATGAGGATCTCCCATTGTTGTCACGCTAATCTATCATTGTTGTCATATTGATCTCTCATTGTTGTCATGCTGATCTATCATTTGTTCTCATGCTGATCTCTTTATTGTTGTCTTGATGATCTCCCATTGTTGTCACATTGATCTATCATTGTTGTCATGCTGATCTACCATTGTCGTCATGCTGATCTGTTATTGTTGTCATGCTGATCTCCCATTTTTGTCATGCTGATCTACCATTGTTGTCATGTTGATCTCTCATTGTCATCCTGTTGAACTCACATTGTTGTCATGCTGATCTTTCATTGTTGTCTTGTTTATCTCCCATTGTTGTCATGCTGATCTCTCATTGTTGTCATGCTGATCTGTTATTGTTGTAATGAGGATCTCCCATTGTTGTCATGCTGATCTATCATTGTTGTCACGCTAATCTATCATTGTTGTCATATTGATCTCTCATTGTTGTCATGCTGATCTATCATTGTTCTCACTCTGATATCTCATTGTTGTCTTGTTGATCTCCCATTTTTGTCATGCTGATCTATCTTTGTTGTCTCGCTGATCTATCATTGTTGTCATGCTGATCTATCATTGTTGTCATGCTAATCTATCATTGTTGTCTTGCTGATCTGTTATTGTTGTCATGCTGATATATCATTGTTCTCATGCTAACATCTCGTTGTTGTCATGCTGATCTCCCATTGTTGTCATGCTGATCTCTGACTGTTGTCATGTTGATATCTCATTGTTGTCATGCTGATCTACCATTTTTGTCACGCTGATCTCTCATTGTTGTCATGCTGATCTTCAATTTTTTAATGCTGATCTATCATTGTTTTCTAGCTGATTTATATTTGTTGTCATGCTGATCTATCATTGTTGTCATGCTGATCTATAATTGTTGTCATGCTGATCTCTAATTGTTGTCATGCTGATCTCTCATTGTTGTCTTGTCAAAATCCCATTGTTGATCCCCCACTGTTGTCATGCTGATCTATCATTGTCGTCACGCTGATCTGTCATTGTTTTCATGTTGATCTCCCATTGTTGTCATGCTGATCTATCATTGTTGTCATGCTGATCCATCATTGTTGTCATGCTGATCTATCATTGTCGTCATGCTGATCTGTTATTGTTGTCATGCTGATCTCCCATTTTTGTCATGCTGATCTACCATTGTTGTCATGTTGATCTCTCATTGTTATCCTGTTGAACTCACATTGTTGTCATGCTGATCTCTCGTTGTTGTCTTGTTGATCTCCCATTTTTGTCATGTTGATCTCCCGTTGTTGTCATGCTGATCTCTCATTGTTGTCATGCTGATCTGTTATTGTTGTCATGAGGATCTCCCATTGTTGTCATGCTGATCTATCATTGTTGTCACGCTAATCTATCATTGTTGTCATATTGATCTCTCATTGTTGTCATGCTGATCGTTCACTGTTGTCCTGCTGATCTGCCATTGTTATCATACTTATCTATCATTGTTGTCATGTTTATCTATCATTGATTTCATGCTGATCTATCATTGTTGTCATGCTGATCTCTCATTGTTGTCATGCTGATCTGTTACTGTTGTCATTATAATCTCCCATTGTTGTCATGCTGATCTATCTTTGTTGTCACGCTGATCTATCATTGTTGTCATGTTGATCTCTCATTGTTGTCATGCTGATCTATCATTGTTGTCATGCTGATCTATCATTGTTTTCTTGCTGATCTGTTATTGTTGTCATGATGATCTCCCATTGTTGTTATGCTGATATATCATTGTTGTCATGCTAACATCTCGTTGTTGTCATGCTGATCTCCTGTTGTTGTCATGCTGATCTATCATCGTTGTCATGCTGATCTAACATTGTTGTCATACTGATCTATGCTGATCTCTTATTGTTGTCTTGATCTCCCATTGTTGTCACGCTGATCTATCATTGTTGTCATGCTGATCTACCATTGTTGGCACGCTGATCTCTCATTTGTTGTCATGCTGATCTCTCATTGTTGTCATGCTGATCTCCAATTCTGTCATGCTTATCTACCATTGTTGTCATGCTGATCTCCGACTGTTGTCATGTTGATCTCTAATTGTTATCATGTTGATCTCCATTGTTGTCATGCTGATCTATCAATATTGTCACGCTGATCTGTCATTGTTTTCATGTTGATCTCCCATTGTTGTCATGCTGATCTATCATTGTTGTCATGCTGATCCATCATTGTTGTCATGCTGATCTATCATTGTCGTCATGCTGATCTGTTATTGTTGTCATGCTGATCTCCCATTTTTGTCATGCTGATCTACCATTGTTGTCATGTTGATCTCTCATTGTTATCCTGTTGAACTCACATTGTTGTCATGCTTATCTCTCGTTGTTGTCTTGTTGATCTCCCATTTTTGTCATGTTGATCTCTCATTGTTGTCATGCTGATCTGTTATTGTTGTCATGAGGATCTCCCATTGTTGTCATGCTGATCTATCATTGTTGTCACGCTAATCTATCATTGTTGTCATATTGATCTATCATTGTTGTCTTGTTGATCTCCCATTTTGGTCATGCTGATCTATCTTTGTTGTCACGCTGATCTATAATTGTTGTCATGCTGATCTCCCATTGTTGTCATGCTGATCTCTCATTGTTGTCATGCTGATCTGTTATTGTTGTCATGAGGATCTCCCATTGTTGTCACGCTAATCTATCATTGTTGTCATGTTGATCTCTCATTGTTGTCATGCTGATAAATCATTGTTCTCATGCTGATCTATCATTGTTGTCATGCTGATCTACCATTGTCGTCATGCTGATCTGTTATTGTTGTCATGCTGATCTCCCATTTTTGTCATGCTGATCTACCATTGTTGTCATGTTGATCTCTCATTGTCATCCTGTTGAACTCACATTGTTGTCATGCTGATCTCTCATTGTTGTCTTGTTGATCTCCCATTGTTGTCATGCTTATCTCTCATTGTTGTCATGCTGATCTGTTATTGTTGTCATGAGGATCTCCCATTGTTGTCATGCTGATCTATCATTGTTGTCACGCTAATCTATCATTGTTGTCATATTGATCTCTCATTGTTGTCATGCTGATCTATCATTGTTCTCACTCTGATATCTCATTGTTGTCTTGTTGATCTCCCATTTTTGTCATGCTGATCTATCTTTGTTGTCTCGCTGATCTATCATTGTTGTCATGCTGATCTATCATTGTTGTCATGCTGATCTATCATTGTTTTCTTGCTGATCTGTTATTGTTGTCATGATGATCTCCCATTGTTGTCATGCTGATATATCATTGTTGTCATGCTAACATCTCGTTGTTGTCATGCTGATCTCCTGTTGTTGTCATGCTGATCTATCATCGTTGTCATGCTGATCTAACATTGTTGTCATACTGATCTATGCTGATCTCTTATTGTTGTCTTGATCTCCCATTGTTGTCACGCTTTTCTATCATTGTTGTCATGCTGATCTCTCATTGTTGTCATGCTGATCTCCAATTCTTGTCATGCTTATCTACCATTGTTGTCATGCTGATCTCCGACTGTTGTCACGCTGATCTCTAATTGTTATCCTGTTGATCTCCCATTGTTGTCATGCTGATCTATCAATATTGTCACGCTGATCTGTCATTGTTTTCATGTTGATCTCCCATTGTTGTCATGCTGATCTATCATTGTTGTCATGCTGATCCATCATTGTTGTCATGCTGATCTATCATTGTCGTCATGCTGATCTGTTATTGTTGTCATGCTGATCTCCCATTTTTGTCATGCTGATCTACCATTGTTGTCATGTTGATCTCTCATTGTTATCCTGTTGAACTCACATTGTTGTCATGCTGATCTCTCGTTGTTGTCTTGTTGATCTCCCATTTTTGTCATGTTGATCTCCGTTGTTGTCATGCTGATCTCTCATTGTTGTCATGCTGATCTGTTATTGTTGTCATGAGGATCTCCCATTGTTGTCATGCTGATCTATCATTGTTGTCACGCTAATCTATCATTGTTGTCATATTGATCTCTCATTGTTGTCATGCTGATCGTTCACTGTTGTCCTGCTGATCTGCCATTGTTATCATACTTATCTATCATTGTTGTCATGTTTATCTATCATTGATTTCATGCTGATCTATCATTGTTGTCATGCTGATCTCTCATTGTTGTCATGCTGATCTGTTACTGTTGTCATTATAATCTCCCATTGTTGTCATGCTGATCTATCTTTGTTGTCACGCTGATCTATCATTGTTGTCATGTTGATCTCTCATTGTTGTCATGCTGATCTATCATTGTTGTCATGCTGATCTATCATTGTTTTCTTGCTGATCTGTTATTGTTGTCATGATGATCTCCCATTGTTGTTATGCTGATATATCATTGTTGTCATGCTAACATCTCGTTGTTGTCATGCTGATCTCCTGTTGTTGTCATGCTGATCTATCATCGTTGTCATGCTGATCTAACATTGTTGTCATACTGATCTATGCTGATCTCTTATTGTTGTCTTGATCTCCCATTGTTGTCACGCTGATCTATCATTGTTGTCATGCTGATCTACCATTGTTGGCACGCTGATCTCTCATTTGTTGTCATGCTGATCTCTCATTGTTGTCATGCTGATCTCCAATTCTGTCATGCTTATCTACCATTGTTGTCATGCTGATCTCCGACTGTTGTCATGTTGATCTCTAATTGTTATCATGTTGATCTCCCATTGTTGTCATGCTGATCTATCAATATTGTCACGCTGATCTGTCATTGTTTTCATGTTGATCTCCCATTGTTGTCATGCTGATCTATCATTGTTGTCATGCTGATCCATCATTGTTGTCATGCTGATCTATCATTGTCGTCATGCTGATCTGTTATTGTTGTCATGCTGATCTCCCATTTTTGTCATGCTGATCTACCATTGTTGTCATGTTGATCTCTCATTGTTATCCTGTTGAACTCACATTGTTGTCATGCTTATCTCTCGTTGTTGTCTTGTTGATCTCCCATTTTTGTCATGTTGATCTCTCATTGTTGTCATGCTGATCTGTTATTGTTGTCATGAGGATCTCCCATTGTTGTCATGCTGATCAATCATTGTTGTCACGCTAATCTATCATTGTTGTCATATTGATCTATCATTGTTGTCTTGTTGATCTCCCATTTTGGTCATGCTGATCTATCTTTGTTGTCACGCTGATCTATAATTGTTGTCATGCTGATCTCCCATTGTTGTCATGCTGATCTCTCATTGTTGTCATGCTGATCTGTTATTGTTGTCATGAGGATCTCCCATTGTTGTCACGCTAATCTATCATTGTTGTCATGTTGATCTCTCATTGTTGTCATGCTGATAAATCATTGTTCTCATGCTGATCTATCATTGTTGTCATGCTGATCTACCATTGTCGTCATGCTGATCTGTTATTGTTGTCATGCTGATCTCCCATTTTTGTCATGCTGATCTACCATTGTTGTCATGTTGATCTCTCATTGTCATCCTGTTGAACTCACATTGTTGTCATGCTGATCTCTCATTGTTGTCTTGTTGATCTCCCATTGTTGTCATGCTTATCTCTCATTGTTGTCATGCTGATCTGTTATTGTTGTCATGAGGATCTCCCATTGTTGTCATGCTGATCTATCATTGTTGTCACGCTAATCTATCATTGTTGTCATATTGATCTCTCATTGTTGTCATGCTGATCTATCATTGTTCTCACTCTGATATCTCATTGTTGTCTTGTTGATCTCCCATTTTTGTCATGCTGATCTATCTTTGTTGTCTCGCTGATCTATCATTGTTGTCATGCTGATCTATCATTGTTGTCATGCTGATCTATCATTGTTTTCTTGCTGATCTGTTATTGTTGTCATGATGATCTCCCATTGTTGTCATGCTGATATATCATTGTTGTCATGCTAACATCTCGTTGTTGTCATGCTGATCTCCTGTTGTTGTCATGCTGATCTATCATCGTTGTCATGCTGATCTAACATTGTTGTCATACTGATCTATGCTGATCTCTTATTGTTGTCTTGATCTCCCATTGTTGTCACGCTTTTCTATCATTGTTGTCATGCTGATCTCTCATTGTTGTCATGCTGATCTCCAATTCTGTCATGCTTATCTACCATTGTTGTCATGCTGATCTCCGACTGTTGTCACGTTGATCTCTAATTGTTATCCTGTTGATCTCCCATTGTTGTCATGCTGATCTATCAATATTGTCACGCTGATCTGTCATTGTTTTCATGTTGATCTCCCATTGTTGTCATGCTGATCTATCATTGTTGTCATGCTGATCCATCATTGTTGTCATGCTGATCTATCATTGTCGTCATGCTGATCTGTTATTGTTGTCATGCTGATCTCCCATTTTTGTCATGCTGATCTACCATTGTTGTCATGTTGATCTCTCATTGTTATCCTGTTGAACTCACATTGTTGTCATGCTGATCTCTCGTTGTTGTCTTGTTGATCTCCCATTTTTGTCATGTTGATCTCCCGTTGTTGTCATGCTGATCTCTCATTGTTGTCATGCTGATCTGATATTTTTGTCATGAGGATCTCCAATTGTTGTCATGCTGATCTATCATTGTTGTCACGCTAATCTATCATTGTTGTCATATTGATCTCTCATTGTTGTCATGCTGATAAATCATTGTTCTCATGCTGATCTCTTATTGTTGTCTTGATGATCTCCCATTGTTGTCACATTGATCTATCATTGTTGTCATGCTGATCTACCATTGGCGTCATGCTGATCTGTAATTGTTGTCATGCTGATCTCCCATTTTTGTCATGCTGATCTACCATTGTTGTCATGTTGATCTCTCATTGTCATCCTGTTGAACTCACACTGTTGTCATGCTGATCTCTCATTGTTGTCTTGTTGATCTCCCATTGTTGTCATGCTGATCTCTCATTGTTGTCATGCTGATCTGTTATTGTTGTCATGAGGATCTCCCATTGTTGTCACGCTAATCTATCATTGTTGTCATGTTGATCTCTCATTGTTGTCATGCTGATAAATCATTGTTCTCATGCTGATCTATCATTGTTGTCATGCTGATCTACCATTGTCGTCATGCTGATCTGTTATTGTTGTCATGCTGATCTCTCATTGTTGTCTTGTTGATCTCCCATTGTTGTCATGCTGATCTGTTATTGTTGTCATGAGGATCTCCCATTGTTGTCACGCTAATCTATCATTGTTGTCATATTGATCTCTCATTGTTGTCATGCTGATCTATCATTTGTTCTCATGCTGATCTCTTATTGTTGTCTTGATGATCTCCCATTGTTGTCACATTGATCTATCATTGTTGTCATGCTGATCTACCATTGTCGTCATGCTGATCTGTTATTGTTGTCATGCTGATCTCCCATTTTTGTCATGCTGATCTACCATTGTTGTCATGTTGATCTCTCATTGTCATCCTGTTGAACTCACATTGTTGTCATGCTGATCTCTCATTGTTGTCTTGTTTATCTCCCATTGTTGTCATGCTGATCTCTCATTGTTGTCATGCTGATCTGTTATTGTTGTAATGAGGATCTCCCATTGTTGTCATGCTGATCTATCATTGTTGTCACGCTAATCTATCATTGTTGTCATATTGATCTCTCATTGTTGTCATGCTGATCTATCATTGTTCTCACTCTGATATCTCATTGTTGTCTTGTTGATCTCCCATTTTTGTCATGCTGATCTATCTTTGTTGTCTCGCTGATCTATCATTGTTGTCATGCTGATCTATCATTGTTGTCACGCTAATCTATCATTGTTGTCTTGCTGATCTGTTATTGTTGTCATGCTGATATATCATTGTTCTCATGCTAACATCTCGTTGTTGTCATGCTGATCTCCCATTGTTGTCATGCTGATCTCTGACTGTTGTCATGTTGATATCTCATTGTTGTCATGCTGATCTACCATTTTTGTCACGCTGATCTCTCATTGTTGTCATGCTGATCTCCAATTTTTGTCATGCTGATCTATCATTGTTTTCTAGCTGATTTATATTTGTTGTCATGCTGATCTATCATTGTTGTCATGCTGATCTATAATTGTTGTCATGCTGATCTCTAATTGTTGTCATGCTGATCTCTCATTGTTGTCTTGTCAAAATCCCATTGTTGATCCCCCACTGTTGTCATGCTGATCTATCATTGTCGTCACGCTGATCTGTCATTGTTTTCATGTTGATCTCCCATTGTTGTCATGCTGATCTATCATTGTTGTCATGCTGATCCATCGGTGTTGTCATGCTGATCTCCCATTTTTGTCATGCTGATCTACCATTGTTGTCATGTTGATCTCTCATTGTTATCCTGTTGAACTCACATTGTTGTCATGCTGATCTCTCGTTGTTGTCTTGTTGATCTCCCATTTTTGTCATGTTGATCTCCCGTTGTTGTCATGCTGATCTCTCATTGTTGTCATGCTGATCTGTTATTGTTGTCATGAGGATCTCCCATTGTTGTCATGCTGATCTATCATTGTTGTCACGCTAATCTATCATTGTTGTCATATTGATCTCTCATTGTTGTCATGCTGATCTTTTACTGTTGTCCTGCTGATCTGCCATTGTTATCATACTTATCTATCATTGTTGTCATGTTTATCTATCATTGATTTCATGCTGATCTATCATTGTTGTCATGCTGATCTCTCATTGTTGTCATGCTGATCTATCATTGTTGTCATGCTGATCTATCATTGTTTTCTTGCTGATCTGTTATTGTTGTCATGATGATCTCCCATTGTTGTTATGCTGATATATCATTGTTGTCATGCTAACATCTCGTTGTTGTCATGCTGATCTCCTGTTGTTGTCATGCTGATCTATCATCGTTGTCATGCTGATCTAACATTGTTGTCATACTGATCTATGCTGATCTCTTATTGTTGTCTTGATCTCCCATTGTTGTCACGCTGATCTATCATTGTTGTCATGCTGATCTACCATTGTTGGCACGCTGATCTCTCATTTGTTGTCATGCTGATCTCTCATTGTTGTCATGCTGATCTCCAATTCTGTCATGCTTATCTACCATTGTTGTCATGCTGATCTCCGACTGTTGTCATGTTGATCTCTAATTGTTATCATGTTGATCTCCCATTGTTGTCATGCTGATCTATCAATATTGTCACGCTGATCTGTCATTGTTTTCATGTTGATCTCCCATTGTTGTCATGCTGATCTATCATTGTTGTCATGCTGATCCATCATTGTTGTCATGCTGATCTATCATTGTCGTCATGCTGATCTGTTATTGTTGTCATGCTGATCTCCCATTTTTGTCATGCTGATCTACCATTGTTGTCATGTTGATCTCTCATTGTTATCCTGTTGAACTCACATTGTTGTCATGCTTATCTCTCGTTGTTGTCTTGTTGATCTCCCATTTTTGTCATGTTGATCTCCCGTTGTTGTCATGCTGATCTCTCATTGTTGTCATGCTGATCTGTTATTGTTGTCATGAGGATCTCCCATTGTTGTCATGCTGATCTATCATTGTTGTCACGCTAATCTATCATTGTTGTCATATTGATCTATCATTGTTGTCTTGTTGATCTCCCATTTTGGTCATGCTGATCTATCTTTGTTGTCACGCTGATCTATCATTGTTGTCATGCTGATCTCCCATTGTTGTCATGCTGATCTCTCATTGTTGTCATGCTGATCTGTTATTGTTGTCATGAGGATCTCCCATTGTTGTCACGCTAATCTATCATTGTTGTCATGTTGATCTCTCATTGTTGTCATGCTGATAAATCATTGTTCTCATGCTGATCTATCATTGTTGTCATGCTGATCTACCATTGTCGTCATGCTGATCTGTTATTGTTGTCATGCTGATCTCCCATTTTTGTCATGCTGATCTACCATTGTTGTCATGTTGATCTCTCATTGTCATCCTGTTGAACTCACATTGTTGTCATGCTGATCTCTCATTGTTGTCTTGTTGATCTCCCATTGTTGTCATGCTTATCTCTCATTGTTGTCATGCTGATCTGTTATTGTTGTCATGAGGATCTCCCATTGTTGTCATGCTGATCTATCATTGTTGTCACGCTAATCTATCATTGTTGTCATATTGATCTCTCATTGTTGTCATGCTGATCTATCATTGTTCTCACTCTGATATCTCATTGTTGTCTTGTTGATCTCCCATTTTTGTCATGCTGATCTATCTTTGTTGTCTCGCTGATCTATCATTGTTGTCATGCTGATCTATCATTGTTGTCATGCTGATCTATCATTGTTGTCTTGCTGATCTGTTATTGTTGTCATTATGATCTTCCATTGTTGTCATGCTGATATATCATTGTTCTCATGCTAACATCTCGTTGTTGTCATGCTGATCTCCCGTTGTTGTCATGCTGATCTATCATCGTTGTCATGCTGATCTCCCATTGTTGTCATGCTGATCTCTGACTGTTGTCATGTTGATATCTCATTGTTGTCATGCTGATCTACCATTTTTGTCACGCTGATCTCTCATTGTTGTCATGCTGATCTCCAATTTTTGTCATGCTGATCTATCATTGTTTTCTAGCTGATTTATATTTGTTGTCATGCTGATCTATCATTGTTGTCATGCTGATCTATCATTGTTGTCATGCTGATCTATAATTGTTGTCATGCTGATCTCTAATTGTTGTCATGCTGATCTCTCATTGTTGTCTTGTCAAAATCCCATTGTTGATCCCCCGCTGTTGTCATGCTGATCTATCATTGTCGTCATGCTGATCCATTATTGTTGTCATGCTGATCTACCATTGTCGTCATGCTGATCTATCATTGTTGTCATGCTGATCTCTCATTGTTGTCATGCTGATCTCCAATTTTTGTCATGCTGATCTCCGATTGTTGTCATGTTGATCTCCCATTGTTGTCATACTGATCTATCATTGTTGTCATGCTGATCTATCATTGTTGTCATGTTGATTTCCCAATGTTGTCATGCTGATCTCTCATTGTTTTCTAGCTGATTTATATTTGTTGTCATGCTGATCTATCATTGTTGTCATGCTGATCTATCATTGTTGTCATGCTGATCTCTAATTGTTGTCATGCTTATCTCTCATTGTTGTCTTGTCAAAATCCCATTGTTGATCCCCACTGTTGTCATGCTGATCTATCATTGTCGTCATGCTGATCCATCATTGTTGTCATGCTGTTCTCTCATTGTAGTCTTGTTGATCTCCCGTTGTTGTCATGTTTATCTCCCATTGTTGTCATGCTGATCTATCATTGCTGAGTGAATTGAGCAGTCATCTGATAATTACTTAAATAGGAGTATATGTAGTGTTTCTGACACGTGAGAATCAGTTCCCTATAGTAACACACATAGCTTTGAGATTCAAAGGCAAATGTGCTGTGTGTGTGTGTGTGTTTGTGTGTGTATTTAAGATTGGTGTGTGCTTTTGTGTGTGTGTGTGTGTGTGTAGGATCGGTGTGTGTGCGTATAGGATCAGGGAGGCGAAACACACTGCTAATTGCTATCTAGGCCACAGACTGGTAACAGCAGGCTACGTCTGCACACTGTGACCGATGGGATAAACACACAAACAGAGAGATTCACCCGAGGACCAGAGATACAAAAACAACAACCTGAGAGCAAAGGAGATTAATCAAACCTGTGTGTGGAGCTTTTGTGAATACTGAAGGTAGTATTCTTTGTGTGCCTGTGTGTTTGCTTTTGCTAAGCAGAATGAATGCTATGTTCTTGGCTATATTCTTTGCTATGTCAAATCAAATCAAAATCAAATCATGTATGTTCCCATCCATGATTACTCCATTAATGTTTGTACATTATACACAGAATTTATGCCAATATTTGAGGTGAGAGACAATAATGAATAGATTTTGATGACACCTAGTTTTTGTCTCTATCTCTGTGTACTGTATTGCTTGTTCTATAATTGCACAGTTGCTGTGGGTGAGTAGTTGTAGGTCAAACAGATACCGTCTGACTGGACTCAGTAGATATTTACCTCATGGAGTCACCTTTGACAAGAGCATCTGCTAAAGCAAAATAATAATTTGCCAGAGTGCAGGCATTTTTTTTCTCTCTCTCTCTCTCTCTCTCTCTCTCTCTCTCTCTCTCTCTCTCTCTCTCTCTCTCTCTCTCTCTCTCCCCATCCTACCCACTCTCTCACCCTCCCTATCTCTCTCCCCCATCCCTCTCTCTCTCTCTCTCTCTCTCTCCCTCTCTTTCTCTCCCTCTGTTTCTCTCTCGCTCTGTATTGTAGTGATCTGGCTGAACATGTCAGTATGCTACTATAGCTGAATCCGATCATGCTGAAAGCCAGGGTGCTTATTGTTCTAGCCTGGGTGCTTATTGTTCTAGCCTGGGTGCTCAGCAGAGTCTTTGTAAGGGGATCAGCTCCAAAACCTGGTGCCCTCCGCCTCCCCTAACTGAAGAGGCTGAGGATGCTGCTCCCACTACAGATACAGGGTGAAACCAGACTCTGGAGAGGAGGAGGAGTGTGGAAAGATAAGGAAGCGAAGGAGGGAGGGAGTGTGAGAGGGAAGAGAGGGAAAGAGAGAGAGAGAGAGGGAGAGAAGAGAGAACCATGATAGATGCAGCAATTGTAATATATATTGTCATTCATTACATATATCCGAGAAGACCTGATCCAGCAACCAAACCTCTTTGCCCCTATTGAGACGGATCTACCAGCCCCGGGAGTTAGCATGGTGTATACTAACAGCCGGCGGCCGCCCAGTAGCACCCTTCCCCACGGCCACCACGCTTCAGCAGGTCACTTCCCCATCGGATTTTATCATGACCACCATCGTTGTGGGCAGCTCGATGGTGAGAGATTTTGGCCTGCCTACGATCTGTGGACCGATAAAGGTCCACTGTCTCCCAGGAGCCCGTGTCCATGAAGTCAACTCCCTCTTGCCCACGGTTCTGGCCAACTACTCCAATATTGACACCATCGTCATTCATGTAGGTTTTAACAACCTTCGTTTTAGGCGATCTGAGGAACTGAGGGAGACCCTCGCTAGCACAGAGAAGAGAATAATTATCTCTGGCCCCCTCCCATTCTACTGAAGGGGTTCTGAATGTTTCAGCCGACTCTTTGCCCAAAACGAGTACCTGAAGAAACTTTGCAACGACAGGAATGTCTCTTTTTGTGACAACTTTGATTTGCTGTCGGAGCAATCAGCACTTTTTAAAAGAGACAGGATTCACCCTAACCGCAGGGGTTCCAGGATTATTTCCAGCATCATCGCAAACTGTTTTAGAGACTGAGAGACAAGGTCTGGTAGTGCTCCAGTTCTCCCTGTCAGAATAAGCAACAGAGGACTTGGAAAGCATATCAGCTCCTGTAGAAATGGCACTATAGTTATTGTGAGTAACCTAATTTAAGTTTCTTTAACTCTGTCGTCTAGTGAGTTTATACAAACTGTCATCTCCTACCATTCTGATAGATTGGAGACTGTCTGGAGACTGTCAGAAAACGTGGTTGTCACATTGATAATTTGATTATTATTGCATTGATTACCTCGAGTGGCCCACACTCATTGAATATAGCATTTTTAAATATTAGAGCAATCACTAGTAAAACCTTTCTCGTTAATGACCTCATTACTGAGTGCAGTTGATTGCATGTTTCTCAATGAAACATGGCTGTCTTCAGACTGTAGTGCCGCTCTTATTGAAGCCTCCTCCCCTGACTACAGCTTTTAATATTCTATTCTGTTTAAATGTCAGTCACCAGTGTTGGCTATAACCCTGTATAGGCCACCAAAGCACTGCCTCACTTTCTTTACTGATTGATCTGAACTATTGTCTATTGTCCTTGAGAACTATGATACAATCATTGTGTTGGGCGATTTTAATATTCATGTTGACCTCAAGGCAAAGGGTGGCTACTTTGAAGAATCTCAAATATAAAATGTATTTATTATGTCTTGATGTCTTCACTATTATTCTACAATATAGAAAATAGTAAAACATTAAGAAAACCCCTTGAATGAGTAGGTGTGTCTAAACTTTTGACTGGTACTGTATAACAAGGCAATTAGAAATGTAAGACAGGTTCATTTTTCTAACTTGTTCACTAATAATCAGAATAATTTGAGTGCTCATCTCGGCCATTGATGGCCTGATAAATCCTATCCCCTCAAAACTTATGAGAACTTTCGTGCACATCTAAATGTGATGAGTTTGCGGATAAGACCGGATGTCAAGCAAGACCTGATGAGAAGTTTGATGATATGTGCCCTAACTTACCATGCAAAGGCACTACGGATTTATTTTCCCTGGATGAAACAGACATGTTCAGTAAAGTGATATCACAATTTAAGCTTTCTACCTGCCTTCTCTTTCCTATCCCCACCACCTTCTTCAAAATAGTTTTTATTGCATATATAAAGAAGTACAAGCTATTGTTAATCACTCCCTGTTCACATGTACTTTCCCCACTGCACAAAACCTGTTATGGTGAAACCCATTTGAAGAAAAGTTATCTAGATTCTTCAGCTCTTAGTAATTCTTGGCCAATCTCAAACCTTCCATTCATAAGCAAATTTCAGAAAAATGTATTTTCAAGTGCCAACTGTATAAAAAAGAAAATCTAATCAGGTTTTCATGCCCACAGAGACAGCTTTAGTTAAAGTGATAAGTGATCTTAGAGCCAACACAGATGCCAAACAGCCCTCTGTCCTTGTACTCTTGGATTTACAGTGTCTGGAAAGTATTCAGACACCTTGACGTTTTCCATATTTGTTACCTTACAGCCTTATTCTAAAATATATATATTTTAAATCCTCAGCAATCTACACACAATACCCCATAATGACAAAGAAAAACAGGTTTATAGTAATGTTTGCAAATGTATTAAAAATAATATTCAGACACTTTGCTATGAGACTCGAAATTGAGCTCAGGTATATCCTGTTTCCATTGATTATGCTTGAGATGTTTCTAGACCTGTGGTAAATTCAATTGATTGGACATGATTTGGAAAGGCACACACCTGTCTATATAAGGTCCCACAGTTGACAGTGCATGTCAGCGCAAAAACCAAGCCATGAGGTCGAAGGAATTGTCTGTAGAGCTCCGAGACAGGATTGTGTCTAGGCACAGATCTGGGGATGGGTAACAAAACATGTCTGCAGCATTGAAGGTCCCCAAGAACACAGTGGCCTCCATCATTCTTAAACGGAAGAAGTTTGGAACCACCAAGACACTTCCTAGAGCTGGCCTCCCGGCCAAACTGAGCAGTCATGACATAGCTCTAGAGCTCTAGAGTTCCACTGTGGAGATAGGAGAACCTTCCAGAAGGACAACATCTCTGCGGCACACCATCAATCAGGCCTTTATGGAAAAGTGGCCAATCGGAAGCCACTCCTCAGTAAAAGGCATGTGACAGCCCGCTTGGAGTTTGCCAAAAGGCATCTAAAGACTCTCAGACCATGAGAAACAAGATTATCTGGTCTGGTGAAACCAAGATTGAACTCTTTGGCATGAATGCCAAGTGTCACGTCTGGAGGAAACCTGGCACCATCCCTAGGGTGAAGTATGGTGGGGGCAGCATCATGCTGTGTGTTTTTCAGCGGCAGGGACTGGGAGACTAGTCAGGATCGAGGCAAAGATAAACAGAGCAAAGTACAGAGAAATCCTTGATGAAAACCTTCTCCAGAGCGTTCAGGACCTAAGACTGGGGCAAAGGTTCACCTTCCAACAGAACAACGACCTTAAGTACACAACCAAGACAACGCAGGAATGGCTTCAGGAGATGCCTCTGAATGTCCTTGAATGGCCCAGCCAGAGACCGGACTTGAACCCGATCGAACATCTCTGAAGAGACCTGAAAATAGCTGTGCATCAACGCTCCCCATCCAACCTGACAGAGGTTGAGAGGATCTGTAGAGAAGAATGGGAGAAACTCCCCAAATACAGGTGTGCCAAGCTTGTAGCGTCATACCCAAGAAGACTCGAGGCAGTAATCGCTGCCAAAGGTACTTCAACAAAGTAACTGAGTAAAGGGTCTGAATACTTATGTAAATGTTATATTTCTATTTTAAAAACCAGTTTTTGCTTTGTCATTATAGGGTATTGTGTGTAGATTGATGAGAAAAAAAACAATTTAATACATTTTAGAGTAAGGCTGTAACCTAACAATATGTGGAAAAAGTCAAGGGGTCTTTTGTTCCCCCTCTGATATTTTCCTCAGGTTGAAGCACATCCTTAACACCCAGACAGATGTCAAGAACTTGGGATCCTCCCAGCCACCAGGTTGAAGCACATCCCTAACACCCAGACAGATGTCAAGAACTTGAGAACCTCCCAGCCACCAGGTTGAAGCACATCCCTAACACACAGAGAGATGTCAAGAACTTGGGAACCTCCCAGCCACAAGGAAAACCATCTTGATCTTGGAGTTTATTCACAAGGTCAGATAGAAATAGATCCACACATGTTATTCTTTATCATGCAGAATTGTAGCTAAGCTTGTAACTTGGGAAGCTCATTCAATAATACAGACATGGGTGATTTCTGTCCCGGGGGTCTAAACTGTGCAAGTTTTTGTTCAATTTAGACCACAATTAGTTGAAACCTGTACACTCCTGTGTAAAGAAATTATGGCTGTCATGACTTCAATTGACTAAATACAGTTACCATTTTCTTTTGTTAATCTATGCAGGTTTGTCATATGATTTCCAGGCACTTGGTGGAGATGAATACAACAATACTCCAAGGCAGGACATTTCCCTGCATCCAGGTGGAGAAATGCTACCAGCAGGAACATGGAGCACTCCATGTCAGTAAGTCATGCCTTTAAAAAATATATATATATGTATAAAATCAAATCAAATTTTATTTGTCACATACACATGGTTAGCAGATGTTAATGCGAGTGTAGCGAAATGCTTGTGCTTCTAGTTCCGACCATGCAGTAGTATCTAACAAGTAATCTAACAAATTCACAACAACTACCTTACACACACAAGAGTAAAGGAATGAATACGAGTATGTACATATAAATATATGGATGAGCAATGGCTGACCGGCATGGGCAAGATGCAGTAGATGGTATGGAGTACAGTATATACACATATATATATGAGATGAGTAATGTAGGATATGTAAACATTATATAAATGGCATTGTTTAAAGTGGCTAGTGATACATTATTTCATCCAATTATAATTATTAAAGTGGCTAGAGATTTGGGTCGATGGCCGAACGGCATAGGCAAGATACAGTAGATGGTTTAGAGTACAGTGTATACATTTGATATGAGTATGTCGGATACGTAAACATTATATACAAAATTGTATACAAAATTGTTGTATACTTTACTCACTCCCTGAGTGGAGCTAATGCTCCACTCATATGAGGAGTGGAGAAGCCCTATGCACCATAAGCCTATCTACTTCTGGAGTAACTCCCTGTCAGAGATACTGGGATTAGATGGTTTTGCAGGAGGCCCTGGTCCAATTGGCGGACAGAGGTGAGGGTTTAGGGGTCAGAGGGAGTGAGTAAAGTTACAGACATGAAGATACAACTTGAACCTCCAAACTAAAATGCATGAAATGCATGTCCATCAAGGCTGTTTGGTGGGGAAAAACATTTTTAATTGGTTGATGGATAGTTTTGCAACTTTTCCGACGGACAACAAAACACAAGCCTAGACCCCCTTCCCCCCACTGAGTTGCTTTGTCTTTTACACAACCATTTGTCTGATTGTACCCTTATAGTCCTTTATCCATCTCTCTTCAGGTGCTACAGAGACATAATATTCAAATGACCTCCAGAGCCCTCAGACCAACTTCCTGCGATCTCTCCAGGGCACAGAGAAGTAAGCTCTGCTGGTGGTAATATACTTTATACACTATGTAAACCTCCTTCACATGGCGGTCTGTGTGATGACATATAGCACATTATAAACCGGGTGGTTTGAGCACTGAATACTGATTGGCTGATATCAGACCATATACCACAGGCATGACAAAACACTTATTTTTACTCTTCTAATTATGTTGGTAACCAGTTTATTATAGCAATAAGGTACCTCAGGTTTGTGGTATACGGCTAATTTACCACGGCTAAGGGCTGTTCTTACGCACGACGCAACGCGGACTGCCTGGATATATACCACACCCCCTTGGGACTTATTGCTTAATTATCCAGGGCCACTGGTTGGATTGGATTCACTGTACTCACTGAAACTCATGTACTCTCCTCCCTAAATCTCTCAGACTTGTATAAAAACGGACGTGTCCATCCCCCTATCCCCAGGTGAGTCTACTGGGTCATGGAACTCTAGAGCAGCTCATCAAAACACCTGCCACCCTGTTGTCAGCTATCAGGAGACAGTTCCCTGAGGAAGGATGCAACTATCAAGGTTTTAAAATGGTCAAACGTGGGGGATGACCACCAAATGCAATAAAGTTTGGTAGAACCTACTCATGTTCATTGTTTTGGAGGTTACAACACAAAACTTTATTAGTCTGTTCTTATTTTTACTAACTACTCTGGTAACTTAAACATCTGACAACATGCAGACTTTTTCCATCATGACAACACTTCTTATGATTTCAAAAAAATGAATCAATGAAAGTATCATATCCAGGGTGAATACTGTATATTTGTATTCAGGTATATAAGATATCACACAGCCAACTAAAATGTATATCCCAGACAAGACTGAAGAATAGGACAAATAGGTTGCATTTGGACAAGCAACCCAAGTCTGATCTTTTTTTCCCTAATTGGTCTATTGATCAATCAGATCAGCTCTGAAAATCCAATGTGATTAGTCAAAAGACCAATTAGTGGAAAAAATATCAGAATGGTGCTGCCAGTCTAAACATAGCCAGAGACAAGTGAGTAGGAGTCAGGTGTTGTGTTCATAGCAGTTTCTATGAATTTGAGTTGTTACATACACTACATGTTAAATGGCTACGAGACAGAGATAAGGTGTCTCTTGCTGTAATCAAAGAGAAGGTACCACTGAAGGCCCTAGAATTCAGGCAGGGAGCTTGAAGCAGATGTGTCACCATCCATGTCCTTGTCACAGCATGCAGTGGCCTGATGGAGAGATGACACATTTATTATGTACCTTTCATCACCAAAGCCATGTTAACATTTACAGCACACATTTCTGAACAATCCAACCATTTTGTTAGTATTATTGAGCTAAATGGGCAATTCACATACAATATCCAATTCATAAGCATTGACTAATACCTCTAGGGTCCTGTGGTGGTCTGGTAGCATGCTGCTTTCTAGTGATCTTATTCCCTGTCCACCATAATAAAAACACGAATAACACTACACCTAGTCAGTCAGTAACTTGGCTAACTAAACACCCAACCAGTAAAGCCTAGTTGTCTATTTGCAGTGAAATTGAGGAGTGGGGGCATTTTTCTTGCAAACTTCTTCAGTCACCAAGTAATACATAAACAGTCAGTGGAATGAAGTAATTTGACAAAAAAAATCAAGAGTCAGTATCAAGTCTTTAAAATAGATCTAGTAAATATAGCTATAGTGTTAATACACTGCTCAAAAAAATAAAGGGAACACTAAAATAACACATCATAGATCTGAATGAATGAAATAATCTTATTAAATACTTTTTTCTTTACATAGTTGAATGTGCTGACAACAAAATCACACAAAAATTATCAATGGAAATCAAATTTATCAACCCATGGAGGTCTGGATTTGGAGTCACACTCAAAATTAAAGCGGAAAACCACACTACAGGCTGATCCAACTTTGATGTAATGTCCTTAAAACAAGTCAAAATGAGGCTCAGTAGTGTGTGTGGCCTCCACGTGCCTGAATGACCTCCCTACAACGCCTGGGCATGCTCCTGATGAGGTGGCGGATGGTCTCCTGAGGATCTCCTCCCAGACCTGGACTAAAGCATCCGCCAACTCCTGGACAGTCTGTGGTGCAACGTGGCGTTGGTGGATGGAGCAAGACATGATGTCCCAGATGTGCTCAATTGGATTCAGGTCTGGGGAACGGGCGGGCCAGTCCTTAGCATCAATGCCTTCCTCTTGCAGGAACTGCTGACACACTCCAGCCACATGAGGTCTAGCATTGTCTTGCATTAGGAGGAACCCAGGGCCAACCGCACCAGCATATGGTCTCACAAGGGGTCTGAGGATCTCATCTCGGTACCTAATGGCAGTCAGGCTACCTCTGGCGAGCACATGGAGGGCTGTGCGGCCCCCCAAAGAAATGCCACCCCACACCATGACTGACCCACCGCCAAACCGGTCATGCTGGAGGATGTTGCAGGCAGCAGAACGTTCTCCACGGCGTCTCCAGACTCTGTCACGTCTGTCACATGCTCAGTGTGAACCTGCTTTCATCTGTGAAGAGCACAGGGCGCCAGTGGCGAATTTGCCAATCTTGGTGTTCTCTGGCAAATGCCAAACGTCCTGCACGGTGTTGGGCTGTAAGCACAACCCCCACCTGTGGACGTTGGGCCCTCATACCACCCTCATGGAGTCTGTTTCTGACCGTTTGAGCAGACAAATGCACATTTGTGGCCTGCTGGAGGTCATTTTGCAGGGCTCTGGCAGTGCTCCTCCTTGCACAAAGGCGGAGGTAGTGGTCCTGCTGCTGGGTTGTTGCCCTCCTACGGCCTCCTCCACGTCTCCTGATGTACTGGCCTGTCTCCTGGTAGCGCCTCCATGCTCTGGACACTACGCTGACAGACACAGCAAACCTTCTTGCCACAGCTCGCATTGATGTGCTATCCTGGATGAGCTGCACTACCTGGAGCCACTTGTGTGGGTTGTAGACTCCGTCTCATGCTACCACTAGAGTGAAAGCACCGCCAGCATTCAAAAGTGACCAAAACATCAGCCAGGAAGCATAGGAACTGAGAAGTGGTCTGTGGTCACCACCTTCAGAACCACTCCTTTATTGGGGGTGTCTTGCTAATTGCCTATAATTTCCACCTGTTGTCTATTCCATTTGCACAACAGCATGTGAAATTTATTGTCAATCAGTGTTGCTTCCTAAGTGGACAGTTTGATTTCACAGAAGTGTGATTGACTTGGAATTACATTGTGTTGTTTAAGTGTTCCCTTTATTTTTTTGAGCAGTGTAGTTTATATTTTCTATAAACCGAGCTAAAATGAGCTACACTGCAGTGATGCTAGTAGGAGTTAGCTAACTACCTTTCCCCCAGCACTTTCAATTTAGCTATCTTGCTAGCTAATTACATTTATATCAACTTTAACTAGCAAATATATTTGTTTTCTCCTCGCATCTAAAGTTGCCTGATAAAGCTAGCCAGTTGATAGTAAAGCAAGGATGAATGTCGGGCCAGCTAGCTAACGTAATAATAGCTGTTAATACAATGGCTGATCTGGAGTTTGTCTGAAATGTAGCTACCATTATATTTCACATGATAAGCAAACTACTGTCAAGAACCCCCGCAAAAAAAAACCCGATGCACACAGATAAAGAGACATTTCACACTCCACACAGCTCTTTCCCACCTGGACAAAAGGAACACCTATGTGAGAATGCTACAGCTCAGCGTTCAACTCCTCCCTCTGCAACTGGATCCTGGACTTCCTGACGGGCCGCCCCCAGGTGGTAAGGGTAGGCAACAACACATCTGCCACGCTGATCCTCAACACCGGGGCCTCTCAGGGGTGAGTGCTTAGTCCCATCCTGTACTCCCTGTTCACCCTCGACTACGTGGCCAAGCACGACTCCAACACCATCATTAAGTATGCTGACGACACAATAGTGGTAGGCCTGATCACCGACAACGATGAGACAGCTTTTAGGGAGGAGATGATCGTGAACTACAGGAAAAGGAGGGCCAAACAGGCCCCCATTAACATCGACGGGGCTGTAGTGGAGCGGGTCGAGAGTTTCAAGTTCCTTGGTATCCACATCACCAACAAACTATTATGGTCTAACACACCAAGACAGTTGTGAAGAGGGCATGACAACACCGTTTCCCCCTCAGGAGACTGAAAATATTTGGCATGGGTCCCCAGATCCTCAAAAACTTCTACAGTGCACCATCGAGAGCATCCTGACCGGTTGCATCACCGCTTGGTGTGGCAACTGCTTGGCATCCAACCGTAAGGCGCTACAGAGGGTAGTGCGTATGGCCCAATACATCACTGGGGCCAAGCTTCCTGCCATCCAGGACCTATATACTACGTGGTGTCAGAAGGCCCAAAAAATTGTCAAAGACTCCAGTCACCCAAGTCATAGACTGTTCTCTCTGATACCGCACGGCAAGCGGTACCGGAGCACCAAGTCTAGGTCCAAAAGGCTCCTTAACAGCTTCTACCTACAAGCCATAACACCGCTGAACAATTAATCAAACGGCCTCCCAGACTATTTTCATTGACCACCCCCCTTTGTTTTTACACTGCTGCTACTCGCTGTTTACTATCTATGCATAGTCACTTTATACCTGCCTACATGTACAAATTACCTCGACTAACCTGAACCCCCGCACACTGACTCTGTACCGGTACCCCCTGTATATAGCCTCGTTATTGTTATGTCATCTTATTGTGTTACTTTTATTACATTTTTTACTTTAGTTTATTTAGCTAATATTTTCTTAACTCTATTTCTTGAACTGCATTGTTGGTTAAGGGCTTGTAAGTAAGCATTTCACAGTTAAGTTTACACCTGTTGTATTCGTCGCATGTGACAAACAGCATTTTATTTGATTACCTTCGAGTAGATCGTTTTGGTTTTATTTACCTCATCCTCTTGCTCATGTGGGTAGCTACATCCTGATATTTGATTGATGGAACAATGGTTAGGCGCTTGTGGTTTTGGCAAAAGGAACTGATTGGTCAGGAGTAAAAGGTCCTGCCCCCAGAGTGCAAATCAAATACTTCTTTCTACAAATTTACAAAACTCAGAGCAACCTAAATCTGCAAGTGTATTTTTGATTCACAGCAGAATATTCATAGTTGTAAATGGTCTTGCAATAATTCTGAAAATAAATTATGCTTGCAAATCTTAATGAGCGTATTCAAATGTCAAATTACAAGTTTGTGACCGTTGTTAAATCTTTCACACAAGGTTGAGAAATTAAATTACACAGTTGCGAATCGTACTAGCAACCAAATCAAATCAAATCAAAATGTATTTGTCACATACACATGGTTAGCAGATGTTAATGCGAGTGTAGCGAAATGCTTGTGCTTCTAGTTCCGACCATGCAGTAGTATCTAACAAGTAATCTAACAAATTCACAACAACTACCTTACACACACAAGAGTAAAGGAATGAATACAAGTATGTACATATAAATATATGGATGAGCGATGGCTGACCGGCGTAGGCAAGATGCAGTAGATGGTATGGAGTACAGTGTATACATTTGATATGAGTAATGTCGGATATGTAAACATTATATACAGAATTGTTTAAAGTGGCTAGTGATACATTTGTTACATCCAATTCCTATTATTAAAGTGGCTAGAGGTTTAAGTCAGTATGTTGGCAGCAGCCACTCAATGTTAGTGATGGCTGTTTAACAGTCTGATGGCCTTGAGATAGAAGCTGTTTTTCAGTCTCTTCAGTCTCTCGGTCCCAGCTGTACTGACCTCGCCTTCTGGATGATAGCGGGGTGAACAGGCAGTGGCTCAGGTGTTTGTTGTCCTTGATGATCTTTTTGGCCTTCCTGTGACATCGGGTGGTGTAGGTGTCCTGGAGGGCAGGTAGTTTACCCCCGGTGATGCGTTGTGCAATCCTCACTACCCTCTGGAGAGCCTTACGGTTGTGGGCGGAGCAGTTGCAGTACCAGGCGGTGATACAGCCCGACAGGATGCTCTCGATTGTGCATCTGTAGAAGTTTGTGAGTGTTTTTGGTGACAAGCCAAATTTCTTCAGCCTCCTGAGGTTGAAGAGGCGCTGTTGCGCCTTCTTCACCACGCTGTCTGTGTGGGTGGATCATTTCAGTTTGTCCGTGATGTGTACGTCGAGGAACTTAAAACTTTCCACCTTCTCCACTACTGTCCCGTCGATGTGGATAGGGGGGTGCTCCCTCTGCTGTTTCCTGAAGTCCACGATCATCTCCTTTGTTTTGTTGACGTTGAGTGAGAGGTTATTTTCCTGACACCACACTCCGAGGGCCCTCACCTCCTCCCTGTAGGCCGTCTCGTCGTTGTTGGTAATCAAGCCTACCACTGTAGTGTCGTCAGCAAACTTGATGATTGAGTTGGATGCGTGCTTGGCCACGCAGTCATGGGTAAACAGGGAGTACAGGAGAGGGCTGAGAACGCACCCTTGTGGGGCCCCAGTGTTGAGGATCAGCGGGGTGGAGATATTGTTTCCTACCCTCACCACCTGGGGCCGGCTCGTCAGGAAGTCCAGGACCCAGTTGCACAGGGCTGGGTCGAGACCCAGGGTCTCGAGCTTAATGACGAGCTTGGAGGGTACTATGGTGTTAAATGCTGAGCTGTAGTCGATGAACAGCATTCGTACATAGGTATTCCTCTTGTCCAGATGGGTTAGGGTATTATGCAGTGTGATTGCGATTGCGTCGCCTGTGGACCTATTGGGACGGTAAGCAAATTGGAGTGGGTCCAGGGTGTCTGGCAGGATGGAGGTGATATGATCCTTGACTAGTCTCTCAAAGCACTTCATGATGACGGAAGTGAGTGCTACGGGGCGATAGTCATTTAGCTCAGTTACCTTAGCTTTCTTGGGAACAGGAACAATGGTGGCCCTCTTGAAGCATGTGGGAACAGCAGACTGGGATAGGGACTGATTGAATATGTCCGTAAACACACCAGCCAGCTGGTCTGCGCATGCTCTGAGGACACGGCCAGGGATGCCATCTGGGCCAGCAACCTTGAGAGGGTTAACACATTTAAATGTTTTACTCACATTGGCTGCGGTGAAGGTGAGCCTGCAGGTTTTGGTAGCGGGCCGTGTCGGTGGCACTGTATTGTCCTCAAAGCAGGCAAAGAAGTTGTTTAGTTTGTCTGGGAGCTGGTTTTCTTTTTGTAGTCCGTGATTGACTGTAGACCCTGCCACATTCCTCTTGTGTCTGAGCCGTTGAATTGTGACTCTACTTTGTCTCTATATTGACGCTTAGCTTGTTTGATTGTCTGGGGGAGGGAATAGCTACACTATTTGTATTCAGTCATGTTTCCGGTCGCTTTACCCTGGTTAAAAGCAATGGTTCGTGCTTTCAGTTTTGCGCGAATGCTGCCATCAATCCACGGTTTCTGGTTGGGGAA
This sequence comes from Brachymystax lenok tsinlingensis, assembly GCA_030435695.1. Taxonomy (NCBI): domain Eukaryota; kingdom Metazoa; phylum Chordata; class Actinopteri; order Salmoniformes; family Salmonidae; genus Brachymystax; species Brachymystax lenok. Next base: position 30,801,344 of record CM059806.1, read on the forward strand.
GGTTTTAATAATTGCTATGGGTACAACATCACCGATGCATTTGCTAATAAACTCGCTCACCGAATCAGCGTATACATCAATGTTGTTGTCAGATGCTATCCGGAACATATCCCAGTCCACGTGCTCAAAGCAATCTTGCAGCGTGGAATCAGATTGGTCGGACCAGCGTTGAACAGACCTGAGCACGGGCGTTTACTGTTTTAGTTTCTGTCTGTAGGCTGGGAGCAACAAAATGGAGTCATGGTCAGACTTGCCGAAAGGAGGGCGAAGAATAGCCTTATATGCATCACGGAAATTAGAATAACAATGATCCAGGATTTTACCAGCCCGGGTGGCACATTCGATATGCTGATAAAATTTAGGGAGCCTTGTTTTCAGATTAGCCTTGTTAAAATCCCCAGCCACAATAAATGCAGCATCAGGATATGTGGTTTCCAGTGGATTTCTTTCAGTGCCGTCGATGTGTCAGCTTGAGGGGGGATATACACGGCTGTGATTATAATCGAGGAGAATTCTCTTGGTAGATAATGCGGTCGGCATTTGATTGTAAAGAATTCTATGTCATGTGAACAAAAGGACTTGAGTTCCTGTATGTTGTTGTGATCACACCACGACTCGTTAATCATAAGACACACATCCCCACCCTTCTTCTTACCAGATAGATGTTTGTTTCTGTCGGCGCGATGCGTGGAGAAACCATGTGGCTGTACTGACTCAGATAACATGTCCTGGGTGAGCCATGTTTCCGTGAAGCAAAGAACGTTGCAGTCGCCGCTCTCTCTGGAAGGCAACTCTTGCTCGTATTTCGTCCACCTTGTTGTCCAGAGACTGGACATTGGCAAGTAAAATACTCGGGGAGAGGTGCACAATATGCCCGTCTACATAGCCTGACCAGAAGACCGCCGCGTTTCCCCCTTCTCCATCGCCGCCGTTGTTTTGAGTCGCCGGCTGGGATCCAGTCTATTGTCCTGGTTGGTGGACCAAACAGAGGATCCGCTTCGGGAAAGTTGTATTCCTGGTCGTAATGTTGGTAAGTTGATTGCTCTTATATCCAATAGTTCCTCCCTGTTGCATGTAATAAAATGAGTCAATGTGCAACCACGATAATAAAAATACAAACTCACGTAATTCTGTCATCATTATAATCCCATACACATTGTAATTCACGGGAAATAAAGATAAAACACCAGGTAAAAACACCAGAACTCAATTTCGAATCACACATTAGGAAGGTGACCAAAACAGCTTTTTACCACCTGAGGAACATTACCAAGGTGCAGCCGTTTCTATCTCAGGCTTATACAGAGAGACTCATCCATGCTTTTATTACAAGCAGGCTTGATTACTGTAATGCTCTCCTTTCTGGTCTACATAAGAAAGCCATTGGTCAACTGCAAACATACAGAATGCTGCAGCACGGGTACTGACCAAGACCAGAAGGAGAGCACACATTATACCAGTTTTAAGGTCTCTGCACTGGCTGCCTGTGAGTTTTAGAATTAATTATAAGATTCTTCTGTTGGTTTTTAAATCAATCCATAATTGTACACCCCAATACATGTCAGACATGCTTTTAAGTTATGTACACAGTAGGTCCCTCAGGTCCTCTGGCACTGGCCTTTTAACTCCCCCAAAGCCTAGGACCAAGAGACGTGGAGAGGCAGCCTTTACTTACTATGCCCCCAGCCTCTGGAATAGCCTGCCAGAGAACCTGAGGGGGGCCGAAGCTGTGGACATATTTAAATAGATCTTAAAACACTTTTTAGCTTTGCTTTTTCTTAGGGTGCTTTCTAGTCATTCAGTTTATATTATTATTATTTAGTTTTTTATCCTCTTATGTTTTTGTAGTAAATAATTCAGTTTTTATTTTCATTGTTTGTATTAGTTTTTTTCCTGTGAAGCACATTGCGTTGCATTCCATGTCTGAAATGTGCTGTATAAATAAAGCTTGATTTGATTTGATATAGATATATCATTCACATATGATATGAGGAAATGGTTTAGAATTAATGTTATGGAGGGTTAAGTCTCCCTTGGATTAATAGTACAGTACTGATTCTGGCTCATGAGTGAATATGTAAATAGATATATCCTGTTTTATAATGTTAATCTCAAACGAGGACATTTTCCCTCTGCCTAACAACATTCTCACCTACACTAAGCTCATTTAACAGTATTTTCTCAGCTAGGCTATATAACATTCTACAGTAAAAAATAAATAAAAATGTATCCCAATAAACCCCCTCCAAGTGTGTGTCCAAAATAGCATGGTTAAAAGTAGTGCACTACATAGGGAATAGGGTGCCATTTGGGGATGCGAACAACGAGAAAACGAAAGAGAACTCCCAGCCGTGCTCTGCTGTAGAGATGAGTAATGCCGGGATGTTGAGCATAAAAGGGGCAATGACATAGCCGAGCACCTTAATGCCACCTGAATAACAGGGATTACTGGCTAATATGCCTGTCTGTTTAGCTACTTATAATACAGACGACTGTAAAGCAGCAGTTCAGCTGCTCTTCCCCTGAATCACGATAAACTGTGTGGTACACTGAACAGTCTTTAACAACAGTACCATAAATAGACCAGAAGGGCTGTGTTTATGATTTATTTATTTTATTTAACCTTTATTTAACCAGGAAAAGCCCAATGAGACCCAGAGTCTCTTTTTCAAGGGAGACCTGGCCAAGAAGGCAGCAACAATCAATACATTACAGAATTAAAACATACAACAATACAATTCAATTCAACAACATGATCCAGCCTAAAAAAAGCATTTATACTCCTCTGATCTGGCGCTAGAGGTACGGATTCCTTCTTTTTGTCTGACAAAGGTACGGTGGGTGCATATACTGTATTCTACTAAATCTTACTACAGTACAGCTTACTCATCATACTTACACTGCAGACTCGACTCAGTCATACACAACTCATGGAACGCACTTAGTAGGTTTTTGAAAATGATGACCAGCGATTATGACGCAGCCAATATAGCATGCAAATGCTTTAATAGCTAATAAAGACTAACACAGACAATAAATGCTTACAGATCTGCTAGTTTGACTCATCCAGGAATAAACAGTAGGAACAACACTGTGTATGGTGTCCATATTAAGACTCAATCTCAGCAGGACTTTGGCTGTCCTAATATGGACACCGTAACCAAGAACTGAGCCCATGTAAAATAGACATCAACATTCAATAAATAAAAAAGTACACATTTATTTTTTTCCGGTTTAAGCTTATTGATTTACATATGTAACATGTCTTGTTTGTATTGTGTGTTAATAAAACAGACAGTATGCAGGCTCCCATCACATTCCTGAAGCTGCTTGGCATTTTGTAGAAGAAGAACATAACAAAACACCTCATCACAGAGCAGAGGCCTCCAGCCTGTCTAGCAATCTGTTGAAGTGATTATTCAATTTATGTCCTTGGAGAATCATTTAGCTCGTCCTCTATTCGTAAAGTGATATTTTGGGAGTCAAAGGCCCTCATTCTGACAACATGTTATTTGCCCAAAAGAACGAGTGAACTCTCACCATCCATTACCACCCATCCCTCTCTCCCCCCTCTCTCCTCCCTTCCACCCCGGCTCGGTCGGAGATCATCAGAGGGCTGTCATATCAGACAGCCCCAGTCAACAGATGCATATCGTACTGAATAGAACTCATTAACACTTATAACCACACCAGATGTCACACAAAACCTATTTTTATACAAATGCCAGCTAATTAATTCGCAAAACCATGCTATTTCTTAAAGAGAAGGAAAGAAAGAAAGAAAAAAATCACATCATGATTTGTACTTCAAATTAAAACCCCATCGCTTCTTAAAGACGAGCGGGAGCATTGATAATCTGGTTTGTTGGGTTTAGTAAATCTCCGTCACAATGAGGTGTGGGTGAGGATTTGTTTTCCAGAGACTTGTGAAATATGAAAGAAAGCACGGAGAATAGGGATGGGGGAGCTTCGACTTGAAAGACGACAGACATAGAGGACTTATTTCTTCTGAAAGTAAATTGTTTCTAATGATTGTTTTTGAGGCCGGTGGATTGTGTTAAGGCGTGAGCGTAGATTGAAGTGCGTGTGGTGTAAATGATGTCGCTAGCGATGGGGGAGATCTCCATGGAAATGTGGGTGGGTGTGAGCTACGGATTATCATTTTATTGCAGGGAAATTGGAACTACAGTACGAATACTGGTATGCAGGGGAATCATCCTGGGAACATGCAGAGACTGTGTTAAATCAGGGAAAATGCTGAATAGAATTACTCATATCAAATTAAATGCAATGTTCAACAACAATTAATTGACTTTTTCTTCACGTTCAGAGAAACAGAGTACGGAGGGAATATCAATCCAACCGTGCTTGTTGTGCAGAATGTATTATTGAAATACATTTTCAAGTCTTTTAGGTTTTTGTTTGCATTAAAGGACTCACTGGCGACTCAGTAGTTGGAAAGGCAACAGCAGCATCCCTGTAGTCATTGGTTCTCAATCCTGGTCCTGGGGACCCAAAATCAAATCAAATCTTAAATCAAATCAAATGTTATTAGTCACATGCGCCAAATACAACAGGTGTAGACCTTAGAGTGAAATTCTTACTTACTAACCAACAATGCAGTTTAAAAAAATACTGATAAGAATAAGAAATAAAAGTAACAAGTAATTAAAGAGAATCAGTAAAATAACAATAGTGAGGCTATATACAGGGGGGTACCAGTACAGAGTCAATGTGCAGGGGGCACCAGTTAGTAGAGGTAATATGTACATGTAGGTAGAGTTATTAAAGTGACCATGCATAGATAATAACAACAGAGAGTAGCAGCGGTGTAAAAGGGGGCAATGCAAATAGTCTGGGTAGCCATTTGATTCGGTGTTCAGGAGTCTTATGGCTTGGGGGTAGAAGCTGTTTAGAAGCCTCTTGGATGTAGAATTGGCGCTCCGGTACCGCTTGCCGTGCGGTAGCAGAGAGAACAGTCTATGATTAGGGTTGCTGGAGTCTTTGACCATTTTTAGGGCCTTCCTCATCGTGCCCTCTTCACTACTGTCTTGTGCTTGGACCATGTTAGTTTGTTGGTGATGTGGACACCAAGGAAGCTCTCAACCTGCTCTACTGCAGCCCCGTCTATGAGAATGGGGGCGTGCTCGGTCCTCTTTTTCCTGTAGTCCACAATCATCTCCTTTGTCTTGATCACGTTGAGGGAGAGGTTGTTGTCATGGCACCACACGGCCTGGTCTCTGATCTCCTCCCTATAGGCTGTCTCATCGTTGAACAGGCCAACCACTTTTGTGTCATCTGCAAATTTAATGATGGTGTTGGAGTCGTGCCTGGCCGTGCAGTCATGAGTGAACAAAAAGTAGAGGAGGGGACTAAGCACGCTCCCCTGAGGGGCACCTGTGTTGAGGATCACCGTGGCGGATGTGTTGTTACCTACCCTTACCACCTGGGGGCGGCCCGTCAGGAAGTCCTGGATCCAGTTGCAGAGGGAGGTGTTTAATCCCAGGGTCCTTAGCTTAGTGATGAGCTTTGAGGGCACTATGGTGTTGAGCTGTAGTCAATTAATAGCATTCTCACATAGGTGTTCCTTTTGTCCAGGTGGGAAAGGGAAGTGTGGAGTGCAATAGAGACTGCATCATCTGTGGATCTATTGGGGCGGTATGCAAATTGTAGTGGGTCTAGGGTTTCTGGGATAATGGTGTTGATGTGAGCCATGACCAGCCTTTCGAAGCATTTCGTGGCTACAGACATGAGTGCTACGGGTCGGTAGTCATTTAGGCAGGTTACCTCAGTGTTCTTGGGCACAGGCACTATGGTGGTCTGCTTAAAACATGTTGGTATTACAGACTCGGACTGGGAGAGGTTAAAAATATCAGTGAAGACACTAGCCAGTTGGTCAGAGCATGCTCGCAGTACAAGTCCTGGTAATCCGTCTGGCCCTGCGGCCTTGTGAATGTAGACCTGTGTAAAGGTCTTACTCACATCGGCTGCGGAGAGCGTGATCACCTAGTCTTCCAGATAAGCTGGTGTTCTCATGCTTGTTTCAGTGTTATTTGCCTTGAAGCGAGCATAGAAGTAGTTTAGCCCATCTGGTAGGCTCGTGTCACTGGGCAGCTCTCGGCTGTGCTTCCCTTTGTAGTCTGCAATGCTTTGCAAGCCCTGCCACATCCAACGAGCGTCAGTGCTGGTGTAGTACGATTCGATCTTCGTCCTGTATTGACGCTTTGCCTGTTTGATGGTTCGTCGGAGGGCATAGCAGGATTTCTTATAAGCTTCCGGGTTAGAGTCCCGCTCCTTGAAAGCGGCAGCTCTAGCCTTTAGCTCAGTGCAGATTTTGCCTGTAATCCATGGCTTCTGGCCGGGGTATGTACGTACGGTCACTGTGGGGACGATGTCATCAATGCACTTATTGATGAAGCCAATGACTGATGTGGTGTACTCCTCAATGCCATTGGAGGAATCCCAGAACATATTTCAGTCTGTGCTAACAAAACAGTCCTGTAGCTTAACATTTGCTTCATCTGACCACTTTTTATTGATCTAGTCACTGGTGCTTCCTGCTTTCATTTTTGCTTGTAAGCAGGAATCAGGAGGATAGAATTATGGTCAGATTTGGAGTGCGAGGGAGAGCTTTGTATGCATCTCTGTGTGTGGAGTTCCCCCTCTGGTTGCACATTTAACATGCTGATAGAAATTTGGTAAAACGGATTTAAGTTTCCCTGCATTAAAGTCCCCGGCTACTAAGAGCACCGCCTCTGGGTGAGCGTTTTTTTGTTTGCTAATGGCGGAATACAGCTCATTCAATGCTGTCTTAGTGCCAGTCTCTGACTGTGGTGGTATGTAAACAGCTACAAAGAATACAGATGAAAACTCTCTAGGTAGGTAGTGTGGTCTACAGTTTATCATGAGATACTCTACCTCAAGCAAGCAATAGCTCGAGACTTCCTTAGATATTGTGCACCAGCTGTTATTTACAAAAGTACATAGCCCGCCGCCCCTTGTCTTACCAGACGCCGCTGTTCTATCCTGCCAGTGCAGCGTACAACCAGCCAGCTGTTTGTTGATAGTGTCGTCATTCAGCCACGTCTCCGTGAAGCATATTACAGTTCTGAATGTCCCGTTGGTAGTTTAATCTTCCGCGTAGGTCATCTATTTTATTGTCCAAAGACAATAATTTGCTAGCAGAATGGAAAGAATTGGGGGTTTATTCGATCGCCTGCGAATTCTCCGAAGGCAACCCGCCCTCCGGCCCCTTTTTCGCTGCCTCCTCTTCACGCAAATCATGGGGATCTGGGCCTGTTTCCGAGAAAGCAGTATATCGTTCGCGTCGGCCTCGTCAGACTCGTTAAAGAAAAAAAAGGGTTCTGCCAGTCCATGGTGAGTAATCGCAATCCTGATGTCCATTAGTTATTTTCGGTCATAAGAGACGGTAGTGGCAACACTAGGTACAAAATAAGTAAGAAAATGAAAGTTAAAAACAACGCAAATAAACAAACAAAAAACACAATCGGTAATGGGCACGTAAAACGTCTGCCTTCTTTTCCGGCGCCATCTTACAGAAAAAAAGGTGCACATTTTTGTTTTTGACTTAGCACTACACAGCTTCTTAAAATGATAAAGTCTTCATCAAGCTTTGATGATTTAAATCAAATCACATTTTATTGGTCACATACACATATTTAGCAGATGTTATTGCGGGTGTAGCGAAATGTGTAAAAATGCTTAGATGTGTGGTGCTAAGGCAAAAACTAAAATGTGTACCACTGGACTAAGTCATTGGCATTTGGCACTCATAGCCTACAGAAGACTAGCCTGACTACCCTTCCACAACGCTCTGGCCAAACGCCACGCACACTAGCATTTCTTCTCCACCATGTGTCTGGATTTGCTTTCGTCTACGACCTCTTTTAGAACACATTCTGACCATTCTGATTAGTCACAGAAAACCGATGGGTTGGGCCAGAGCCGGCCTACACTAATCATGAATCACATTATTGGCTTTGATACTCTGATTGGTTAGATACAATCCAATCGCTGATTAATATGTTCTGTACAACGGCCCTCATTTTTACATCAGCACAAACTACTTCTAGGATGGCAGTTACAGACTGAATGTATGGAGCGAACATAGAGCAGCGGAATCTTCAGGATAAGTCGTCAGGCAAACAGTAAACAGCTATAATGAATATTCAGCTCGTTGTCTGTCAAAATCATGTTTCCAATATTGATACGTAATCATTGATGACCTTAAGGAGTTACTCATATCTCTGTAGCTGAACCACGAGGTCACAGAAACTGTACTTAACCCAGCTTGAGCCACATATGACCCAGCATGAGTACATATGACCCAGCATGAGTACATATGACCCAGTATGAGTACATATGACCCAGTGTGAGCACATATGCTCAACAACCTTTGTTCTTGTTTGCAGTACACTAGATCTGTTTGTCTCAGCCTCAGTACTGCTGAATCCCCAACACGCCAGAGCTAGAGGCAAAACAGGGGCGAATCGATTTAGAAAATAATGAACTACACACTGAGCAATATCAGGAGGCCTTGGCTCGGTTATATCTGCTTATTTTTAAAATGTTGTCTGCAGCAGTATGGTGGACAGCCTGAAGAGAGAGAACCTGTTTCACACCTGCCCCTTCTCACCTCGAGGTGATGAAAAACACATCATCACCTTTTTATTTTCTAGAGCAGTTGATTAAAACACAGCAATTTATGCACCTGATCACACAATACTTTCCAAAATGAAGAGAATAGACACCAACACATAGGCTTCAGAGGTTTTTAAGCATGTATTGCACAAACACTCACAATGGTGTTTTCGCTTAAAACCAGGAGCAGAGTCCATTTCTATCCGATTAGATCCACAATGGGAAAGTAGCCATGGAAAACTTGTACACAATGACTAGATATGCAGGTAGCCTAGCTGTTAAGAGAGTTTGGCCAGTAACCGAAAGTGTGCTGGTTAAAATATCCAAGCTGACTAGGTGAAAAATCTGTTGATGTGCCCTTGAGCAAGGCACTTAACCCTAGTTGCTCGGGTCAAGAGCGTCTGCTAAATGACAATATATATACTGTATATGACAGTAGTTATTCAATCTAGAAAATCTTTTTAAGGTCCATTGGAATTCCTAATGATTATCCAACGAAAATGTAATGAGAAAAAAAAACTATGGCCATTGGTGCAATGTAGAGGAAACGGCCATCAGGGTCTCTTGGCCATTCGATCTCATGTCATCTGACAGAGTCTGGTTCCAAAGAGCCTTTGCCACGTCTGTCATGGACTCTCCCAGAATTCCTGTCGATGAACACACACACACACACAACCCTCACCTCCCTACTCAACCAACTACAGAGTAGGATTAGAGTTTAATTTCCATGTTTTATGATTTCTCATTATGTTTCATGATGCCGTAAGCCACTAGATACTGTATGTTACAAGCACAAAGAAACCATAAATTATTCAAGAAATGGCAGTTTCACAAGTTGAGTTGTCAACAACGTTTCTGCCAGCTTCGAACTACGATGCCATGCGTTATCCACAAAAATATGCCATGTTTCTACATGCGTATATGGATATTCCCTCCCATATCCTATATTTTTTCCTGTAGAAAACATAGGTCAGATAAGGGTAATAATAAAAACAGAACTATTTGTAGTAGAAAGTCAACGTACATTTTAAATTAAGAGTTCCATTGCAAAACGCAATATACAGCGCATTCGAAAAGTATTCAGACCCCTTGACCTTTTCCACATTTTGTTATGTTACAACCTTATTCAAAAATTTATTAAATTGTTTTTTTCCCTCATCAATCTAAACACAGTACCCCATAATGACAAAGCAAAAACAGGTTTTTAGAAACTGAAATATCCCAATTACATAAATACAGCATGATGCTGCCACCACCATGCTTTACCATAGGGATGGTGCCAGGTTTCCTCCAGACGTGATGCTTGGCATTCATGCCAAAGAGTTCAATCTTGGTTTCATCAGACCAGAGAACCTTTTACTGAGGAGTGGCTTCCGTCTGGCCACTCTACCATTGAGGCCTTATTGGTGGAGTACTGCAGAGATGGTTGTCCTTCAGGAAGGTTCTCCCATCTGATTGATGAGTGAAAAAAAAGTATTAATACATTTTAGAATAAGGGTGTAACGTAATAAAATGTGGAAAAGTTCAAGGGGTCTGAATACTTTCCAAATGCACTGTATCCATTTTCAGAAATGTTGGTAGATTAGCTTTTATTGTTGTGAAAGAGATTGGTGTGTTTTCACTATCTAATTATGGTATGGTTGTTCAATGACAGATTTTAAACAAATACATGTCTATCATTTGATGGTTTCATTTCAGAGAGACAAATAATCACGTTATATATCCGCCACATTCTCAGAGAAATAAGTAGTACTGTAAGTCGTTTTACACAGTCAAATAAAAGAAAATGTTAAATAAAGAACTGTACAAATGATACATTAATGACGTCAATACTTAAAAAAAAAAACACTCTTTTCAATACAGTAATATGAGATTTCTCTGTAAAACACTTATATTTGACATTTTAGTGACTAACAGTAAGTGCATTCATTCAAATATACAGGATATGAATATCTCATTCCAGTTAAGCAATAGATATATAGCGTTGAGCAAAAAATCTTTTTCGTACACATCTAAAATCTATTAATTAAAAGTCTGAAAATACATATTTTACAGACACACGAAAGTACCCATAAGGAATCATTTCGGATGAAAAAACACAATGTGAAAAATTGGTGTATATGGCATTTTGGAAATAAACTATTAAAACGGTCCATTACATTAGACCTTCCCACCACTCTCTCTCTCTCTCTCTCTCTCTGCAGGTAGAAACATGCAGAAGCACCTGCAGCTCATAAAGGCTAAGGGCAAACAGAGAGGCTCACAAGGGTTATATCAGCAGGCTCTCATACGGAGATGTACAGAGAGATATCCATCACTATCTATCGTTGCTCCAGATGCCATTAGCTCTCATAGCTTTAGGCAAACACAGGGTAGCACGACTTAACACTCATTACGAATCTCACCAGGCAGATAGATACCTAGTGCTGTACTGTACTGCAGCCGGTACTGCCTGCAGCCTAGCTGGCTCTGGCTACACAACGCTGGACAACACTGTGTGTGTGTGTGTGTGTACATGTTTGTGTGTGTGTCTCGATCTCTCTGGCTCACTCAACTTCCATTACCCCCACAGCATAGCGGCCAAGCCAACATTTAACATCGACACCAACCTTAATGTGCTAAAAGGCTGCCTTCCTGCCTTCCTTAGCTTCATCACTGCTGCATTCCTGCCTATCTTAGCTCCATCACTGCTGCCTTCCTTAGCTCCATCACTGCTACCTTCCTGTCCTCCTTAGCTACATCAATGATGCCTTCCTTAGCTCCATCACTATTGCCTTCCTTGGCTCCATCACTGCTGCCTTCCTGCCTTCCTTAGCTCCATCACTGCTACCTTCCTGCCTTCCATAGCTCCATCACTGCTGCCTTCCTAAGTTCAATCACTGCTGTCTTCCTAACATCCATATCTCCATCACTGCTGCCTTCCTGCCTTCCTTAGCTCCATCACTGCTGCCTTCCTTAGCTCCATCACCGCTTCCTTCCTTAGCTCCATCACTACTGCCTTCCTGCCTTCCTCAGCTCCATCACTGCTACCATCCTTAGCTCCATTCCTGATGCCTTCCTGCCTTCCTTAGCTCCATCAATACTACCTTCCTGCCTCCCTTAGCTATATCACTGCTGCCATCCTTAGCTCTATCACTGCTACCTTCATTAGTCCATTCACTACTACCTTCCTTAGCTTCATCACTGTTACCTTCCTGCCTTTTAAAGCTCCATCAATGCTGCCTTCTTGCCTTCCTTAAATTCATCACTGCTGCATTCCTGCCTTTCTTAGCTCCATCACTGCTGCCTTCCTTAGCTCCATCACTGCTACCTTCCTGTCCTCCTTGGCTCCATCACTGCAGCCTTCCTGCCTTCCTTAGCTCCATCACTGCTACCTTCCTGCCTTCCTTAATTCCATTACTGCTGCTTTCCTGAGTTTCAACACTGCTGTCTTCCTGCCTTCCTCAGCTCCATCACTGATGCCTTCCTGATTTTCCGTAGTTCCATCACTGCTACCTTCCTTAGCTCCATCCCTGCTGCCTTCATTAGCTCCATCACTGCTACCTTCCTGCCTTCCTTAGCTCCATCACTGCTACATTCCTGCTTTCCTTAGCTCCATCACTGCTGCCTTTCTGCCTTTCTTTGCTCAATCGCTGCTGCCTATCTGCCTTCCTTAGCTCCATCACTGCTACATTCCTGCCTTCCTAAGCTCCATCACTGCTACGTTCTTTAGCTCCAACAACTATACCTTCCTAACTTCCTTAGCTCCATCACTGCTACCTTCATTAGTCCCATCACTTCTACCCTCCTTAGCATCATCACTGCTGCCTTCCTGCCATCCTTAGCTCGATCACTACTGCCTTCCTTAGCTCCATCACTACTACCTTCTTTAGCTCCATCACCGCTACATTTCTTCCTTCCTTAGCTCAATCACTGCTGCCTTTCTGCCTTCCTAAGCTCCATCACTGCTACATTCTTTAGCTCCAAAAACTCTACCTTCCTGCATTCCTTAGCTCAACCACTGCTGCCTTACTTAGCTCCATCACTGCTACCTTCATTAGTCCCATCACTACTACCCTCCATAGCTCCATCACTGCGGCCTTCCTTAGTTCCATCACTGCTACCTTCCTGCCTTCCTTAGCGTCATCTCTGCTGCCTTCCTGCCATCCTTAGCTCCATCACTGCTACCTTCCTTAGCTCCTTCACTACTGCCTTCCTTAGCTCCATCACTATTGCTTTCCTGCCTTCCTTAGCTCCATCACTGCTACCTTCCTTAGCTTCATCACTATTGCTTTCCTGCCTTCCTTAGCTCCATCACTGCTACCTTCCTTAGCTCCATCACTGCTGCCTTCCTGCCTTCCTTAGCTCCATCACTACATTCTTCCTCAGCTCCATCCCTGTTGCCTTTCTGCATTCCTTAGCTCCATCACTGCTACCCTCTTAAGCTCCATCACTGCTGTCTTTATTAATTCCTTAGCTCCATCACTGCTGTCTTCCTGCATTCCTTAGCTCGATCACTACTGTCTTTCTGCCTTCTTTAGCTCCATCTCTGCTACCTTCCTGCCTTACAAAGCTCAATCACTTCTACCTTCCTGCCTTTCTTTGCTCCATCACTGCTTCCTTCCTGCCTTCCAAAGCTCCATCACTGCTGCCTTCAATTAGCTTCATCACTGCTGCCTTCCTAAGCTCCATCACTGCAACGTCTCTCCTTTCCTTAACTCCAACACTGCTGGCTTCCTTACCTCCATCACTGCTGCCTTCCTTATCTCCATCCCTGCTGTCTTCCTGCATTCCTTAGCTCAATCACTGCTACCTTCCTGCCTTCCTTAGCTCCATCACTGCTTCCTTCCTGTCTTCCTTGGCTCCATCACTATTGCCTTCCTGCATTCCTTAGCTCTATCACTGCTACATTCATTAGCTCCATCACTACTGACTTCCTGCCTTCCTTAGCTCCATCACTGCTGCCTCAATTAGCTCCATCACTGCTTCCTTCCTTATCTTAATCACTGCTGACTTCATTAGCTCCATCACTGTTACATTCCTGCCTTCCTTAGCTCCATCACTTCCACCTTCCTACCATACTTAGCTCCATCCCTGCTCCATTCCTGGCTTCCTTATCTCCATCCCTGCTGCCTTCCTGCCTTCCTTAGCTCCATCACTGCTCCATTCCTGCCTTCCTTAGCTCCATCCCTGCTCCATTCATGCCTTCCTTAGCTCCATCACTGCTGAATTCCTGCCTTCCTTAGCTCCATCCCTGCTCCATTCCGGCCTTCCTTAGCTCCATCACTGCTCCATTCCTGCCTTCCTTAGCTCCATCCCTGCTTCCAATCTGCCTTCCTTAGCTCCATCACTGCTATCTTCTTTAGCTCCTAAACTGCTACCTTCCTCCTTTCTTTGCTCCATCACTGCTGCCTTCCTATGCTCCATCACTGGTGACTTTCTGCCTTCATTCGTTCCATTACAATTACCTTCTTTAGCTACAACTCCGCTACCTTCCTGCCTTTGTTAGCTCCATCACTGCTGTCTGTCTGCATTCCTTAGCTCGATCACTACTGCCTTCCTGCCTTCCTTAGCTCTATCTCTGCTACGTTCCTTAGCTCCATCACTGCTGCCTTTCTGCCTTTCTTAGCTCAATCACTGCTGCCTTTCTGCCTTCCTAAGCTCCATCACTGCTACATTCTTTAGCTCCAACAACTCTACCTTCCTGCCATCCTTAGCTCCATCACTGCTACCTTCCTTAGCTCCATCACTACTGCCTTCCTTAGCTTCATCACTGCTCTCTTCCTAAGCTCCATCACTGCTACCTTCCTCCTTTCCATAGCTCCAACACTGCTGCCTTCCTGCCTTTCTTAGCTCCATCACTGCTGCCTTCCTGCCTTCCTTAGCTCCATCACTGCTACCTTCCTTAGCTCCATCCCTGCTGTCTTACTGCATTCCTTAGCTCAATCACTGCTACCTTCCTGCCTTCCTTAGCTCCATCACTGCTTCCTTCCTGTCTTCCTTGGCTCCATCACTATTGCCTTCCTGCATTCCTTAGCTCTATCACTGCTACATTCATTAGCTCCATCACTACTGACTTCCTGCTTTCCTTAGCTCCATCACTGCTGCCTCAATTAGCTCCATCACTGCTTCCTTCCTTATCTTAATCACTGCTGACTTCATTAGCTCCATCACTGTTACATTCCTGCCTTCCTTAGCTCCATCACTTCCACCTTCCTACCATACTTAGCTCCATCCCTGCTCCATTCCTGGCTTCCTTATCTCCATCCCTGCTGCCTTCCTGCCTTCCTTAGCTCCATCACTGCTCCATTCCTGCCTTCCTTAGCTCCATCCCTGCTCCATTCATGCCTTCCTTAGCTCCATCACTGCTGAATTCCTGCCTTCCTTAGCTCCATCCCTGCTCCATTCCGGCCTTCCTTAGCTCCATCACTGCTCCATTCCTGCCTTCCTTAGCTCCATCCCTGCTTCCAATCTGCCTTCCTTAGCTCCATCACTGCTATCTTCTTTAGCTCCTAAACTGCTACCTTCCTCCTTTCTTTTGCTCCATCACTGCTGCCTTCCTATGCTCCATCACTGGTGACTTTCTGCCTTCATTCGTTCCATTACAATTACCTTCTTTAGCTACAACTCCGCTACCTTCCTGCCTTTGTTAGCTCCATCACTGCTGTCTTTCTGCATTCCTTAGCTCGATCACTACTGCCTTCCTGCCTTCCTTAGCTCTATCTCTGCTACGTTCCTTAGCTCCATCACTGCTGCCTTTCTGCATTTCTTAGCTCAATCACTGCTGCCTTTCTGCCTTCCTAAGCTCCATCACTGCTACATTCTTTAGCTCCAACAATTCTACCTTCCTGCCATCCTTAGCTCCATCACTGCTACCTTCCTTAGCTCCATCACTACTGCCTTCCTTAGCTTCATCACTGCTCTCTTCCTGCATTGCTTATCTCCATCACTGCTGCCTTCCTAAGCTCCATCACTGCTACCTTCCTCCTTTCCATAGCTCCAACACTGCTGCCTTCCTGCCTTTCTTAGCTCCATCACTGCTGCCTTCCTGCCTTCCTTAGCTCCATCACTGCTACCTTCCTTAGCTCCATCCCTGCTGTCTTCCTGCATTCCTTAGCTCAATCACTGCTACCTTCCTGCCTTCCTTAGCTCCATCACTGCTTCCTTCCTGTCTTCCTTGGCTCCATCACTATTGCCTTCCTGCATTCCTTAGCTCTATCACTGCTACATTCATTAGCTCCATCACTACTGACTTCCTGCCTTCCTTAGCTCCATCACTGCTGCCTCAATTAGCTCCATCACTGCTTCCTTCCTTATCTTAATCACTGCTGACTTCATTAGCTCCATCACTGTTACATTCCTGCCTTCCTTAGCTCCATCACTTCCATCTTCCTACCATACTTAGCTCCATCCCTGCTCCATTCCTGGCTTCCTTATCTCCATCCCTGCTGCCTTCCTGCCTTCCTTAGCTCCATCACTGCTCCATTCCTGCCTTCCTTAGCTCCATCCCTGCTCCATTCATGCCTTCCTTAGCTCCATCACTGCTGAATTCCTGCCTTCCTTAGCTCCATCCCTGCTCCATTCCGGCCTTCCTTAGCTCCATCACTGCTCCATTCCTGCCTTCCTTAGCTCCATCCCTGCTTCCAATCTGCCTTCCTTAGCTCCATCACTGCTATCTTCTTTAGCTCCTAAACTGCTACCTTCCTCCTTTCTTTTGCTCCATCACTGCTGCCTTCCTATGCTCCATCACTGGTGACTTTCTGCCTTCATTCGTTCCATTACAATTACCTTCTTTAGCTACAACTCCGCTACCTTCCTGCCTTTGTTAGCTCCATCACTGCTGTCTTTCTGCATTCCTTAGCTCGATCACTACTGCCTTCCTGCCTTCCTTAGCTCTATCTCTGCTACGTTCCTTAGCTCCATCACTGCTGCCTTTCTGCCTTTCTTAGCTCAATCACTGCTGCCTTTCTGCCTTCCTAAGCTCCATCACTGCTACATTCTTTAGCTCCAACAACTCTACCTTCCTGCCATCCTTAGCTCCATCACTGCTACCTTCCTTAGCTCCATCACTACTGCCTTCCTTAGCTTCATCACTGCTCTCTTCCTGCATTGCTTATCTCCATCACTGCTGCCTTCCTAAGCTCCATCACTGCTACCTTCCTCCTTTCTTAGCTCCATCACTGCTGCCTTCCTGCCTTCCTTAGCTCCATCACTGCTACCTTCCTTAGCTCCATCCCTGCTGTCTTCCTGCATTCCTTAGCTCAATCACTGCTGCCTTCCTGCCTTCCTTAGCTCCATCACTGCTGCCTTCCTTACCTCGATCACTGCTGCCTTTATTAGCTCCATCACTGATACCTTCCTACCTTTCTTAGCTCCCTCACTGCTGCCTTCCTGCCTGCCTTAGCTCCATTCCTGCTGCCTTCCTACCTTCCTAGGCTCCATCACTGCTGTCTTCCTGCCTTCTTTAGCTCCATCACTACTACCTTCTTTAGCTACAACACCGCTACCTTCCTGCCTTCCTTAGCTCCATCACTGCTGCTTTCCTGCCTTCCTTAGCTCCATCACTATTGCCTTCCTGCATTCCTTAGCTCTATCACTGCTACATTTATTAGCTCCATCACTACTGCCTTCCTGCCTTCCTTAGCTCCATCGCTGCTGCCTATCTTAGCTCCATCACTGCTTCCTTACTTAGTTCCATCAATGCTTCCTTCCTACACTCCTTAGCTCCATCACTTATACCTTCCTGCCTTCCTTAGCTCCATCACTGCTTCCTTCCTGCATTCCTTAGCTTAATCACTCCTGCCTTCCTTAGCTCCATCGCTGCTGCCTATCTTAGCTCCATCACTGCCTCCTTCCTTAGCTCAATCAATGCTTCCTTCCTGCCTTCCTTAGCTCCATCTTTTATACCTTCCTTAGCTCCATCACTGCTGCCTTCCTGCCATCCTTAGCTCCATCACTGCTACCTTCCTTAGCTCCATCACTACTGCCTTCCTTAGCTCCATCACTGCTCTCTTCCTGCATTGCTTATCTCCATCACTGCTGCCTTCCTTAGCTCCATCCCTGCCTTATTTCGTTGCATCAGTGCTTCCTTTCTGCCTTCCTTAGCTCCATCACTACTACCTTCTTTAGCTCCATCACTGCTGCCTTCCTGCCTTCCTTAGCTCCATCACTGATAACTTCCTGACTTCCTTAGCTCCATCACCGCTTCCTTCCTGTCTTATTCAGCTCAATCACTGCTGCCTTCCTGCATTCCTTAGCTCCATCACAGGTTACCTTCCTGCCTTCCTTAGCTCCATCACTGCTGCCTATCTTAGCTCCATCCCTGCTGCCTTCCT
Organism: Brachymystax lenok tsinlingensis; assembly: GCA_030435695.1. Taxonomy (NCBI): domain Eukaryota; kingdom Metazoa; phylum Chordata; class Actinopteri; order Salmoniformes; family Salmonidae; genus Brachymystax; species Brachymystax lenok. The sequence continues at coordinate 30,819,319 of CM059806.1, forward strand.
GCCTTCCTTAGCTCCATCACTGCTGCCTTCCTGCCTTACTTAGCTCCATCACTGCTTCCTTCCTTAGCTCAATCAATGCTTCCTTCCTGCCTTCCTTACCTCCATCACTGATAACTTCCTGTCTTCCTTAGCTCCATCACTGCCTTCTTCCTGTATTGCTGCCTTCCTGCCTTCCTTAGCTCAATCGCTGCTGCCTTCAATTATCTCCATCACTGATACCTTCCTGCCTTCCTTAGCTCCATCACTGCTGCCTTCAATGATCTCCATCAATGCTGCCTTCCTTAGCTCCATCACTATTGCCTTCCTGCCTTCCTTAGCTCCATCACTGCTGCCTTCCTGCCTTCCTGCCTTCCTTAGCTCCATCACTGCTGCTTTCCTGCCTTCCTTAGCTCCATCACTACATTCCTCCTAAGCTCCATCACTGTTGCCTTTCTGTCTTCCTTAGCTCCATCACTGCTACCCTGCTAAGCTCCATCACTGCTGTCTTTATTCATTCCATAGCTCCATCACTGCAGTCTTCCTGCCTTTCTTAGCTCCATCACTGCTGCCTTCCTGCCTTCCTTAGATCCATCACTGCTGCCTTTCTGCCTTCCTTCGCTCCATTACTACTACCTTCTTTAGCTACAAATCTGCTACCTTCCTGTCTTCGTTAGCTCCATCACTGCTGTCTTTCTGCATTCCTTTGCTCCATCACTGCTGTCTTCCTGCATTCTTTCTTCATCACTACTGCCTTCCTGCCTTCCTTAGCTCCATCACTGCTGCCTTCCTTAGCTCCATCACTACTACCTTCCTGCCTTTCACAGCTCCATCACTGCTACCTTCCTCAGCTCCATCACTGCTGCTTTCTTCCTTAGTGCCATCACTGCTGTCTTTCTTAGCTCCATCACTGATACCTTCCTGCCTTCTTTAGCTCCATCACTGCAGCCTTCTTTAGCTCCGTGACTGCTACCTTCCTGCCTTCCTTAGCTACATCACTGTTGTCTTTCTGCGTTCCTTAGCTCCATCGCTGCTGCCTATCTTAGCTCCATCACTGCTTCCTTACTTAGTTCCATCAATGCTTCCTTCCTACACTCCTTAGCTCCATCACTTATACCTTCCTGCCTTCCTTAGCTCCATCACTGCTACCTTCCTGCCTTCCTTAGCTACATCACTGATAACTTCCTGCCTTCCTTAGCTCCATCACAACTACCTTCATGTCTTTCACGGCTCAGTCACTTCTTCAATCCTGCCTTCCTTAGCTCCATCACTGATACCTTCCTACCTTCCTTAGCTCCATCACTGCTGCCTTCCTACCATCCTTGGCTCCATCACTGCTGCATTCCTGACTACTTTAGATCCATCACTGCTGCATTCCTGACTACTTTAGATCCATCACTGCTGCATTTCTGCCTTCCTTAGCTCCATCACTGCTATCTTCTTTAGCTCCAACATTTCTACCTTCCTGCCTTCTTTTGCTCCATCACTGCTGCCTTCTTTAGCTCCATCACTGCTGTCTATCTGCATTCCTTAGCTTCATCACTACTGCCTTTCTGCCATCCTTAGCTCCATCACTGCTGCTTTCCTTAGATCCATCACTGCTTCCTTCTTTAGCTCCTCCACTGCTGCCATCCTTAGCTCCATCACTGCTGCCGTCCTTAGCTCCATCACTGCTGCATACTGTCTTCCTTTGCTCCATCACTGCTACCTTCCTGCCTTCCTTAGCTCCATCACTGCTACATTCATTAGCTCCAACACTGCTACCTTGCTGCATTCTTTAGCTCCATCACTGCTGCCTTCCTGCCTTCCTTAGCTCCATCACCACTGCCATCCTGCCTTTATTAGCTCCATCACTGCTTCCTTCCTTAGCTCAATCAATGCTTCCATCCTGCCTTCCTTAGCTCCATCAGTGCTTACTTCCTGCCTTCTTTAGCTTAATCACTGCTGCCTTCCAACCTTTCTTAGCTCCATCACTGCTGCCTTCCTTAGCTCCATCACTGCTCCCTTCTTGCCTTCTTAGTTCCATCACTGCTGCCTTTCTGCCTTCCTTAGCTCCATCACTGCTATCTTCTTTAGCTCCAACCTTTCTACCTTCCTGCCTTCTTTTGCTCCATCACTGCTGCCTTCTTTAGCTCCATCACTGCTGCCTTTCTGCCTTCCTTTACACCATTACTACTACCTTCTTTAGCTACATCTACGCTGCCTTCCTGCCTTTGTTACCTTGCTGCATTCTTTAGCTCCATCACTGCTGCCTTCCTGCCTTCCTTTGCTCCATCACCACTGCCTTCCTGCCTTTATTAGCTCCATCACTGCTGCCTTCCTGCATTCCTTAGCTCCATCACTGCTGCCTTCTTGCCTTCCTTAGCGCCATCACTGCTACCTTCCTGCCTTCCTTAGCTTCATCACTGCGGCATTCCTTAGCTCCATCACTGCTGTCTTCCTTAGCTCCATCACTGCTTTCTTCCTGCCTTCCTTAGCTCCATCACTGCTGCCTATCTGCCTTCCTTAGCTCCATCACCGCTACCTTCTTGCCTTCCTTAGCTGAATCACTGCTGCCTTCCTTAGCTCCATCACTGCTACCTTCCTACCTTCCTTGGCTCCATCACTGCTGCCTTCCTGCCTTCCTTAGCTCCATCACCGCTGCCTTCCTGCCTTCCTTAGCTCCATCACCCCTGCCTTCCTTCCTTCCTTAGCTCCATCACTGCTGACTTCTTGCCTTCCTTAACTCCATCACTGCTGTCTTCCATAGCTCCATCACTGCTACCTTCCTGCCTTCCTTAGCTTCATCACTGCTGCCTTCTCCCTTCCTTAGCTCCATCACTGCTGCCTTCCTGCCTTCCTTAGCTCCATCACCACTGCCTTCCTGCCTTCTTTAGCTCCATGACTGTGGCCTTCCTGAGCTCCATCACTGCTACCTTCCTACCTTCCTTGGCTCCATCACTGCTGCCTTCCTGCCTTCCTTAGCTCCATCACTGCTGCCTTCTTGCCTTCCTTAGCTCCATCACTGCTACCTTCCTGCCTTCCTTAGCTCCATCACTGCTACCTTCCTGCCTTCCTTAGCTCCATCACTGCTGCTTTCCTGCCTTCCTTAGCTCCATCACCTCTGCCTTCCTGCATTCAGTTTCTCCATCACTGCTGCCTTCCTGCACTCCTTAGCTCCATCACTGCTGTCTTCCTTTCTTCCTTAGCTTCATCACCGCTGTCTTCTTGCATTCCTTAGCTCCATCACGGCTGCATCAGCTAAAGTGAATGGAGATGGAGAAGAGGAATGGAAAAACACATTATGACTCACCTCTGGCTAATTTGTGTAATTTCTAGCAAATGAGCTCCTATGCCTCTGGAGCGTCTCTAAGGTGGGATGGATCATGTTATTATTTAACGCCGAAACTCCCAGCCTCCGGCAGCACCTCGTGGTGTGAAGTAGAGGTAGAACTGTATAAAACAATAAGTTATCAAGCTGGATCATTAGGCCCATTTGGTTTATCTGTATCAGGGCCTAAAATATGGCAGTGCCGTTAAATCCCAGGCTGGTTGAATTAGTTAGTAAGCTGGATCAGTGTGGTTTCTGTATCAGGGCCCACAGTATGAATGAGTGGTCTGTCTGTTGCTGTGCCTCTCCTCCCCAACCCTCCCCTCTCCTCTCCGCTGTGCCATGGGGTAATGGTGCAGGACAGGTGGTGGTGGTGGTGGGGGTGAGGCATCTCATGCTGATGAAGTGAAACATTCTCCACCATGGCTCTATATTGCTCTCAGTCTTTCAACCCCCTTGCTCTCTCCCTCTCTCCCTGTCCTCTATCCCTTTACCCCCCTTTCTCTCTCTCTCTACCTCTCTCTCTCCCTCTCTTGCTCCCTCTCCCTCTCTTGCTCCCTCTCTCTCTCCCTCCCTCTCGCTCTCCCGCACCCTCTCTCTCTTCCCTCTCTCCCACCTTCTCTCCTTCTCTCTCTCGCTCCCTCTCTTTCTCTCTCTCCCTCTCACTCATTCTCTCTCTCTCTCCATCCCTCTCTCAGTCTCTCCTTTTCCCTCTCTCTCTCTCTTGCTCCCTCTTTCTCTCTCTCTCTCTTTCATCTGTCACTCTTTGATCTTCTGGGCCCACCTGTGAGTCAGCCTGTATCTGTCAGTTAGACTGAGTACAGTACAGTCCTGTGCTACAACAGCAGCACCTGGCTCTGACCTGGCCTGATGGCTGACCTGCCTCTGACCTGGCCTGATGGCTGACCTGCCTCTGACCTGGCCTGATGGCTGACCTGCCTCTGACCTGGCCTGATGGCTGACCTGCCTCTGACCTGGCCTGATAGCTGACCTGGCCTTATAGCTGACCTGGCCTGATAGCTGACCTGGCCTGATAGCTGACCTGGCCTGATAGTTTACCTGGCTCTGACCTGGCCTGTCATTTAAAAACTGACAGTATTTTCTGACCAAACTTTAATAAGTCTACCATGGCTATGTCTCCCTTTCCACAGGTTAGGATCCGTATCAGTAGTCAAGTTGAAAATGTAAAACAAGAACAATATTGATATCAGTTATTACATCATGAATGATTATTTCACTATTCATTGCACAGTACTGACACATAAAAAACATTGGTAACACTTTACTTGACGCCTGGTGTCTTAGCACGTTATGACATGGTCCTAACCATGTCATAATATATCATAACAGCTGACATAACTTGTCATAACCTGCCATAATATGGTCGTAACACTGTCATGACACAAATATTTACACCTGTTGTAAAATATATTGTGTTAATTTATGGCTGGTTATGACACCTACGTAAGAGAGTCAAAACGTACCACACAAGGCAAAACATTCCATTGCACCATGGCCTACTTGTCAACAGTATTCTTATGTTATATAACGTTTTATGAAATTGACCATATTAAATTATAATTGTAGTTGCGTACACATTGATGTCAGACATGCACCTACCCCAATGGGCTGTTGCTGATGACTGGGATGAATGCAGGAGCAGATTTCAGGAGCAGGACAAGACACCCTCTTTGTGACTGATGACTGACATAATGGCATGTACATGATAAACCGATCTGGCTTGATGGTCATAATGATTCCTGACAGTGTCATAAAGTGTATTTTCTTAGTCCAAGTAAAGTGACACAGGTTGGTCATAATGCATCATGACAGTGTCATATGATGAAAAAAACATGACTGTAAAGAATTCATTACAACAACAAAGGATTTTAGAAACAAAAGGAAACTTCTTGGCAGGGAAAAAACATATTTGAATGTGGGTTTAGACACTCTTATGTACGTGCCATAACAAGTCATAAAATAACACAATATGTGTCACAACAAGCTATGTCAGCTGTTAGGACATACTATGATATGGTTATGACTATGTCATAATGTGTTATGATGCTAGGTGTCAAGTAAAGTGTTACCAAAATGGTATGACGCACAGTCATATGCACAGTATACTCCATATCTCTCTCTCTCGTCAAACGGGAAATGGATGTCGGATTAATTCCTGTACAATGCCATATGGTACCGTAATAAAAAAGAATAGATATGTAATTTAAAGCTGCGCTGATAGGACATTCTCAATTACTGGCCCAGGGTGTGAGACTGAATATGGCGCAATGTGACTTCATAGGGCTTGACGATCAAGGTGCTGATCCTTGGCAAGATAGGGATGCATCAGAAATGGCACCCTATTCCCTATAGATAGTGCACTACATTTAGACCAAGATCCATAGCGGTCTGGTCAAAAGTAGTGCACTATATAGGGAATAGGGTGCCATTTCTGAGACGCAGCCTAATGTTGCCCCTCTTGCCATTTCCTGAGGCACGGTGGCTGTATAAGACATCCATTACCTCATTCACCTTCAGTCACACTACATTTGCATTTTAGTCATTTAGCAGACCCTCTTATCCAGAGGGACTTACAGTTAGTGCATTCATCTTTAGATAGCTAGGTGGGACAACTACACATCACAGTCATAGTAAGTACATTTTTCCTCAATAAAGTATCTATCAGCAAAGTCAGAGATAGTAAGGGGAAGAAGAGTCAAGTGCGGGGGGGCAAGACAGAGAAGAGCTGGACTGGGTTAAGCCGGAGCTGCAGAACGGAGTGCTCGGATTGGGGTGTAGGGTTTGAGCAGAGCCTGAAGGTAGGGAGGGGCAGTTCCTCTTGCTGCTCCATAGGCAAGTACCATGATCTTGTAGTGGATGCCATGTTCGACTGGAAGCCAATGGAGTGTGTGGATGAGCGGGGTGACATGGGAGAATTTGGGAAAGTTAAACACCAGGCAGGCTGCCGCGTTCTGGATCAGTTTCAGGGGTTTGATGGACAAGCGGGGAGCCCATCCAACAGAGAGTTGCCGTAATGGAGAGGTCTTGGAGCGGACAGGCCTTAGACGGAAGGAAGAGCAGCTCCGTTTCGTAGAGGTGGAGGTTGAGGTGGAGGGCCGACATCCGAGCAGAGATATCTGCCAGACACGAAAAAGATGCGTGTCGCCACCTGGGTGTCAGAAGGAGGGAAGGAGAAAGTAGCTGAGTGTCATCTGCATAGCTATGATAGGTGACACCATGTGAGGATATAATGGAGCCGAGTGACTGGGTGTATAGAGAGAAGAGGGCCTAGAACTGAGCCCTGAGGGACACCAGTATTGAGAGCACATGGTGCAGACACAGATCCTCTCCATGTCACCAGGTAGGAGCGACCTGCCAGGTAGGATGCATTCCAAGAGTGTGCAGAGCCTGAGACGCCCAGCCCTGAGACTACAGTATGTGAAGCTGGACTGTGTCTGGTCAGAGTAGAGTGAGCATCTCTCTGCTACCTCACTCCCTCTCATGGTGACATTTGGAGCCCTGTCACTCAGTATTTGTGTTAAAACAACATGTCATGTTTGGAGATATAGGAATACCCCATTATCGACTGTGTTGATGTTCAACGACTGTATTGATGTTGAACGACTGTATTGATGTTTAACAACTGTGTTGATGTTATCGTCTTTGTTGATGTTATCGACTGTGTTGATGTTCAACGACTGTGTTGATGTTTAACGACTGTGTTGATGTTCAACGACTGTGTTGATGTTATCGACTGTGTTGATGTTCAACGACTGTGTTGATGTTTAACTACTGTGTTGATGTTCAATGACTGTGTTGATGTTATCGACTGTGTTGATGTTCAACGACTGTGTTGATGTTATTGACTGTGTTGATGTTCAACGACTGTGTTGATGTTTAACTACTGTGTTGATGTTCAATGACTGTGTTGATACTAATCGACTGTGCTGATGTTTAACTACTGTGTTGATGTTCAATGACTGTGTTGATGTTATCGACTGTGTTGATGTTTAACGACTGTGTTGATGTTATCGACTGTGTTGATGTTTATCGACTGTGTTTGTGTTGATGTTTAACGACTGTGTTGATGTTTAACTACTGTGTTGATGTTCAATGACTGTGTTGATACTAATCGACTGTGCTGATGTTTAACGACTGTGTTGATGTTTAACGACTGTGTTGATGTTTATCGACTGTGTTTGTGTTGATGTTTAACGACTGTGTTGATGTTTATCGACTGTGTTGATGTTTATCGACTGTGTTTGTGTTGATGTTTAACGACTGTGTTAATTTTTATCGACTGTGTTTGTGTTGATGTTTAACGACTGTGATGTTTATCGACTGTGTTTGTGTTGATGTTTAACAACTGTGTTGATGTTATCGACTGTGTTGATGTTTATCGACTGTGTTGATGTTCAACGACTGTGTTTGTGTTGATGTTTAATGACTGTGTTGATGTTATCGACTGTGTTGATGTTTATCGACTGTGTTGATGTTCAACGACTGTGTTTGTGTTGATGTTTAACGACTGTGTTGATGTTATCGACTGTGTTGATGTTCATCGACTGTGTTGATGTTCAACGACTGTGTTTGTGTTGATGTTTAACGACAGTGTTAATGTTTAATGACTGTGTTGATGTTTATTGACTGTGTTTGTGTTGATGTTTAATGACCGTGTTGATGTTTATCGACTGTGTTGATGTTTAACGACTGTGTTGATGTTTATCGACTGTGTTTGTGTTGATGTTTAACGACTGTGTTGATGTTTATCGACTGTGCTGATGTTTAACGACTGTGTTGATGTTTATCAACTGTTTTTGTGTTGATGTTTAAAGACTGTGTTGATGTTTATCGACTGTGCTGATGTTTATCGACTGTGTTGATGTTTAATGACTGTGTTGATGTTTATCGACTGTTTTGTGTTGATGTTATCGACTGTGTTGATGTTATCGACTGTGTTGACGTTTGGCGACTGTGTTGGTGTTCAACGACTGTGTTGATGTTCAACGACTGTGTTGATGTTTATCGACTGTATTGATATCTTACCATTCACAAAGATGTGTGATTCTTACTCTAGTTCCAAATGTCTGGAGAATAGAACGAACAGAGTGGGCTTCAGAAACACATCCAGTTGAATCTCTTTCTTCAGGAACATTCCGTCATCTCAACACCACATGCTCAGATTGTCAACACTTCCTTCAAACCTTATTGAGCCTTGATGGAATTTGTAGTACTCTGCATTATAGCTAAGCTGTTATGATTAAAACATGCAATTCCAGTCCTCTCCCGTCTACCACTTTAACTTAAATTTTATACGAGAGTTGGGTTCTAAAGCTCTATGTTTGGCTTATAAAGGGCATTAGTAGTAATGCTCTTGGCTTGTTCCTCCACCCTCTTCCTAGAGAGAGCAGCAATGAGTTTTTTTATTGGATTGGTGGAATTCTATGCAGCCAGTGTGCTATCTAGAACCTAAAGGGGTTCTTTGGCTGTCCTCATAGAACCTTTTGAAGAATCCTTTTTCGTTCAAGGTTGAACCCTTTTGGGTTCCATGTACAACCCTTTCCATTGAGGGATCTACATGGAACCCAGAAGGGTTGTACCTGGAACCAAAAAGGGTTCTACCTTGAACCAAACAGGGTGTATAGTGTTATAGCAGCTGCAGGTAGCCTAGTGGTTAGAGTGCTGGGCCTGTAACTGAAAGGTTGCTGATTCGAATACTATTTTTTTATTTTTATTTCACCTTTATTTAACCAGGTAGGCTAGTTGAGAACAAGTTCTCATTTACAACTGCGACCTGGCCAAGATAAAGCAAAGCAGTTCGACTCATACAACAACAAAGAGTTACACATGGAATAAACAGTCAATAATACAGTAGAAAAAATATAAAAATAAGTCTATATACAGTGAGTGCAAATGAGGTAACATAAGGGAGGTAGGGCAATAAATAGGCCATGGTGGCGAGGTAATTACAATATAGCAATTAAACACTGGAATGGTAGATGTGCAGAAGTTGAATGTGCAAGTAGAGATACTGGGGTGCAAAGGAGCAAGATAAATAAATAAATACAGTGTGGGGATGAGGTAGTAGGATGGGCTGTTTACAGATGGGCTATGTGCAGGTGCAGAGATCTGTGAGCTGCACTGACAGCTGGTGCTTTAAGCTAGTGAGGAAAATATGAGTCTCCAGCTTCAGTGAAGCTGACGGCTCATTTGATGTGCCCTTGAGCAAGGCACTTAACCCTAATAGCTCCTGTAAATTGCTCTGGATAAGAGTGTCTGCTAAACGGCAGAATAAATGTTTTGTTACAGTACGTGTTATGATCCCCATCTCTTTCACAAGTAACCAATCCCAAACCTCATTGCAGATACATCTCTAAGATGTCCATATTAAAGACAACGTCAGTCTCAAAAGGACTTGTTTCAGTCTCATATCAGTCAAAGCTTTAAACATGAATCTGGGGGGATGTAATCTCAGTCAGATTGCATTTTACCCTGTAGACCCCTCCGGCCGGCAAGGCAAGGCAGGTTCAGAGGGTTGAGGTGATGGAGATGATCGCATGGTGGGGTTTGTTCTTACCGTCCTTTTGTTGCAGAGTCGCTTAGTTTATTAACTGGCCTCAGGCTGAACACACACTGGTTGCCATGAAGGTGACTTCTCATGTGCCATATCATTATAATGTAATGAAACCTATGGTACACTGTCTAATGTAGCGGTTATAGATTTGTTTTTTTATGAGCAAGTAGGAGTGTCTGGTGAGTATGTGTCGAAATTGTCATGTCTATTTTTACTGATGTTAAATTATAAAGCATTCCATAATTACCTCTCATGAGACATTCCACCAGTTCTGACAGATCAATCAAAAGTTAAATTAAATAAACAGTCAGCTACATGATCTATGTTATTGGTTGCGTGCACATCTTTTGCAGATGTTATCACAGGTGCAGCGAATTGCTTGTTTTTCTAGCTCCAACGGTGCAGTAATACCTAGCTAAATGCTTGTGTTTCTAGCTTCAACGGTGCAGTAATACCTAGCTAAATGCTTGTGTTTCTAGCTCCAACGGTACAGTAATACCTAGCTAAATGCTTGTGTTTCTAGCTTCAACGGTGCAGTAATACCTAGCTAAATGCTTGTGTTTCTAGCTCCAACGGTACAGTAATACCTAGCTAAATGCTTGTGTTTCTAGCTCCAACGGTGCAGTAATACCTAGCTAAATGCTTGTGTTTCTAGCTCCAACGGTACAGTAATACCTAGCTAAATGCTTGTGTTTCTAGCTCCAACGGTGCAGTAATACCTAGCTAAATGCTTGTGTTTCTAGCTTCAACGGTGCAGTAATACCTAGCTAAATGCTTGTGTTTCTAGCTTCAACGGTGCAGTAATACCTAGCTAAATGCTTGTGTTTCTAGCTTCAACGGTGCAGTAATACCTAGCTAAATGCTTGTGTTTCTAGCTTCAACGGTGCAGTAATACCTAGCTAAATGCTTGTGTTTCTAGCTCCAACGGTACAGTAATACCTAGCTAAATGCTTGTGTTTCTAGCTTCAACGGTGCAGTAATACCTAGCTAAATGCTTGTGTTTCTAGCTCCAACGGTACAGTAATACCTAGCTAAATGCTTGTGTTTCTAGCTTCAACGGTGCAGTAATACCTAGCTAAATGCTTGTGTTTCTAGCTCCAACGGTACAGTAATACCTAGCTAAATGCTTGTGTTTCTAGCTCCAACGGTGCAGTAATACCTAGCTAAATGCTTGTGTTTCTAGCTTCAACGGTGCAGTAATACCTAGCTAAATGCTTGTGTTTCTAGCTTCAACGGTGCAGTAATACCTAGCTAAATGCTTGTGTTTCTAGCTTCAACGGTGCAGTAATACCTAGCTAAATGCTTGTGTTTCTAGCTTCAACGGTGCAGTAATACCTAGCTAAATGCTTGTGTTTCTAGCTCCAACGGTGCAGTAATACCTAGCTAAATGCTTGTGTTTCTAGCTTCAACTGTATAGTAATACCTAGCTAAATGCTTGTGTTTCTAGCTTCAACGGTGCAGTAATACCTAACAATACACACAAATCCCCTCAGAACGAACAACGTCAGAGTCCAGAATATAAATATATATGTATATGATGGTGTGTATAGACAGTATGGACAGTATATCAATAGAAAATGTGTGTACAGCAGTAGTTATATAGGATGAGCTTTGACTAGAATACATATGAAGTCGGTAAAACTGTACATAAACATTATTAAAGTCACCAGTGTTTGATGACTATGTAAATAGGGCAGCAATCCCTAAGGTGCAGGGTAGAGTGCCAGGTGGTAGGTGGCTCATAACAGTGACTAAGTTAGGGGCCGGGTACTGGGCGGATAGAGTAGCTTTGCGTCCATGCTTTCTTGATACATCTGCATAGTTAGTCTGGAAGGTTACACATGCTGTGAATTAAATTATTAGGATTATTCTGATATCCAGGAAGTAACTATGCTATACCCCTTATTAAATCTCAATCCCAAATGGCACCCTGATCCCTATAGAGTGCACTACGTTTGACCAGATCCCTATGGACCCTAGTCAGAAGTAGTGCACTAGAGGATAGGGTGCCATTTCAGATGCAGCCCCAGTCAGTGATCTTTGAAAACCGCTGTTTCTTTAGTTCTGATCTGGGAACAGGGAAACCATCTGTATTCCTGCTGCAGATGGACTGTTTACCTCTGGGAGTTACTGACTTCAGATTGCCTGTTCCTCTGCCCCCCACCCCATTCCTCCCTCCCTCCATCCGTCTGTCACTATCAGTAAGTCTCTGAGAGTTCCGCTTGATCTTGGTCTCTCTGTCTCTGTTGCTGTTGCTGTCAATCCATATACACACACACACACAAATACCCACAGACGCACAGACGCGCACACACACACACGTTGCGGTTGGCCACCGACTCCCCTGCTTTGGGCTCCTGCACCGCAGCTCTGCCTCTGACGCATATGGTAAACTAGCAGTATGCATCATGATGTCGGAGGATCGTTCTTTCCGCTCCTCTGACCCTTTCCGCTTCTCATTTTTTGGGAATCCTGAGGTGAAGACTTCTGCAACAGTTGACATATAGGTTTGAATTCCATAATAGAATCTGACATACAAGTACATAAACAGAGAGCTCATCTAGCTAGCTCACAAACACAACATCTAGTCAATTTTGAGAATAGAATGCTCCCATGGACCAAACTGGTTGATATGTCAATATGATGTTATTTGAACTAGTTTTGACAAGTTCTGCCTGCTAAGATAAATTAAGTGAAGTATTGGCCATAACCTTTGTGTTAAAGGTCATCCTAGGTTTTGGTTAGAGGGCTTTGAGAAAATTGTCTGAACTCAAGACCCCCCCACACACACACACACACACACACACGTATCTGGACACCTCTTCAAACTAGTGGATTCGGCTATTTCAGCCACATACGTTGCTGACAGAGTTATAAAATCGAGCACGCAGCCATGCAATCTCCATAGACAAACATTGGCAGTAGAATGGCCTTACTGAAGAGCTCCGTGACTTTCAATGTGGCATCGTCATAGGATGCCACCTTTTCAATAAGTCAGTTTGTCAAATTTCTGCCCTGCTAGAGGTGCCCCGTTAAACTGTAAGTGTTATTATTATGTAGTGTAAACATCTAGGAGCAACAACGGCTCAGCCGCGATTGGTAAGCCCCCAGAACATAACTGTAGAGTGCTGAACCGCGTAGCACGGAAAATCATCTGTCCTCAGCTGCAACACTCACTACGAGTTCCAACCTGCCTCTGGAAGCAAAGTCAGCATAAGAACTGTTCGTTGGGAGCTTCGTGAAATGGGTTTCCATGGCCGAACAGAAGCCTAAGACCACCATGCTCAACGCCAAGCTTTGGCTGGAGTGATGTAAAGCTCACTGCCATTGTACTCTGGAGCAGTGTAAACGCGTTCCCTGAAGTGATGAATCACGCTTCACCTTCCGGCAGTCCGACGGACAAATCTGGGTTTGGCGGATGCCAGGATAACGCTACCTGCCCCAATGCATAGTGCCAACTGTAAAGTTTGGTGGAGGAGGAATAATGATCTGGGGCTGTTATTCATGGTTCGGGCTAGGCCCCTTAGTTCCAGTGAGGAGAAATCTTAACGCTACAGCATACAATGACATTCTAGACGATTCTGTGCTTCCAACGTTGTGGCAACAGTTTGGGGAAGGCCCTTTTCTGTTTCAGCATTACAATGCCCCCATGCACAATGCGAGGTCCATACAGAAATGGTTTGTCGAGATCGGTGTGGAAGAACTTGACATGCCTGCACAGAGCCCTTACCTCAACCCCATTGAACACCTTTGGGATGAATTGGAACGCCGACTGCGAGCCAGGCCTAAATCGCCCAACATCAGTGCCCGACCTCACTAATGCTCTTGTGACTGAATGGAAGCAAGTCCCCGCAGCAATGTTCTAACATCTAGTGGAAAGCCTTCCCAGAAGAGTAGAGGCTGTTAGAGCAGTAAAGGGGGGGGGGACCAACTCCATATTAATAACCAGGATTTTGGAATGAGATGTTCGAGGAGCAGGTGTCCACATACTTTTGGTCATGTAGTATATACACACTACCATTCAAAAGTTTGGGATCACTTAGAAGTGTTCTTGTTTTTGAAAGAAAAACTTTTTTTTTTGTCCATTAAAATAACATCAAATTGATCAGAAATACAGTGTAGACATTGTTAATGTTGTAAATGAATATTGTAGCTGGAAACGGCTGTTTTTTTATGGAATATCTACATAGGTGTAAAGAGGCCCATTATCAGCAACCATCACTCCTGTGTTCCAATGTCATGTTGTGTTAGCTAATCCAAGTTTATAATTTGAAAAGGCTAATTGATCATTAGGAAACCTATTTAAAATTATGTTAGCACAGCTGAAAACTGTTGATTAAAGAAGCAATAAAACCGGCCTTCTTTAGACAAGTTGAGTATCTGGAGCATCAGCATTTGTGGGTTCGATTACAGGCAAAAAATTTGACGTTTATCCACATTTCACGAAAGGTCAAATTTCAATGTTGTCCCAAACGACACATTTACAGTTCAGGTTTTGGTCAGGGTTTAGGCACTCATTATGTTTAGGCACTCATTCTGAATGGTTTAGGTTTTGGATAGGGTTACAACGTAAAAACCTTTTGATCTACTGTCATGGGATTACACCCATCCACCACCCCCGGCCTCAACAAAACCCAAGACTACTTTATGGTAATAGCACTCACTGTTGCCCCTAGTGGCTGGTTTTGGAGGCATTTCCCGACATCCTCAGGACAAGGATAGATGTCCAATTTCGAAATCACTCTTGAGCGATCTGCCTGGCTATGTCAGTGTGTAAGTTCTTATGTGCTGTATATGTGTGAGAGAAGAACCTAACATCAGTAACAGGCAGACCTCTCCTCTCTTCTCCTCTTAGGGGTTAGCCTACCCGTGGGTGTCATTAAGTGTCTGGTGGGAGAGCAGAGCTGCTCCATGTTTAAAACAGGAGGGCAGCCAGGCAGGTGTCTGACTGAGCCAATCTGTGGATGTCATTACAGAAACAGCAGTGCTCTGAAAGGGCCAGATTTATCAAAGGTCCCCCTCACAGGGGGGCACTTCCACTACAGTCACTCTGCTGCGTTTTCCAGTTCGACATTTTTTGGGTATTTTACACACCGCTGTGTTTTCAGGGAGGGAGATATGCCACAGAGAGAAACCAGAAGGACACGCATGCACGCAGGCATGCACGCACACAAACACACACACACAAACACAGATGACATGTTATGGCTCGTTGTATACCAGTGTGGTCCTCTATCCTCATTGTTGCTGATTAGAAGAGTTTAATGATATACTTTTTATAGACTCTTAAGGAATTACTCCTTACATGCATGGCTAATAAGCTGGAATCGATGTTGATTAAAAAGTGGAAGATGGGATATTGATATTGGAAAATGTACTGAGGAGTGGTATTGAATTTCTATTTGTTGGGGTTTTCAATTGGTCGTGAGAGTCGATGACCACGTCAGTGCTAAACTGTAGTGCTTATCTGGTCACAGGTCGCATTTTCAATTTGTGTTTGTGTTAGATCCTGAAGTTTGTTTGATTTGTGAGTGACTTCTAACTCTTTTAAACAAAATCTGTAAATTTTATTCGATACAATCTATTTGATCATAACAGTCATCTTAGAAGCCTGACATAAATGTTTGACTATCATATCAGACGAATCATTTATAGGCTACTTTCTTGGAAAACAAACCTCAGCACCTAAGATCTGCATAAACGTGGCTGGTGAGTAATTTGTTCTATTCTGACATGGGTTGTATCCCAAACGGTACCCTATTCCCTACAAATACACACACACACACACACACACACACACACACACACACACACACACACACACACACACACACACACACACACACTTGAAGTCAGAAGTTCACATACACCTTAGCCAAACACATTTAAACTCAGTTTTTCACAATTCCTGACATTTAATCCTAGTAAAGATTCACTGTCTTAGGTCAGTTAGGATCACCAATTTACTTTAAAAATGTGAATTGTCAGAATAATAGTAGAGAGAATGATTTATTTAAGCTTTTATTTCTTTCATCACATTCCCAGTGGGTCAGACGTTTACATACACTCAATTAGTATTTGGTAGCATTGCCTTTAAAGTGTTGAACTTGGGTCAAACGTTTCGGGTAGCCTTCCACAAGCTTCCCACAATAAGTTGGGTGAATTGTGGCCCATTACTCTTGACAGAGCTTGTGTAACTGAATCAGGTTTGTTGGCCTCCTTGCTCACACACACTTTTTCAGTTCTGCCCACACATGTTCTATAGGATTGAGGCCAGGGCTTTGTGATGGCCACTCCAATACCTTGACTTTGTTGTCCTTAAGCCATTTTGCCACAACTTTGGAAGTATGCTTGGGGTCATTGTCCATTTGGAAGACCCATTTGCGACCAAGCTTTAACTTCCTGACTGATGACTTGAGATGTTGCTTCAATATACCCACATACTTTTCCTTTCTCATGATGCCATCTATTTTGTGAAGAGCACCAGTCCCTCCTGCAGCAAAGCACCCCCACAACATGATGCTGCCACCCCCCATGCTTCACGGTTGGGATGGTGTTCTTTGGCTTGCAAGCCTCTCCCTTTTTCTTCCAAACATAACAATGGTCATTATGGACAAACTTTTTTTTTATTTTTGTTTCATCAGACCAGAGGACATTTCTCCAAAAAGTACGATCTTTGTCCCCATGTGCAGTTGCAAACCGTAGTCTGGCTTTTTTATGGCGGTTTTGGAGCAGTGGCTTCTTCCTTGCTGAGCGGCCTTTCAGGTTATGTCGATATAGGACTCGTTTTTCTGTGAATATAGATACTTTTGTACCGGTTTCCTCCAGCATCTTCACAAGGTCCTTTGCTGTTGTTCTGGGATTGATTTGCAGTTTTCGCACCAAAGTACGTTCATCTCTAGGAGACAGAACGCATCTCCTTAGCGGTATGACGGCTGCGTGGTCCCATGGTGTTTATACTTGCGTACACTATTGTTTGTACAGATGAACTTCCGACTTCAACTGTACAGTGCATTATGTTCTTATTTTGTGTGTGTGTGTGTGTACAGTTGAAGTCGGAAGTTCATCTGTACACACACACACACACACACAAAATAAGAACATAATGCACTGCTTTTGACCAGTGCCCAATGAGCCATCTTAATGATATCTGCTGAAGTTACTCTGTGAAGGGAGACTGAGATCTGAGAGGGGGACAACATAGTAAAAATAAAAACCTTACAATGAACACCCTACTAGTACTTTTGAAGATCATACACTGCTATACATACATTCATACATACATACATACATACAGGTATGTGGACACCCCTTCAAATGATTGAATTTGTCTATTTCAGCCACACCCGTTGCTGACAGATGTATAAAATTGATCCAACAGCCACGCAATCTCCATAGACAACATTTGGCAGTAGAATGGCCTTACTGAAGAGCTCTGCTACTTTTGAAGATCCTATTTTAGCTCGATGTACAGTAGCAGTCAAAAGTTAGGACACACCTAGTCAGTCAGACCGCAGAGTGAAGGAAAAGCAGCCAACCAGTGCTCAGCAGATGTGGGAACTCCTTCAAGACTGTTGGAAAATAGAATGATGGTCAAAGATAAAGTATAACAAACCAAGTCAAAATAAAACATAATAAAAGTACATTTGAATGACACTGAGGGGCAGTGTTTTTACAGCTAATGCCGGTTTGCCTGAGGCTGATGCCGTGCAGGTGTTTGTACACACATACACACACATGCATATACCCACGCTCTCATTCAAATATACACAGACACACACATAAACAGTGCCAGACATGCACTCAAACATATACAGTTGGTCTTGTTGTTATGATTTTAGTTGTCCTTGATGTCCTTAGTTTTTTTTGCATTCTTTTCTTTATTCTCATGAGTTCATTTTATTGGTTGTTGGTGCATTGGGGGGGTATTTTATTTTAGTTATTTCTTCTTGGGGGTGGGGTGACTGTGGGAGGGGTCTCGGATGGTTGAGGGACAGCTACGGGGAACTGTGGAGGGATCTTGGAGGGTTCACGTCCCCATTTTTTGGGGGCCTTGTGGGAGATCCGTTCAACGTGCCCTTGAGCAGGGCGTTGACCCTGGATGCTTCTGTGTGTCGCTGAATGGGAGTCTGTTGGATCACTGGTGTGGTGTAGTTGTTGTATCTCTGAATGGGAGTCTGTTGGATGACTGGTGTGGTGTAGTTGTTTAGCAGCTTCACTTCAAGTATATTGTATGTTTTGTATATAAAAAGTTGGAAAAGCATTCCAGGTGAAGCTAGTTGAGAGAATGCCAAGAGTGTGCAAAGCTGTGATCAAGGCAAAGTGTGGCTACTTTGAAGAATATAAAATACATTTTTATTTGTTTAACACTTTTTTGGTTACTACATTATTTCATATGTGTTATTTCATAGGTTCGATGTCTTCACTATTATTTTACAATGTAGAAAATAGAAAAAATTAAGAAAATCCTTGAATTAGGAGTAGGTGTGTCCAAACTTTTGACTGGTAAAGTATAGTATATAGTACAGTATATGTAATCAATGGTTAAGGTCATAAGCCCATAACTTGATACAAAACCTGCTTGGCTCACAACATGTTTCTCTCTGTACTGTTTCCAAGCCTGCTTCTCTGGAGCCAACCATGCCAGGAATACTTGGCTCATCCTAGCACTAGCTGCCTTCCCAGCAGCCGAGGCCAAGGTTAGGCCCCACTCAGGAGGTCCGCCCAGAGGAAAGGTGTGATGAATGGACTACAGCTGGACCTGGCCAGGCTGGCCTCCACGAAAAAGCAGAGGTCCACATTTAGAGGTCCACATTCGGCTCATCTAGTACATTGTGTGTGTTTGCATGTGAGCTCCTCTACGTGCGTGTGTGTGTGTGTGAGTGATGCATAACACACTGTAAACTCACCAGATAGGACCTATTAGAGGTGAAGCTAATGGAACCGTGCTGATTAACAATCTCAGGGTGCCGCTCCACCATATGCCAGTCTCCTCTCATACCCGCCACAGAGAGAACACACCAGGCAGAGAGGCTAGGGCTTCCTGGCATGGTGCCTACAGACCGGGAACAAGTAGAAGCACTACTTCAAATGGACAGACGACTTGCTTAGGCAACGATAGTCACACACTACCATCATACATACAGTTGAAGTCGGAAGTTTACATACACTTAGGTTGGAGTCATTAAAACTCATTTTTCAACCACTCCCTAAATTTCTTGTTAACAAACTATAGTTTTGGCAAGTCGGTTAGGACATCTACTTCGTGCATGACACAAGTAATTTTTCCAACAATTGTTTACAGACAGATTATTTCACTTATAATTCACTGTATCACAATTCCATTGGGTCAGAAGTTCACACACACTAAGTTGACTGTGCCTTTAAACAGCTTGGAAAATTCCAGAAAATTATGTCATGGCTTTTGAAGCTTCTGATTGACTAAAATGATGTCAATTAGCCAATTGGAGGTGTACCTGTGGATGTATTTCAAGGCCTACCTTCAAACTCAGTGCCTCTTTGCTTGACATTATGGGGAGGGACTGGTGCACTTCACAAAATAGATGGCATCATGAGAAAGGAAAGGTATGTGGATGTGTCTTCCAAATGAACAAAGACCCCAAGCATACTTCCAAAGTTGTGGCAAAATGGCTTAAGGACAACAAAGTCAAGGTATTGGAGTGGCCATCACAAAGCCCTGGCCTCAATCCTGTAGAACATTTGTGGGCAGAACTGAAAAAGTGTGTGTGAGCAAGGAGGCCTACAAACCTGACTCAGTTACACCAGCTCTGTCAAGAAGAATGGGCCAAAATTGTATGTAAAAAAAAGAAATAAATCATTCTCTCTACTATTATTCTGACATTTCACAATCTTTAAATAAAGTGGTGATCCTAACTGACCTAAGACAGGGAATCTTTACTAGGATAAAATGTCAGGTATTGTGAAAAACTGAGTTTAAATGTATTTGGCTAAGGTGTATGTAAACTTCAGACTTCAACTGTGTACTAAAGGTGCACGTAAAGTTTAGTCTTACAGTATAACCCTTATGGAAAAACAAGATGAATTTCACCTGATCACATGTGAAGTGTTCCCAAAAACACATAAACACATTTTATGTGACCACGTGATCTTATGTGAAGTTAATGTGATAACATGTGACAACATGTAAAGCAACAAGTGTAAAGCAACATGGGTTTGCCCGGTGTAGGCCGTCGTTGTAAATAGGAATTTGTTCTTAAATGACTTGCCTAGTTAAATAAAAGGTTAAATAACAAAAATAAAAATAAAATAACAACACCACACGTGAATATGTGATCACATGTGAAGTGTTCCAAAAACACATGTTTTCTACATGTAAAATCATGTGTTTTTTCTGTAAGGGAATGTACATATTGAACGTTTCTGTCTGAAACATTAAAAACAGTCCTATCCACTATGGCTATAACAGTGAATTGAATCTGAATCCTTGCTAGATTGACTCTATCATACTTAATTATGCACGCACGCTTACACTCACACACCATCAAACACACACACGGCTCACCTAGCATGTTCAACAGCTGTTGGTCAGTAACCTATCTGCCCCTCCCAGTCTGAGCGGTCTACCTGACACAGAGCGACAGTGATAGGTCTCTGGGGATCCACACCCACACACACACACACACACACCCACACCCACACCCACACCCACACACACACACACACACACACCCAGAGACCCCCTGATCCTCCAATCAGACATGGGCCAGATGGCCACACATGTTGGGCTTCACCCCTATCACCCCCACGGTCATGTTGCTGGGTCTACCCTGGTTAGAGCAGCCCTGGCATGGCCCAGACACTCTGCTACTGACACCGCTGGCTGTTTTCTGTGGCCTGCCTGTCTGGCCTGCCTACGGTCGGCCTAAGGCCCAGCCAGGCCTGGCCTGAATGCCAATGAACTGGAAGTAGTGTCCTGCTGGCTTGGAGGAGTGTGTGGTCTCTCTCTCTCCTCTGTATGGAGTAGCTGTAGGAGTGTGTGGTCTCTCTCTCTCTTTGTATGGAGTAGCTGGAGGAGTGTGTGGTCTCTCTCTCTCTTTGTATGGAGTAGCTGGGGGAGTGTGTGGTCTCTCTCTCTTTGTATGGAGTAGCTGGGGGAGTGTGTGGTCTCTCTCTCCTCTGTATGGAGTAGCTGGGGAGTGTGTGGTCTCTCTCTCTTTGTATGGAGTAGCTGGGGGAGTGTGTGGTCTCTCTCTCCTCTGTATGGAGTAGCTGGGGGAGTGTGTGGTCTCTCTCTCTTTGTATGGAGTAGCTGGGGGAGTGTGTGGTCTCTCTCTCCTCTGTATGGAGTAGCTGGGGGAGTGTGTGGTCTCTCTCTCTCCTCTGTATGGAGTAGCTGGGGGAGTGTGTGGTCTCTCTCTCCTCTGTATGGAGTAGCTGGGGGAGTGTGTGGTCTCTCTCTCTTCTGTATGGAGTAGCTGGGGAGTGTGTGGTCTCTCTCTCTTCTGTATGGAGTAGCTGGGGGAGTGTGTGGTCTCTCTCTCCTCTGTATGGAGTAGCTGGGGGAGTGTGTGGTCTCTCTCTCCTCTGTATGGAGTAGCTGGGGGAGTGTGTGGTCTCTCTCTCCTCTGTATGGAGTAGCTGTAGGAGTGGTGAAGGGGAAATATTTAGCTGGGAGCAATAACGATGAGGACTGATTATTAATCAATTACGGCCACTTTGCCCGGGGCTTGGAGAGTGGGGAAGAGTAATTCTATTATCAGTGATGTCTCGATAATGGATTTGATGTGTGTGTATGTGTGTGCATATTATTATTATTATTATTATTATTATTATTATTATTATCTCTCTCTCTCTCCCTCTGGTTCTTACCCCTCTCTCTCTGGTTATTGAAAGCTGGGAATATCATCTTCGTCAGCCCTGTAGTGATCATTTGGGCAAGGCGGAGAAGGAGGGATGGAGAGGGGGGAGAAGGGATGGAGTGGAGGAGGGATGGAGAGGGGGAGAAGGGATAGAGAGGAGGAGGAATAGAGAGGGGGAGAAGAATGCATGGAGAGGGGGAGGAGGAGGAGGGATGGATGGATGGATGGAGAGGGGGAGAAGAAGAATGGATGAAGAGGGGGAGGAGGGATGGTTGGAGAGGGGGAGGAGGAGGGAGGGAACATGGGATCAGCCTAAATTCTGCAGAGGTCAGTCTCTCTCGCTCTCTCTCACGCTTCAGGCAGAACATGCAAAACAACTGTAGCATAATGTATTGAAAGTGATGGGTGACGCTATTCTCCATGTGATATACACACACACACACACACACACACACAGAGCATGTTCTGCGTTCCATGTCAGGGAGAGTGCATGTTCTGTGTTCCATATCAGGGAGAGTGCATGTTCTGCGTTCCATGTCAGGGAGAGTGCATGTTCTGTGTTCCATATCAAGGAGAGTGCATGTTCTGTGTTCCATATGAAGGAGAGTGCATGTTCTGTGTTCCATATCAAGGAGAGTGCATGTTCTGCGTTCCATGTCAGGGAGAGTGCATGTTCTGTGTTCCATATCAGGGAGAGTGCATGTTCTGTGTTCCATATCAAGGAGAGTGCATGTTCTGTGTTCCATATCAAGGAGAGTGCATGTTCTGCGTTCCATGTCAGGGAGAGTGCATGTTCTGTGTTCCATATCAGGGAGAGTGCATGTTCTGTGTTCCATATCAGGGAGAGTGCATGTTCTGCGTTCCATGTCAAGGAGAGTGCATGTTCTGCCTTCCATATCAAGGAGAGTGCATGTTCTGCGTTCCATATCAGGGAGAGTGCATGTTCAGCGTTCCATATCAGGGAGAGTGCATGTTCTGCGTTCCATATCAAGGAGAGTGCATGTTCTGCGTTCCATGTCAGGGAGAGTGCATGTTCTGCGTTCCATGTCAGGGAGAGTGCATGTTCTGCTTTCCATGTCAGGGAGAGTGCATGTTCTGCGTTCCATGTCAGGGAGAGTGCATGTTCTGCGTTCCATATCAGGGAGAGTGCATGTTCTGCGTTCCATGTCAAAGAGAGTGCATGTTCTGCGTTCCATGTCAGGGAGAGAGCATGTTCTGCGTTCCATGTCAGGGAGAGTGCATGTTCTGTGTTCCATATCAGGGAGAGTGCATGTTCTGTGTTCCATATCAGGGAGAGTGCATGTTCTGTGTTCCATATCAGGGAGAGTGCATGTTCTGCGTTCCATGTCAAGGAGAGTGCATGTTCTGCCTTCCATATCAAGGAGAGTGCATGTTCAGCGTTCCATATCAGGGAGAGTGCATGTTCAGCGTTCCATATCAGGGAGAGTGCATGTTCTGCGTTCCATATCAAGGAGAGTGCATGTTCTGCGTTCCATATCAAGGAGAGTGCATGTTCTATGCTCCATGTCAGGAGAGTGCATGTTCTGCGTTCCATGTCAGGAGAGTGCATGTTCTGCTTTCCATGTCAGGAGAGTGCATGTTCTATGTTCCATGTCAGGGAGAGTGCATGTTCTGTGTTCCATATCAGGAGAGTGCATGTTCTGTGTTCCATATCAGGAGAGTGCATGTTCTGTGTTCCATATCAGGGAGAGTGCATGTTCTGCGTTCCATGTCAGGGAGAGTGCATGTTCTGCCTTCCATATCAAGGAGAGTGCATGTTCTGCGTTCCATATCAGGGAGAGTGCATGTTCAGCGTTCCATATCAGGGAGAGTGCATGTTCTGCGTTCCATATCAAGGAGAGTGCATGTTCTGCGTTCCATGTCAGGGAGAGTGCATGTTCTGCGTTCCATGTCAGGGAGAGTGCATGTTCTGCTTTCCATGTCAGGGAGAGTGCATGTTCTGCGTTCCATGTCAGGGAGAGTGCATGTTCTGTGTTCCATATCAGGGAGAGTGCATGTTCTGCGTTCCATGTCAAAGAGAGTGCATGTTCTGTGTTCCATGTCAGGGAGAGAGCATGTTCTGCGTTCCATGTCAGGGAGAGTGCATGTTTTGCGTTCCATATCAGGGAGAGAGCATGTTCTGTGTTCCATATCAGGGAGAGTGCATGTTCTGTGTTCCATGTCAGGGAGAGAGCATGTTCTGTGTTCCATGTCAAGGAGAGTGTATGTTCTGTGTTCCATGTCAGGGGGAGTGTGTGTTCTGTGTTCCATGTCAAGGAGAGTGTATGTTCTGTGTTCCATGTCAGGGGGAGTGTGTGTTCTGTGTTCCATGTCAAGGAGAGTGTATGTTCTGTGTTCCATGTCAGGGGGAGAGCATGTTCTGTGTTCCATGTCAAGGAGAGTGTATGTTCTGTGTTCCATGTCAGGGGGAGAGCATGTTCTGTGTTCCATGTCAGGGGGAGAGCATGTTCTGTGTTCCATGTCAGGGGGAGAGCATGTTCTGTGTTCCATGTCAGGGGGAGAGCATGTTCTGTGTTCCATGTCAGGGGGAGAGCATGTTCTGTGTTCCATGTCAGGGGGAGAGCATGTTCTGTGTTCCATGTCAGAGGGAGAGCATGTTCTGTGTTTCATGTCAGGGGGAGTGCGTGTTCTGTGTTCCATGTCAGGGGGAGTGTGTGTTCTGTGTTCCATGTCAGGGGGAGTGTGTGTTCTGTGTTCCATGTCAGGGGGAGTGTGTGTTCTGTGTTCCATGTCAGGGGGAGTGTGTGTTCTGTGTTCCATGTCAGGGGGAGTGTGTGTTCTGTGTTCCATGTCAAGGAGAGTGTATGTTCTGTGTTCCATGTCAGGGGGAGTGTGTGTTCTGTGTTCCATGTCAAGGAGAGTGTATGTTCTGTGTTCCATGTCAGGGGGAGAGCATGTTCTGTGTTCCATGTCAAGGAGAGTGTATGTTCTGTGTTCCATGTCAGGGGGAGAGCATGTTCTGTGTTCCATGTCAGGGAGAGCATGTTCTGTGTTCCATGTCAGGGGAGAGCATGTTCTGTGTTCCATGTCAGGAGAGCATGTTCTGTGTTCCATGTCAGGGGGAGAGCATGTTCTGTGTTCCATGTCAGGGGGAGAGCATGTTCTGTGTTCCATGTCAGAGGGAGAGCATGTTCTGTGTTTCATGTCAGGGGGAGTGCGTGTTCTGTGTTCCATGTCAGGGGGAGTGTGTGTTCTGTGTTCCATGTCAGGGGGAGTGTGTGTTCTGTGTTCCATGTCAGGGGGAGTGTGTGTTCTGTGTTCCATGTCAGGGGGAGTGTGTGTTCTGTGTTCCATGTCAGGGGGAGTGTGTGTTCTGTGTTCCATGTCAAGGAGAGTGTATGTTCTGTGTTCCATGTCAGGGGGAGTGTGTGTTCTGTGTTCCATGTCAAGGAGAGTGTATGTTCTGTGTTCCATGTCAGGGGGAGAGCATGTTCTGTGTTCCATGTCAAGGAGAGTGTATGTTCTGTGTTCCATGTCAGGGGGAGAGCATGTTCTGTGTTCCATGTCAGGGGGAGAGCATGTTCTGTGTTCCATGTCAGGGGGAGAGCATGTTCTGTGTTCCATGTCAGGGGGAGAGCATGTTCTGTGTTCCATGTCAGGGGGAGAGCATGTTCTGTGTTCCATGTCAGGGGGAGAGCATGTTCTGTGTTCCATGTCAGAGGGAGAGCATGTTCTGTGTTTCATGTCAGGGGGAGTGCGTGTTCTGTGTTCCATGTCAGGGGGAGTGTGTGTTCTGTGTTCCATGTCAGGGGGAGTGTGTGTTCTGTGTTCCATGTCAGGGGGAGAGCATGTTCTGTGTTCCATGTCAGGGGGAGTGCGTGTTCTGTGTTCCATGTCAGGGGGAGTGTGTGTTCTGTGTTCCATGTCAGGGGGAGTGTGTGTTCTGTGTTCCATGTCAGGGGGAGTGCGTGTTCTGTGTTCCATGTCAGGGGGAGTGTGTGTTCTGTGTTCCATGTCAGGGGGAGAGCATGTTCTGTGTTCCATGTCAGGGGGAGTGTGTGTTCTGTGTTCCATGTCAGGGGGAGTGTGTGTTCTGTGTTCCATGTCAGGGGGAGAGCATGTTCTGTGTTCCATGTCAGGGGGAGTGCGTGTTCTGTGTTCCATGTCAGGGGGAGTGTGTGTTCTGTGTTCCATGTCAGGGGGAGTGTGTGTTCTGTGTTCCATGTCAGGGGGAGTGCGTGTTCTGTGTTCCATGTCAGGGGGAGTGTGTGTTCTGTGTTCCATGTCAGGGGGAGAGCATGTTCTGTGTTCCATGTCAGGGGGAGTGTGTGTTCTGTGTTCCATGTCAGGGGGAGTGTGTAGTGGTTTATGACCTTCTGTTTAATTTCCACTCATACATAAATGTGTCGAGATATGGGACACGTCTAAAATGGAACGAGGTGTCTAAGGTTTTTGATTAGATTCATTAGGATCCCCATGACGACAGCTCGTCTTCCGTAGCATCCCAAATGGCACCCTGTTACCTATACAGTGTGTTACTTTTGCCCAGGGCCTCATAGTTATGCACTATATATAGGGAACAGGGTGCCATTTGGGACGCAGACAATGAGTGTGTGGTTGGTTGCACTTTTAAAGACATTTAGAATGACGTTAAACATGTGCCTAATGCATGCATGCACGCGTCTCTCTCTCTCGACATCACAATGCATCATTCCCTGTGCTGTGCCACATCTACCCAACACTGACAACACAATGCATGGCATGTCGCATTGATCATGTTGCTCACATAAAATATGGAAAATAACTGTTCTCACAATATAAGAACAAGCGTTAAGGTAACACTTCACTTAAAGGGTGCCGTACCTACATAGACTTCACAACACATTTCTAACCGATACATACTGCATTCCTAAACCATACATAACACATTCATAACCCATACATGACACATTCATAACCCATACATAACACATTCATAAACAGTACATAAGAATTTCAGTGCAGTGTTTTTAACCTCAAAATAAAAAACAAACTGAATACTTGTTTTCACTCTGGCTTTTTCACTGGTTAATTTTCCCGGTTATCATCATTACCATAACTGAGAAACTGTGTCATCCATCCATGGTCCACTCTGGTGATGTAGTGAGGGACTGGCTCTGGCCCTGTGACAGTCAGCACACAGAGAGAAGAACGGGAAGAGAAGAAGCTCATTACACAGGTTAAAGATCTCTGGGGGCTAATTAAGAGCAGCTCAATTCCTACCTGCACAAGGAAACACTGGCCCTGTCATTTTTCATTATTAATACTTTTAAAACACTGGCTGACCGACAGCCAGCCTTGACGGAGGGAATCTCAGGCCCATCAATTAACCACTGTCCTGGGTTGCTGATGTGGCTAGATGGTCATCCGGGGGGGGAAGCTATGGGGGAGGGGGTGCAGCTCGGACATATGAATATTAATCTCTTCACCTTTATCGTTTTGGGACTGAGGGTGGGACTGAGCAGGGAATGAAGGGGGAGACGGGACAGAAGGGCCAGTGGCTCTAAGGACAAGCAATGCCCTCTCTTCGTGAGTGACCTTTACCATCTCTCTGTGTCTCACACTCACTCAACCTCTCGCTCCACATCTCCTTTGGAACCCTGGGAGGAATATGAGGATGTCTGGGATTTAACCTGTGTTTAGGTCTTTAGGATCTGTGTGCAGTAGAATCATCCATCAAGTCTGTCTTGGAGTGGTTACAGACAGTTTAATGGTTTAACTGGCCAACAGATGGGGAGAGTACTAAGAGAAAGGTGAAATTGTGAGCTATATCATTCATCCGCTTCAATAATCATCCAATTCTCAAACTGTACTGGGGCCATGCCCGTATCAAGCGTTTTAGAGTAGAAGTGCTGATTTAGTCTTCCTTTTAAATCACAATGAATAAGATTACATGGACAGGAGGGGCTGATCCTAGATAAGTATTTCTACTCTGAGACACTTTATACATAAACTGCAGCTCTGAACTTTCTAAGATATATACAGTCGTGGCCAAAAGTTGAGAATGACACAAAGTCTGCTACCTCAGTTTGTATGATGGCAATTTGCATATACTCCAGAATGTCATGAAGAGTGATCAGATGAATTCCAATTAATTGCAAAGTCCCTCTTTGTCATGCAAAATAACTGAATCCCCAAAAAACAGTTCCACTGCATTTCAGCCCTGCTACAAAAGCACCAGCTGACATCATGTCAGTGATTCTCTCGTTAACACAGGTGTGAGTGTTTACGAGGACAAGGCTGGAGATCACTCTGTCATGCTGATTGAGTTCGAATAACAGACTGGAAGCTTCAAAAGGAGGGTGACGCTTGGATTCATTGTTCTTCCTCTGTCAATCATGGTTAACTGCAAGGAAACACGTGCCGTCATCATTGCTTTGCACAAAAAGGGCTTCACAGGCAAGGATATTGCTGCCAGTAAGATTGCACCTAAATCAACCATTTATCAGATCATCAAGAACTTCAAGGAGAGCGGTTCAATTGTTGTGAAGAAAGCTTCAGGGCGCCCAAGAAAGTCCAGCAAGCCCCAGGATCGTCGCCTAAAGTTGATTAGGCTGCGGGATCGGGGCACCACCAGTACAGAGCTTGCTCAGGAATGGCAGCAGGCAGGTGTGAGTGCGTCTGCACGCACAGTGAGGCGAATACTTTTGGAGGATGGCCTGGTGTCAAGAAGGGCAGCAAAGAAGCCACTTCTCTCCAGGAAAAACATCAGGGACAGACTGATATTCTGCAAAAGGTACAGGGATTGGACTGCTGAGGACTGGGGTAAAGTAATTTTCTCTGATGAATCCCCATTCCGATTGTTTGGGGCATCCGGAAAACAGCTTGTCCGGAGAAGACAAGGTGAGCGCTACAATCAGTCCTGTGTCATGCCAACAGTAAAGCATCCTGAGACCATTCATGTGGGGTTGCTTCTCAGCCAAGGTGGGCTCACTCACAAGTTTGCCTAAGAACACAGCCATGAATAAAGAATGGTACCAACACATCTTCCAAGATCAACTTCTCCCAACCATCCAGGAACAGATTGGTGATGAACAATGCCTTTTCCAGCATGATGGAGCACCTTGCCATAAGGCAAAAGTGATAACTAAGTGGCTCGGGGAACAAAACATTGATATTTTGGGTCCATGGCCAGGAAACTCCCCAGACCTTAATCCCATTGAGAACTTGTGGTCAATCCTCAAGAGGCGGGTGGACAAACAAAAACCCACAAATTCTGACAAACTCCAAGCATTGATTATGCAAGACTGGGCTGCCATCAGTCAGGATGTGGCCCAGAAGTTAATTGACAGCATGCCAGGGCGGATTGCAGAGGTCTTGAAAAAGAAGGGTCAACACTGCAAATATTGACTCTTTGCATCAACTTCATGTAATTGTCAATAAAAGCCTTTGACACTTATGAAATGCTTGTAATTATACTTCAGTATTCCATAGTAACATCTGACAAAAATATCTAAAGACACTGAAGCAGCAAACTTTGTGGAAATTAAATGTGTCATTCTCAAAACTTTTGGCCACGACTGTACATACAGTTGAAGTCGGAAGTTTACATACACCTTAGCCAAATACATTTAAACTCAGTTTTTCACAATTCCTGACATTTAATCCTAGTAAAAAATCCCTGTCTTAGGTCAGTTAGGATCACCACTTGATTTTAAGACTGTGAAATGGCAGAATAATAGTAGAGAGGATGATTTATTTCAGCTTTTAAATATTTCATCACATTCCCAGTGGGTCAGAGGTTTACATAAACTCAATTAATATTTGGGAGCATTGTCTTTAAATTGTTTAACTTGGGTCAAACATTTTGGGTAGCCTTCCACAAGCTTCCCAGAATAAGTTGGGTGAATTGTGGCCCATTCCTCCTGACAGAGCTGGTGTAACTGAGTTAGGTTTGTAGGCCTCTTTGCTCACACACACTTTTTCAGTTCTGCCCACAAATGTTCTATGGGATTGAGGTCAGGGCTTTGTGATGGCCACTCCAATACCTTGACTTTGTTGTCCTTAAGCCAGTTTGCCACAACTTTGGAAGTATGCTTGGGGTCATTGTCCAATTGGAAGACCCATTTGCGACCAAGCTTTAACTTCCTGACTGATGTCTTGAGATGTTGCTTCAATATATCCACATAATTGATGTGGATATATTCATGATGCCATCTATTTTGTGAAGTGCACCAGTCCCTCCTGCAACAAAGCACCCCCACAACATGATGCTGCCACCCCCATGCTTCACAGTTGGGATGATGTTCTTCGGCTTGCAAGCCTCCCCCCTTTTTCATCCAACCATAACGATGGTCATTATGGCCAAACAGTTCTATTTTTGTTTCATCAAACCAGACGACATTTCTCCAAAAAGGACAATCTTTGTCCCCATGTGCAGTTGCAAACCGTAGTCTGACATTGTTATGGCTGATTTGGAGCAGTGGATTCTTCCTTGCTGAGCGGCCTTTCAGGTTATATCGATATTGGACTCTTTGTACTGTGGATATAGATACTTTGTACCTGTTTCTTCCAGCATCTTCACAAGGTCGTTTGCTGTTGTTCTGGGATTGATTTGCACTTTTCGCACCAAAGTACGTTCATCTCTAGGAGACCTAGCGGAATGAAGGCTGAGTGGAATGAAGGCTGTCTGGTCCCACGGTGTTTATACTTGCATACTATTGTTTGTACAGATGAACGTGGTACCTTCAGGCGTTTGGAAATTGCTCCCAAGGATGAACCAGGTCTACCATTTTTTTCTGAGGTCTTTGCTGATTTCTTTTGATATTCCCATGATGTCAAGCAAAGAGGCACTGAGTTTGAAGGTAGACCTTGAAATACATCCACAGGTACACCTCCAATTGACTCAAATGATGTCAATTAGCCTATCAGAAGCTTCTAAAGCCATGACATCATTTTCTGGAATTTTCCAAGCTGTTTAAAGGCACAGTCAACTTAGTGTGTGTAAACTTCTGACCCACTGGAATTGTGATACAGTGAATTATAAGTGAAATAATCTGTCTGTAAACAATTGTTGGAAAAATTAATTGTGTCATGCACGAAGTAGATGTCCTAACCGACTTGCCAAAACTATAGTTTGTTAACAAGAAATGTGTGGAGTGGTTAAAAAACGTTTTAATGACTCCAACCTAAGTGTATGTAAACTTCCGACTTCAACTGTATATAGTGTATATTCACACAACAGCTTGTAAACACCCCTTCAAATTAGTGGATACGTCTAGGAGCAACAACGGCTCAGCCGCAAAGTGGTAGGCTCACAGAACGGGACCGCAGAGTGATGATGCGTGTAACGTAAAAATCGTCTGTCCTCGGTTGCAACACTACCGAGTTCCAAACTGCCTCTGGATGCAACATCAGCACAAGAACTGTTTGTCGGTAGCTTCATGAAGTGGATTTCCATGGCCGAGCAGCCGCACACAAGCCTAAGTTCACCATGCGCAATGCCAAGTGTCGCCTGGAGTGGTGCAAAGCTCGCCACCATTGGACTCTGGAACAGTGGATACGTGTTCTATGGAGTGATCTCTAGAGCAGTGGAAACAAGTTCTCTGGAGTGATGAATCACGCTTCACCGTCTGGTAGTCCGACGGACGAATCTGGGTTTGGTGGATGCCAGGAGAATGCTACCTGCCCGAATGCATAATGCAAACTGTAAAGAATGGTGGAGCATGATAATGCCCCCATACACAAAGTGAGGTCCATAAATGGTTTGTCGAGATCGGTGTGGAAGAACTTGACATGCCTGCACAGAGGCCTGACCTCAACCCCAGCAAACACCTTTGGGATGAATTGGAACGCTGAATGCAAGCCAGGCCTAATTGCCCAACATCAGTGTCCGACTTCACTAATGCTCGTGGCTGAATGGAAGTCCCCGCAGCAGTGTTCCAACATCTAGTGGAAAGCCTTCCCAGAAGTGTGGAGGCTGTTATAGCAGTAAAGGGGGGACCAACTCCATATTAATGCCTATGATTTTGGAATTAGGTATTCGACTAGTGTCCACATACTTTTGGTCACGTAGTGTAACATTGCATTCTGGACATGGAGATATTGATTAATACAGCAAATACTATTTCAGCAAAAGCTGAAGAGTTTCTCATCTACAAACCGATTTGAGGGAACACAAAAGGCACACTTTAAATCATGGCACTATGCATAAAACATGACATCAACAGAAAGAATGGAATATTTTTCCCCTATGACTGCTCCTCCTCCTGTAGTTTAATTTCCTCTTGTCCCTGGGAGTCAGGATGCAGCCACAGAGAGACCCACGGCTAATCCCAAATGTCTCCCTATTCCCTTTATAGTGCACTAATTTTTACCAGGGCCCTGGTCAAGAATTAACTGTAAATGGAATAGGGTGCCATTTGGGATGCAAACTCGCCCTACCGCTCTCCCTGAGTGGCCCCCTACCGCTCTCCCTGAGTGGCCCCCTACCGCTCTCCCTGACTCGCCCCCTACCGCCTCTCCTGAGTGGCCCCCTTACCGCTCTCCTGACTCGCCCCTAACCGCTCTCCTGAGTCGCCTCTTACCGCTCTCCCTGAGTCGCCCCTACCGCTCTCCCTGAGTGGCCCCCTACCGCTCTCCCTGACTCGCCTCCCCTACCGCTCTCCCTGAGTGGCCCCCTACCGCTCTCCTGACTCGCCCCCACCGCTCTCCCTGACTCGCCCCCTACCGCTCTCCCTGAGTGGCCCCCTACCGCTCTCCCTGAGTGGCCCTACCGCTCTCCCTGAGTGGCCCCCTCACCGCCTCCCTGACTCGCCCCACCGCTCTCCCTGAGTGGCCCCCCACCGCTCTCCTGACTCGCCCCTAACCGCTCTCCCTGAGTCGCCCCCTACCGCTCTCCCTGAGTCGCCCCCCACCGCTCTCCTGAGTGGCCCTCACCGCCTCTCCTGGTGGCCCCCCACCGCTCTCCTGACTCGCCCTCCCCTACCGCCTCTCCTGAGTGGCCCCCACCGCTCTCCTGACTCACCCCCTACCGCCTCTCCTGACTCGCCCCCTACCGCCTCTCCTGAGTGGCCCCCTACCGCTCTCCTGAGTGGCCCCCACCGCTCTCCTGAGTGGCCCCCTACCGCTCTCCCTGACTCACCCCCTACCGCTCTCCCTGACTCGCCCCCACCGCTCTCCTGAGTGGCCCCCACCGCTCTCCTGAGTGGCCCCCACCGCCTCTCCTGAGTGGCCCCCCTACCGCCTCTCCTGACTCGCCCCTACCGCCTCCCTGACTCGCCTCACCGCTCTCCTGAGTGGCCCCCTACCGCCTCTCCTGAGTGGTCCCCTTACCGCTCTCCCTGACTCGCCCCTACCGCTCTCCCTGACTCGCCCTCACCGCCTCTCCTGAGTGGCCCCCCACCGCTCTCCCTGAGTGGCCCCCTACCGCTCTCCTGAGTGGCCCTCTACTGCTCTCCTGACTCCCCCTACCGCTCTCCCTGAGTGGCCCCTCACCGCTCTCCCTGACTCCCCCTAACCGCTCTCCTGAGTCGCCCCACCGCTCTCCTGAGTCGCCCCACCGCTCTCCCTGAGTGGCCCCCTACCGCTCTCCTGAGTGGCCCCCTACCGCCTCTCCTGACTCGCCTCCCCTACCGCTCTCCTGAGTGCCCCCTACCGCTCTCCCTGACTCGCCCCTACCGCTCTCCTGAGTGGCCCCCCACCGCTCTCCCTGAGTGGCCCCTCACCGCTCTCCCTGAGTGGCCCCCTCACCGCTCTCCCTGACTCGCCCCACCGCTCTCTCCTGAGTGGCCCCCTACCACTCTCCCTGACTCACCCCCTACCGCTCTCCTGACTCGCCCCCCACCTCTCCCTGACTCGCCTCCTCCCTATCGCTCTCCTGACTCGCCTCCTCCCTATCGCTCTCCCTGACTCGCCTCCTCCCTATCGCTCTCCCTGACTCGCCCTTCCCCCACCGCTCTCCCTGACTCGCTATCCCTGACTCATCCCCTACCGCTACCACTGACTCATCCCCCCTACCGCTTCCACTGAATGATTCCCCTAGCGCCCAATGAACCATGTTATGTGGGTCCAGTATCTCTAATGTATCTGAAATAAAACATGGGCAACCATGTTGTGATCTGTGCCCTCTGAGGCACCTAGGGTTAAACAGTGACCAATGTACCATGGCGCCGGAGCAGAAGGCAGACGTTTTACATGACCCCAAATGATAGTTTTTTTGCTTGTAACTTGTTTTTTTTTACTCTTTTTGTAGATAATGTTGCCGCTACCATCTCTTATGACCAAAAATAACTTCTAGACATCAGAACTGCGATTACTCAACATGGACTAGCAGAATCCTTTTTCTTCTTTCATGACTCTGACGAGGCGGAGGATATATGGCTCCCACGGGAAACAGGCCCCGAGCCCCATGGTCTGCGCGAAGAGGAGGCGGAGAAAGAGAGGCCGGAGAGTGGGCTGCCTGCTGAGAAGTCGTAGGCGATCGAATAAACCCCCACTTCCCTCAATTCTGTTAGCAAACATGCAATCTTTGGACAATAAATGGACGAGTTATTGGGAAGATTGAACAACCAACGGGACATTAAAAACTGAAACTTCGTATGCTTCACGGAGTCGTGGCTAAACGACGATAATACCAACATACAGCTGGCTGGTTACACGATGTACCGGCAGGATAGAACAGCGGCGTCTGGTAAGACAAGGGGCGGCGGTCTATGTATTTTTGTAAACAACAGCTGGTGCACGATATTTAAGGAAGTCTCAAGCTATTGCTCGCCTGAGTTTCTCATGATAAGCTGCAGACCACATTACCTACTGAGGTTTTTCATCTATATTCTTTGTTGCTGTTTACATACTACCACAGTCAGAGACTGGTGCTAGCATAGCATTGAATGAGCTGTATTCCGCGATAAGCAAACAAGAAACCGCTCACCCAGAGGCGGCACTCCTAGTAGCCGGGGACTTTAATGCAGGGAAACTTAAATCAGTTTTACCAAATTTCTATCAGCATGTTAAATGTGCAACCAGCGGGAAAACAACTCTGGACCCCCTATACTCCACACACAGAGATGCATACAAAGCTCTCCCTCACCCTCCATTTGGCAAATCTGACCATAATTCCATCCTC
The DNA here is from genome assembly GCA_030435695.1 of Brachymystax lenok tsinlingensis. Taxonomy (NCBI): domain Eukaryota; kingdom Metazoa; phylum Chordata; class Actinopteri; order Salmoniformes; family Salmonidae; genus Brachymystax; species Brachymystax lenok. Next base: position 30,854,085 of record CM059806.1, read on the forward strand.
CTGATTCTTGCTTACAAGCAAAAATGAAAGCAGGAAGCACCAGTGACTAGATCAATAAAAAGTGGTCAGATGAAGCAGATGTTAAGCTACAGGACTGTTTTGTTAGCACTGACTGGAATATGTTCCGGGATTCCTCCAATGGCATTGAGGAGTACACCACATCTGGCATTGGCTTCATCAATAAATGCACCGATGACGTCATCCCCACAGTGACCGTACATACGTACGTACATACATACCACCACCAGAAGCCATGGATTACAGGCAGCATCCGCACTGAGCTAAAGGCTAGAGTTTCCGCTTTCAAGGTGCGGGACTCTAACACGGAAGCTTATAAGAAATCCCGCTATGCCCTCCGACGAACCATCAAACAGGCAAAGCGTCAATACAGGACTAGTATCAAGTCGTACTACACCGGCTCAGACACTCGTCGGATGTGGCAGGGCCTGCAAACCATTACAGACTACAAAGGGAAGCACAGATAGGAGCTGCACAGTGACACAAGCCTACCGGACGAGCTAAACTAATTCTATGCTCGCTTCGAGGCAAATAACACTGAAACATGCATGAGAGCACCAGCTGTACCGGAAGACTGTGTGATCACCCTCTCCGCAGCCGATGTGAGTAAGACCTTCAGACAGGTCAACATTCACAAGGCCAGACGGATTACCAGGACGTGTACTGCGAGCATGCTCTTACCAACTAGCAAGTGTATTCACTGACATTTTCAACCTCTCCCTGTCCGAGTCTAATACCAACATGTTTTAAGCAGACCACCATAGTGCCTGTGCCCAAGAACACTAATGTAACCTGCCTAAATGACTACCGACCCGTAGCACTCACGTCTGTAGCCTTGAAGTGCTTTGAAAGGCTGGTCATGGCGCACGTCAACACCATCATCCCAGAAACCCTAGACCCACTGCAATTTGCATACCGCTCCAAGAGATCCACAGATGATGCAGTCTCTATTGCACTCCACACTGCCCTTTCCCACCTGGACAAAAGGAACACCTATGTGAGAATGCTATTCATTGACTACAGCACAGCGTTCAACACCATAGTGCCCTTAAAGCTCATCACTAAGCTAAGGACCCTGGGACTAAACACCTCCCTCTGCAACTGGATCCTGGACTTCCTGATGGGCCACCCCCAGGTGGTAAGAGTAGGTAACACATCCGCCACGCTGATCCTCAACACAGGGGCCCCTCTGGGGTGCGTGCTCAGCCCCCTCCTGTACTCTCTGTTCACTCATGACTGCACGGCCAGGCACGACTCCAACACCATCATTACATTTGCCAATGACACAACAGTGGTAGGCCTGATCACCGACAACAATGAGACAGCCTATAGGGAGGTCAGAGACCTGGCCGTGTGGTGCCAGGACAACAACCTCTCCCTCAATGTGATCAAGACAAAGGAGATAATTGTAAACTACAGGAAAAAGAGGACAGAGCACACCCCCATTCTCATCGACGGGGCTGCAGTGGAGCAGGTTGAGAGCTTCAAGTTCCTTGGTGTCCACATCACCAACAAACTAACATGGTACAAGCACAGCATGACAGTCGTGAAGTGGGCACAACAAAACCTATTCCCCCTCAGGAGACTGAAAAGATTTGGCATGGGTCCTCAGATCCTCAAAAGGTTCTACAGCTGCACCATCCGAGAGCATCCTGACTGGTTGCATCCCTGCCTGGTATGGCAACTGCTCGGCCTCCGACCGCAAGGCACTACAGAGGGTAGTGCGAACGGCCCAGTACATCACTGGAGCCAAGCTTCCTGCCAGCCAGGACCTCTATACCAGGCGGTGTCAGAAGAAGGCCCTAAAAATTGTCAAAGACTCCAGCCAACCTAGACATAGGCCGTTCTCTCTGCAACCACATGAGCGCCAAGTCTAGGTCCAAGAGGCTTCTAAACAGCTTCTACCCCCCTAGCCATAAGACTCCTGAACATCTAGTCAAATGGCTACCCAGACTATTTGCATTACCCCCCCCCCCTCCTCCCCACCACTGCCACTCTCTGTTGTCATCTATGCATAGTCACTTTAATTAACTACCTACATGTACATTCTACCTCAACTATGTTGAGCTGATACATCGACGGCACTGAAAGAAATTCATCGGACTCTATGTAAACTGGAAACCACATATCCTGAGGCTGCATTTATTGTGGCTGGGGATTTTAATAAGGCTAATTTAAGAACAAGGCTCCCGAAATTTTACCAGCATATCGAATGTGCCACCCGGGCTGGTAAAATCCTGGATCACTGTTATTCCAACTTCCGTGATGCATACAAGGCTATTCTCCACCCTCCTTTCGGCAAGTCTGACCATGACTTCATTTTGTTGCTCGCAGCCTACAAACAGAAACTAAAACAGGAAACGCCCGTTCTCAGGTCTGTTCAACGCTGGTCCGACCAATCTGATTCCATGCTGCAAGATTGCTTGAGCACGTGGACTGGGATATGTTCGGATAGCATCTGACAACAACATTGATGTATATGCTGATTCGGTGAGCGAGTTTATTAGCAAGTGCATTGGTGATGTTGTACCCATAGCAAATATTAAAACCTTCCCCAACCAGAAACCGTGGATTGATGGCAGCATTCGCGCAAAACTGAAAGCGCGAACCACTGCTTTTAACCAGGGTAAGGCTAGCGGAAACATGACTGAATACAAACAGTGTAGCTATTCCCTCCGCAAGGCAATCAAACAAGCTAAGCGTCAATATAGAGACAAAGTAGAGTCACAATTCAACGGCTCAGACACAAGAGGAATGTGGCAGGGTCTACAGTCAATCACGGACTACAAAAAGAAAACCAGCCCGTCGCGGACCATGACGTCCCTGCTCCCAGACCAACTAAACAACTTCTTTGCTCGCTTTGAGGACAATGCAGTGCCACCGACACGGCCCGCTACCAAAACCTGCGGGCTCACCTTCACCGCAGCCAATGTGAGAAAAACATTTAAATGTGTTAACCCTCGCAAGGCTGCCGGCCCAGATGGCATCCCTGGCCGTGTCCTCAGAGCATGCGCAGACCAGCTGGCTGGTGTGTTCACGGACATATTCAATCAGTCCCTATCCCAGTCTGCTGTTCCCACATGCTTCAAGAGGGCCACCATTGTTCCTGTTCCCAAGAAAGCTAAGGTAACTGAGCTAAATGACTATCGCCCCGTAGCACTCACTTCTGTCATCATGAAGTGCTTTGAGAGATTAGTCAAGGATCATATCACCTCCATCCTGCCAGACACCCTGGACCCACTCCAATTTGCTTACCGTCCCAATAGGTCCACAGACGACGCAATCGCAATCACACTGCATACTGCCCTAACCCATCTGGACAAGAGGAATACTTATGTAAGAATGCTGTTCATCGACTACAGCTCAGCATTTAACACCATAGTTCCCTCCAAGCTCGTCATTAAGCTCGAGACCCTGGGTCTCGACCCAGCCCTGTGCAACTGGGTCCTGGACTTCCTGACGGGCCGGTCCCAGGTGGTGAGGGTAGGAAACAACATCTCCACTCCGCTGATCCTCAACACTGGGGCCCCACAAGGGTGCGTTCTCAGCCCTCTCCTGTACTCCCTGTTTACCCATGACTGCGTGGCCAAGCACGCATCCAACTCAATCATCAAGTTTGCTGACGACACTACAGTGGTAGGCTTGATTACCAACAACGACGAGACGGCCTACAGAGAGGAGGTGAGGGCCCTCGGAGTGTGGTGTCAGGAAAATAACCTCTCACTCAATGTCAGCAAAACAAAGGAGATGATCGTGGACTTCAGGAAACAGGAGAGGGAGCACCCCTATCCACATCGAGGGGACAGTAGTGGAGAGGGTGGAAAGTTTTAAGTTCCTCGGTGTACACATCACGGACAAACTGAATTGGTCCACCCACACAGACAGCGTGGTGAAGAAGGCGCAACAGCGCCTCTTCAACCTCAGGAGGCTGAAGAAATTCGGCTTGTCACCAAAATCACTCACAAACTTTTACAGATGCACTATCGAGAGCATCCTGTCGGGCTGTATCACCGCCTGGTACGGCAACTGCTCCGCCCACAACCGTAAGGCTCTCCAGAGGGTAGTGAGGACTGCACAGCGCATCACCGGGGAAAACCTACCTGCCCTCCAGGACACCTACACCACCCGATGTCACAGGAAGGCCAAAAAGATCATCAAGGACAACAACCACCCGAGCCACTGCCTGTTCACCCTGCTATCATCCAGAAGGCGAGGTCAGTACAGGTGCATCAAAGCTGGGACCGAGAGACTGAAAAACAGCTTCTACCTCAAGGCCATCAGACTGTTAAACAGCCATCACTAACATTGAGTGGCTGCTGCCAACATACTGACTTAAATCTCTAGCCACTTTAAACATAGGAATTGGATGTAACAAATGTATCACTAGCCACTTTAAACAATTTTGTATATAATGTTTACGTATCCGACATACTCATATCAAATGTATACACTGTACTCTAAACCATCTACTGTATCTTGCCTATGCCATTCGGCCATCGACCCAAATCTCTAGCCACTTTAATAATTATAACTGGATGAAATAATGTATCACTAGCCACTTTAAACAATGCCATTTATATAATGTTTACATATCCTACATTACTCATCTCATATATATATATATATATATATATATATATATATATACTGTACTCCATACCATCTACTGCATCTTGCCTATGCCGGTCAGCCATCGCTCATCCATATATTTATATGTACATACTCGTATTCATTCCTTTACTCTTGTGTGTATAAGGTAGTTGTTGTGAATTTGTTAGATTACTTGTTAGATACTACTGCATGGTCGGAACTAGAAGCACAAGCATTTCGCTACACTCGCATTAACATCTGCTAACCATGTGTATGTGACAAATAAAATTTGATTTGAACTAACCGGTGCCCCCGCACATTGACTCTGTACCGGCACCTCCCTGTACAAATTGTTATTTTTTTTACTGCTGCTCTTTAATTTCTTTATTATTTTAGCTCTTATTCTTATCCATACTTTTTGAAACTGCACTGTTGGTTAGGGGCTTGTAAGTAAGCATTTCACTGTAAGGTCTACACCTGTTGTATTCGGCGCATGTGACTAATACAATTTGATTTGGCCCAGTGCTGTATCTCATATAACGTATATATTATAAAAACATTGTTCTTTCCTTGGCGCTCTGTCTGGGGTACCAAGGCAGGTGATGTCTGTGTCCTCCTGGTCTCTGTGGACTCACGGTAGTGTAGATCGTGTGATTCATTCCAGAGAGAGATCTAGACCACCCCCATGAGTCAAAAGGTACAGATGTCATGATGGTGTCCCAAATGAAAAATATACAGGACAAAATACACATCACGACAATAGACACCACAACACTACATAAAGAGAGACCTAAGACAACATAACATGGCAGCAACACAAAATATGGTACAAACATTATTGGGCACAGACAACAGCACAAAGGGCAAGAAGGTAGAGACAACAATATTTCACGCAAAGCAATGAAAACTAAAATGTGTTTTTCCCATGTCTTTATTGATGTGGTATTCCCTACCGAAAGACAAACATTGTATTCTAACCAAGAATATAATAACAGAACACCAGACCTGAATATACACATTGATGTCTCATCATGATCAATATTGCCATAGTCATAACAGCATGTGCAAAGATTCTGTAATATATAGAAATGTCACCTTTAAACTGCATCCTTCTGTACCGTTAAATAATGTAAACCATTTCACATGTGTGCACTGTGCATCACATTCACAAACAAAAGAAAAGAAAACATTGGGGTAAACTATTTCAACATAACTTTTGTTGTGTGAGCACACAGTGTAGCGAAACAGCCGGCACATGAATGGACCGAGGCCATTCTTACTTACAAGCAATAAAAAGCCTTACACCTGTCGTTTGGTGGCAAAACCCGAACACTCGCCTCTGTGGGTGTTTCCCAACTGGCACCCTATTCCCTACATAGTACACTACTTTTGAGTAGGAATAGGGCACCATTTGAGAAGCATACCTGTACCATGGCTACTGCCAGACACCCATTCAAAATGGGCTTTCTCTGTGAAGTATAGTCTAGTGTACCAAGTTTGGAAAAGTTATTCAGACAATTGCCCATAGTATCTGGGGGTAAACATTAGTTCAGTGGAAAACTCCAGGATCAAGACAGACAGGGCAAACCAGAAGACCAGTATTCACGCTAACCTGTTCCAACTGGACAGGATTTAGAAGAGCGGGTGCCAACTAGACCGCAGTTAGACAGACACACAGAGACAGAGACAGAGACAGAGAGAGAGAGACTGAGCCAATAAACAAAATTGGCTAGTGTCTCCCATCAAACTAGATCATCTTCCAAAAACACTCCAAAAAGGCCAGTAACCGGAATCAGAGAAGGTTTTGTTGGACTTCTATCTGTTCCAAGTTCATTTTATGCAATATTTATACTGTTACTTTCCTTGTAAAGTTGATTTGTAATGTACGCAAAACATCTTAAAAATCTAGCAAAATAATAATGAACAAATCAATTAATAAGAAATGACTGATAAATCATATCAAAACTATTCATAAGCATCTTTTTAAGAGGATACTTCAAGATTTTGGCAAGGAGGACCTTTATCTACTTCCCCAGAGTCAGATGAACTGGTGGACACCATTTTTATGCCACCATGTCCAGTATGACTCTGGTTAAATAGATAAAGGGCCTCATTGCCAAAATCCAGAACTATACCTTTAAAAAGAACCTATGACAATTTTAAATATACAAGTGTCATAGCTGTCAAACATAGAAAACGTTGTCAAATTTGGGTAATTAAAAATGAGGCCAAACCTTGCTTTGTTAGCTTCATTAGTTAAATGGATTCCAGTGGTACACCAGTGTGAATGATTAGGCCAAACCCATGCCAAAAGTCTAATTAAACTGACATTAAATACAAAATACGGCCTGTGCCTTTCTGGCTTGGCCAGTACGGTCTTACTGGGCTCCATGGCACACAGACATACATTTTTACAGAACCAAACCAAACATGTTGACCTTCCTGGCAGTCAATGTAGTAATGATTAAAAAGCAACAGCTGTCCATTGGTTGCCACATCCATGGTACACAGATGACCAAAGACAAATTAAAACAATTCAGGGGGTGCACACAAACAGCATTCATTGTAGCGTTAGGACCAATTCAAGGGGTGCACACAAACCGCATTCATTGTAGCGTTAGGACCAATTCAGGGGGTGCACACAAACAGCATTCATTGTAGCGTTAGGACCAATTCAGGGGGTGCACACAAACAGCATTCATTGTAGCGTTAGGACCAATTCAGGGGGTGCACACAAACAGCATTCATTGTAGCGTTAGGACCAATTCAGGGGGTGCACACAAACCGCATTCATTGTAGCGGTAGGACCAATTCAGGGGGTGCACACAAACAGCATTCATTGTAGCGTTAGGACTAATTCAGGGGGTGCACACAACCAGCAGGGCGACCCAGATAGCGCAGTTAACCGAATAAATCTTTAGATACTGACAGCAGTACTCTGACAGCAGTACTCTGACAGCAGTACTCTGACAGCAGTACTCTGACAGCAGTACTCTAGAGAGTTGTTGGACGCATGAGTTTGGACATTTTTATTGCATTCCAAACGGTACCCTATTCCACATACACACACACACACATAGCACTACGTTTGATCAGAGCCCGGCCCTGGTCAAAAGTAGTGCACTAGAAAAAGGAATAGGGAGCCATTTCGGACGCAGCCTCCCTTTTAAAGTACAGTATGCAACTCCTGGTAGTGTTTGGGTGTTATATGTACTGCATACATCCTCAATCACCATCGACTAAGTGAACCCAGTTACTTTAAAGTGGCATTTTAAAGCAAACATGTAGTTCTCTGTCTCTCTATAGAGTCGACCTCTCTGAATAACCCCCTAATGAACCGCTCCCGTCGCTCACAGCCCAAGGCATTCAGCAGAAAAAAAGTATTTTTAATAATTTGTGTGCCTGCTGCTGTGAATTAGCTACCGGTGCGTTTTTCTCTCCAGACATACTTGCTGACGGCACACAGGCTGGCTGGCACTCAAAAATGCTTATCATTACAAAACCTCATCACTGGCTACCTTTCATTCCCCAATATTAGCACAAGTAAAACCCATAAATAAAAACACTACTGAATAAATAAATGCTTTTTTTTCTCCCCTTTGTTTTAATGGAACAAATTTTGGCACACAAGGTTCTTTGAGGAGTTTCCTCCCTCCCGCCCACCTCCCTCCCCTCTGCTCCTTAACAGCAGGCTGCAGTACGCCCATCAGAAGAGCTGCATGAAGAAGTCAGGAGCCCAGTCCAGGGCGGCCTGGGCCACAGCCAGAGCGGCCGCCCCCAGGGTGGCTGAGATGCCCCACACAGCCATCTTGACGAGCTGGTTGGGCTGCATGTCTCTGGACAGGACCAGCTGGGGGTCTGGGCCTCCGAGGCCTTGGGCCCGGCCCCGGAGGAGCTGCCGACGTAGGACCGAGTCAGGGCGCTGCTGCTGAGTGGCCGTCTGGAAAGCCTTGAAACAGTTGATGGTGATGCTGGAGACAGACAGAAGTAGATACTGTCTGAGAGAAACACTTTCTCATAACAGTTATTCATCTCTGCCGAGTTAGTTATGGCTTACAAGAATACTGAAATGGTAGACAAATATATAGGGTCAGCACTTCACAATATGAGCTGTCCTACTTCGGGAAATTGCCCATTGTTTACCACTGTTAATGGGGAAGGAGAAATGGGTAGAGAGAAAGACAGAGAAAGATAGTGAAAGACAGAGCAAATACATGTCAATTAGAAAGACCAAAGGGAAAGAGACTGGTGAAAAAAAGTAAACACTCCATGAGGGAGGGAGGGAGGGAGGGAGGGAGGAAGAAAAAGGGAGGAAGGGAGGGAGGGAACAGTGCCCTATGGCCTTAACAAAGACACTTCATATGGCTACAGCTTTTTCTCAATTACATTAGCAACACAACACCAGAAGCACCAGCTAGTGCTGATGGGTAAGACCACAGTAAACACACATTTTTAACAGTTTGTAGAAAAACATCATTAAAAAAATCATAAAATATTCACTTCCATTTCATTATCATCTATCTGGAAGTAATAGTAAACATGGCGCTGCAATACCAAATGCAAATGCCTTTTTTTTTTATCTGATTATGAACCTTGCACAAAAAAAAAAACGGGACGGTTAATGGCAGAAAACCGCCTCTCGGAAAATGGTACCCCGAGCGTTCGCGCGCTGAGGCGCTCAATGTCTAAGTCTTTCCCTCTCCTTTAAATATATATTTTTAAAGAGGGCTTTTAGAGTCCCTCTCTCCCTCTCATTAGTATAATTTGCTACTGCTCCCAGGCTGAAAATAGCTGACAGGTAACAGCAGAGCAATTAACTTTTTAAACTTTCACTTTAAACAGCTTAACATCCCAGAGGGCCAGGTTGTTCTGATGAACCTCCTGTAGTGTACATACTGTAGTGGTACACTGGTGACTCCCATCACTCACTCCTCTCCTGGCGTCCCAAATGACACCTTATTCCCTATATAGTGCACCCCTATTGACCAGAGCTCTATGGGCCTTCGTCTATGGGCCCGTGTCATTTGGAATATAGCCTCTGTGTGACAGTGACAGTGTACTGTGCAGTCATTTGCTGGCTTAGCCCATGTTCTCTCCTCTCATTTCTCCTCCTGTTGAAAGGGACTAGGACCTCGTCAATGACCGTGACACTGAGTCTTTCAATACAGCTGACAGGATAGTGAGTTGATGACTGTGATCAAAGAAGCTCATTCTAAACCTTGAGGGAGTTGGGGGAAATATTTTGTCAGGTAGAGGTGTCTTAACTTTGAAATGAAGTTAGTTGTCATTTCAGGGATATAGGGTCATTTCAAAAATTATTTGGCTATTGGCCTTGTGAGCCTTCCATCCTGTGCCCACCTGTCATTCTCTGTGACCGTGGCACACTGTAGCCAGTGTTCCTCTGCTGCAATAGTTGTGTATTCATGTTTTAATTCATGTTTTAGCATTACTACACCAGCTATACGTCCCAAATGGCACCCTATTCCCTAGGCCGAAGTAAAGTAGGGAAACAACAGAGGTCAGACGGGTGATTCGGCATGCAGCTGTCCGCGTGACCCAGAAGAAGCAGAGGATGTTCAGTGTGGCTGAGTCGTCACTGACAGGCCCTGTTCTGTTTGTCGTGGTGCCACCGGGAGCTGCTCTCTCAGCCGTTCAGTGTGACGCAACACTACCCCCCTGCTCGCACTCTCCCTCTTTACTTTTGAGTCCCATTCTAGCTCTTTCCTTTGCACTCCCCCCTATACACAGAATAAGTGGGTCACTAGTTCCAACACTTTACCTCACACGTCATGTCCTTCACCACTCTACTACTGGGCAAGGGGAGGGTACACGAGATCATATGTTACTCTACATTGGGTCAAAGTTAAACAAACCAAGACATGACCTTCCTTAACGGAGCTAATGCCAAGTCCCGAATAGGAGACCCCCACGGCCCACTCTCATTCAGCCTAGCTCTCCTGGGTCGTATTCATTAGACACCAAAACGGAAGAAAATGGACTGAAACAGGGAGAATTCTACCTAAAATGTCCAATAAGTAATGCTATTTTTCCTTTTCAAAACATTCTGTTTGCATTAATGATTATGACCCTGTCTTCTAGATGTAACCTCCTCTCCCTACCCGATGTTACCTGTTGTGAGAGGACTCTCATCCTGACTGACTGCCTGCCTGACTGGACTGACCTAAATACAGGAAGGAAGCAACCAGAAACCAGCCATCCAGAGAGCGTGGCACTGTCAGTGTCACTATATTGCCCGTCAGGCAGACATTTGTATCCGGCTGTCACTCAAGGCCTCTTGTCAGCAATGTCATTTAACCACAGAGAGGAATGACTGCACTGGTGGAAAGATGGAAAGATACGGACCGAGGGATGACTGCAGCGCTGGTGGAAGGATACGGACCGAGGGATGACTGCAGCGCTGGTGGAAGGATACGGAGCGAGGGATGAATGCAGCGTTGGAGGAAGGATACGGACCGAGGGATGACTGCAGCGTTGGAGGAAGGATACGGACCGAGGGATGACTGCAGCGCTGGTGGAAAGATACGGGCTATGGAGAGGGAAAGTGAGGGAGGGAGGTAGGGGGTATGTAGATGTCACAGTCACCCGTGAATTGGTATGGTACACACAACAACCACACACACAAAAATCTGCGCCACGAGTCATATCACACAACGTCATGACCTTCACGATGTTAACACACTGACTTGTTTACAATCATACGTTGCCTTTGCGTATGAAACCCCGGTTTTTAGACGGAGTATGAGAGAGAGGAAGGAAGGAAAAATGAATGCAGAGGCAACCGTTCGCTTCTCGTTGGAGGGAGCTCTGTCAGAGGTGATTGTGCACAAGGTCTAACTGCCTAATCCGCTTCCAACGCCTCTGTGCTTCCCAGCATGCTTGCTATCACTGCGCAGGAACCACTGCCGTGCCAGCCCCCACTCCATCCCCCCCTCAAACCCCCACCGCCTGGCTCAGAGCTCAGAGATGTGCCTGAGGTGATATCACTGTCCCTCAGTGCAGCCTCAGTGGAGGCCAAGCCGGCTACATCACAGTCCTGCTGGGCCAGCCGCCTCTCACAGTAAATCCAGAAGGCCGGGAGGGGAGGCCCCTCAACCAACCAGCTGCTGCTGGAGGAGCTGATGCACTGGGTGCGGTACAGCTGGCGGCTTCTGCAGGAAAGAAGTGGTAGGCTAAATTCTGTTGATTTGATTGTGATAAATCACAATGTTTCTAAATCCTAAGAAAAAGGTCACTGAAGAGGCCTGAAAAAAGCTATTGAGGGAAAACTCTACATAACCACATCCTCCCCCTTGCAGCCCATTCTAACCACATCCTCCCCCTTGCAGCCCATTCTAACCACATCCTCCCCACTTCAGCCCAATTTAACCACATCCTTCCCATTGCAGCCCATTCTAACCAAATCCTCCCCCTTGCAGCCCATTCTAACCACAACCTCCCCCTTGCAGCCCATTTTAAACACATTCTACCCACTTCAGACCAATTTAACCAGATTCTCCCCATTGCAGCCACATACTCACCATTGCAGACCATTCTAACCACATGCTCCCCACTGTAGCCCATTCTAACCACATCCTCCCCAAACACAGCCCATTCTAACCACATCCTCCCCATTGCAGCCCATTCTAACTACATCCTCCCCATTGCAACCCAATTTAAGCACATCCTCCCCAATGCAGCCCATTCTAACCACATCCTCCCCAATGCAGCCCATTCTAACCACATCCTCCCCATTGCAGCCCATTCTAACTACATCCTCCCCATTGCAACCCAATTTAAGCACATCCTCCCCAATGCAGCCCATTCTAACCACATCCTCCCCAATGCAGCCCATTCTAACCAAATCCTCCCCAATGCAGCCCATTCTAACCACATCCTCCCCAATGCAGCCCATTCTAACCACATCCTCCCCAAACACAGCCCATTCTAACCACATCCTCCCCCTTGCAGCCCAATTTAAGCACATCCTCCCCATTGCAGCCCATTTTAACCACATCCTCCCCGCTGCAGCCCATTCTAACCACATCCTCCCCATTGCAACCACATCCTCCCCAATGCAGCCCATTCTAACCACATCCTCCCCATTGCAACCACATCCTCCCCCTTGCAGCCCATTCTAACCACATCCTCCCCATTGCAGCCCATTTTAAACACATCCTCTCCATTGCAGCCCATTCTAACCACATCTTCCCCATTGCAACCACATCCTCCCCATTGGGGCGGCACCCTCCCAATTGCAGCCCATTCTAACCACATCCTCCCCATTGCAACCACATCCTCCCCAATGCAGCCCATTCTAACCACATCCTCCCCATTGCAACCACATCCTCCCCCTTGCAGCCCATTCTAACCACATCCTCCCCATTGCAGCCCATTTTAACCACATCCTCTCCATTGCAGCCCATTCTAACCACATCTTCCCCATTGCAACCACATCCTCCCCATTGGGGCGGCACCCTCCCAATTGCAGCCCATTCTAACCACATCCTCCCCATTACAGCCACACCCTCCCCATTGCAGCCCATTCTAACCCCATCCTCCCCCTTGCAGCCCATCCTAACTACATCCTCCCCATTGCAACCACATCCTCCCCATTGCAGCAATTAATTTCCAACCACATTCTCCCATTGCAGCCACATCGTCCCAATTGCAGCCCATTCTAACCACATCCTCCCCATTGCAACCACACCCTCCCCACATCCTCCCCATTGCAACCACACCCTCCCCATTGCAACCACATCCTCCCCATTGGGGCGGCAGGGTATCCAAGTGGCTATTAGAGCGTTGGACTAGCAACCGAAAGGTTGCAAGTTCAAATCCCCGAGCTGACAAGGTACAAATCTGTCGTTCTGCCCCTGACCAGGCAGTTAACCCACTGTTCCTAGGCAGTCATTGAAAATGAGAATTTGTTCTTAACTGACTTGCCTAGTAAAATAAAAGGTAAAATAAAATAAAAATTGCAGCCCATTCTAACTACATCCTCCCCTTGCAGCCCAATCTAAAGCCACATCCTCCCCATTGCAGCCCATTCTAACCCCATTCCAGCCCATTCTAATCACAGCCTCCCAATTGCAGCCACATCCTCCCCATTCTAACTACATCCTCCCCATTGCAGCCCATTCTAACCACATCCTCCCCATTGCAGCCCATTCTAACCACATCCTCCCCATTGTAGCCCATTCTAACCACATCCTCCCCCTTACAGCCCATTCTAACCACATCCTCCCCCTTACAGCCCATTCTAACCACATCCTCCCCACTGCAGCTCATTTTAACCCCATTCTCCCCATTGCAGCCACATCCTCCCCATTGTAGCCCATTCTAACCACATCCTCTCCATTGCATTCCATTCTAACCACATCCTCCCCATTGCAGCCCATCCTACCCACATCCTCCCCATTTCAGCCCATTTTAAAGTCAGTCAGACAAATAGAGCCAGAAACCAGGGGTTGGAGTACGGTGAAAGCTACTAATTTCATCTCCGCCCCAAGAACAATATTGGGGCATCTACCACACAGCCCTGCCTTCCCAAATTACCCACTCCCCCTCTCCCCACCTCCCCCTCTGATGGAGATGGGGGTTTTGCATGCTAAATCAGACAGCCCCATAATTACCGAGGGACTAGGTTTATTTATTGGATAGCTGGCATCCGCACAAGCCCCCCCCCCTCTCTCTCTGTGGTGTGACGAGTGTGACGTTGAAAAGAGAAGAGAATACATCCCAAACCCAGACAACTAACCCTCCTATCCTTCTCCACAACCTTTTCTGACAAGAGACAGGCAGCGAGAGAAGCAGAAAAACCTGTCAGATCTAAAGTGAACCAGATTTCTGTCACTGGATCCAAAACACTGTTTAGAAGGCATCTCTGTCCACCAGGGAGACATGAATAAAGGGAGAACAACATTGCTCTTGCGGGCATGGTAAAAGGTATTCATTACCTCCCGCTGGTGTTGATCGCATCATAAAAGTGAGACTAGAAACCTACCTGTGGGGGGAAAAAGGAGAAATGCACAGGGATCTACAGGCTCAATCTCACAGACTGACACATAGCGTTTGCATACAAAGGACTGGGATGCAGACAGACAGGCAGGACTGAACGTCAGCCACATCACAATAGACACTAAGGAGGAAGAGGATCAGTTCCAGCATCATGAGGAGAATGTGGTGTGGGCTGGGGGACTTTGTGCTCAACAACCCCACCTGCTGGACATGTGGAAAAACCACAGAGAGCTCTACTCTACTCGCAGTCTGTGTTAGATCTACTGCGAATACTACACAGAGGGCTATCTCCCCTCACGTTCCCTATGTTTCAGGCCAGTTCAGACTAAAACCTGATTGTTGGATATGTGAATATTGTAGTCAAGAGTGTGGTACGTTCAGCCCAACACACTATTGGGGGAACACTGCCTGCCCTCCAGGACACCTACAACACAAATGTTGCAGGAAGGCCAAGAAGATCATCAAGGACCTCAGCCATGGCCTGTTGTCCCATCCCTCAGACGCGGGCAGTATAGGAGCATCATGGCTAAAACTGACAGACTGGCCAAAAACTTCTACCCCCAGACGATCAGACTACTGAACAGCCACCACTAGTCAGCGACCTGATCCCCCTGTCTCCCTCCTGCCCCCAGGACTTCCTTTTTTGGCTTTGAGGTCCAGATCTGAATTTGAGGGGTCTAGAGGATCCACGCCAGGTCTGAACAGTAAAATCCCGTCTGAAACAGACAGACATCCAAGAGTCTGCAAGCTGGATGGAATCCCCTGCTGGGTCTACACCGCAGTTAATTTTCCACCGTCTACAAGCTCAATCTGACTGTGCTACATTCGGTTCCAAATAATGTCTCCTCCGTTACCATTAATTCCTAAGCCAGATGTAGCAGGAGCCTCTGCTCTGTTCTTTAGATCACAGATCCTGGCAACAGTAGTCATAACACTGGACTACTAGTTGGTTGAAGCAATCTCCTCCCCTCCCAAAGGCACTGTAAGTTATAGAGAGAGACCCTGACCCACTCACCTCTTGCGGGACTGCAGAGCAGCACACTTTGCCACCAGGGAGGGCGGGTAGCGGGTAAAGAGGCAGTGGGCCTGGGTGATGAGCTCCTCGTAGGGCAGGTCCTGGGGGATCTTAGACAGGAGTTGGTGTACCATAGCCATGTCACACTCGGTTTGCTTCACCTCCTTCTCCCTGTGCAGGACGATCTACAAAGGAGACAGAATATTAGCATTCTCTGTCCCATTCAACCAATCAGTAGAGAGTAGTGACAATTCGTCTAGCTACATTCTGTTAAAACCCAATTAATACGTTTCAAATCGACATTCCTAGTAGATCAACGTCGACGATGTACATCAGACTAATACCCCAGACTGTGTTCTGTTCCGGGAGATGTGCGGTGAGTAACAATTTGGGGTTTTGGCCAGGCACAGAGTCAAAGGGTTAAGCCCCCCCCGTGCCTAGTAAGCTGAGCGGCAGGACAAACTACATTTCCTGACTGCTTTGTTATCCCGACTTCAAAAGGTCTCAGGCCCCCTTTGGTTTGCATGCAGCTCCAGTGCAATCTAGCACAAACACAGCTAGTCTTCCACACCAAACCTCTGGTGAGTTCATTAGAATTGTTTAATTAACTGGTCTAGCTACAACAAAGTGCCCTGGATTCCTGTGCTTGTGTGTGTGAGTGTGTGTAAAAAGATAAATCCTTGCCTTTTATTTTTGAAAAACTTGTTGTTTTGTTTTCCTTTGCTGGTGACAAGTAGTCAAAAAACAACTCCATTTACAAAGCGCAGAGCGAGAAACACACATTTGAAGTTTGGCGAGATATCACTTCCCCAATCCCATCTAATGAGAGCTTAGTGGAATGTGTGGACTACTTTGTGCTTTTTTGTCCATTAGTGACCATTGTTCTAGACACTGAGTGGACAAAACATTAAGAACACCTGCTCTTTCCATGACAGACTCACCAGGTGAATCAATGTGAAAGACATTATCCCTTACTGTCACTTGTTAAATCCACTTCAAATCAGTGTAGATGAAGGTGAGAAGACCGGTTAAAGATAATTTAGACATGGATTGTGTATGTGTGCCATTGAGGGTGAATGGGCAAGACAAAATAATTAAGTGCCGTTGAACGGGGTATGGTAGTAGGTGCCAGGCCACCGGTTGGAGTGAGTCAAGAACTGCAACGCTGTTGGGTTTTTCACACGCAACAGTTTCCCATGTGTATCAAGAATGGTCCACCATCCAAACATCCAGCCAACTTGTCAACTGTGGGAAGCATTGGAGTCAACATGGGCCAGCATCCCTGTGAAACGCTTTCGACACCTTGTGAGCCCATGCCCCAACGAATTGAGACTGTTCAGAGGGCAAAAAGGGGTGCAACTCAATGTTTTGTACACTCAGTGTAAATAAGAGTGCATCTCCGAATTCACCTCAGACAGTAATTTGGGCATGGTACAATCACTTACAGAAAATACACACTGCCCTCCAAAAATATGTTCAGCAGACAAGCACACAGGTGCAGGTACAGAGTAAGGCAGAAGAAACATGTCCATTCCTCACAAAAATGCACAATAACATATCTATTCTACAGTATTATATTACTATAAAACAGAGGTCACAGTTCAAATGGTGGTTCTTACCACAGCAGCGAAGTAGATGGCCATCAGGGGGTGTGAAGCCAGAAAGAAGTCATAAAGCCTGAGAACGTGACGGAACTCAGACAGGACGTGGCCGTACCATGTGATGAGCCAGCTCAGAGCAAAGATGGTGCCTACCTCGGCCCTGCAGCAAAACACAAGAAGTCCAGGCAGTTATTATGCTAATCTGATAGGCTAGAGGTACGCTATATATACACACAAACATATGTGGACACCCCTTCAAATGAGTGGATTTGGCTATTTCAGCCACGCCCATTGCTGACAGGTGTATAAAATCGAGAACCCAGTCATGTAATCTCCATAGACAAACATTGGCAGTAGAATGGCCTTACTGAAGAGCTCAGTGACTTTCAACGTAGCACCTTCATAGGATGCCACCTTTCCAACAAGTCAGTTCGTCAAGTTTCTGCCCTGCTAGAGCTGCCCCGGTCAACTGTAAGTGCTGTTATTGTAAAGTGGAACCGTCTAACCGAGTGCTGAAGCGCCTAAAAACAGTCTGTCCTCGGTTGCAACACTCACTACCGAGTTCAAAACTGCCTCTCGAAGAAAAACCAGCACAAGAACTGTTCTTCGGGAGCTATATGAAATGGGTTTCCATGGCAGAGCAGCCACACACAAGCCTAAGATAACCATGTGCAATGCCAAGCGTCGGCTGGAGTGATGTAAAGCTTGCCGCCATTGGACTATGGAGCAGTGGAAACGCGGCAGGAGAACGCTACCTGCCCCAATGCATAGTGCCAACTGTAACGTTTGGTGGAGGAGGAATAATGGTCTGGGGCTGTTTTTCATGGTTCGGGCTAGTGCCCTTAGTTCTAGTGAAGGGAAATCTTAACGCTACAGCATGCATTGACATTCTAGACGATTCTGTGCTTCCAACATTATGGCAACAGTTTGGGAAAGGCCCTTTCCTGTTTCAGCATGACATTGCCCCTGTGCACAAAGCGAGGTCCATACAGAAATGGCTTGTCGAGATCAGTGTGGAAGAACTTGACTGGCCTGCAGAGCCCTGACATCAACCCCATCCTCGCAGCAATGTTCCAACATCTAGTGGAACGCCTTCCCAGAAGAATGGAGCCGTTATAGCAGCAAAAGGAGGGTCCAACTTCATATTAATGCCCATGATTTTGGAATAAGATGTTCGACGAGCAGGTGTCCACATACATTTTTGGTCATGTAGTGTAGTCAAAGGTAGAGGAAAGATGGAGGAGAGAGTGTGCTGAAATAGCAATGGGTCGGATTCCAACCCATGCTGCAGTGATATTTTCCGGAGGCAGCGGCTTCGAACGCCAGACCAGCCTAGAGCATGTGAACAAGTCAAGTGAATTCAAAGTACATCGTCAGAGTCTCAATACACTTTACAAGAGGGAACAAACACCAACAACATTGCTCAACCTCTCACTATGAAAAGCAACATCAACAGCTAATTTGTACACTGGCTAATTAAAAAAACACCAGTTGAAGTCTCACTAGCTGATGTCACAGGAGGTTGGGGATGATGGATTTGTGGTAATGGCTGGAGCGGAATTACTGGAATGGTATCAAATACTTTCCATGTGTTTGATGCCATTCCATATGTTCTGTTCCAGCCATTATTATGAGTTGTCCTCCCCTCAGCAGCCTCCACTGGTTGATGCACAGAAAAATCCAATCTCCTCCTGCTGGGGGGGGGGTAAATAATATGTTCATCTATTTTGTGATGATGACCTCAGGACAGCCCAGCACTTATCCTGTATTTGCCTCCAAAGTGGGGATGGATGTCTTAGTGAAATGTGTAAATAAAACAAAGGACACATCCCATAGGGCTCTGGTCAAATGTAGCACAATATAGGAAATGGTTTCCATGGATATAGGGTGCCATTTGAGACACACCCACAAGCTATGCTGATGCCAGCTTCTGTGAGTAAGGACGGTCACACACTGATGATGTAATTATAGACTACAGAGAGCCCAGTCCTAAAGGCAAGGCATTAGGCATGGTTCACTACAGAAGCCCTTTGGACTGCAGCTCTTAATGGAGCTCTATTTTAGGAGCCAAAAATGGCTCCTGGGTGATGGCACGCCAGCGGGAGCTGAAAAATATTTTGGTATCTCAGATTGTTCTGGCAATTCTCACATAGGAACTTCATGCTTTTTAATGTCTTAAAATGAACAAATTCAAAAAAGGGTAGTTATATATATCTATACAAAAAGGGTAGATATATTTGTAATGTTGAATAAATGTGTGATTTGTTTTATTTCAGAATCTAGACATACTCCATTCTGTATAGCACACTATAAGGAGGATAATGCCAGCAAGATGGTGTCTATGTCATGTACGGTTCACAGATCATAGGGTCTTACATGACGAATCTAAAAAAGGGCTTAACATTTCTGCTTTCATCAGGTTCTCAGAAATGGTTGGTGATACAAAATGTAAAAAGAATTTCAAAACGTCCTTCCTCCCAATGAAGTTTATATGTGAAAATTGCCAGAACAATCTGAGATACCCCCCAAAAACTTCCGCTGGTGTGGAAACACCCTTTTCTGAGTTGTTATTTGTGGGCTTGGCAGGAGAACAACTCGTTGTACTCGAGTGCCGCTCATTTAAACCCTGTGTCTAACATCCATAAGCAGCCCTATAGCCAACTGAACAATTAGGACGGAAACCACAACAGCAACAATCATTGCGTTGTCAAATGTCTTGCCTCTGTAAACCTTCATTTTGTTAAAATTAAGTAACGTTTACTTATAAAAACTAGTCTAAAGAACTGTTCTAGCATCAAATACTTATTCAGGTAGCCTAAAAGGTTGTCTAAAAGCAGTGGCAGCAGCAGCAGGGCCAGACAGAGCAACACCATTAAACCTGTGGGCTTCTGTCTCAAATAGTACCCTATTCTCTAGATAGGGCACTAGCCTACTGTACTTTTGACCAGGAACCATAGAGTTCTGGTCAAAAGTAGTACACTATATAGGGAGATGCAGCCTGGAATGCAGCCTTCTGCTCGTGGCCCTACACTAGGCTACAGTGACCAGAACAGAGACAGCAGGTTAGAAACCTCCCTCCCGCCAGCCTGTGTCCCAAAATGCACCCCTATTCAATATTTTATCACTAGAGCCTCCTATTCTCTACATTTTACATGGGGCCACTATCAAAAATAACTTTATTTCCTATCAGGGACTGGGAACGCTCTGCACGCAACAGAGAAAGAGGGAGGGAGGGAGAGAAACGCAACACTAGAGGTTTATGTGATACAGGTTACCCCATAAAATTCCAACGCAACACCCAAGACACAAATAAGACGAGGACAATATCAAGTACTGTGGTAGTGTGTGTTAGTACACCACACACTGGGGTTTTAAGATGGTTACAGGCACACTTTGACTTGCATTCAAATAAAACACCGCTTCAGGTTGAGTCAAAACATTGATACTTAAATCTGCCGCGTTACATTTCCTCTGAGCTGGATGAAAAATATGTCTAGCGTGCAAAAACGAAAGTCCTCAACCATAGCTCATAGCGACTTGCTAGCGCAACAATCTTATTGACGTTGAAAAAACCTTAAGATGGTTGACAATCAAGAGGTGACATTGACAGAACACAGTGACAGCACAGTGGAGGCGGTGGAATCCTTTGACTGGCTGACAGCTAGCTGTGGAGACAGGAAACCAGGGCCCGTTCTTAACTCAGTCTTCCCAATTAAATCCCACCGTGCTTTTCATTCTTGTCAGACCATCAATTATACAAACGCATCAAATAAATAAGAAATCCAGTCTTTTCTCATTCTCTAGCCCTCTGTTCTGTTGTCTCATACTAACTACACACACTGATGGCAAGGCAGGTAGAGAGAGATAGAAGTAATCAATAGGATGGATTTGACTCTCTCTCAGTTTGACTCGATTGTAATTAATATCCTGTCTGCTACAACCTGCCTTTCCAAGACTAACATGTACACTCTACTGCCCCCTTCAGGAGAGAAGAGTGGGAAGCATGGCCTGTATTCATAAAGTGTCTCAGAGTAGGAGTGCTGATCTAGGATCGGTTTTGCTTTTTGGATAATAACGAATACAATTACATGGACATAGGATCCTAGATCAGGATTCTACTTTTAGAGCCTTCATGAGTATGGGCACCAATCATTAGGTCGCAACTGCAAATATAAAAACAAATTTTGCTGATAGAAAATATATTTTCACAAGGCAACAAGGTAAAACATTTGAAAGTTTGTTCTTTAACACATAATAAAACGCATTCCACTGGTATCAACAACAACAAAAAACGTCAAAACATTAGCTCATGAATCCGAGTTTGAAGTTGGGGAAAACTGGTAGAATTACTTCAAAGTGAACATGTATTCCTTGCCGCCTTGCCTTGCTTGTCATCTGCCATTCAAACCTGCTATCTGATCTTTTCTCAAAAAATCTGGGAAACTGGATTTGGATTTCCCTAAAGGACACAAGTACACATATATACACACACATACATACAGTCAAAAGTTTTAGAACACCTACGCATTCAAGGGTTTTTCTTCATGTTTACTATTTTCTACATTGTAGAACAATAGTGAAGACATCAAAACTATGAAATATCACATATGGAATCATGTAGTAACCAAAAAAAAGGTGTTAAACAAATATAGCCACCCTTTGCCTTGATGACAGCTTTGCACACTCTTGGCATTCTCTCAACCAGCTTCACCTGGAATGTTTTTCCAACAGTCTTGAAGGGGTTCCCACATATGCTGAGCACTTGTTGGCTGCTTTTCCTTAACTCTGCAGTCCGACTCATTCCAAATCATCTCAATTTGGTTGAGGTCAGGGGATTGTGGAGGCCAGGTCATCTGATACAGCACTCCATCACTCTCCTTCTTGGTAAAATAGCCCTAACACAGCCTGGAGGTGTGCTGGGTCATTGTCCTGTTGAAAAACAAATGATAGTCCCACTACGCCATCCCATCTGGTTTGCGCTTATCGCTGCAGAATGCTGTGGTAGCCATGCTGGTTAAGTGTGCCTTAAATTCTAAATAAGTCACAGACAGTGTCACCAGCAAAGCACCCCCACACCATAACACCTATTCCTCCATGCTTTACAGTAGGAAATACACATGCAGAGATAATCCGTTCACCCACACCGCGTCTCAGAAAAGACACGGCAGTTGGAACCAAAATTCTCCAATTTGGACTCATCAGACCAAAGGACAAATTTCCACCGGTCTAATGTCCATTGCTTGTGTTTCTTGGCCCAAGCAAGTCTCTTTTTCTTATTGGTGTCCTTTATCAGACCATGAAGGCCTGATTCACAGTCTCCTCTAAACAGTTGATGTTGAGATGTGTCTGTTACTTGAACTCTGTGAAGCATTTATTTGAGCTACAATTTCTAAGGCTGGTAACTAATGAACTTATCCTCTGCAGCAGACGTAACTGGGTCTTCCTGTGGTGGTCCTCATGAGAGCCAGTTTCATCATTGCGCTTGATGGTTTTTGCGACTGCACTTGAAGAAACGTTCAAAGTTCTTGACATTTTCCGGATTGACTGACCTTCATGTCTTAAAGTAATGCTGGACTGTTGTTTCTCTTTGCTTATTTGAGCCGTTCTTGCAATAATATGGACTTGGTCTTTTACCAACCAGGGCTATCTTCTGTATACCACCCCTACCTTGTCACAACACAACTGATAGGCTCAAATGCATTAAGGAAAGAAATTTCACAATAACTTTTAACAAGGCACACCTGTTAATTGAAATGCATTCCAGGTGACTACCTCATGAAGCTGGTTGAGAAAATGCCAAGAGTGTGCAAAGCTGTCAGCCAGGAAAAGGGTGGCTATTTGAAAATATATTTTGATTTGTTTAACACTTTTTTGGTTACTACATTTTGATGTCTTCACTGTTTATATATATATATATTTTATTTTTTTACTGTCACATACACCAGATAGGTTTCACCCAACCTCTGATGTGTGGATATTTATTTAACTAGGTAAGTCAGTTAAGAACAAATTCTTATTAACAATGACGGTCTACCAAAAGGCAAAAATCCTTCTGCGGGATGGGAAGTGGGTTAAAAAATACAATTAAAATTAAAAATAAATCAAACATAAATAGAGGACAAAACACACATCACGACGAGAGACAACACTTCATTAACAACATAGACAACAACAAAGCAAGGCAGTAACACATGACCTGAACCACCTACTGAGATGTGCCTTTTGTTTAGTAAATCAGATGAAAATATGAGGTGCTAGGGAGGCCAGATTGAGTCTTTAACTGTAACAAATCCCACAAAAAAAAACTAAGAATTACCTCAGCATAAAATCATGTAGCTGTGGATCAACTTGCTCCAGTATTGGCATTAGGTAGTTCAGTATGTGCTTGGTGCTGTCCATGGTAGGGTCCATGAAATCCCTGCAGGAGCATAATGTGGCCATGATGGACACAGAGAAAGGAAGCCATCTTTGTTGTGTTAAAATGTTAAAACAAGGGGTATAATAAGAGAACTGGGTCGGAATAGTATTTGAAATCGTTCAAATACTTGTCAAATAAAAATAAAATAATGTTGCACGCGTCGTAAAACAACAGACTAACAGTAAAAATCTGTGTTTGATTGAGTATGCCTTGCGCAATGGAACCAATGGAATAGTCCGAAAATTGCCACGCCCACCCATCTGGCACTACAGCCAGGCTCAAGCAAAATCTCAAAGTAGTTGAAAGATTTCAAATACTAGTTCAACTCAGGACTGGGCCGTTATTTATTCATAAAGAGTCTCATAGTAAGTGTCCTAATATAGGATCAGATTAACCTTTAATAATGAATAACATTATACTGTATAAGGGCAGGGGGGGGACCTGATCCTAGATAAGTAACAACAGCAATAACCCTCATAATTAATAAGATTATATACAGTATGGGCAGGGGGGACCAAATCTGATCCTAGATCAGTAACAACAGCAATAATCCTCATATCTACCTGAGGTGGTGATTGGAAAGGGTCTCCACCATGGCGATGGCCATGCGCTCCCCAACCACCAGTAGGAAGGTGACCACAATGTCATGGTAACCCTGGTAGTAGTGTAACGCAGGGTTCTTCTGTAAGACAACCAGGATGATGTCGATCAGCTGTTCCTGTAGTACCTGCCTCTCATCCACACGCATGCCTGGGGAGAGGGAAAGAAAACATGGCTGTATCACAATACTGACTGGGGAGAGGGGAAGAAAACATGTCCGTGTCTCAATACTTCAGAAAAATAAGAAAAAAAGAGCGATAGAGTAGCAGGAAACTCTATCGCTCTGATTCAATCCATATATTAACAACCAACGTCTAGGCAACAAACTGCAATCACTAGAGCTTCAGATACTTGTCTCAACCTCAGTGTCTCCATACATGTCAACAGCTTTCTTTCATCATTTAATTAACTTCAAGAACACTAGACACTGATATTAGCAGCCCATCTCTGGTAGACACAAGGACTGGATTGAAGTCTGTTTCCATCATATTGGTTTTAGTTTTATTAATCAAGTCTCCTTCAATCAGTGGTCATGATGAAGAAAAGGAAATAAGGAAATGCTTAAGGAAGCCACTGAATAACAGTATTGAGATGCCCCCCAGTAAGGCCCTGAGTTAACTGACCAAGGGAGGAGACCGTGAAGTATCAGCTGACCCCTGATCAGATCAAATGCACGTACAGTGAGTGAGTAACTTCCATTCTATTTTATTCAATGGCAGCGTGTAAGTTGCCTCTACTCTGATGTATTATATTCTATTGTATTCTATGGCAGGCACAGTGAGTGAGTTACCTCTTGGGAAACGTTTCATGGACCTCCTGACATCAAGGAGCACCTGGTTGAAGTCCTTGTGGTTCTCTCGGACATCCTTGGCTAGAATCAAAACACAACTGCTTGGTGTCCACCCCCCTCCTAACCATTGGTTTCAGTTGAACATACAGTATTCATCAATGCTACTGCCAAAGGCCTTGAATGTTGCTTGTGGGGCATTTATGTTCCTTTGTTGCACAGTATTGAGGACTAAGGATGAGTCAACGTTGATAGAAGTCACCTGAAGTTAATGAGGTGAATAGTAGGCTACATTCATTTAACATACATCAACGGATTATAGACAGCTAGATGCATGCTGACTCAATGCAATGTACAACTTGGCTGACATGGCTGTAGACTACTAAGGCGTCATAGGGATAGTTTCAACAGCAATGTCTCAGGGCATTGGCCAACTGCAATAATGGGCATCCACATTCCTCACATGTAAACATCTCACTCACTTGGTTTAGCAGGCAAGTTGTACACATTGACGCTGAGTAGCTTGGGCCAGACTTTCCTCCTGATCTCGTCTGTTAGAAGGCCTCCCTCGCTGACGGCCGCCCTCCGCAGGGTCTCAATGTCCACAGGGTCACAATTCAGGGCCTGGTGGATCTCCACCAGCTTCAGCTTTTTCCACGACTCGTGCTCTGTTTGACAACAGAAAATATGAATTGAGATCATACATGTCGTTCAGATAGCAATACGGTCTTGACTGTGGTCACGGTTTGCTTGGATGATATCCCCAGTATTTCTTGAGTACCGCTGCAAGCAAGGACTCTTGTCTATGCTGGTATGTTGAAATCACTTTTTGTTAGTCAACTCCTTCGACATAATGCTATTTAATTTCAATATGGAAGTTAAAAGTGCTTGCTTTTCACACTTAATACTATGTTACTAATGTGAAATGTGGTGCATATAGTTAGCAATAGTATCCCACCAATCTATTGCAATCTTGCTTTGCTTCAACTGCATGGGCAACTTTACTGACAGTAACCACTTTCCCTTATGCATGTTGACATGTTTTGATAAAGAATGAGTGATTATGAATTATAGAATGTGCATTTGTATTGCCATTAAGAATTTTGGTTCATATGGATCAATCCCATCCAGGCTCTGCTCTGGGTCAATCGATAGCCACGTTGCTTTGTTGTTCCACGTAGCATGTCTGGCAGCTGGCCAGCCGACAGAGGACTCATACAGAGCTAGTTACATGAGAAGCTATGAATCTATTCAATTATCAACTGTACAACTATTCTCACCATGTACTATATGGGTAGATTATCTGCAATTTAGTACTGATTGATTAAATTTACCTCCATGTTGCTGGCCATTTCCATTCCCATTCACCCGGGCTCGTGTACCTTGCTGGTGTTTCCTTCCCTTTTTCATATCCTGTTAAAATTAATAAGCATCAACAGTACATATGTTGTGCTATCGGCACATGCAGAAATAAATCCAGCTTTAGTTTATCTAACGACAGAAAAGAACAATTAAAACGAAGTCAGCATGAGCTGTCATTGTCAAACAGCTGTTCCTGTTCCATCTGCACTTGTCCCAGGAAATCAACCGAATAATTTATTTTGAGGAGGGATTTATATTTGTATGTTATCTGATTGGTGCAAAAGGACGCGTTCTAAAAATCTACGCATCTTATTGGCTCATTCACTGTAAATATATTAAGGC
This sequence comes from Brachymystax lenok tsinlingensis, assembly GCA_030435695.1. Taxonomy (NCBI): domain Eukaryota; kingdom Metazoa; phylum Chordata; class Actinopteri; order Salmoniformes; family Salmonidae; genus Brachymystax; species Brachymystax lenok. The sequence continues at coordinate 30,880,835 of CM059806.1, forward strand.
GGGCTCAATGTATTAGCATTTGTAGTTTTCTGTTCTCACTGATTTCATCGTCTAATAAGCAAATTCGTGGCTATAAAAACACATGGTTATTAATAATATTTCACATATTTTATAGGGATTCTTTTTAAATAATTACAAAATCCAAAAGTATTTAAACGGTGCGCCGCTTGGCACCCACAAAAATAACTTCAACTCCCGAAGTCCTCGTCGGTTCACGTCAGGACGACAGAGCGAGCCCCCCATAGAATCTCACACAAACTATCGCTCCGAATGTTGACGTTTACAAAAGGGACTGCAGCCCGCTCCTCTACAGCTTGCTGACAACACGGGCTGGACTTTCCAGCCGAGACTTGAGGGAGAAACGTCTAGTGCAATTCCAGCAAGATAAGGTTGAATGTATCAAATTGAGGAAATGGGCGACAGAAACAACAGAGTCCCAATGATGACAGGCAGGACAAGGAGATCAACCATCGGCCCCACGCCAGCGGGGGGCAATTCGAAACAAGCCAATGGCAGCAAGCAGGGCAACGCAGGGGGGAAAACGCCAAGCCATCCGAGCCACAGCAACGGGAAGGTGAAGAAGGAAAAACAGGTGCACGAGCCGGACAGGACACCACAGGAGAGGAGCAAAATCTGCGAAAGACTCAGGTAAAGCATGACACCGAAGCATAACACACAGCTTTTTGAGCTCACAGACACGTCTTCAATCCCTGATGTCTTCAATTCTAGCTGCCTGTCACTGATCTTTTGTCACTCAGAATGTTGTTATGTATTGAAGGCCTTTGGTATTAACTATAGGTTCCTCATAATATGAGGCCAGAGACTAATCTGCCAGGTTCCCTTATGCCATGTATGTTCTCTTGGTTTAGCTACGTTCTTGAGAGAAATCTAGGCCACATGTCTATAGGCTACATTTGCAGATCAGGTAGCTGCAGTGAATTTAAATGTGCTACACCAGTGGAGCTATGGTTGTACACCATTCAATGATCCTCAATCTTGGTCCTGGCTAGATGACTCACAACAAAGTGTGTTGATTCAACTAATCATCAACTCCTTATTACTGGTTCCCCAGTTGCCATGTCCTCCAGGAGTCCCTGCTCAGCTCAGCCAGTGGATACAGTAACTATAGAGGCATCCTCAACTGGTGCGTGGTCATGCTGGTAAGTGCTAGCCTGCCTTCTGAACATAGGAAATTGCACATTCAATTGTCATCCACCTCTATGATTAAGGAAATATGGACATGTACACACCATATAAATATTAATCATTCATCACGACGACTCGTGATGAATGTGACAGAAACAGGTTTCCCCACCGAGAGAGGGGTTGGAGCTCATTTGTATGTACAATATAAAAAGACTGTTCCCATTTTGAGATCAGAATTCTCATGAATAAACATTCTGACCATTGTAGCTGGGCCTCAGTCTGTTTCATTTTTCATCAAAGCTTTACAACCTTTGGGTTACAGACTGAGTAGTTTATTAAAAAGTTCAGTTGGAACATTGAGAACCAAATTCTCGTGACACTCTGAATCAACGATATGGCATTATTTCTAATAGAACACTGAGAGTTTTTCTTTAAAACATGTAAATGTGTGGTGTACCGCAGGGCAGCTCTCTTGGCCCTCTACTCTTTTCTATATTTACTAATGACCTGCCACTGGCATTAAGCAAAGCATGTGTGTCTACTAGGGTTTCCGTTAGCAGGTAATATCTGGCTTTTGTCCGTTAAAAAAAATAATATAAGAAAAGCTTATAAATAAGATTGCCACCGGCCAGTTGTCCGGGAGAATAAAAAATCCCATTGCTTTTTAACCTATTCATTGATGGAAATACATTTGACTGGTCATGTTTATCTGTCTGTAGGTTAATTTGCATAATTTAGTGGAATTAAATTGGCATTTGTGTACAGTATATTTGTTATGTATCTTATCACACGCGTTCAGCATACAGATATAGAACCTTTGAGTGGAAAATCTGTCAGACAGCGTGAGAGCTGCTGCAGTATCTTGTGGTGCTTTCAAGACAACTGGGAACTCTGAAAAATACGATGTTAAATCATGACTTCGGAAAGTCGGAGCCCTAGAAAGAGGCCAGAGTTCCCGAGTTGGAATTGCGTGTTTGATGACCCAGTCGGAGCTCGTGCTTTTTTCCCCCCACCCCAGTCGGAGCTCGTGCTTTTTTCCCCCCACCCCAGTCGGAGCTCGTGCTTTTTTCCCCACCCCAGTCGGAGCTCGTGCTTTTTCCCCACCCCAGTCGGAGCTCGTGCTTTTTCCCCCACCCCAGTCGGAGCTCGTGCTTTTTCCCCCACCCCAGTCGGAGCTCGTGCTTTCCCCCACCCCAGTCGGAGCTCGTGCTTTCCCCCACCCCAGTCGGAGCTCGTGCTTTTTCCCCCACCCCAGTCGGAGCTCGTGCTTTTTCCCCCCCCACCCAGTCGGAGCTCGTGCTTTTTCCCCCCACCCCAGTCGGAGCTCGTGCTTTCCCCACCCCAGTCGGAGCTCGTGCTTTTTCCCCCACCCCAGTCGTTTTGAACGCACTGAAGTCAGAGAGTTCTGAGTTCCCAGTTGTTTTGAATGTGGCAACGGAAGGCAGGCTTCATCAGCGCATCACACACCACTTTGCAATGAGCTGGAGGCAGTATGTGTTTTGAAAACATATACTTAATTGTTTGGAACCTGAATGTTTTAATACATATGATGAGGCATGTCATACCTTGCTTCAAAGTAACCTAATAGATCTCCTCTTTCTAAATTTCTAAACAATATTTTCAACTCTGACACATGAAACTTCTCACATGTTCAGTGCCCTTTTGAGCAGTGTTTTCCTGCTAATTGCATTATGGAACTAACATGTATCCTCCTGCTTTGTGCGCATTTCTGCACTTATAATGTGAAGAAATAATAGTTTATCAACATTTTAAAGTTAAACGTTCTGATCTGTTGCATCAGACTTATTGCTTTTTAACTTTATTTTTATATAGCTTAGGCCTACTGGTTGTATGGATTTTGAATCTATCGTCCCACGACTGTCCCAGAGTCTGTTTGGAATAGGCTATTTCTTTCTCAACAAGCTGACCAATAGAATAGGTAGCGTAAACTTCTACTATAGTAGATTGACATAGGCTAGTGATTTTACTGTTCGTTACTCTGCTTGTTGGCTGAGGGAAAGTAAATGTGGACAGTTATTCTAACATGTTCAAAGTACACTTTAGAATTTGTTAAGGACCGCACATCATTGCGTCCTCGACTTGCATGTTCTGTTAATATGAATTAGCATATTCTAAATGTGACTTCTGTCATGAGCACCGTGGGTGGATGTCCTAATCAGGTTACGCACACAATGCATATGGGTCTGATAAATTTAAAAAGTTGCCGGTCAAATGTCCGGCGCCACATTTTCCATAACGGAAACCCTGGTGTCTACGTATGCTTATGATTCAACCCTATTTGTGTCAGCAACCACTGCAACCCTAAACAAAGTTGCAGTCAGTTTTAGAATGGGTGGCCAGTAATAATCTTGTCCTGAACATCTCTAAAACTAAGCATTGCATATGGTACAAATCATTCCCTAAGTTCTAAACCTTAGCTGAATCTGGTAATGAATGGTGTGTCTGTTGCGCAAATTGAGGAGACTAAATTACTTGGTTTTAACTTGGATTGTAAACTGTCATGGTCAAAACCTATTGATTCAATGGTTGTAAAGATGGGGAGGAATCTGTCTGTGATAAAGAGATGCACTTCGATCCTCTTCACTGTAATTGGAGGGCTAATATCAATGCTATGCATGCTAGACTCTCCTGGCTAAAAGTATAGGAGAGACTGACTTATTTTTATAAGCAACATTAATGTGTTAAATTGCTTGCATAGTCAACTTACACTCAGCGCTGACCAGTTGCTACCAGTGGTCTTTTCACAGTTCCCAAATCCAGGACAAATTCAAGAAAACGTGCAGTATTATATAGAGCCATGATTGCATGGAACTCACTTCCAGCTCAGATTTTGCAAATGAACCACAAACCTGGTTTAAAAAAACGAAAAGAAAAAAAACCTCACAACACCTCTCCCCTAATTTGACCTAGATATTTTGTGTGTATGTACTGATATGTAGGCTGTGTGCCATTTTTCTTTTAAATGTATGTGGTTCTATCCTTGACCTGCTTTTGTCTATTAATGTTCATTATTATGTCATGTTCTGTGTGGACCCCAGGAAGAGTAGCTCCTGCTTTCCCAACAGCCAATGGGATCCAAATAAACTACCAAATCTAGGCCTGAGATTCTGCCCCTGTTTTGCCACTGAAATCGTCTAGACCTATTTATGCTTAAACCGCTTTCACAGAATGATCACCTGATCTAAAAGGTGTTTTGAAGACAGACATTCAGAAGTAGGCCACTGCTACATTTTCATAAAGCAGGCTGTGCAGAAGCCTGTGGTTGCTCTGTGAACCACAACGTTAGTCTGGTCTTTGATCTATTTCAGCTGGAAGCCAGTTTCTGTAGGAGAGGTGCCCTGAGGTTAGAGCCACAGAGAGAATACAGTGATGCTGCTGGCAACTGAGCAGCTATATTGGGGCTATTAAAATCAATCTGCATGGTCCCATATTGTCCTTTTTAGACTCTGGATCTCAGACTGCAATTTTTTGAATACCGTATTGAATACTCTTCTGTCAATCAGGGTATTCATTGGATCTGTGAAGACTCAACTCTGATCAGCTTTGAGGATGGATGGTTGATTATCTGTCTCTCAGTAGGCCTACATTTCTTCTTTCCTGCCAATAGCTGCAGTTGTATAGATACCTAGCTGAGATAGGCAGACGATCTCAGCTTCTCTTGTGCTGTTATCTACACAGTGAGAATCATGCATACAGTAGTTAACCGTTGTAGCTCAACGATGTGGTAATGTCTTTTCAGTGCTGTCTCTCAATTGCAATGGTAAACATTATTTTATCCACGCTACGCCTGTGCACGGCAAACATAAAATTATGATCAGTTTGATAAGAGAATAAGGTGTGTTATATGAACTATGAAGGGACTTCGGACGAGAGCTGAAGCTTCTTGGCCATGCGTTATACAGCTTGCCTCATTCAACTCGCTCTCACCCACCCACTCGCTCTCTCTCACTCACTCACTTCTTGATCGCTTTCTTGCCCTCATATCAACAAACTAAAACTTTACTTTACATTGAAACAGAAAAGACAGTCATGTTCTGTTATAATCTGCACCCGGCACAGCCAGAAGAGGACTGGCCACCCCTCACAGCCTGGTTCCTCTCTAGGTTTCTTCCTAGGTTTTGGCCTTTCTAGGGAGTTTTTCCTAACCACCATGCTTTTACACCTGCATTGCTTGCTGTTTGGGGTTTTAGGCTGGGTTTCTGTACAGCACTCTGTGACATCAGCTGATGTAAGAAGGGCTTTATAAATACATTTGATTTGAGTCACCACCCCTCTCTTGACACTTTGGCAGATCGACTCTGGTGGGTATTTAACACTGTAACACGTTGTCCTCCTGTTTCTCTCAGTGACAGGTGCCTGATGAGAGTTCTTATTCTAATCTCTCTACAATGTGTCACTTCACATAGTTTGACTCATTTTACTACTACACCTGCCTCATGTAGCCTACTGGCGGACATAGGTCGACCAACACAACCAAGCAAGTTTTCTGCATAGGTCCATTAGACAAACCGGAGGTCCATTTTAGCTAGGTTTAATGCGGTCTCTGATGTTTTGATCCGTCAAGTTTGCACTGTTTAGATAAGCAAGGTTCAACCTATTTACACAGTGCTAACAGTCTGCCTGGTATGCTAGGCTGCTGGCATTGTTACAGTAATGGAGAGGGCAATGGGCATTAGCTGTCATTTGACTTGGCCGGGGAGGCCAGAGCACTCATGATCCCCGTCAAGCATTTGATTTGTCAGATGATGTGTTAGTTAATTCTGTCCCCAAGGGTAAGGTCAAGTGAGGACCCAGTCTGAGGTGAGAATTGATTTCTTCCTTTGAGGATAACCATTTTCCTGTTCTCCTTCAAAAGTGTGACTGGAAGTTCAAGGGTATTTTATATTTTTTTTTCCGGGAGAACGTCGCATTTCTAACTTGCACGGACAGAGGGGAGGAATTCTTAAATGATAATTACTGAAATGAACACGGACAGAATCCCATGTCTTCTAGCTAAAAATAAACACCCATTTATTTCTGTTTGAAGAGAGACTGCTGGAAAAGCTTCCCGTCGTCTTCAAAGCATCTGAGCGAGAAGTCTAATTTCCAAAGCCGGTATTAATCTGTCTTTGAAACATGATCGCTATGACATTCCCCAGAAATCATCCCTATATTCTTTGTACCCGGTAATGAATAATTATGAAATTCAAGTGGAAAATTGCTGGCAAGAGGGGATATGTGTGCTAGAAAACAGATCTCACAGCGAGGAATGTCCATAGAAATAGAATTAAGTTGAATGTATTTCTATGGGCATGACGTCCATGGTCCTTTTTGCAACAATCCTTTTACAGATGGCTTACCACATTGTCTTACGTCAGATTCCGCCTGACAAGCGTTGTGTAGGAGTGATGCCATCTGACGCAAGACAATGCCTCATCAAGGATATTATTCTGTCACAATGATGCCCAGCTAGTTAGAAAGGGCTGGTTCCTCTGCATGTGCTGCTTAATGTAGGCCTAACCAGGTTTCTCTTTCTATTAAAGGGCTCCTGGCCTAGGCTCCATCTATCCACTGTATGTAGACTGTGCCAATAAACCATCAATATTGCTGTTTCCATATCTAACAGGTCATGTACACTATATATATACAAAAATATGTGGACACCCCTTCAAATTAGTGGATTCAGCTATTTCAGCCACACCCATTGCTGACAGATGTATATAAAAATTTTTGCACACAGCTATGCAATCTCCGTAGACAAACATTGGCAGGAGATTGGCCTTACTGAAGTGCTCTAACTTTCAACGTGGCACCATCATAGGATGCCACCTTTCCAACAAGTCAGTACGTCACATTTCTGCCCTGCTAAAGCTGCCCTGGTCAATTGTATGTGCTGTTATTGTGAAGTGGAAACATCTAGGAGCAACAACGGCTCAGCCGCGAAGTGGTATGCCACACAAGCTCACGGAACGGGACAGCAGAGTGCTGAAGTGTGTAGCACGTAAAAATTGTCTGTCCTCGGTTGCAACACTCACTACGAGTTCCAACCTGCCTCTGGAAGCAATGTCAGCACAAGAACTGTTCGTGGGAGCTTCATGAATTGGGTTTCCATGGCCGAGCAGCCGCAGACAAGCCTAAGATCAGCATGTCCAATGCCAAGCGTTGGCTGGAGTGGTGCAAAGCTCACCACCATTGGACTCTGCAGCAGTGGAAACGCGTTCTTTGGAGTGATGAATCACGCTTCACCATCTGGCAATCCGATGGACGAATCTGTGTTTGGAGGATGCCAGGAGAACACTACCTGCCCCAATGTATAGTGCCCACTGTAAAGTTTGGTGGAGGAATAATGATCTGGGGCTGTTTTTCATGGTTCGGGCTAGGCCCCTTAGTGCCAGTGAGGAGAAATCTTAACGCTACAGTATACAATGACACTCCAGATGATTCTGTTCTTCCGACTTTGTGGCAACCGTTTGGGGAAGGCCCTTTTTTCTGTTTCGGCGTGACAATGCCCCCATGCACAAAGTGAGGTCCATACAGAAATGGTTTGTCGAGATCTGTGTGGAAAAACTTGACCGGTCTGCACAGAGCCCTGACCTCAACCCCATCTGTTTAAATGTGGGATTAAGTGGAACGCTGACTGCGAGCCAGGCCTAATCGCCCAACATCAGTGCCCAACCTCACTAATGCTCCTGTGGCTGAATGAAAGCAAGTCCCCACAGCGATGTCCCAACATTTTAGTGGAAATCCTTCCCAGAAGAGTGGAGGCTGTTATAGTAGCAAAGGGGGGACCAACCCATGAGCTGTTCGACAAGCAGGTGTCCACATACATTTGGTAATGTAGTGTATGTTAGGTAGCCAAAGGCTACATGCATAATTGATGCTTAGCTACACTACATGACCAAATGTATGTGGGCACCTGCTCGTCGAACATCTCATTCCAAAATCATGAACATTAATATGGAACATTGCTGCGGGGACTTGCTTTCAGAGTATGTGAGCGGAGTTGAGTGGTCGGAAATCCCGCTCATCGCTCATGGAGTGGTCCGCACTCACAGGAAGAAAACTGCCATTCCAAATTCGCTCCATTCATTAAAATCACAATTTAACCAACGCCCATCTATTTATGTGGTTACCTGGACCAACCATTTGGTTTTGAAGTATTAAAACCAAGCCATATGATTTGAATGAAAAGTATTTGAATAAACATGAACATTGAATGTAAGAAGCCCTCACCATTTTAAATAGGCTACATGTCATATTTAACAGCATAGAACACTAAATAGGTCAGGAGACAGACAGGGAGCCTGAGAAGGCTATATTATTTCAATTATTTCAAGGCTATAGCCTACAAAGAAACACATTGTGAATCATTTGCGAGTGTGACACACTAGGCTGGTAGGGAGTCAGGGACATTAGGCCCTCAGCATTTAAACAACATTTCTTTGTATTAAATCATTTTATAGCCTTTTAAATTACTTTTTTGTCTGTGGCTTCAGGCTCATGCGACAGTGCCTGGAGAGCAGGCCAGAAGCGGAGAATATCCTTTCTGTGCTTGCAGAGCCACTGGGGATGCTAAACATCCTTTTGGCCAGGCTAGGCATAAATTAATTAATTTATATATATATATATATATATATATATATATAATGCTACTCTCTGATCTGAACGGGTCTCTTGGATCCTAACCGGCACGGGTCTGTTTTTTTCACGGGCCTTTTCGGAATGGGTCTTACTATCCTCGAGTCCATTCGGAACGGGTCTCCTTTAAAAAATAATAAGTTATGCATATCGGGTCGGGTGTGAAAGCGATGGGTCCATTTGGGAACGGGTCAAACGTATTAGACCTGTGAAGACCTATAGCTCAAACATACAGGTAGTATTGACTACTTTTTTTGGGGGTTTGAGAGCAAATTAGTAGTTCAATTATATCAGATGACAGAAAACGGGTGCATTGTGAGAAACGAGGAAAGCTAGCCTTTATATATATACATATATATTTCACCCTTGTTGATCCCACATCTCATTTCCTGTTTGTTTTTTGGAGAAATACAGGAGGAAAAACAAGCCATACTGTATCAAGTTACTCTGCCTCGTGTGGGTTGGTCCCCAGGGTTATCTTTTGCCAGAATAGATTGTTGTTATCAGCCTTCATAGAATGGAGATGATTAAGTATGGCTCATATCAACATGGGGCAGTAGACTTTGACCTGTCAAAATCAAGGTAGAATCCTATCTTTGGTCCAGACTGGTGTGCTTTCCTCTAACTACTAAACTAACGCCCTGGAACAGAAATGACTACTGATCAATGTATTTTCCTTCATACAATTATGTTTGTATGAATTTTGTCAATACAAGAGAAGTTAAAGACATGCTCCGGAACTTTGGCGACTACGAAGTATTTTTTTAAACCTCCCTGCTTTGGGCTGGATGTGTCAATGTGTAGTTCATACATTCATAATCTATGAGCAGAATTACTGTCTTACCTCAATTAACCACGAAATCCCTAGTGGAATGCAACTGTTTTTCTGGAAGCTGTGCTGCACTTTTTTTCCATACATTTCCCCATCACGTGGGCCAGCACCCTAGCAATTTGAGTTCAATCAATGAGCTTCAGCCCCACGCCATATGAGTCACAGAGCAAGAGCAATGACGTGGTGCACATATCTGTACATAATGTGATGTAGTATGCCATTTTTAGGGACTACTCTTGGCTCATGAGTGCTACTTTCATAACTACTGGCTAAAAAGTATACAAAAGTACTAGAGAATCCCTTTAAGAATGGCATAGCTTAAGCTTACTATCACAGTGTACCTTTGATGTGAACACTCCCATATGATTTCCAATTGATAAAGGACATTAGCGCTGTCTCCAACAACAACAAATATTGGTCGAACAAGAGTCGTCTCTTCTTTCAGTCAATCAATTTGTCAAAATGTTTAAACATGTATTTTTCCATATATAGACACATCCTATGTTTTAATAAAATCAACTATATGTAGGCTACTGAGCTTATCTGATGCTTTAAGCACAGCGATTTAAAAAATGAAGACACACAAATTACTAAAGAGGAGCCTACCCAGAAAAACACATCCTGCTCCTGACCCTTCTCCACCTGCTGCTGGCCTTTGCAGATTCTACCTTTTAAGCTCCTGAAGTTGCCGGGTAATAGGCTACACCAGCGGTCGGCAACCTTTTCCATTTGGCATGCCAAGTTATCGTAACATTTCTAGTGATCTGCGTGCCATTTATGACTTTAATATGCACATTTTCGTGGAACAGTTTCATTTAATTTATAATAAGGTTATCATACAATGGTTCTTAAAAGTTACGAGCTTATGCTGTAACCGTTTTGTGGTAGATAGTGTGGTGCAATGACAGAATTCTACCATGTCAAAATCAATGTCATGTGGTTAATCAAAATCTCTATGTAAATTATACGAATCTAAAACTAAATTTTTATATTGCCAATATGTAAACATAGCTTACATAAAGCCAACAAATAAAAACATTGCAGCCCACAGGTAGAAAGTACCCTGATATTTTAAAAATAAATATCCTATAAATCACATTGGCTACACATGGCCTGTCTGCAAGGAACTTGAAACATTGTATCAACTATTAACTTGGTCTGCCCAAAGCTTGTGCTATCAACATTGGAGAGAGTTGGAAAGATGTTTCAAATTGTTAAACACCTTTGCCCGCTTTGAGAGGATAACACAGTGCCACCGACGCGGCCCGCTCCCAAGGACTGTGAGCTCTCGTTCTCCGTGGCCGACGTGAGTAAGACATTTAACCGTGTTAACCATCGCAAGGCTGTCGGCCCAGACGGCATCCCTAGCCGCGTCCTCAGAGCATGCGCAGACCAGCTGGCTGGAGTGTGTACGGACATATTCAGTCTCTCACTATCCCAGTCTCCTGTCCCCACTTGCTTCAAGATGTCCACCATTGTTCCTGTTCCCAAAAAAGCAAAGGTAACTGAACTAAGTGACTATTGCCCTGTATCACTCACTTCTGTCATCATGAAGTGCTTTGAGAGGCTAGTTAAGGATCATATCACCTCTACCTTACCTGTCACCCTAGACCCACTTCAATTTGCTTACCGCCCCAATAGATCCACAGACGATGTATTCGCCATCACACTGCACACTGCCCTATCCCATCTGGACGAGGAATACCTACATCAGAATGCTGTTCATTGACTATAGCTCAGCCTTCAACATCATAGTACCCTCCAAGCTCATCATTAAGCTTGAGGCCCTGGGTCTGAGCCCTGCCCTGTGCAACTGGGTCCTGGACCCCAGGTGGCGAAAGTAGGAAACAACCTCTACTTCGCTGATCCTCAACACAGGGGCCCCTCAAGGGTGCGTTCTCAGCCCCCACCTGTTCACCCAAGACTGTGTGGCCATGCACACCTCCAACTCAATCATCAACTTTGCAGACGACACAACAGCAGGAGGCCTGATTACCAACAATGAGACAGCCTACAGGGAGGAGGTGAGGGCCCTGGCAGAGTGGTGCCAGGAAAATAACCTCTCCCTCAACGTTAACAAAACGAAGGAGCAGAGGGAGGGAGCACGCCCCTATCCACATTGACGGGACTGCAGTGGAGAAGGTGGAAAGTTTCAAGTTCGCTTGCGTACACATCGCTGACAATCTGAAATGGTCCACCCACACAGACCGTGTGGTGAAGAAGGTGCAACAGCACCTCTTCAACCTCAGGAGGCTGAAGAAATTTGGCTTGGCCCTTAAGACCCTCAAACTTTTACAGATGCACAATTGAGAGCATCCTGTCGGGCTGTATCACCGCCTGATACGGCAACTGCACCGCGCGCATCACCGGGGGCACACTGCCAGCCCTCCAGGACACCTACAGCACCCGATGTCGCAAGAATGCCAAAAAGATCATCAAGGATAGCAACCACCCAAGCCACTGCCTGTTCACCCCACTATCATCCAGAAGGCGAGGTCAGTACAGGTGCATCAAAGCTGGGACCAAGAGACTGAAAAACAGCTTATCTCTCAAGGCCATCGAACTGTTAAATAGCCATCACTAGGCAGCTTCCACCTGGTTACGTATCCCTGCACCATAGAGGCTGCTGCCCTATATACATAGACATGGAATCACTGGCCACTTTTTAATAATGGAACATTCATCACTTTTTTAATAATGTTTACATACCACTTTACTCATCTCATATGTATATACTGTATTCTATTCTACTGTATTTAGTCAATACCACTCCAACATTGCTCGTCCTAATATTTATATATTTCTTCCTTAATTCCATTTACTTTTCGATTTGTGTATTGTTGTGAATTGTTAGATACTACTGCACTGTTGGAGCTCGGAACACAAGCATTTCGCTACACCCGCAATAACATCTGCTAAAGATGTGTATGTGACCAATAACATGTGATTTTGATTTGAGGTAGGCCTAGTCGTTAACTGCCTTGCTCAAGGGCACATTTTGGTTACTGGCCCAACGCTCTTAAGCGCTAGGCTACCTGACACACACACTGATTACAAAATGTCTTCTATTGCAGATCTTGAGCAATGCACGCCTTTTCCTGGAGAATCTTCTAAAGTAAGTATGTGCAGCTTATAGGCACCCCAAATAACTATTAGACTAGGCGATGTTAAACTTCTATATCATCATTTGTTGATCACTGAGATCCTAACTGTATCTCCCATCTCGACTACAGATCCATTCATTTTGACCACAGCTTCTGTAGTAAGCCTCTCATAACTATCTCCTTGTGAACAAAAATATCAATCCATGTGACTTTTTTGTCTCTTTCCCTCCTCTCTCTGATAGATATGGGATATTGGTGGACCCCATCCAAGTTGTTTCACTGTTCTTAAAAGACCCATATAGCTGGCCTGCACCATGCCTTGTCATTGGTATATAGCTTAAATCCGTTTCCTCTTTGGCATGCTAACCGTATTATTGTGGTGGTTGTACATCTTCCAAAATCTATTTATTTGAATAGCTCAATGTCTGGCTTTTGTTGCTTAGCAACCTGAGTCTATAACTGTTTTAAAATACCATCAACTGTTTTTCCACCGAGTGTGGGCAAATGTACTCATTTTGGAACAACATTGTAGCAATATATTACGGCTGTCTTTTGTTGAGTACCAGAGTCTGTTTTTAATTTTTTTACTCCTGCAGTCTCCAACGTGTTCATAATGGCAGCTTTGTACACGGAGCGGAGGCTATCCGTGGTGAGTGTCGTGCCATAATGTCTGGGACTAATGTGAACGATGCACTGTGAAATCTCACTAATCTCTCTGTTGCTCGTGAACACAAGCATTTCAGATGTTAGCTGGAAAAGGAAGGGGACAGCATTTCCCTCTAATCAAAACCAATGTGGCTCTTCTAGCTAGTTGACAACAAGGGCTGTTCTTTGTGTCTTTGGAAGGTCACTTGTTTTTGTTTTTTTATATGAGGATTATAGTATTTCACCCCCCTAATATTTATTAGATAGGTCCGTGAAAGGCTGACAGGAAAGGTGGGAGGAGAGGGAAAAGGATGTACTAGAAAGAGTGGGCTGGATTCGAACCCACACTCTCACTGGTACCCACACTCTCATTGGTACATGTATTCTGGAGGCAGTAGTTTAGACCACCCCAGTCCCACAGAGATCCCAAATAGTTGTAATTGTAATCCTGTGCTCAAGCCACTGTTAACAATGGTTTTAATTCCTGTTGCTCTGCAGGGCACCATCTCAGAGACGACTGGAACATTCCTTTACTTGGTCAATCTGACTACCCTCCTCTGTTTCCCATCAGCCACTGTGCTCACGCTGACCTCCATGACCCCAGGTGAGATGGCCTGATTGTGATGCTTACACTGCATGGTCATACATAGATCTAATGTGTCTAGGCTACATATTTCTTGATCAAAAAGACTAAAGGCTTTTCTCAGAGCGGATATATTTTAAAAGAGATACATAAATAGTTTTGTAAAGCTTGATAATATAATTGTTTTCCTTTCTTGTCCAGCTGGTGGAGTCTTTGCTCTGGGTGTGTACACCATCCTCTTCATGAAGCTGTACTCCTATAAGGACGTTAACTTGTGGTGCAGAGAGATTAGAAATACCAAAGCCCGCACCCTGACCCGCTCCCATTCATGTGAGTACTACTGACGAGTAGTACCACTGTGTCTAACTTTACATAGCAGACGCTCTTATCCAGAGCGACTTACAATTAGTGCATTCATCTTAAACCTCACAAGCTCCAGCAGCAGAGGTGACTGTTTTGGAGAGCCTGGCGTGCCCAAAGTAAAATGCCTCCCATTTAGGCCCAGAAAATGGGATATGCATATATTTAGTACCATTGGATAGGAAACACTCTGAATTTTCCAAAACTGTTAACCATTTGTCTGTGGGTCAATCAGAACGCATATAGCAGGCAAAACCCTGAGGAATCTCTGTCCTGGAAAAAGTCATTTTGACACATTGCTCATTTTGGAACCCCTCCCTATCCAAAATGACCATATATAGGCATGTGAACGCAGTGCACGTCGCTTCCTTATGATGTCATCAACCACGAGACGGTGTTTTACTCCATCTTGGAGGAATTTCGACCATTGATACACAGCATGGCAATGGGAGACCACGTTCTGAAAACTCTTCAGATTGCGCTACGACGAGAAGGCGCGCTGTGCCTTATTTATCGTCTTTAGCGTTCAGTTTATATTCGGCTGATTTATAATAGTAAATATACGTAAATATGTTCCTAAGGATACATTTAAAACTATGTTTGATTGTTTTTGGACAAGTTTATAGGTATAATTTGAGCGAGTTGGCGCTGCGTTTCAAAAGAGGAGTGGAGGCTGTCGTTTCTGATTATAACGCGAACCAAATGGAGGATTTATGGATAAAAGACGTTACTTTTTCTAACAAAAGGACCATGGATTGTCTTCGTTGGACACTTAGGATGACCTCAGCAGAAGTTCTTCAACAGGTAATTGATTTGTTTTCGCTGTGAAATGTGTTATGTGTGTGCCATGATGGCTAATCGATACATGGCTATTGGAAAATATGTGAGGTGCTACCCTCAAACAAATGAATGTGCTGCTTTCGCCGTAAAGCCGTTTTGAAATCTGACAACGCTGTGATATTGCCAAGAAACAGAGCTTTTGATGAGTATGGAACACTTGTATATTGCTGGATGTTTAATAATTCAACTTTCGGAATTTAAATTTGGCGCTTTAGATTTTCGCTGGTAGTGTCGGGATGAGCCCGCTAGCGACCCACTGGATATTGAGAAGTTAAGATCGTTTGGTGAGACAACCCATCACATCATATCATGTACATTTTCCCTCAACTAAGTATATATCAGCAAAGTCAGTGTTAGTAGGAAAAGAGTAGGAAGGTTGAACACCAGGCAGGCTGCGGCATTCTGAATAAGTTACAGGGGTTTGATGGCACAAGCGAGGAGCCCAACCAACAGCGAGTTGCAGTAGTCCAGACGGGAGATGACAAGTCCCTGGATTAGGACCTGCGCCACTTCCTGTGTGAGGAAAGGTTGTACTCTACGGATATTTTAGAGCATGAACCTGCAGGAGCGAGTCACTGCTTTGATGTTTGCAGAGAACGACAGGGTGTTGTCCAGGGTCACAGCAAGGTTCTTTGCACTCTGGGAGGGGGACACCGTGGAGTTGTCAACCATGATGGAGAGATCTTGGAGCAGGCAGGCCTTCCCCGGGAGGAATAGCAGCTCCGTTTTGTTGAGCTTGAGGTGGTGGGCCGACATCCAAGCTGAGATGTCTGCCTGGCACGCAGAGATGTGTCGACACCTGGGCGTCAGATAGGGGGAAGGAGAAGAGTAGTTAAGTGTCATCCGTATAGCAATGATAGGAGAGACCATGTGAGGGTATGACTGAGCCGAGTGACTTGGTGTAAAGAGAAAACAATTGGGGGACACCAGTAGTGAGAGCACGTGGTGCAGACACAGATCCCCTCCACGCCATCTGGTAGGGCAACCTGCCAGGTAGGATTCAATCCAGGAGTGTGCAGAGCATGAGATGCCCAACCCTGAGAGGGTAGAAAGGAGGATCTGATGGTTCAAGGTGTCAAAGGCAGCGGATAGATCTGAGGATGAGAACAGAGGAGAAAGACTGGAGAGGCTCTGTGGAAAGGCTCTGTGATACAGAGAGGCTCTGTGATACAGAAGAGAACAGTCTCCGTTGAGTGAACCGCCTTCAAGCCTGACTGGTCAGGGTCAAGATGATCATTCTGAGGGAGATAACGAGAGAGTTTGTCAGAGACACGTGTTTTTGAAAGAAAATAAATTAGGGATACCGGTCTGTAGTTTTTGACGTGAAAGGGGTCAAGTGTTGGTTTCTTGAGAAGGGAAGGGACTCTGGCCATATTGAAGTCAGAGGGGACTCAGCCAGTGGTCAGGGATGAGTTGATAAGGGAAGTGAGCAATGGGAGGAGGGAATGGGGTCAAGTGAGCAAGTTGTTGGGCAGCCAGACATCACTTGTCGCAGGGTTTCATCTGTAGAGCGAGAGAGGGGAGAATGATGTTGAGGCATGGGGTAGTTCTGTGTGAGTTGGATCAGTGGGCTCAGTAGGCTTAGTGAATGAGTAGCGGATGTCGTCCATGGAGGGAGGTGGACGATTCAGGAGGATGGAGAAGAGTTTCCCAGGGTTGGAGACAGAATATTTCAATTAAGAGTGATTGTGGCTTTAGCAGCGGATACAGAGGAAGAGAAGGTAGAGAGGAGGGAGTGAAAGGATGATAGGTCCTCCGGTAGTTTTCCTGTTCTGTTAGCACGCAGTGAAGGACTCAGCAATGGAGAGGGAGGAGAAGGTCGAGCCAGCAGGGAGGAAAGGGGACAGGGAGTCATAGGATGCGGAAAGGGAGGAGAGTAGGGTCGAAGAGGCAGAGTCGGGAAACAGGAAGGACAAGAATTTAGCAGAAGGGAGATAGGATAGGAAGAGGAGAAAGTAGTGAAAGAGAGAGAGAGTGAAGATTGCAGCGACACATGACCATCTGGGTAGGGACTGAGTAGGTAGGGTTGATGGAGAGAAAAGGAAATAAAGTAGTTGCCAGAGACATTAAGATGAGGTCAAGCATATTGCCTGCATTGTGATTGGGGAAAGGGTGAGGTCAAAAGAGGAAAGGAGTGGCAAGGCTTCGGTAGGTTAAAGTTGCCCGGTACGATTAGTGGTGAGCCATCGTTGGTAAATTAGCTGATCAAGGTGTCAATGTCATTGTGGGCACCTGGTGGGCAATAGATGACAATAATGTTAAGCTTGAAAGGAGAAGTGACCGTGACTGTATGGAATTCAAATTAGATAGACAGGTGAGAGAAGGGGTGGAAAGAGAATCGCTATTTAAGAGAAATGATTAGCCCTGTGCCACGACCGCGACAACCAGATGCTCTCGGACTATGAGAGAACACATAGTCAGATGACGAGAGAGCAGCTGGAGTAGCACTGTTCTCTTGGGAAATCCAGATCTCCGTCAGGGCCAAAACTTGAAGGCAATATAGGCTGAGATGAACTCCGCATACAGGTTTACCTTCATACTACCTAACTTGCTGCGTTTGTGTCTGTTTTCTTGTGTATTTATGCGTGTGTGCGTAATTAGTACATTCATTCATTTAAGTAAAAGCACAAATAGCCAAAAATGTTATAGAGGTGCCTCCAATTCTATGACTGCCATCTTTCTACAGTACACCCTCCAGAGGATAATACTGTACCTAGTTGACATTATTGGTATTTGTGATCTTTACTCCAGTGCTGCTAGTGTAATTATGTCAACTGGATAGCATCGCCAAATTAGAATGTTAACATGCACACTCTCACACTCACACACAGCTCTGGGTCTCTCAATTTGTGCCCTCGATAACACGGCTGAGATCTGATTGGCTATCCCAGGATAATTACGCTGACCTCTCCAAAATGCGTGTGATGTGAGGGGAAATAGACGGGTATTTAATTAGCTGTATGACTCATTGCTGTATGAGTAACTTCTGTGACCGGTTTCTTTGGCTGGGCTGTTGTTTACTGCGAAAAGCTTTCAGCGTTTGTTTAAATATGTATATTTTGCCCCCTGAATAAATACGAACACACACACAGATGATTAGATGCACCCTCATGTATGCAGCAATGTCACAGTTTCTGAAAGGTTACTGTTCTGCCATCGCCATCTATTGGTTGTATAGAAGTACTGCTGTCAGAAACACTGTCTGCTGTCATCCACACTTTCTATGCTCCCATAGGTCCATCTGTGGCCCAGTCCAATGGATCAGCTGTACATGCTCATGTGTCCTACCCTGGGAATCTCACACACAGAGGTCAGAACAGAAAGAGATACAGAACATAATGACTAGTAGCTAGTTTTTTTTATCCATAAATCCAAATGTAACAATTTCTACGTACAAAATTCTTATTTCAAAAGACAATGTGTAAGATGAATTAATGTATTGTGTGTGTGTGTGTGTGTTTCACGGTCCTCCCTCCACAGATATCTATTACTTTGTGTTTGCCCCAACACTCTGCTATGAGCTGAACTTCCCCCCGGTCACCACGGATACGCAAGAGCTTCCTGCTGAGGAGACTCTTTGAGATGGTGAGGTCAAAGATTATATCAGGAAAACAGAGGTGTGCTATTTACATGCACCCTAAATAATACACACTGCTATCATGAAAACATATTTTAAAGGGCCAATTCGCAGTTAAAGCATTGTTTTCCCCCACAACTGTTTCAGTAAAAATCTGAGGGATGGGTCTGGAGATATGTAATCACTCTCAAATTCATAGATGGAGCTATGGATGCAAGAACGCACCATCCATTATATTTTTTTTACCATGTTTTGAGGCTTTGTTTACATTGGACTAAAACAAACTAATCTACTGAGGCATTTAAGTAAAATTCTTCAAGAATCAATGGGTACATATCATATAATGTAGCAACTGCTGATTGCCCCCTTTTTAATACATTTTAAATATGTTGTGTCATCTAAAAACTGATCTAAAATCTTTTCCAGCTTTTCTTCATACAGTTACTGATTGGATTGGTACAACAGGTACGTTCATTAAGGGTTATCCATACTGACATTACCTTTGTTGCTATTTGGTGTACTTTCACTCATCAAACCAGATTAAACTTATTTGATTAATGGGTGACTTTATTATCCCAAATAACAAGATACACTTTTATGTTAACCATGTCTCACAGGTGCACTAATGTGGATGTTATTATTTTTCAGTGGATAGTGCCGACGATTCAGAATTCCATGAAACCATTCCAGGTAAATATTAACATCCATTGTCTGTTGGACTTCTGTCTATTCAACTGCTCCATTCCTTTGTGCTTAGGGGTGACTTAGTTTCATGTACCCCCTTATGGCAGGATATGGACTTTTCCAGAATGATGGAGCGCATGTTGAAACTGGCTGTGAGTACAAATACAGACCACATAACCTAAACCCATGTCTCGATTAGGGCTTTCCCGGCCCCCCCAAAAAATCTTCAATTAACAGAAAGTAGATTTTTCCATAAATAGACGCACCCTATGTGTTTTAATAAAATAAACTACACTGAACAAAAATATAAACACAAAATGTAAAGTCTTGGTCACATGTTTCATGAGCTGAAATAAAAAATCCCAGAAATGTTCTATATACACAAAAAGCTTATTTCTCTCAAATTTTGTGCACAAATTTGTGAACACCCTTGTTAGTGAGCATTTCTCTTTTGCCAAGATATTCCATTCACCTGACAGGTGTAGCATATCAAGAAGCTGATTAAACAGCATGATCACAGGTGCACCTTGTGCTGGGGACAATAAAAGGCCACTTTCACATGTGCAATTTTGTCACACAATGCCACAGATGTCTCAAGTTTTGAGGGAGTGTGCAATTGGCATGCTGACTGCAGGAATGTCCACCAGAGCTGTTGTCAGAGAATTTCTGAGCAGTATTTCTGTCTGTAATAAAGCCCTTTTGTGGGGAAAACTCATTCTGATTGGCTGGGCCTATGCCCTCCATGGCCCACTCATGGCTGCACCCCTGCCCATTTATGTGAAATACATAGATTACAGCCTAATTCATTTATTTCAATTGACTAATTCCCTTACATTAACTGTAACTCAGTCCAGTTTTTGAAATTTTTGCATGTTGTGTTTTATATTTTTGTTCAGTATATATGTACTGAGTTTGACTGATGCTTTAAGGACACTGTTTGATGAAATAAGACACACAAATGTGTTATTTCATATATATGTATGTATGTGTCTTATTTCAAACATACATTTCATCAAACATACATTTCATCATATATACATACATACATACATACAGTACCAGTCAAAAGTTTGGACACACCTACTCATTCAAGGGTTTTTATTTTTTTACTATTTTCTACATTGTGGAAAAGTGAAGACATCAAAACTATGAAATAACACACATGGAATCATGTAGTAACCAAAAAGTGTTAAATGCCAAGAGTGTGCAAAGCTGTCATCAGGGAAAAGGGTGGCTACTCTGAAGAATCTCAAATAAAATATTTCGTTACTACGTGATTCCATGTGTTATTTCATAGTTTGTCTTCACTATTATTCTACAATGTAGAAAATAGTAAAAATAAAGAAAAACCCTTGAATGAGTAGGTGTGTCAACTTTTGACTGGTACTGTATGTACATAATCCTTAATGTCCAGACTGTCTAATGGCACAAGGCTTCCTCTCCCCTCTACCCCAACAGGTTCCCAATCATTTAATCTGGCTCATCTTTTTCTATTGGTTTTTCCACTCTTCCATGAACTTCGTAGCTGAGCTGATGCAGTTTGGAGACAGGGAGTTTTACCGGGACTGGTGGTAAGTGGATGTCGATTTCCAGTTAGCCTTGTATTTGTTTTTAGTTTGTTATTCGTGCAGTGATACCATGTGAGTTATGCCATCTGGGTTACATGTAGTGATGGATGTAATGCTGAAATAGCTTAGTCAAAACGTTTTATTTTTACTTCAAGAGCGAGGCTGTCCTGCAGATCCTTTCCCTCCATGTCATATACAGTTGCAACTTTGTCTCTCTTGAGCCAGTCACTTGTTGTTTTGTAGGAACTCTGAGACGGTCACTTACTTCTGGTCTAACTGGAACATTCCTGTGCACAAGTGGTGCCTCCGGTGAGTAGGAGTTGAAGAAATAACATTGATTGGAACAATACCACCACCTACAGCACTGACTTTATGACAGTAGATGTGTGCTCACTAAGTGCCGTAACCTTCTGTGACATTATAACGGCTGGTTTTAAGATATACTGTCTACAGTTCCAAACTAATAAATTATTTATTTTCATCATCCGTTCTCCACAGCCACTTTTACAAGCCCATCATGAGGAGAGGTGCGAATAAGTGGGTCGCCCAGACAGCCGTCTTCCTGGTCTCCGCCTTCTTTCACGAGGTTTGTGTGGGTGGCTGCCATCTAACACTGACTCATGGTTTTACACTTGACTTACCCGATTGTACATGTCAGTGTTAAAGGCTGCACTGTGTAATAATCCTAGTCCCTCTTTCAGTACTTGGTGAGCGTTCCTCTGAAAATGTTCAGACTGTGGGCGTTTATGGGCATGATGTCTCAGGTCAGACCTTTTCTTCCAAAAACAATTATTTTCATCATCAAACTGGATTTGGATGACATGGTCCTCTGTTAATGGTTACACACACAGGTTTTTAAAGTACCTGGTTTTAGAGTTCAGTGTTAAAGTACGGTTTCCCCCTAAAACGGACCTTTTTCAGATTCCACTCGCCTGGTTTGTCGGCCACTTCCTGAGAGGTAACCATGGCAATGCTGCAGTCTGGATCTCGCTCATCATTGGCCAGCCTGTCGCCGTGCTGATGTACGTCCACGACTACTACGTAATACATTACATGTCACAATCATGAACAGTTGGTCGCAAGCAGAGGAGCAATACAATAATAAAAGACAAATTGAATGTCAAATGTTTACTTTGAAAGGGTAATATATTATATGAAGCTTGACTGAATAGTAAGAATGTTACACTAAGTAAATAGTTTGGCCTCCAGAAACCATTTCTCTAATGCACTTACACATCAGAGAGACTTGGCTCCCGTCCTATCATTGCTGTGAAACACTGCCCTGACAAAACTAGAGGCCATTTGTAGGCCTTTTCTGTTTCTTACTTAGTCTACAACTATGAAGCTCAATGCAGACATTCCTATAGACAAACCTTACTATCGGTGTGCTGCTTTTTCTCATGCGTTTGACACGTCTTTCTTGCCTTTGATTATTTAATGATCTGAGTATTTTATTTGAAGTTGTGAACTCATGTGGCTGCAGTAATAACCAGTCACATGTATTGTGCATAAGTCAAGCCAAATCTGTTATTACACTTGTGAAACTGTAATGTGTTTGCACTACAATGCATGCTGTTTGCTAATAAATAGACACTTTATGCTATAATCTTTGTAAATTATATAAATGGAACTGGTGGAGTTGTCGCACATGCAGCAAAGAAAAATATGTAAATGTCTGCGCTACTCAATTTACAACCAACTAATTGCAGCATTACCACAAAATTGGAAGAGGCAAGTAGAAGGGAGAAAAAGGAACTTGTCTGTTGGCCCTGTATTAGTCACTTCGGTTAAAGGAAATGGTAGTAAATAGAAAGTATACCAGTTACATTTTAAGGACCAAGAAAAATGTACAGCTGTGCCATATTGCAAAATAGCTAGGAATAGATTTAATGTACCGATTCCATGGCACATGGTTTATGAACTGATACACAAAACGAAACCGGATTCAAAACCAGTTTTTCAATTAAAATGATTATACAAAATTCTTACAACCAATAGAATGTTAGATAGGGAATACAACCATCCCAACTCTGCAGATTTTGCTGCGAAGAGAATCATTATCATTTGTTTTGGTACTGTCCATACGTAGCTTGGCGTTAACTCTGCAAATAGCACTGCTGGGTGATTTAAAGTCAGTCAATTGATCAATAATATAATACTCTTAGCAAAAAAATTATAATAATTTACAATCTGTAGAAACTGAGAATAGAAAGGTTCAGAACTTTTATGAAACAGCACAGTTAAAATATGGCTAATAGAAATCAACTGGATGGTGAGATACCTGGGAGGGGTTGAGTGTAGCTGAAGGGGGGATAAAAACAAAAGATGGTGTCTGCAAAATGTATGTAAAAAAATGAATGTAGAAGCCTAAACATTGTTGTCCATTAGTTTCCTCCAATTAGGGAAGGGGTGGTAGAGTTCGGGGGGAAAAAAGGAAAGTATTTTATATTTACCAAAAACATTGATGGGGGATGATGCAAACAATTACATTGATGGAAGCCACAATCTGCATTAAAGCTCCAAAAACAATTAAGTTGGCTGTTTTATATGCTAATATTGCCATCCTATTATAAAGATGCTGGTGATCCAAACAGTAATAACAATATTGATTGTGTTGCACCAAACATACAGTATGCATTTATCCCTTTATTCCATTCGAGACCTTCTGCACTTCAGTGATCCTTTGTTTTGTCACTAGTATATTGGAACTGTTGTCTAGATTAGCCCTCTCAACTCTGCATGTTCAGGAGTCTGTACATGCCTTTTCCTTTAGCAAATAGCTTACTCATTCATGCCCGTGTGCCTGACATCTCTACATGAGCCACACAAACCAAATCCAGCCTGTATTCTCACT
Organism: Brachymystax lenok tsinlingensis; assembly: GCA_030435695.1. Lineage (NCBI taxonomy): Eukaryota > Metazoa > Chordata > Actinopteri > Salmoniformes > Salmonidae > Brachymystax > Brachymystax lenok. The sequence continues at coordinate 30,904,666 of CM059806.1, forward strand.
TCAGTTTTATTTACTCTGAAGTGCTTAGTTTTTCAGTTTCTATTGTCATGTATTGTAGGAAATAAGTATTGTTTGAGTTCGGTATTAATTCTCTTTCTTTACACTGTTTTCATTCAGGAAGGTTGCTCATTTACAATTTCAAGATTAGTGTATATTTGACAGGCAGATAAGAGGTATTTTCAAATTGTGATATTTGATAAAGGTTTGTTTATACTGTAGTAACTCAACTAAATATCTATTTTAAGCCCCCAATCTAGTGGGTGATACGTTTCTAGAACCTTGAATACCAGTGTGAAGTCAGATAGGATTGCATATGTAGGTGAGAGAGGGTAGATTGTTTTCTATGAAATAAAATCCTGCCTGTGGAACTGTAACCTGGCTGCTTTCTTGTACATAATGTAATAACCATGAGTTTACTATGTCCAGTGCTGTTGTCAATTACATTCATTTGTTGCATAATAATTGAGGGTTCCACTTGGAATTGCTGATTTTTGTGCTAAACAATAGCATAATGTATTGTGTGTGTATATACAATGTTTATTGTGCAGAGAAACAAGAATTTGGGAAACAATCACATGGTTCCAAAATATGAAAAACAAACCTTACAACAAATTCAGACAATCTGCAGATAAAATTCACATCTGGTATGTGGGAGGAGCATCGATTCAGCTGCCCTACTGCTATAAAAATACAGAAGACAAATGTCAATTAGCTACAAGAACTGCAATCCATATTGTACTTCAACAGATCATTCTTTGAGATGCATATGGACCCTGGTCAAAAGTAGTGCACTATAAAGGAAATTTGGTGCACAAACTATATGAGCTGTAGTCAATGTTCCCTCCTCATGCAGTCCAGGAGAAATCCCAGCCCGCGAAGACGCACGAGATTGAACTAAACTTTACTAGTTTTCACTGTCAACGTTTCACTCTGTGTTCGAGTAAACATAATATTAGCCCCCTTTCAATGCAACATACTGAAACAACATGAACTATGCACGACTCAGTCAGATTTAGTTTTAGGCAGAGCGCATCATTGGAGGATTCTTTTGCATTGACAGGCAAGAGCGGTCGCAAATAGATGTGCTTGTTTTGAGAGCAAAGCAAGATATTTTTTTCCTAGTTGAGTTATTAGCCCAGTTATAGCTAGTCAGCAATGGGGGAGTGATTGCTTCCAACAAGAGCACAAAACATGTACATTTCTAGCCATCTTTGAAAAGCGAGTCAGGTAAAGAGCTTTTTTATGTCTTAAAGGGTCAGTGCTGTGTTTTTAGACGGGCATAAATAATATAGGTAGCCAATAAGCATCACTCTGCTACTTACTGTAGGCTGTATCATAACTATTATTCACTATTTCAATAGGTGTGTTAAAATGTTATGGGATGCATTTTCTCCATTGTTTTTGATGGTAGGCCACTCTGGTAGGCCTACATTATGATAAAATAGTTTTAACAAGTATGCTACTGTGGCTAACTTAAGCAGGCCTCCGTGTTCACAGTAAATGCGCGCCAGAGGTTGCACAGAAGTTTGTGCTCAGCAGACCTAAAATTAGCTCCGTGACGGAATTTCTTTCAGGAAACATTGGCTGTAGGCCATACATTATGACAACATTTATACCATTTAGAGGAAAAAGAAACGCACACCTATTTAGGCGAGGTCCTGGCTAGCGGAGTGGAAAACTTGAAAATAAAGAAGAGTCGCAAACTCTAGGAGCTCAGATGCAAAAATGGAATGTCCAACGTTTCGACAGGCAAGCTTACCCTGATGAAACGTTGGACATACATTTTGTTTGCATCTGAGCTCCTAGTGTGCAGCTCTTTTTTATTTTCAAAATTTACACCATTCACATCTTGAAATTGACATTATTTGTGCTCACCTTTGCTTTGTTCTGTACGGGTAAATACAGTTTGAACTCTGCAGGAAGCTCATCTTCTGAGTACAGTCGGTCAGAGAAGTACACTCTCCGGATACGGCAGTTTGCATGGATCTGGGACAAAAATACAGGCAAGGTAATGCAATGTGACATTTAATCTTGTTCCAAACATAGCCTAACTGATATTTCAAAGTTTGACGTAAGAGAGAGCCTGGTCCCAGGTCTGTCTGTACTGTCTTGCCAACCCCTATGGTCACCAAACTTGGCATGCCAATGACCACAGGAGTTGGCAAGGCAGCACAAACAGACCTGGGACCAGGCTAGGTAAGATATCTGTATAGTGTATATTGGACCATGACCCTGGTCCATGAGCCTTTCTGACTGACCTGTACACGGAGTGTCTCGATGTAGTTGGTACCGTAGGCCCGCCGTGTGAAGTCGGACAAGTTGAACTGGATCTGGTTCCAGCCGTCGTCCAGCCTCATGGGCATTGTACAGATGAAGGGTTTTACCCGTGTGGTGCTCTGGTAGTTACTGGCCCGGAACCGCCTCCTCACATTCTTGTCATCCAACACCTGCGATTGGAAAGGGAGAGCTAAGCTCAGTCAAACTGATCACTTGTGCCCTTTTCACACCACTGAGCCAAACTGAAGCGAGCTGGACTGGACTGGACTGGTTACTCATCCACCATAGTAGCTGGAACCGCACTGTAAAGAAGAATATGAATAGAATAGCCTTTAAACGAGCCAGCTCAGTACGGGTCAGCCCTATAGTGTCAATCAGGCTGTTGTGTAAGGAATTGCTTTACATGTTTTACAATAGCGTACAGCTTTCTTTGTATACATATGCAATGGATCTGATTGTTGACTTGGATGATAACCTACCTGGACTTCAAAGGTGAAATACTTCTTCAAGTTCTTGATGATCATAACCAAGAAAGGTAGTTTGATGCCAAGTGTCTTCTTTGGGTCTGCCCGGACATGTGATGTAGGTTGTGCTGTTGAATTTGAGGACAAATGGTTAGATGTGGTTGCCTGAGTAAGAGAAAACAGGCTAGTCAACATGGAACAAGCTTACCTGACATTTGTTCCCTCCACTTCAAGCACCAGTGACTGGATGTCATTGTCTGTAATCCGTTTTATGTGGCCGTTTCTGACCTATAGCACAAGCAACATTTTGAAATGGGTAAGCTAGCGTGTACTATTACTTTTAAGAAATGTGTTTTATTGAATGTGAACTCAGGAAGATTAGGAAAAAACTCTGATTAACTAATGGGTATCTAACCTAGCTAATAAACTGACGTTACCTAGCTAACTAAGGCCTGATTATGACAGTGGCATGAGGAGTACAATGACAACACGTTAGCCTTCAAATCTGAGTTAAAACAAAGCTTACAGCATGACATGCCCTAATGCTAGCTAGACACTGGACAATTTATGAGGACCACAAATAAGCTAACTTCTAGATTTCGACTGCATTGTCATGCGCAAACTGGTTATCTAGATAGTTATATGGCTAGCTACTTGCTCTCTGGAGCTCACCACCATACCAAGCACGTTACCTACTGTAGCTAGCCAATGGTACCTATCCTTGTCAAATTAGCAAGCAAATTCACGCGTAAGCTTGTGTAAATCGTTGCTTACCTTTTTATCCCATATCTGAAGAGGTTTGCTCCCAATGCTATACAATATAGATAGGAATCCACTTTGAAATGTGTTTTTAAACATTTTGTGTGCGTTTATAACACCGTCTCATGTGCATGTGTTGTTACTTGTTGCTAACGTTACTTTAGTTTTGCTAATTGATTTAGCTGATGCTTCAACTCCAAGTTCCGTGTGGCACAAAATAATGGTGCTTCCTTCTGCCTCGCAAAACGCCCAAAAGATACGCGTCTTCTATGAAAAGTACCTTCAGAAAACCCTAAATGTTACTACCAGCTATATAAACCATGCACTTGCTCGCCGTTTCCCCTTGTTGTATTGTTGAGTTGCTATAAACTGTAAGGCTTAACACAGCGGACTTCGTTGTTGACGCATATCAGCTACCATGGTAACACAAAGCTTTAGCGGGGCCAGAGACACTTTTGAGGAGATGGGGAACACCATAGAGCTAGCTAGTAGTTAGGTGGGGTCTTATACACCCCTTTCTGTGTTTGCAAAGATTGCCGCACGAGGGCGATGCTCGCAAATTGGTAGCAGAATATGGGTGGGGGTTGTTAGAAAGACAGAATTCATAAAAACGTAACTCTAGGCTATGTTGAATGTGCGCAGATGGCGATGGCTTTCTTGCTGCAGCCAAGAGTCGCGCGCATCTTACCTTACGTCAGTGTGTTGTATACTAGAAAGGTGTATATAAATTCCTCCATGGACTTGCACAATAGAATCTCCTCCTTTCTGTAATATCTCTGGCATGGCTGTCTATCATGAGGGGTCTGCAACGTTGTAACACCATGGGACCGTCTGAAAACATAACTACAACAGTGTAGCACCGTTTCACTCCCAAAATATTTTTGTAACATCTGAATTACCTCTTCCGTTTCATCAAAGAGCTTATTGTGTTTTTGATTAGACATAAAATAAAACGAATGATTTATTCCAATCCCAGATAAAGGTTAAAATTGTTCTAATAACACAAACACACACACACACAAGATGAGGAGGAGATAGAGCCCTATCAGAGCTCCATAATCATCATGTTTAGCCAACAAAATAGAGCTCGTGATTTGGCGGGAAAAGTGGGCTTTTTGACTAACCCACAGAATCCAAGGTAACGAGCACACGGGCAGGGTTAGAAAAGTTTAACTAGTGGTGCGAATAGTGGCGGTGGACATGCACCTTATTCTACCTTCTACAAAGACTGCTAAACTTGAAGCACAAATTCTACAATCAGAATGATACTTTCGGAATTCCACCTGCCACGAGGACAAAGTTTATAGCCACCTGCAAATAATAAATACATTATATACAGTACCATTCAAAAGTTTGGACACACCTGCTCATTCAAGGGTTTTTCTTAATTTTTTACTATTTTCTACGTTGTAGAATAATAGTGAAGACATCAAAACTATGAAATAACACATATGGAATAATTTAGTAACCAAAAAAGTGTTAAACAAATCAAAATATATTTTTGATTTTAGATTCTTCAAAGTAGCCACCCTTTGCCTTGATGACAGCTTTGCACACTCTGGTGACGCTGACCTTTATGATGGAGACACTCACTTGGCATCATCACACAACTGGGCACAGAGACTTTACCCTCAATCCAGAATCAAAACAACACCATGATGAGAATGACGGAAGAAAAACAACACCATGATGAGAATGACGGAAGAAAAACAACACAATGATGAGAATGACGGAACAAACATTTGGCATATATCCAATGCTAAACCTTTGAATTTACATTTTTCACATATTTTAATCTTGTCGTGGAACAGGGACAGTACTAGGAACCTCCAAAGTGTGTGATATAATCACTGACACCTCCCTTATTAAATGGATAACGCACACTGCTATAAAGTGGTGACATAACTAGACAGACTAATCCTTTCAGTAGGTCTTTTTCTCCCCACATTCACTATAAAAGTAATTGTCATGTGTACAGCTGTTGTGTTCCAGGCAGTTAAAATTAATGAAATCTTGAGCATTGAAGTAGATTGAGCACAAACACAGTTGAATATCTGAAAATGCTCTAGGCCTACTGACAGTGGGAATTGTTCCTTTATTGGGTAAAATTTGAACGCTTGTTTAAGAAAGTAGTCTGCCCTGCTCACGGCTTCCACATACAATACTGCTTTATATGACTCCCTTTACTATTTTGAATTGGTATAATGTTTACTTTGTCCTGCCATGTAACTTAATAAAAGCATTATATTAACTTTTTCAAACAAGACAGAATGGGTTTTTGTGCGTTTTACAGCCATTTACCCTTGGGTTCTCAATTAACTTTTTCATGGATAGCGCTGTAGGCTATAGGAACCCCAGAAAAAGTATCCTACCTTTAAAGCACATCACCTTGGGAGATTATGAATTGGTTTGGCTCAACTCTTCGGGTCCTCTACTCCATCCTCACTCGACCTCCTGTACAAAAAGGTCAAAGGTGATCAAGAAGAAGAGGAAGGGAGGAGAGCAAATGTGGAAACAAATACGCTTGTATGAAATGAGACACTCCTTCTTCACTAGCATGTCATCAGGCAAATTAAGTTTACAGGGATGGAATTCCCAAATAAGTGTGTAAAGTAGTAAAAAAGTCAACTAACTTAGTCAATCAACATCTACAAGTGTTTTATTGTGTCCTCTTCATGCAGAATAAGGCTTTCAATTGTTGGCCATTCATTGTGTTTAGCCTGAGGCCAGACTTAAGGGTTACTCATGTGCTATGCCAGGCCTCCAAGGGCAGTAGCCATGACTTTTACCAGCCATAAGTTAAGATCAAAGTTCCATTTATAGACCTTTGCTGCTCAGATGGTTGATGAAGCAAGAAATAATTAGCTATAGCTTTCCATATTAAACAATAGTGAATTCTGAATCATTATTGAGCTATACTGTATGTATCATAGTCTCCATTCTAAAATCCCGGCCGTTAATTTCATATTTTCATTTGATGTGTTATAGTTTATAATTGTGGTCTATTGTTGCTGTGCTACCCTAATGTTTCCACTTCAGCTCAAACCTACAATCCATGCAAACGCTTACTGACTTATGACATATGGAGGAACCAAATGGTGTGCAATCGCTCCTCTCCATGCATAAAATTTCTTTCATTTTTCCCTTTTGGAAATACGTATCTTGGCATAATATCTTTGGCAATGTGGCCCCAAAAAGTTGATCGTCCAATATTTGGAAATTTGACTCATCATTTATTTACCCATCTAGACATTTTGGTTACGTACCTAATGGCACCCTATTCCCTATAGTGCACAACTTAGGAAATAAGTAGTAGTAGTGCAGTAAATAGGGAATACGTAGTAGTAGTGGAGTATATAGGGAATAAGTAGTAGTAGTGGAGTATATAGGGAATAAGTAGTAGTAGTGGAGTATATATGGAATACGTAGTAGTAGTGCAGTATATATGGAATACGTAGTAGTAGTGTAGTATATAGGGAATAAGTAGTAGTAGTGGAGTAAATGGGGAATAAGTAGTAGTAGTGTATATAGGGAATAAGTAGTAGTAGTGGAGTATATATGGAATAAGTAGTAGTAGTGCAGTATATAGGGAATAAGTAGTAGTAGTGCAGTATATCGGGAATAAGTAGTAGTAGTGCAGTATATCAGGAATAAGTAGTAGTAGTGGAGTATATAGGGAATAAGTAGTAGTAGTGGAGTAGATAGGGAATACGTAGTAGTGGTGCAGTATATAGGGAATAAGTAGTAGTGGTGCAGTATATAGGGAATAAGTAGTAGTAGTGGAGTATATAGGGAATAAGTAGTAGTGGTGCAGTATATAGGGAATAAGTAGTAGTAGTGGATTATATAGGGAATAAGTAGTAGTAGTGGAGTATATAGGGAATAAGTAGTAGTGGTGCAGTATATAGGGAATAAGTAGTAGTAGTGGATTATATAGGGAATAAGTAGTAGTAGTCCAGTATATAAGGAATAGGGTGATATTTGGGAGGAACCCTTTCTCTCATGATGATCCAGAAGATCAACAAAGTTTCAACACATTACTTCAGAAAAAAATTACTTTCTACATATAACAAACACTGATTTGATCTGATCCTGACATCTCGTGTTACATTAGATGTTTGGTAAATGGTTTGTCCTAATCGGTCCAGTAAACACTGTGTGTGCTGGGACGTTAATCCCTTGTCACTTGCAGTAGTGTGTGCAGATGTGCACATCTCACAGCCCTGTCTGGAAGGATTTAGAGCTGTCTGGCTGAAGCCAGAGAGCCAGAGCAGTGAGACGTCTAACTGGGTCTCTCTGGGTTTGGCAGTCGTGTCCTGCTGCGGTGGCAGAATGCAACGTCTGACTATGCCAACATGTGTACTTCTTTCCTTACCTTATAAGGACCCCAATGTCTTTATATTCACCTGAATGTCCTAAAGATTCACCTGCGTGTCCTAACGATTAACCTGAATGTCTTAACGATTCACCTGAATGTCCTAATGATTCACCTGAATGTCCTGAAGAGGTAGGAAAACAATAACTTAAAAAAAAATCTATACTTTTTTCAGGTCCTGACTTTGTTCAAATGCTATTTCAAACCTTAAGGTGTCATGCGGTGGGTGTAGCTGGTGTAGGTAGTCAGGCTCAGGAGAGCAGAGATGAGTGTACTAAGTACTTTACTGGGACAAACGTACAAAATACAATACAAAATACCGGCTGCACAAAAGCACGGGTGAAAACATACAAACCCGGCGTAAACCCGGCATGCCGTACAAACAATTCCCCACACAGACATGGGGGAAACAGAGGGTTAAGTACCCTCCCCTCGTGACAGTACCCTCCCCTTAACGCGCGGCTCCAGCAGCGCGCCGAACCGGCCTCGGGGACGGTCCGGAGGGCGAGGTGCAGGGCGATCCGGACGGCGATGGTGGAACTTCCGCAGCATTGAAAGGTCCAACACGTCCTCTGCCAGAACCCAGCATCTCTCCTCCGGACCGTACCCCTCCCAGTCCAGAGGGGGCGGAGGAACCTCCCGCACCTCAGACTCCTGGAGCAGGCCAGCCACCACCGGCCTGAGGAGAGACACATGGAACGAGGGGTTAATACGGTAATCGGGGGGAAGATGTAACCTATAACAAACCTCGTTCACTCTCCTCAGGACTTTAAATGGCCCCACAAACCGCGAACCCAGCTTCCGGCAGGGCAGGCAGAGGGGCAGGTTTCGGGTCGAGAGCCAGACCCGGTCCCCCGGTGCAAACACAGGGGTCTCGCTGCGGTGAAGGCTTTCTGGCACAGCACGGCCCACTGGAGGTGAACATGGGCGGCGTCCCATGTCTCCTCCGCGTGCCTGAACAAGTCGTCCACTGCAGGAGCCTCGGTCTGACTCTGATGCCACGGTGCCAGAACCGGCTGGTACCCCAATACACACTGGAATGGGGAGAGGTTCGTGGAGGAGTTCTGAGCCATCTCTGCCCAGGGCACGAACGCTGCCCACTCACCCGGCCGGTCCTGGCAATATGACCTACCCACATCCTGGTTCACTCTCTCTACCTGCCCGTTACTCTCGGGGTGAAACCATGAACGCCTTCCAGACCCTCAAAGTGAACTGGGGACCTCGATCAGACACTATATCCTCAGGCAACCCGTAGTGCCGGAAGACGTGTGTAAACAAGGCCTCCGCAGTCTGTAGGTCCGTAGGGAAACCGGGCAGAGGGAGGAGACGGCAGGACTTAGAACAACGGTCCACAACGACCAGAATCGTGGTGTTACCCTGTGAGGGAGGAAGATCCGTTAGGAAATCCACCGACAGGTGCGACCAAGGCCATTGTGGAACAGGTAAGGGGTGTAGCTTACCTCTGGGCAGGTGCCTAGGAGCCTTACACTGCACACACACCAAGCAGGAGGAAACATAAACCCTCACGTCCTTAGCCAAAGTAGGCCACCAGTACTTCCCATTCAGACATCGCACCGTTCAACCGATGCCTGGATGACCAGAGGAGGGTGACGTGTGTGCCCAATAGATCAACCGGTCACGGACAGCAGACGGAACATACAGACGCCCAGCTGGACACTGAGGGGGAGTAGGCTCTGCACGTAGCGCCAACAGGCACAGGGGCGGAGTTTCGGTGGCATACCCGAGCGCTGAGAGTGCACGGCTCCTATCCCAGCCTTGGAAGTGTCCACCTCTACTATGAACGCCAAAGAGGGATCCGGATGGGCCAGCATGGGAGCCGAGGTAAACAGAGCCCTCAGGTGACCAAAAGCCCTGCCCGCCTCAGCCGACCTCTGCAAACGCACCGGTCCCCCCTTCAGCAGTGAGGTAATGGGAGCCGCCACCTGACCAAAACCCCGGATAAACCTCCGGTAGTAATTGGCAAACCCTAGAAACCGCTGCACCTCCTTCACCGTGATGGGAGTCGGCCAACTACGCACGGCTGAAATGCGGTCACTCTCCATCTCCACCCCTGAGGTGGAAATGCGGTACCCTAGGAAGGAGACGGACTGTTTAAAGAACAGGCATTTCTCAGCCTTAACGTACAGGTCATGCTCCAACAGTCGACCAAGCACCCTGCGCACCAGGGACACATGGTCGGCGCGTGTAGCGGAGTATATCAGAATGTCATCAATATACACCACCACACCCTGCTCGTGCAAGTCCCTGAAAATCTCATCTACAAAAGCCTGGAAGACTGATGGAGCATTCATCAACCCGTACGGCATGACGAGGTACTCATAATGCCCTGAGGTAGTGCTGAACGCCGTCTTCCACTCGTCTCCCTCCCGGATACGCACCAGGTTGTAAGCGCTCCTGAGATCTAATTTTGTGAAGAAGCGCACCCCGTGCATTGACTCAATCGCTGTGGCGATGAGAGGTAGCGGGTAACTGTATCTCACAGTAATCTGGTTTAGGCCTCGATAGTCAATACACGAGCAGAGATGAGTGTACTAAGTACATGACATAAGGGTTAGGTTTACGGTTTTGGGGTTAGGGTTAGATTCAGGGTTAAGTGTTAGAGAAAATGTGTGTGTGTGTGTGTCTGACAATGCCAGCATTTTCCCGCGCTGCGGTGCCTTTGGCATAGTGTGTAGCCTATGGGGAGCCCAGAGAGATTATTAGCAGAGAGAGGAGAACGAGACGGACTACTTGCATCAGTCAGGATGTGTACATTCTGGAGAGCAGGAAGTTGTCACGATCGTCTTTGAAATGATTGAACCAAGACGCAGCGTGCATGGAGTTCCACATACATAAACAACAAAGAAACAACTGATCGAACAATAACGTAGCTCTCAAAGGCACTAACACAAACAATATCCCACAATCGCAGGTGGGAAAAGTACACGCTAAGTATGATCCCCAATTAGAGGTAATGATAATCAGCTGCCTCTAATTGAGAGCCATACACAACACCAACATAGAAAATACCATCTAGAAAACCCCCAAGTCACATCCTGACCTAAAACCTCATAGAGAACCCTGAGTGCTCTCTATAGCCAGGGCGTGACAATACCCCCAAAAGGTGCGGACTCCGGCCACAAAACCTGAAACTAGATGGGGAGGGTTCGGGTGGGCAACTAGTGTCGTACCGCACCCGCTCATACCGCGGATCCGGCCTTGAAGCGGGACTGGACGCGGTGCCTGGACTGGTCACCGGCGCAGAGGAAGACTCCGGCCTTGCAGCAGGACTGGACGGCGTGCCTGGACTGGGCACCGGCACAGAGGAAAACTCCGGCCTAGGAGCGGAACTGGACGGCGTGCCTGGACTGGACACCGGCGCAGAGGAAGGCTCTGGCCTCGGAGAAGAACTGGAGGCCATGCCTGTACTGGGCACCAGCACAGAGGAAAACTCCGGCCTAGGAGCGGGACTGGACGGCGTGCCTGGACTGGACGCCGGCGCAGAGGAAGGCTCTGGCCTTGGAGCAGGACTGGAGGCCGTGCCTGTACTGGGCACCGGCACAGAGGAAGGCTCCGGCCTAAGAGCGGGACTGGACGCCGTGCCTAGACTGGGGACCGGCGCAGAGGAAGGCTCCGGCCTTGGAGCAGGACTGGACGCCGTGCCTGGACTGGGCACTGGCGCAGAGGAAGGCTCCAGACTTGGAGCGGGACTGGTGACACACTCCTCAGGGCGAGGGCGGGGAGCCGGCACAGGACGTACCGGGCTGGGAAGGCGCACCGGAGGCCTGGTGCGTGGAGCCGGCACAGGTTGCACCGGACTGGTGACATGCTCTTCAGGGCCAGTGCGGGGAGCCGGCACAGGACGTACCGGGCTAGGAAGGCTCTCTCCTCGGCTCGGCCGACCGCCCCTTGTGCCCCCCCCCAAAAAAATATATTGGGATTGCCCTTTGGCTGTTGGTGGCTGCGGACCCCGGCGTCGTCACTGTCCTCCTATATTCCTCGGCGACTCCCGCCAGGGAAAGGTCTCACATCCACCCAGTATCTCCTCCCAAGACCAACTCTCTTTCACCTCCTGGGCACGCTGCTTGGTCCTGTATTGGTGGGATATTCTGTCATGAGTTCCACATATTTATTTTGTTGAGGAACATACAAAAACAACAAAGAAACAACTGATCGAACAATAATGTAGCGCTCAAAGGCACTAACACAAACAATATCCCACAATCGCAGGTGGGAAAAGTACACACTAAGTATGATCCCCAATTAAAGGTAACGATAATCAGCTGCCTCTAATTGGGAACCATACACAACACCAACATAGAAAATACCATCTAGAAAACCCCCTAGTCACGTCCTGACCTAAAACACCATAGAGAACCCTGAGGGCTCTCTATGGCCAGGGCGTGACAGAAGTGCTGTGAGGTTACAACAGGTTAACGACAGAAGGGCTGTCCCATGGTTTACTTTTTACAGTCTCTGTGTCACTTCATAAACACTTTCTTTTTCTTCTATAATTTCTGTTAGTTCAAAGATATTTCACACAGTTTGAAAAGCGTTGTGTTTCAAACATACTTTAATTCTTTACTAAGCCTGCTACAATGTGTAATTTATTTTAAGTAGAGCCAAGCAGTATTTTTACGGGGTCTCTTGGATGTTGATTATGGCAACCTCTCTGATTCAGAGTGGTTGGGTTAAATGCGTAAGACACATTTCAGTTGAATGCGTTCAGTTGTACAACTGACTAGGTATCCCCCTTTCCCCTTTCAGTTAGATAGATTTATCTTGGTAGATCGCCATACATACACATCTGGTAATGGTGGAACTGGGTGAACCATGGCTGTGTGGCACACTGCTCCAAACCTCTCCTTTTTGTTGGTCTAGCCTCATTGGAATCCTCTAGGTCTGTAATTGTTGTTATTTGCTCTCAAACAAGGCTTGTCTTGCACCACAACAGAGCACTTTGCTTTCAGACTCGAAGTCGAAAACCTATTTACGTGCTTTCAGAAGTCGAAAACCTATTTACGTGATTATTTCTAAATATAATGGGTGGCTTATGGAATATCTCAAGACCACTTTGCAGAGTGTCCTAAGTATTTTCTCTGTGCTGTCCCTCAATATGACTTATCTCGTAGAAAATGTGTCATCCCTGATGGATTGGTTGCTGCCGCCATATTATTTTAGTTTTTTAGCAACTCTGAATCCCTTTATAGACAGGTGATCTACACCATACTACTATATACACCATACTATTATCTACACCATACTACTATATACACCATGCTACTATATACACCATACTACTATCTACACAATACTACTATATACACCATGCTACTATATACACCATACTACTATCTACACCATACTACTATATACACCATGCTACTATATACACCATACTACTATATACACCATACTATTATCTACACCATACTACTATATACACACCATGCTACTATATACACCATACTACTATCTACACCATACTACTATATACACCATGCTACTATATACACCATGCTATTATCTACACCCTACTACTATATACACCATGATACTATTATCTACACCATACTATTATCTACACCATACTACTATATACACCATGCTACTATATACACCATACTACTATCTACACCATACTACTATATACACCATGCTACTATATACACCATGCTACTATATACACCATCCTACTATCTACACCATCCTACTATATACACCATACTACTATCTACACCATAGTACTATCTACACCATACTACTATCTACACCATACTACTATATACACCATACTACTATATACACCATACTACTATCTACACCATACTACTATATACACCATGCTACTATATACACCATGCTATTATCTACACCCTACTACTATATACACCATACTACTATATACACCATACTATTATCTACACCATACTACTATATACACCATGCTACTATATACACCATACTACTATCTACACCATACTACTATATACACCATGCTACTATATACACCATGCTACTATATACACCATGCTACTATATAAACCATGCTACTATATACACCATGCTACTATATACACCATGCTACTATATACACCATCCTACTATCTACACCATCCTACTATCTACACCATACTACTATCTACACCATACTACTATATACACCATGCTACTATATACACCATCCTACTATCTACACCATCCTACTATATACACCATACTACTATCTACACCATAGTACTATCTACACCATAGTACTATCTACACCATACTACTATATACATCATGCTACTATATACACCATGCTACTATATACACCCTGCTACTATATACACCATACTACTATCTACACCATACTACTATATACACCATGCTACTATATACACCATGCTATTATCTACACCCTATTACTATATACACCATACTACTCTATACACCATACTATTATCTACACCATACTACTATATACACCATGCTACTATATACACCATACTACTATCTACACCATACTACTATATACACCATGCTACTATATACACCATGCTACTATATACACCATGCTACTATATAAACCATGCTACTATATACACCATGCTACTATCTACACCATACTAATATCTACACCATACTAATATCTACACCATACTACTATATACACCATGCTACTATATACACCATGCTACTATATACACCATGCTACTATCTACACCATCCTACTATATACACCATCCTACTATCTACACCATAGTACTATCTACACCATACTACTATATACACCATACTACTATATACACCATACTACTATCTACACCATACTACTATATACACCATGCTATTATCTACACCCTACTACTATATACACCATACTACTATATACACCATACTATTATCTACACCATACTACTATATACACCATGCTACTATATACACCATACTACTATCTACACCATACTACTATATACACCATGCTACTATCTACACCATACTAATATCTACACCATACTACTATATACACCATGCTACTATATACACCATGCTACTATATACACCATGCTACTATATACACCATAGTACTATATACACCATACTACTATATACCCCATACTACTATATACACCATGCTACTATATACACCATGCTACTATCTACACCATACTACTATCTACACCATACTATTATCTACACCATACTACTATATACACCATGCTACTATATACACCATGCTACTATCTACACCATACTACTATATACACCATGCTACTATCTACACCATACTAATATCTACACCATACTACTATATACACCATACTACTATATACACCATGCTACTATATACACCATGCTACTATATACACCATAGTACTATCTACACCATACTACTATATACCCCATACTACTATATACACCATGCTACTATATACACCATACTACTATCTACACCATACTACTATATGGCTGTACAACCCATTAGAAACACCTTCCTAATATTGAGTCGTACCCCCCTCACCCCATCCCTACCAGTTGCTACATCCATTTTTGAACATATAAAGTAATGAAATCTACCCATTGATTGATGAAGAATATTATTATAGAAATGTCTAATGAGAACCCCATCAGATCCCATAATATAGTATTGTTTTACTCCAATGTTTGTAAACAAAATGTAAACAAAAACTACAATTTTAATATTATGGATGGTCAGTCCTTGCATCCAGAGCTCTGTCTATGAATTTGAGCGTGGTTACGTTTCTTCAGGCCAATCACTCAGCTTTTTACCGAAACGGGCGGGGAGACAGCTTTGTTATTGTTTTCAATGCTGATTGCTGATTTAATGAATCAGGGAGGGAGTCATCCTGCTACAATGTCATATCATGGTGTCACAGTATATAATATACTAATAATATGCTTACACGAGGAAACAATCCTACTGCTGCCCTTGGCTCAGTCTATAATCATCATCATCAGTAACCATTTCCAGTTTGGGTAAGTTGTTAACTTTGTCCTTTCACTAGGGCTGCCTCCTAACTCTAGTAGCCTGTCTACTACAGAGAACCGGTTCTCGTTCACATCAATCATCAGGAGACTCAAGCCAAACTCCTGGAGAAGAGAATAATCAACCATCTATCTATCTATCTATCTATCTATCTCATTAGCTGCCTCAATATTCCATCAACATTTCATAATTCTAATCAATTATTTGATATGCTTGAAATAAAAGGTATATTTTTTAAACTGTTTTATTTTGTTGCTGTTGGCAAATTCTGCTGTTTTGGTATAGCCCACAAGTATATGTAGGCTTTTTTTTTAAAGATAATGTTATTTCTGTAATTAATAGACTGAGTATACCAAACATTAATAACAACCCCCCACCCTCCCCTTTTGCCCTCAGAACAGCCTCAATTTGTCGGGGCATACTAACTGTTGAATGCGTTCCACAGGGATGCTGGCTCATGTTGACTCCAATGCTTCCCATAGTTGTGTCAAGTTATCTGGATGTCCTTTGGGTGGTGGACCATTCTTGATACACACAGGAAACTTTTGAGTGTGAAAAAAACAGCAGTGTTGCAGTTCTTGACACAAACTGGTACGCCTGGCACCTACTACCATACCCCATTCAAAGGCACTTAAATATTTTGTGTTGGCCATTCACCCTCTGAATGGCACACATACACAATCCATGTCTCAATTGTCTCTCAAGGATTAAAAATCCTTCTTTAACCTGTCTCCTGCCCTTCATCTACACTGATTTGAAGTGGATTTAACAAGTGACATCAATAAGGGATCATAGCTTTCACCTGGATTCATCTGGTCAGTCTTATGTCATGGACAGAGCAGGTGTTCTTAATGTTTTGTACACTCAGTGTATATAGAACTATCTGTATTTTCAATGCAGAAGAAAACATTGTCTTTCATCAATAGTGACATGGCTGATCCTTGTCTACCCTACTGCCACTCTTTCTCTCCAGTGAAGGGCACCTCAGACTTCACACCGAAAGGAAGCAAGCAACACACTTTTTTATTGGAGGCTTGATAGCTTGGTTACCAATGGACACACTGCAAGAATGTATGGTGTGTGTGTGTGTGTGTGTGTGTGTCCTATGCCACAAACACACACACACCAATCTGTACCAATTACACTGCATTTAAAATCCTGCCAGGTATCAGTAAATATCATCCTTCCATTGTGCAGTTTGATGTAATTATCAGTTGTTTCTGAAACAGTTTATAATTACCGGTATTTTATTATGTTGGGACGGAATTTACAATTCTGTCTCTCTGTTTGTGTCCTACACTGTAGGATGGCAGGACTGCATTGCATGTAGCTGCAGCACACTCCAAAGAAGACCTGGTGAAGCTCCTGGCCAGAAAGGCAGATCCTGACTCACTAGAAGTGGTAGGTGGTCTCTAGCCTATGTGTGAGCATCTCTGTATTCAGTATTCTATATTCTATATAGAATACATTCTATTCTATTCCCTTCTCCATCTCACCCTTCTATCTTTACCTCCACTCTGGCAAACCTATTTCCCCAGAAGTTGTGCTGAGGACAGCCAAGGGAGTATTGCTATCCCAAACAGGCCTGTGGTTTGGCTTATTTGTCCCTTTTTACTCCCCAGTGCTATTATTTGTGTGAGTTCTGGCAGAGCGGACCTGTTATGACATCCAAAGTCTGACGGACAGGAACCACCATGTACTTAGAGGACACAAATGACAGCCTGCTACCTTCAATAGGACCAAGCTGGTCCTTAGTGGTTTTGATGACAAGTGTGTGTGCAAATCTATGGAGTAGTTTCTTATAGACATTTCTGCATAAATTCATATGTTCTGTTAAGCAGAGTGTTACGACCCTCCCACTCTGTCTGCCGAATTCTCTCTTTGCTCTTGTTTTCCTTAATAGGATGTTGGTGGGCGGAGCCGGTAGGGTCGTCAGTGAAATGGGACACACCTGGGCCCGGGTGTGTCCCGGGATAAATACACCTCTTCCCCATTTATTGAGGAGACTCTCTCCATGCAGACACACTGATAGATTTTGGTTGTGGCATTTTTGTGGTTTTGTTTGTTTGCTTTGGCACCTTTCAACACCCCTCATTATCACATTTATGCATGCAAACACTCACACTACTGATTACTGACTACACACACCATTGTTAATTGTATTTAGTTTACTTCAGTTAAGGAATAACAAAATATATTTATTATCTCCACCTTGTCTCCCTTTTTGTTACGAACTTAGAGCCGGTTCGGGACACAAGAGGACCAACTCAGAATAAGACTATAGAGCATGAAAGATGAATTTACATGAAGTGATCTACATGTGAATTATTTAGATTAGCCTAAGAGAGAGAAAGAGAGACAGAAAGAGGAAGAAGGACAGAGGGACAGAGGGTGAAAGAGATCGAGAGGGAGAGCGGGAGAAAGAGATCGAGAGGGAGAGCGGGAGAAAGAGATCGAGAGGGAGAGCGGGAGAAAGAGATCGAGAGGGCGAGCGGGAGAAAGAGATCGAGAGGGCGAGCGGGAGAAAGAGATCGAGAGGGCGAGCGGGAGAAAGAGATCGAGAGGGAGAGCGGGAGAAAGAGATCGAGAGGGAGAGGGAGAGCGGGACAAAGAGACCGAGGGAGATCGAGAGGGAGAAAGAGATCGAGATCGAGAGGAGAAAGAGATCGAGAGGGAGAAAGAGATCGAGAGGGAGAAAGAGATCGAGATCGAGAGGGAGAAAGAGATCGAGAGGGAGAGAGGGAGAAAGAGGGAGAGAGTGAGAAAGAGAGGGAGAGTGAGAAAGAGAAAGAGAGACAGACATAAGTATTCAACCTCTTTATTATGGCAAGCATAAATACGTTCAAAAGTAAAAATGCGCTTAAAAACAGTTAGAGTTTGATGGCTGTGATAGGAGAACTGAGGATGGATCAACATTGTAGTTACTCCACAATACTAACCTAATTGATTCAGAGGGGTTGTGTTAAATGCGGAAGACACATTTCAGTTGAATGCGTTCAGTTGTACAACTGACTAGCTATTCCCCTTTCCAATAATTGACAGAGTTATCTCATAATTCTCCAGCAAAGAGGCCCGGCTCATACCAAACAAGGTAGGCTATCTGCCACATGATACCACAGCGGGACGCGCTCTTCTTCCTCTCATCCATCACTTCTCACTTAATCTCATCTGTCAATCAAATGTATTGCTGTGTGGTCTTGAATGACTGGAATAACCGACTGTGCTGTATATGCAATACACAGGTTATGTAACAAATGGCACCCTATTCCCTATAAAGTGCACTACTTTTGACCAGAGCCCTATGGTGCCATTTGGGACACACTCACTGACTTTCACTATATATTATCTTTACCCTGAAGAGATTATCTGGCTCTTGGCTGCGCTGGGATGCAGCTCACAGTCATTGTTTCCATCTCTTTGTGTCTGTGTCCAGGATGGCTGCATTCCAATGCTCCTAGCTGTCGAAGCCGGGCATGTTGAAATCGTTAAGGAGCTCTTTAGAACTCTAGCCGAGCCTCAGCTTAGGGCCCAGAAAACAGTAAGAGCCATTAAAGGTGTCTGGGGTTGCATGGGACCAGCAAAGTGTTTAATTTATGAATAATAGCTATACTGTAGCATTATTAATAATAATACCCTATGTTATTGATACATAACAAAGTATGGGTTAGGGTTTAAAATAACTTAGTAGCTCTGGATAGGAAATCTGTGTAGTTACTAGTCAATTATTGGACAGTTATGTAAATCAAAAATGGTTTACAATTAATTTGATATTAACGATGCACTCAAGGAACTTAAGCACAACATTAGTAACATATAGTACGAATTGGATTCATAACATATCATACAAATTGCACATTTTTTTAAATAAAAACATAGCAGGACGTAACATATCATACGAAATGGATGATGTAGTAGACAATTTCATGACATACTACACAAAAAAACAGAAACCACTTTCAAAACTACTGACTGAAATTATACAGTCAACTTATAGCTGTACGGTGGGTACACCCAATCAACTATAACACTATGTCATATAACACCAGTCTAGTATGTATAACACTATGTCACATAACACCAGTCTAGTATGTATAACATTATGTCACATAACACCAGTCTAGTATGTATACTATTATGTCACATAACACCAGTCTGGTATGTATACTATTATGTCACATAACACCAGTCTAGTATGTATAACACTATGTCACATAACACCAGTCTAGTATGTATAACACTATGTCACATAACACCAGTCTAGTATGTATACTATTATGTCACATAACACCAGTCTAGTATGTATACTATTATGTCACATAACACCAGTCTAGTATGTATGTATACTATTATGTCACATAACACCAGTCTAGTATGTATACTATTATGTCACATAACACCAGTCTAGTATGTATACTATTATGTCACATAACACCAGTCTAGTATGTATACTATTATGTCACATAAAACCAGTCTAGTATGTATAACATTATGTCACATAACACCAGTCTAGTATGTATAACATTATGTCACATAACACCAGTCTAGTATGTATACTATTATGTCACATAACACCAGTCTAGTATGTATACTATTATGTCACATAACACCAGTCTAGTATGTATAACACTATGTCACATAACACCAGTCTAGTATGTATACTATTATGTCACATAACACCAGTCTAGTATGTATAACATTATGTCACATAACACCAGTCTAGTATGTATACTATTATGTCACATAACACCAGTCTAGTATGTATAACACTATGTCACATAACACCAGTCTAGTATGTATACTATTATGTCACATAACACCAGTCTAGTATGTATAACACTATGTCACATAACACCAGTCTAGTATGTATACTATTATGTCACATAACACCAGTCTAGTATGTATAACACTATGTCACATAACACCAGTCTAGTATGTATAACACTATGTCACATAACACCAGTCTAGTATGTATAACACTATGTCACATAACACCAGTCTAGTATGTATAACACTATGTCACATAACACCAGTCTAGTATGTATAACACTATGTCATATAACACCAGTCTAGTATGTATAACACTATGTCACATAACACCAGTCTAGTATGTATACTATTATGTCACATAACACCAGTCTAGTATGTATAACACTATGTCACATAACACCAGTCTAGTATGTATAACACTATGTCACATAACACCAGTCTAGTATGTATACTATTATGTCACATAACACCAGTCTAGTATGTATACTATTATGTCACATAACACCAGTCTAGTATGTATAACACTATTATGTCACATAACACCAGTCTAGTATGTATAACACTATGTCACATAACACCAGTCTAGTATGTATAACACTATGTCACATAACACCAGTCTAGTATGTATACTATTATGTCACATAACACCAGTCTAGTATGTATAACACTATGTCACATAACACCAGTCTAGTATGTATAACTATTACTATGTCACATAACACCAGTCTAGTATGTATAAATACTATTATGTCACATAACACCAGTCTAGTATGTATAACATTATGTCACATAACACCAGTCTAGTATGTATACTATTATGTCATATAACACCAGTCTAGTATGTATTACTATTATGTCACATAACACCAGTCTAGTATGTATACTATTATGTCACATAACACCAGTCTAGTATGTATAACATTATGTCACATAACACCAGTCTAGTATGTATAACACTATGTCACATAACACCAGTCTAGTATGTATACTATTATGTCACATAACACCAGTCTAGTATGTATACTATTATGTCACATAACACCAGTCTAGTATGTATAACATTATGTCACATAACACCAGTCTAGTATGTATACTATTATGTCACATAACACCAGTCTAGTATGTATAACACTATGTCACATAACACCAGTCTAGTATGTATACTATATGTCACATAACACCAGTCTAGTATGTATAACATTGTGTCACATAACACCAGTCTAGTATGTATACTATTATGTCACATAACACCAGTCTAGTATGTATAACACTATGTCACATAACACCAGTCTAGTATGTATAACACTATGTCATATAACACCAGTCTAGTATGTATAACACTATGTCACATAACACCAGTCTAGTATGTATACTATTATGTCACATAACACCAGTCTAGTATGTATAACACTATGTCACATAACACCAGTCTAGTATGTATAACACTATGTCACATAACACCAGTCTAGTATGTATACTATTATGTCACATAAAACCAGTCTAGTATGTATACTATTATGTCACGTAACACCAGTCTAGTATGTATAACACTATGTCACATAACACCAGTCTAGTATGTATACTATTATGTCACATAACACCAGTCTAGTATGTATACTACTTATGTCACATAAAACCAGTCTAGTATGTATAACATTATGTCACATAACACCAGTCTAGTATGTATACTATTATGTCACATAACACCAGTCTAGTATGTATAACACTATGTCACATAACACCAGTCTAGTATGTATACTATTATGTCACATAACACCAGTCTAGTATGTATAACATTATGTCACATAACACCAGTCTAGTATGTATACTATTATGTCACATAACACCAGTCTAGTATGTATAACACTATGTCACATAACACCAGTCTAGTATGTATAACACTATGTCACATAACACCAGTCTAGTATGTATAACACTATGTCACATAACACCAGTCTAGTATGTATACTATTATGTCACATAACACCAGTCTAGTATGTATACTATTATGTCACATAACACCAGTCTAGTATGTATAACACTATGTCACATAACACCAGTCTAGTATGTATACTATTATGTCACATAAACACAGTCTAGTATGTATACTATTATGTCACATAACACCAGTCTAGTATGTATAACATTATGTCACATAACACCAGTCTGGTATGTATACTATTATGTCACATAACACCAGTCTAGTATGTATACTATTATGTCACATAACACCAGTCTAGTATGTATACTATTATGTCACATAACACCAGTCTAGTATGTATACTATTATGTCACATAACACCAGTCTAGTATGTATACTATTATGTCACATAACACCAGTCTAGTATGTATAACACTATGTCACATAACACCAGTCTAGTATGTATAACACTATGTCATATAACACCAGTCTAGTATGTATAACACTATGTCACATAACACCAGTCTAGTATGTATAACACTATGTCACATAACACCAGTCTAGTATGTATACTATTATGTCACATAACACCAGTCTAGTATGTATACTATTATGTCACATAACACCAGTCTAGTATGTATACTATTATGTCACGTAACACCAGTCTAGTATGTATAACACTATGTCACATAACACCAGTCTAGTATGTATACTATTATGTCACATAACACCAGTCTAGTATGTATAACACTATGTCATATAACACCAGTCTGGTATGTATACTATTATGTCACATAACACCAGTCTAGTATGTATAACACTATGTCATATAACACCAGTCTAGTATGTATAACACTATGTCACATAACACCAGTCTAGTATGTATAACACTATGTCACATAACACCAGTCTAGTATGTATAACACTATGTCACATAACACCAGTCTAGTATGTATAACACTATGTCACATAACACCAGTCTAGTATGTATACTATTATGTCACATAACACCAGTCTAGTATGTATAACACTATGTCACATAACACCAGTCTAGTATGTATACTATTATGTCACATAAAACCAGTATGGTATGTATACTATTATGTCACGTAACACCAGTCTAGTATGTATAACACTATGTCACATAACACCAGTCTAGTATGTATACTATTATGTCACATAACACCAGTCTAGTATGTATACTATTATGTCACATAACACCAGTCTAGTATGTATAACATTATGTCACATAACACCAGTCTAGTATGTATAACACTATGTCACATAACACCAGTCTAGTATGTATACTATTATGTCACATAACACCAGTCTAGTATGTATACTATTATGTCACATAACACCAGTCTAGTATGTATAACATTGTGTCACATAACACCAGTCTAGTATGTATACTATTATGTCACATAACACCAGTCTAGTATGTATAACACTATGTCACATAACACCAGTCTAGTATGTATACTATTATGTCACATAACACCAGTCTAGTATGTATACTATTATGTCACATAACACCAGTCTAGTATGTATAACATTATGTCACATAACACCAGTCTAGTATGTATAACACTATGTCATATAACACCAGTCTAGTATGTATACTATTATGTCACATAACACCAGTCTAGTATGTATACTATTATGTCACATAACACCAGTCTAGTATGTATAACACTATGTCACATAACACCAGTCTAGTATGTATAACACTATGTCACATAACACCAGTCTAGTATGTATACTATTATGTCACATAACACCAGTCTAGTATGTATACTATTATGTCACGTAACACCAGTCTAGTATGTATAACACTATGTCATATAACACCAGTCTAGTATGTATACTATTATGTCACATAACACCAGTCTAGTATGTATACTATTATGTCACATAACACCAGTCTAGTATGTATACTATTATGACACGTAACACCAGTCTAGTATGTATAACATTATGTCACATAACACCAGTCTAGTATGTATACTATTATGTCACATAACACCAGTCTAGTATGTATAACACTAGGTATCCCCCTTTCCCTTATGGGAACATACAGTAAAGGGACTAGCCTGGGGACATAATGGGGAGAGTTTGGGGATGTCATGGGAGAGTTTGGGGATGTCATGGGAGAGTTTGGGGAAGTCATGGGAGAGTTTGGGAATGTCATGGGAGAGTTTGGGAATGTCATGGGAGAGTTTGGGAATGTCATGGGAGAGTTTGGGATTGTCATAGGAGAGTTTGGGGAGAGTATGGGAACGTTATGGGGATGGTATGGGGACGTTATGGTGACAATAATAAAAACTATGCCAGATCACACACTAATTACATTGACACGCGACACACCTAACTCCCCAATTCCAGTGTGGCTGGACCCCACTACGCCGCCAAAGCAGGCTGTCTGGGCATGGTGCGATTCCTGGTGGAGTGGGGCCAGTGTAGTGTGCCAGGGGGGATGGACGCCACTGCAGTATGCTGCCGGGCCCAACCACCAGGGGATGGTCAGCTTCCTGCTACAACGAGACGACAACAACCTACTGAGACTGCTGAAGGACAGGACTTTTTTTTTTGTCTCTTTCTCTCTCGGTCTCTCTCGGTCTAACTCTCTAAATATTTGTTCCTTTCATTGCCTCACTTTCTTTGACACACCTTTGTGTGACCACTAGATGGCAGTAAAGCACATGTTTTTTTTATACAACAGGCACTGCCAAAACATGTCTTTCAATCTAATGAGTACCTTTTGTCCCTAGTTTGTGTTTGACCTGATGGTGTTTGTTGTCTGTAGTTTGTGTTTGACCTGAACTCCAAAAACACTGAGGAGCTGGTCCTTCACTCCTCTGCTCCCCTGCACATGGCTTTGCATTTGTCCTGTGCCCTGGGCCTGGCCGCCCTCAGTGAGAAGGAGCGCTACGTGGACCTCAAGACCCCCCCGCCCCCCACCGCGAGAGCCTGGCCTCCGACCTCCTCAGCATGGCCTTGACCGGGGGAAGGGGGGCCGGGGCAGTACTCAGGGCAGTGGACCATAGAGGGGAGGTAGAAGGGGGTGGTCTAGCTTCTGGAGTTCCTAAACTTCCACCTGTTCGGCCCCTGGGCCCTCATCATCAGGTGAGAGAAGATCAGGCCAGCTGCTGGAGTTCCTGACCTTCCACCACTTTTTCGGCTCCTGGGCCCTCATCATCAGGTGAGAGAAGATCAGTGGGGGGAAATGCAACTATACAAGTAGGCTATTTACTAGGTAGGAGCAGATCAGCATATCTGTAAATAGATTTCTATAGTTCATTTAGGTATTGAACTGTATCTATAATATAAAGGTATTTTTGTATTTTTTGGATTCCATCATCATCGGAAACCTGGATCTGGGACGGTTCGCCTAAAGCCCCGCGTTATCTCAGCTCGCTGGTAATCGTAGCAGCACGCACTCGTAGCACGTGCTCCAGCAGGTATATCTCACTGGTCACCCCCAAAGCCAATTCCTCTTTTAGCTGCCTTTCCTTCCAGTTCTCTGCTACCAATTACTGGAACGAACTACAAAAATCACTGAAACTGGGGACACTTATCTCCCTCACTAGCTTTAAGCACCAGCTGTCAGAGCAGCTCACAGATCACTGCACCTGTACATAGCCCAACCAACTACCTCATCCCCTACCATATTCATTTATTTATCTTGCTCCTTTGCACCCCAGTATTTTTAATTTGCACATTCATCTACTGCACATTTACCAGTCCAGTGTTAAATTGCTATACTGTAATTACTTCGCCACCATGGCCTATTTATTGCCTTACGTTCCTTATCTTACCTCATTTGCACACATTGTATATAGATTAGTTTTTTTATACTGCATTATTGACTGTGTGTTTGTTTACTCCAATATGTAACTATGTGTTGTTGTATGTGTTGAACTGCTTTGCTTTATCTTGGCCAGGTCGCAGTTGTAAATGTTCTCAACTTGCCTACCTGGTAAAATAAAGGTGAAATAATTTATTATTATTTTTTTTTTTTAATCCTGGCGCTCTTCCACACTGCCTTCACCATGAGCCTGTGTGCCGTGTGTCAGCCCGTTTACCTGCTCGGTCACTATAGCAACACTGATGGTGACTACGCCAACCACCTTGACAACCATGACAATGCCACCTTGGTGTCGCGGTTGGAGGAGAAGGGGCAAGAGACAGGAGGCGTTGGAGCGCTCACCCCCAGCCGCCGGCGTGGTGGCGCACTTGGCGTTTGGCATCTACCTGGTGGTGACGGTTATCGTGCTGATCAACCTGCTCATCGCCATGATGAGTGACACCTACCAGCGCATCCAGGCCCACTTGGACACCGAGTGGAAATTTGTCCGGGTCTTCCTCACTTTGAGGGAAAGATTGTTGTCCTGACCACACACTGCCAGGTCTCTGACCTCCTCCCTATAGGCTGTCTCATCGTTGTCCGTGATCAGGCCTTCCACTGCTGTGTCGTCAGCAATCTTAATGATGCTGTTGGAGTCATGCTTGGTCACACAGTCGTGGGTGAACATGGAGTACAGGAGGGGACTAAGCACGCACCCCTGAGGGTTCCCAGTGTTGAGGATCAGCGTGGCAGATGTGTTGTTGCCTACCCGTCAGGAAGTCCAGGATCCAGTGGCAGAGGGAGGTGTTTAGTCCTAGGGTCCTTAGCATAGTGATTAGCTTTGTGGGCACTATGGTTTTGAAAGCTGAGATGTAGTCCTTTTGTCCAGGTGGGAAAGTGGAGTGCAATTGAGATTGTGTCATCTGTGCATCTTTTGGGGTGGTATGCAAATTGGAGTGGGTCTAGGGCTTCCGGGGGATGGTGTTGATGTGAGTCATGAGCAGCCTTTCTAAGCACTTCATGGCTACCGACGTGAGTGCTACGGGGCGGTAGTCAGTTAGGCAGGTTACCTTCGCTTTCTTGGGCACAGGGACTATGGTGATCTGCTTGAAACATGTTGGTATTACAGACTTGGTCAGGGAGAGGTGGAAAATGTCAGTGAAGACACTTGCCAGTTGGTCCGCGCATGCTCTGCGTACATGTCCTAGTAATCCGTCTGGACCCTCGGCCTTGTGAATGTTGACCTGTTTAAAAGGTCTAGCTCACATCGGGTACGGAGAGTGTGATTACACAGTCGTCCGGAACAGTTGGTGTTCTCATGCATGCTTCAATTGTTGCTTGCCTTGAAGCAAGCATAAAAAGCATTTAGCTAATCTGGTAGCTATCGTCACTGGGCAGCTTGCGGCTGGGTTTCACTTTGTAGTCCGTAATAGTTTGCAAGCCCTGCCACATCCGACGAGCATCAGAGCCGGTGTAGTAGGATTTGATGGCATTAAAGAGTATACCACATCAGTCACTGGCTTTATCAATAAGTACATTGAGGACGTCGTCCCCACAGTGACCGTACGCACATAACCCAACCAGAAGCCATGGATTACAGGCAACATTCGCACTGAGCTAAAGGGTAGAGCTTCCACTGTAACGTCCAGGCCTGGTTTAGCAGGCTGGTGTTTAGTTTTGAGTTTTGGTTAGAAGGGTTTTGTGTTCTAGGTGTTATATTTCTATGTTGGTTTGATGGTTCCCAATTAGAGGCAGCTGATTGTCGTTACCTCTAATTGGGAACCATATATATGTTTGTTCTTTTCGTTACTGGGGTTGTGGGTCATTGTTTATGTTAACATTAGATTTGTCATGTTATATTGTGTGTGTGCTTTAGTTGAGCCACGCCAGAGTTACGATCTTTGTATTGTTTATTGTTTTGCCAGTTACGTTACGTTAATAAAAGTATGTACACTGGAAACCTCGCTGCATCTTGGTCTGTCCCGCTAGAAGATCGTTACAGAATGTCCCACCATAAAAGGACCAAGCAGCGAGATAATCGGGGTCAGCAGGAGAACTGGACATGGGAAGAAATCCTGGATGGAAAGGGACCCTGGAACCAGCCTGGGGAGTATTGCCGTGCCAGGGAGGAGTTGGAAGCAGCGAAGGCTGAGCGGCGATATTATGAAGAAAAATATGGAGCATGGAAACCCGAGCGGCAGAAGTACGTGCTCCACGCATCAGGTCCCCTAAGCATCGAGAGCCCGGCACGTCCTGTCCCTGCTCCACGCATCAGGTCCCCTGTGCGCATCGAGAGCCCGGCACGTCCTGTCCCTGCTCCACGCATCAGGTCCCCTGTGCACATCGCGAGCCCAGCACGGCCTGTTCCTGCATCCCGCACCAGGTTCCCAGTGCGCATCGCGAGCCCAGCACGGCCTGTTCCTGCTCCACGCACTAGAACCCCTGTGCGTATCGCAAGCCCAGCACAGCCTGTTCCTGCTTCCCGCACCAGGGCCCCTGTGAGCATCAAGAGAGCGGCACGGACTGTTCCTGTTCCACGCACCAGGCCTCTAGGGTGTTGTCCCAGCCTGGTACGTACTGTTCATGCTCAGAGCATCAGGTCAAGCGGGTGTATCCAGAGTCTGATGACCTCTGTTCCGGCTCCAAGCCCCGGGCCTCTGGTGCATCTTCTCGGGTCAGCACGGCCGGCACCGGAGCCGCCACCATGGACACAAAGACCCACCCGAGGACCCCCCAATGGACTTTTTGGGCGCGGTCGGAGTCCGCGCCTTGGGGAGGGGGTTAATGTAACATCCAGGCCTGGTTTAGCAGGCTGGTGTTTATGTTAACATTAGATTTGTCATGTTATATTGTGTGTGTGCTTTAGTTGAGCCACGCCAGAGTTACGATCTTTGTATTCTTTATTGTTTTGCCAGTTACGTTACGTTAATGAAAGTATGTACACTGGAAACCTCGCTGCATCTTGGTCTGTCCCGCTAGAAGATCGTGACATCCACTTTCAAGGAGCGGGACTCTAACCCGGAAGCTTATAAGAAATCCCGCTATGCCCTCTGACGAACCATCAAACAGGCAAAATGTCAAAACAGGACTAAAATCGACTCGTACGACACCAGCTCTGACGCTCGTCGGATGTGGCAGGGCCTGCAAACTATTACAGAGTACAAAGGGAAGCACAGCCGAGAGCTGCCCAGTGACATGAGCCTAACGAGCGACATTACTTCTATGCTCACTTCGAGGCACTCCGGACGACTGTGTGATCACGCTCTCCGCAGCCAATGTGAGTAAGGCCTTTCAACAGGTCATCATTCACAAGGCCGCAGGGCCAGATGGATTACCAAGACATGTACTCCGAGCATGCGCTGACCAACTGGCAAGTGTCTTCACTGACGTTTTCAACCTCTCCCTGTCTGAGTCTGTAATACCAACATGCTTCAAGCAGACCACCTGTGCCCAAGAACACTAAGGTAACCTGCCTAAATGACTACCGACCTGTAGCACTCATGTCGGTAGCCATGAAATGCCTTGAAAGGTTGGTCATGGCTCACATCAACACCATTATCCCAGAAAACCTAGAACCATTCCAATTTGCACTACTGAACTACTGGTCTAGTGTATAAACCAGTTGAGAACCCCTCTACTAGTGTATAAACCAGTTGAGAACCACTGGTCTAGTGTATAAACCAGTTGAGAACCACTGGTCTAGTGTATTAACCAGTTGAGAACCACTGGTCTAGTGTATAAACCAGTTGAGAACCACTGGTCTAGTGTATAAACCAGTTGAGAACCACTGGTCTAGTGTATAAACCAGTTGAGAACCACTGGTCTAGTGTATAAACCAGTTGAGAACCACTGGTCTAGTGTATAAACCAGTTGGGAACCGCTGGTCTAGTGTATAAACCAGTTGAGAACCGCTGGTCTACTGTATAAACCAGTTGAGAACCGCTGGTCTAGTGTATAAACCAGTTGAGAACCACTGGTCTAGTGTATAAACCAGTTGAAAATCGCTGGTCTAGTGTATAAACCAGTTGAAAACCACTGGTCTAGTGTATAAACCAGTTGAGAACCGCTGGTCTAGTGTATAAACCAGTTGAGAACCACTGGTCTAGTGTATAAACCAGTTGAAAATCACTGGTCTAGTGTATAAACCAGTTGAGAACCTCTGGTCTTGTGTATAAACCAGTTGAGAACCACTGGTCTAGTGTATAAACCAGTTGAAAACCACTGGTATAGTGTATAAACCAGTTGAGAACCTCTAGTCTTGTGTATAAACCAGTTGATAACCACTGGTCTCCCTTTCTCTCCCCTCGCTGCCTTCCTTTCCCTCTTCTATCTTTGCATTACGGCTAGGAAACAGGACTATAAACACAATGGCTACAAAACAGGACTGTAAACATTATGGCTACAAAACAGGACTGTAAACACTATGTCCAGTGGTGTAAAGTAGTTAAGTAAAAATACTTTAAAGTACTACTTATGTCGTTTTTTGGGGTAACTGTACTTTACTTTACTATTTATTTATTTTTGACAACTTTTACTTTTTCTTCACTACATTCCTAAAGAAAATAATGTACTTTTTACTCCATACATTTTCCCTGACACCCAAAAGTACTTGTTATATTTTGAATGCATAGCAGAACAGAAAATGGTTCAATTCACACACTTATCAAGAGAACATCCCTGGTCATCCCTACTGCATCTGATCTGGCGGACACACTAAACACAAATGCTTAGTTTGTAAATTATGAGGGTTGGAGTGTGCCCCTGGCTATCCGGAAATAAAAAAATAAATACAATGGTGCCGTCTGGTTTTCTTAATATAAGAAATTTGAAATGATTTATACTTTTACTTTTGATACTTAAGTACATTTTTGTGATTCCATTTACTTTTGATACTTAAGTATATTAAAAACAATTACTTTAAGACTTTTACATGAATAGTATTTTACTAGTTGACTTTCACTTTTACTTGAGTAATTTTCTATTAAAGCATCTTTACTTTTACTCAAGTATGACAATTGAGTACAATACGACTATGAAACAGGACTGTAAACATTATGGATACAAAACAGGACTGTAAACATTATGACTATGAAACAGGACAATCAACATTATGGCTATGAAACAGGACTGTAAACCTTATGGCTATACTACAGGACTGTAAACATGGCTACAAAATATGACTGTAAACATTACAGGTATAATACAGGACTGTAAAGATGGCAACAAAACAGGACTGTAAACATTATGGCAACAAAACAAAACTGTAAACACTATGGTTATGAAACAGGACAGTAAACATTATGGCTATGAAACAGGACAGTAAACGTTATGGCTATGAAACAGGACAGTAAACATTATGTCTATAATACAGGACTGTAAACATGGCTACAAAACAGGACTGTAAACATTATGGCTACAAAACAGGACTGTAAACATTATCGCTACAAAACAGGACTGTAAACATTATGGCTACAAAACAGGACTGTAAACATTATCGCTACAAAACAGGACTGTAAACATTATGGCTATGAAACAGGACAGGAAACATTATGGCCGTAAAACAGGACAGTAAACATTATGGCTATGAAACAGGAAGGTAATCATTTTGGCTATAAAACAGGAGAGTAACCTTCGTCTCTCTTTTCTATTGAACTAAACTAAACTCTGCAGCCACCTGTCCTTCTTTCATTAATAACGGCAGAGATACGGGGGGAAACCCTTCGCTTCTCTCATTCTCTATGATTAACCACCAGGATGTTGTTTTTACCTGGTCAGACCAGGACGATTGAAACACATAACATTTAATAAGTCACTGTCAATAGGACTCTTACTTAACGTAACACCAGACAGAAAGCAAAAAGAAGGGAGAAATAACCCAGTTTGCAATCCAAATAGCGCCCTATTCCCTTTATAGTGCACTACTTTTGACCAGGTCCATAGTCGAAAGTAGTGCACTACGTAGGGAATAGTATGCCATTTGGAACGGAGCCCAGGATTCTCATCTTTCTCACCTCTCTACGTGCCTTGCAGTACTAAGTGTCTGAATCTCGTCATATTGTATTGGTGATATTTTTGTATTGCCTAAACATTAATCAGGTTTAAAGTCTGTAATGTACTGTATATTCCGATGACGTACAGTGATCCTTGAAAATTGCACATTGTTGAGAATACTAAAGCCCTTGAGCTTGAAATGTTTATAGAGATTCTAATTCATATATCTATGTAGTATGTGTTTTCACTCCAATTTGTTTTAGCCGGGTTTATACATTTGCATAGAAGGTAGGCAAACTCCTTGAGTCAGTCCAGTTGGAGTGTAAACAGTCTGTTAAACTTGAACTTACAGTCTGTCCCAACACAAACACAAGGCATGACTTAGAGCATGTAGTCATGAGGCAACATCACAAAACTTTGTGACAACATCAAAATCAGAATCAATCTATGAATGACCATTCTAGGCATGGCCACATTTGTATTCTTTAGTCGCCAGTTAATCTTCTGTAAATCATTCATTTTTTTTTTATAATATTTGTTTTTCCCGGAAAATGGAAGACATCCTCCTCCTTTTTCCAACACACTTTCCTGTAAATCATAAAATTTTTGGCGAAAGATGAGAATATTATGAATCTGTGAAGAGGAGTCTGTTGGTTGTTGGGGTCAAACTTTTCTCGGACGATGGACAGACTACCAGGAGAAAGAGAGACATGGGCCAATCGTGCAGAGTTCATCCTTTCTTCAGTAGGCTATGCAGTCGGAATTGGAAACGTGTGGCGCTTTCCATATGTTTGCTTCAGCGATGGTGGAGGTAAGTTCATGGAAAAGTATGCTTTGGAGTACAACGTTACCCTGGCGTTCTTATAATAGTTTTAATAGACTATTATTAGCTAAAACGTTTTATCATTTATTTCTACATCTAATTACCATCTCCTCTCCTCAGGTGCATTCCTCATTCCCTATCTCACCATGATGTGTCTGTGTGCCATCCCACTGGTGTTCATGGAGTTTACAGTGGGGCAGTACACAAAAAGTGGACCTGTTGAGGCGCTCATCAACATCTGCCCTCTAATGAAAGGCGGGATAACTTTTGCCTAAAAAAAGGAAGATCATACATTACAAGATATAATTTACCAGTACTATGAAGTCAGTTTAATATCAAAAGAGACCACAAGCAACAGAATACTAGAGCCTGTATCATTTTTTATTTTATTTGATGTTTGACCTATGCTGTGTTTATTCCATGTTTGTTGTTGTTGATCTCCAGGTGTGGGTGTGGCTATGGTGATGCTGTCCTTCATCGTGGCCTCCTACAACAACACAGTCCTGACCTGGGTTCTGTACTACCTCTTCCACTCCTTCACAGCCCCGTTGCCATGGCAGCTCTGTAATGCCACCTGGAACATTCCAGAGAACTGTTCCAGCTTCATGGAAAACACCACCACCCACCTGCAGTCTGCCACTAAACAGTTCTTTGAGTAGGTTTACATGTTACAGTAACATTTTAACCGTTCTCATTCAATGTTACTTCAAGCTGTGATGTTGGTTTAACCAAATTCACAATACAGACATCTCCCTAGTTTTTTTTATTCACCAAGCATGTAGCATCATTACACTTAAATACTGTGCGTTTAGCCATAGGCTCCTGGAGATCACTGAGGGGATTGAGACTGTGGGCCACCTGCGATGGGAGCTGGTCGGAATTCTCCTGCTGATCTGGGCCATCCTATTCTTCTGTGTCTTCAAAGGGATCAAATCCATTGGCAAAGTTGTCTATCACTCCTGACCATTGTTAAAGACATTAGTGATTCAAAGTGATTCTGCTCTACTAATGATGAGTGTCGGGGAGAACTATTGCAGTGTGACCCTCGAATCACTCCACACACTCAACGTGTGTGTGTGTGTGTGTGTGTGTGTGTGTGTGTGTGTGTGTGTGTGCGTGTGTGTGTGTGTGTGTGTGTGTGTGTGTGCACGCATCCATCCACAGGTGGTGTACTTCACAGCACTGTTTCCATATGTGGTCCTTCTGGCTCTTCTGTTCAACAATCTCCGACTACCAGGAGCCCTGGATGGCATCCTATTCTTCCTGACACCCAAATGGAACAAACTGGGAGAGATACACGTGAGTGGGTCAAAGCACTTATAAACTTTGACTTGGCTTCGACTTGAAGAAGTGATCTTATTCTTGAATGAATGACATATTCACGTTGTTATACTCATTGTGATGGTCTTGGTTAGGTTTCCATACACTGATTTTCTTACTTGGTCAGTCTATAACACTGTACCTATCCATGCTTGAGTCATTATGTGGGACGTGTTAGAGGACCGTTTGACCTCAGGAATGCCCGCTCATTGTTTCATGCTTCCAGGCAGTGGTGTTTTTATTTGTCTAGAGAAAACAATGTTTAACCAGCTCGTTGTAAAAAAGTAACTGTCAAGCGTTGTATACTTCTGTATACTCCTGGGGCACTGCACTGGGGCTGGCCCATTGCTTCCAATGTGTGTGTGTCTCAGGGGGCATAAGTATACAGATAAATGTCCATTCTCTGCAAGTTAATGGACAATAAGGAGATCTTTTCCACAGGTATGGATTGATGCTACTGCTCAGATCTTCTACTCAATAGGAGTTGGATTTGGCTGCTTATTGTCTATGGCCAGCCACAACAAGCTCAACAATAACATCCTCAGGTAGCCTGCAGAACGCTATTTTTTTTACCTGTCACATTTTGCACATTTCACTGCCATTGCTAACAAACACACAGATATCCAGTATTTGGCCCCATACAAACTGACTGCCTCCTGGTGTGGTGCTAGTGCTGCACTTATACAGAACAATGGATTTCATCTGAATGATGTAAAAAAATTACTTCATAAACGTAAACAATGAACTCATCATTATCTTTTGTGTGCGGCAGGGATGCAATGATTGTCACTTTGGCGAACTCTGCCACCAGTATTTTTGCTGGCTTCGTCATGTTCTCTGGCATCGGCTACATGGCACATGTGCACAACCTCCAAATGGAGCAACTGGCTGTTGGAGGTACTGTTCAGGAGGACTTAGCTCTGGTCCAGGGTGTTACTGGCTGTTGAAGGTACTGTTCAGGCTGACTTAGCTCTGGTCCAGGGCGTTACTGGCTGTTGGAGGTACTGTTCAGGAGGACTTAGCTCTGGTCCAGGGCGTTACTGGCTGTTGGAGGTACTGTTCAGGAGGACTTAGCTCTGGTCCAGGGCGTTACTGGCTGTTGGAGGTACTGTTCAGGAGGACTTAGCTCTGGTCCAGGGCGTTACTGGCTGTTGGAGGTACTGTTCAGGAGGACTTAGCTCTGGTCCAGGGTGTTACTGGCTGTTGGAGGTACTGTTCAGGAGGACTTAGCTCTGGTCCAGGGCGTTACTGGCTGTTGAAGGTACTGTTCAGGAGGACTTAGCTCTGGTCCAGGGCGTTACTGGCTGTTGATGGTACTGTTCAGGCTGACTTAGCTCTGGTCCAGGGCGTTACTGGCTGTTGATGGTACTGTTCAGGCTGACTTAGCTCTGGTCCAGGGCGTTACTGGCTGTTGGAGGTACTGTTCAGGAGGACTTAGCTCTGGTCCAGGGTGTTACTGGCTGTTGAAGGTACTGTTCAGGCTGACTTAGCTCTTGTCCAGGGCGTTGCTGGCTGTTGGAGGTACTGTTCAGGAGGACTTAGCTCTAGTCCAGTGCGTTATATGTGGTTTGCTGATGCTAAGCCTTCTTCAACAGACATCTTTTTCAAGTTTCAAGTTTTAATGTCACGTACACAAGTACAGTGAAATGCGTTGCTTGCTAGCTCTAATCCCAACAATGCAGTAAGCAATATCAATGTATTACTAAAAAGAACAAGGTAGAACAAAAACACACAAGAAATAAGAAGAACACGAGAAAGTAAGAAGCTATATACAGGGTCAGTTCTAATACCATATTTACAATGTGCAGGTATACTGGAGTGATAGAGGGATATAGGATATATGATTAACAGAGTAGCAGCAACATCTATGATGAATGTATGTGAGTGTGTGTGTGCATTTGTGTAGAGTCCGTATAAATGTGTGTGCATGTTATGTGTGAGCAAATTAAGTGTGTGTGTGTGTGTGGTGTGTGTGTGTTGGAGAGTCAGTGTGTGTGAGTGAGTGTATAGAGTCCTGTCAGTGTGAGTGAGTGTATAGAGTCCTGTCAGTGTGAGTGAGTGTATAGAGTCCTGTCAGTGTGAGTGAGTGAGTGAGTGAGTGTATAGAGTCCTGTCAGTGTGAGTGAGTGTATAGAGTCCTGTCAGTGTGTGTGAGTGAGTGTATAGAGTCCTGTCAGTGTGAGTGAGTGTATAGAGTCCTGTCAGTGTGAGTGAGTGTATAGAGTCCTGTTAGCGTGAGTGAGTGTATAGAGTCCTGTCAGTGTGAGTGAGTGAGTGTATAGAGTCCTGTCAGTGTGAGTGAGTGTATAGAGTCCTGTCAGCGTGAGTGAGTGTATAGAGTCCTGTCAGCGTGAGTGAGTGTATAGAGTCCTGTCAGTGTGAGTGAGTGTATAGAGTCCTGTCAGTGTGAGTGATTGTATAGAGTCCTGTCAGTGTGAGTGACTGAGTGTATAGAATCCTGTCAGGGTGAGTGAGTGAGTGTATAGAATCCTGTCAGTGTGAGTGAGTGTATAGAGTCCTGTCAGTGTGAGTGAGTGTATAGAGTCCTGTCAGTGTGAGTGAGTGAGTGTATAGAATCCTGTCAGGGTGAGTGAGTGAGTGTATAGAGTCCTGTCAGTGTGCGTGAGTGAGTGTATAGAGTCCTGTCAGTGTGTGTGAGTGAGTGTATAGAGTCCTGTCAGTGTGCGTGAGTGAGTGTATAGAGTCCTGTCAGTGTGAGTGAGTGTATAGAGTCCTGTCAGTGTGCGTGAGTGTATAGAGTCCTGTCAGTGTGAGTGAGTGTATAGAGTCCTGTCAGTGTGCGTGAGTGTATAGAGTCCTGTCAGTGTGCGTGAGTGTATAGAGTCCTGTCAGTGTGAGTGAGTGTATAGAGTCCTGTCAGTGTGCGTGAGTGTATAGAGTCCTGTCAGTGTGAGTGAGTGTATAGAGTCCTGTCAGTGTGAGTGAGTGTATAGAGTCCTGTCAGTGTGAGTGAGTGTATAGTCCTGTCAGTGTGAGTGAGTGTATAGAGTCCTGTCAGTGTGAGTGAGTGTATAGAGTCCTGTCAGTGTGCGTGAGTGTATAGAGTCCTGTCAGTGTGAGTGAGTGTATAGAGTCCTGTCAGCGTGAGTGACTGTATAGAGTCCTGTCAGTGTGAGTGAGTGAGTGTATAGAGTCCTGTCAGTGTGAGTGAGTGTATAGAGTCCTGTCAGTGTGAGTGAGTGTATAGAGTCCTGTCAGTGTGAGTGAGTGTATAGAGTCCTGTCAGTGTGCGTGGAGTGTATAGAGTCCTGTCAGTGTGAGTGAGTGTATAGAGTCCTGTCAGTGTGAGTGATTGTATAGAGTCCTGTCAGTGTGCGTGAGTGTATAGAGTCCTGTCAGTGTGAGTGAGTGTATAGAGTCCTGTCAGCGTGAGTGACTGTATAGAGTCCTGTCAGTGTGAGTGAGTGAGTGTATAGAGTCCTGTCAGTGTGAGTGAGTGTATAGAGTCCTGTCAGTGTGAGTGATTGTATAGAGTCCTGTCAGTGTGCGTGAGTGAGTGTATAGAGTCCTGTCAGTGTGAGTGAGTGTATAGAGTCCTGTCAGCGTGAGTGACTGTATAGAGTCCTGTCAGTGTGAGTGAGTGAGTGAGTGTATAGAGTCCTGTCAGTGTGAGTGAGTGTATAGAGTCCTGTCAGTGTGAGTGAGTGTATAGAGTCCTGTCAGTGTGAGTGAGTGTATAGAGTCCTGTCAGTGTGAGTGAGTGAGTGTATAGAGTCCTGTCAGTGTGTGTGAGTGAGTGTATAGAGTCCTGTCAGTGTGAGTGAGTGTATAGAGTCCTGTCAGTGTGAGTGAGTGTATAGAGTCCTGTCAGTGTGAGTGAGTGTATAGAGTCCTGTCAGTGTGCGTGAGTGTATAGAGTCCTGTCAGTGTGAGTGAGTGTATAGAGTCCTGTCAGTGTGAGTGAGTGTATAGAGTCCTGTCAGTGTGCGTGAGTGTATAGAGTCCTGTCAGTGTGAGTGAGTGTATAGAGTCCTGTCAGTGTGAGTGATTGTATAGAGTCCTGTCAGTGTGCGTGAGTGTATAGAGTCCTGTCAGTGTGAGTGAGTGTATAGAGTCCTGTCAGCGTGAGTGACTGTATAGAGTCCTGTCAGTGTGAGTGAGTGAGTGTATAGAGTCCTGTTAGTGTGAGTGAGTGTATAGAGTCCTGTCAGTGTGAGTGGGTGTATAGAGTCCTGTCAGTGTGAGTGAGTGAGTGTATAGAGTCCTGTCAGTGTGTGTGAGTGAGTGTATAGAGTCCTGTCAGTGTGAGTGAGTGTATAGAGTCCTGTCAGTGTGAGTGAGTGTATAGAGTCCTGTCAGTGTGAGTGAGTGTATAGAGTCCTGTCAGTGTGCGTGAGTGTATAGAGTCCTGTCAGTGTGAGTGAGTGTATAGAGTCCTGTCAGTGTGAGTGAGTGTATAGAGTCCTGTCAGTGTGCGTGAGTGTATAGAGTCCTGTCAGTGTGAGTGAGTGTATAGAGTCCTGTCAGCGTGAGTGACTGTATAGAGTCCTGTCAGTGTGAGTGAGTGAGTGTATAGAGTCCTGTCAGTGTGAGTGAGTGTATAGAGTCCTGTCAGTGTGAGTGAGTGTATAGAGTCCTGTCAGTGTGAGTGAGTGTATAGAGTCCTGTCAGTGTGCGTGAGTGTATAGAGTCCTGTCAGTGTGAGTGAGTGTATAGAGTCCTGTCAGTGTGAGTGATTGTATAGAGTCCTGTCAGTGTGCGTGAGTGTATAGAGTCCTGTCAGTGTGAGTGAGTGTATAGAGTCCTGTCAGCGTGAGTGACTGTATAGAGTCCTGTCAGTGTGAGTGAGTGAGTGTATAGAGTCCTGTCAGTGTGAGTGAGTGTATAGAGTCCTGTCAGTGTGAGTGATTGTATAGAGTCCTGTCAGTGTGCGTGAGTGAGTGTATAGAGTCCTGTCAGTGTGAGTGAGTGTATAGAGTCCTGTCAGCGTGAGTGACTGTATAGAGTCCTGTCAGTGTGAGTGAGTGAGTGTATAGAGTCCTGTCAGTGTGA
The DNA here is from genome assembly GCA_030435695.1 of Brachymystax lenok tsinlingensis. Lineage (NCBI taxonomy): Eukaryota > Metazoa > Chordata > Actinopteri > Salmoniformes > Salmonidae > Brachymystax > Brachymystax lenok. Next base: position 30,944,216 of record CM059806.1, read on the forward strand.
GTGAGTGTATAGAGTCCTGTCAGTGTGAGTGAGTGTATAGAGTCCTGTCAGTGTGAGTGAGTGTATAGAGTCCTGTCAGTGTGAGTGAGTGAGTGTATAGAGTCCTGTCAGTGTGTGTGAGTGAGTGTATAGAGTCCTGTCAGTGTGAGTGAGTGTATAGAGTCCTGTCAGTGTGAGTGAGTGTATAGAGTCCTGTCAGTGTGAGTGAGTGTATAGAGTCCTGTCAGTGTGCGTGAGTGTATAGAGTCCTGTCAGTGTGAGTGAGTGTATAGAGTCCTGTCAGTGTGAGTGAGTGTATAGAGTCCTGTCAGTGTGCGTGAGTGTATAGAGTCCTGTCAGTGTGAGTGAGTGTATAGAGTCCTGTCAGTGTGAGTGAGTGTATAGAGTCCTGTCAGTGTGCATAGAGACAGCGCAAGAATAAAAATAAAACAAAAGGGTCAACTCAGATAGTCTGTGTAGCCATTTTGTTAACTATTTATTTAGCAGTGTTATGGTTTGGGGATAGAAGATGTTCAGGAGCCTGTTGATGTCAGACTTGATGCACCGGTACTACTTGTTGTGCAGAAGAGAATGGCCTATGGCTTGGGTGGCTGGAGTCTTTAACAATTTTCCAGACCTTCCTTTCACACCGCCTGATATAGAGGTTCTGGATGGCAGGGAGCTGGGCAGTCTGCACCACCCTCTGTAGCGCCATGCGATCGAGAGCTGTGCTGTTGCCATACCAAGCAGTGATGCAGCCAGTCAAGGTGCTCTCAATGGTGCAGCTGTAGAAATGTTTGAGGATTTGAGGGCCCAGGCCAAACCTTTTCAACCTCCTGATGGGTAAGAGGCGCTGTCGCACCCTTTTTACAACTGTCCGCCTGTGTGTGGACCATGTTAAATCCTTAGTGATTTGGACACAGAGGAACTTGAAGCTCTTGACCCGCTCCACTACAGCCTCGTAGATGTGGATGGGGGCGTGCTCGCCCCCTCATTTCCAGTAGTCCACGATCAGCTCCTTAGTGTTACTGAGGTTGAAGGAGAGGTTGTTATCCTGGCACCACACTGCCAGGTCACTGACCTCCGCCCTGTAGGTTGTCTCATTGTTGGTGATAAGGCCTACCACCGGCGTGTCGTCAGCAAACTTGATGATAGTGTTGGAGTCGTGCGTGGCCACGCAGTCGAGGGTGAACAGGGATTACAGGAGGGGCTGAGGTGATGTTGCCTATCCTCACACACCTGGGGCCGGCCTGTCAGGAAGTCCAGGATCCAGTTGCAGAGAGAGGTGTTTAATCCCAGGGTCCTAAACTTGGGGACGATTTGGAGGGGACAATGGTGTTGAACGCTGAGATGTAATCAATGAACAGCATTCTCACATACAGTGAGGGAAAAAAGTATTATAGACTGATAATTTCTTTGTCAGTGGGCAAACGTACAAAATCAGCAGGGGATCAAATACTTTTTTCCCTCACTGTAGGTATTCTTCTTATCTAGGTGGGTGAGGGCAGTGTGGAGTGCAATTGAGTTTGCATTGTCTATGTATCTGTTGGGGAGGTATGCAAATTGGAGTGGGTCTAGGGTGTGGGTCTAGGGTGTGTGCCATAACCAGGCTTTCAAAGCACTTCATGATTACAGATGTGACTGCTACAGGGTGGTAGTCATTGTGGAATGAAGCCTTACATGCTGACCACACCGCTTGTGTCGCATGCGCAATAAATGTACACATACATGTTATTCAATCATTGCACCCACACTGCTCACGCGTGCCAACGAGTGTCAGCGTTGCCAAGTGCTAAAATAGAAGTCAGTTCTATTTGTGACGCTGAACGCGGTGCAAGTCCTGCCTCTCCCATCTCCTCATTGGTTTATAGAATCAGATACCCACGTGCCATCTCATCATTGGTTATACCCACATTGGTGATTGAAAGACGAACTGAGTTCATAAGTCGTTGTGATAATACTATGAAAGTTAGATGCCAATCACCATATAAAGTTGACCATTTTATGTGTGGATTAATTGTCCTTGTGCATTTCAGGTAAAATAACAACTCAAAGTTTATATCCCAGGACAAATTAGCTAGCAATAGCAAGCTAGCTAAATAGGACAAATTAGCTAGAAACTGCAAGCTAGCTAGCTAAATTGCCATAAATGTTTAATGCTTTTCGACCTGTCCCCGAATTAATATAATTGGTTCAGAGTTTGTTGTGATATTTCAACCTGCGTGTCGTGATCGCGTTTGGTGTGGGCGGACAAAATCAATTTGGCCAGGATGGCGCACCCGCACGTCCGGTTTGGGTACGGTGGTCAGGAATAATGGTGGTCAGTTAAAGACGTGAGGATTACAGACTGGGACAAGGAGAGGTTGAAAATGACAGTGAATATGCCTGGGATACTGGAATATCGTCCACCCCCACGACCTTGCGAGTGTTTACCTGATTAAAGACCTTACTCACGTCGGCCTCAGAGAGAGAGATCACCCAGTCCTCTGGGTTGGTGGGGGCCCTCACACCCGGCACGGTGTTGTTATTGTCGAAGCGTGCATAAAATGCATTGAGTTCAACTGGTTGGGCAGATCACGGCTGGGTCTTCCTTTGTAATCCGTAATGGACTGTAGCCCCTGCCTCATGCGGTGGGAGTCGGAGCCTGTGTAGTATGATTTCCCCTTATTCCTATATTGTCCTTTTGCTCGTTTTGTTGAAGAATGCTCAGCATCAGCAAGCCTCACGTAACACCCTTGACCAGAGCTAAACAGGGGTTATGTACAGATTGTGAAAACTGAATGTAGATGCTAAAGAAAACTTGTCCCACTTCAAATGAACAACAAATTAGTGGTGTGCTTACTAGTCTGAAGTAAATGTGGTGTGTTGCTAGTCTGAAGTAAATGTGGTGTTGTTGCTAGTCTGAAGTAAATGTGGTGTGTTGCTAGTCTGAAGTAAATGTAGTGTTGTTGCTAGTCTGAAGTAAATATGGTGTACTTGCTAGTCTGAAGTAAATGTAGTGTGCTTGCTAGTCTGAAGTAAATGTGGTGTGTTGCTAGTCTGAAGTAAATGTGGTGTTGTTGCTAGTCTGAAGTAAATGTGGTGTGTTGCTAGTCTGAAGTAAATGTAGTGTTGTTGCTAGTCTGAAGTAAATATGGTGTACTTGCTAGTCTGAAGTAAATATGATGTACTTGCTAGTCTGAAGTAAATGTGGTGTGCTTGCTAGTCTGAAGTAAATGTGGTGTGCTTGCTAGTCTTAAGTAAATGTAGTGTTGTTGCTAGTCTGAAGTAAATGTGGTGTACTTGCTAGTCTGAAGTAAATGTGGTGTGCTTGCTAGTCTGAAGTAAATGTGGTGTTGTTGCTAGTCTGAAGTAAATGTGGTGTGCTTGCTAGTCTGAAGTAAATGTGGTGTGCTTGCTAGTCTGAAGTAAATGTGGTGTTGTTGCTAGTCTGAAGTAAATGTGGTGTGCTTGCTAGTCTTAAGTAAATGTGGTGTGCTTACTAGTCTTATGTAAATGTAATGTGCCTGCTAGTCTTAAAGTAAATGTGGTGTGCTTGGTAGTCTTGAAGTATTTCTGGTTTTGAAATAGTAGCAGTAGTGGTAGAGACAGCAGTAATAATGGTAGTAATAGGGTTTTTCCCATTCCAGTTTAGAGCCATTGAAATGCATTGGGATATATGCAAATATGTTTGTAGTGTAAAAAAGTATGTGGTATTACATGTGTTTTTCAAGCACCAGTGTCAGCCTGCACGTTTTAAGTTGTTTTGGTGTTGGTAGCTTTAACGGTTCAAGAGCAGTGGCCAAAAAGTATAAATTGTAAAAATGGTATCAAAAGCTGTATACAAGCAACCTATTCCAGACCAGTCTGCACATTTTAAAGTTTGAATGGCGTTTCACGCTTCAACGGTGGGAAGACTAGTTACGACTGGAATCTTTCCCATTCAAGTCTAAGGCCATTGAAATTGATTGGAATTTATGAAAATATGGTTGTAGGGTGAAAAGTATTAGTAGTATCCAGGGGTTGGAACCGGTTCAGGGAACAGAATAGAAAACCGTAAAAAAACCTTTTTTTCAATTAACAGAATCAGAAGCGGGAACACAACTGATCTATACTGTTCCGGAAATAGAACTGTCATCTTAAAAGCATGAGAACCGGTTAAAACTTTTTCCTGTCGTACATCAAAGCTGCCCTCTGTCAATCAGAAACTTCTTCCAGTGTCTGCATGCTAGCTGAAAATCTTTGACAGAATTTGATTTTGCTGGTCGGAACAGTTGAACGGAACAAACAAATAATAGTTCTATTCATAATGAAACGATTGGAAAATAATTTCATTTTTTTATGCAAATGTCCTTGTTTTTTAAATAAAATAAAATAAAAATGTTCAATAAAAGAACATAAAATGGATTAGAATTACAGTGTAGATGTTGTAAATGACTATTGCAGCTGGAAACGGCTGGTTTTTAATGGAATATCTACATAGGCGTACAGAGGCCCATTATCAGCAATCATCACTTCTGTGTTCCAAATGGCACGTTGTGTTAGCTAATCCAAGTTTATCATTTTAAAAGGCTAATTGATCATTAGAAAATACTTTTGCAAATATGTTAGCACAGCTGAAAACTGTTGTCCTAATTAAAGAAGCAATAAAACTGTCCTTCTTTAGACTAGTTGAGTATCTGGAGCATCAGCATTTGTGGGTTCAATTACAGGCTGAAAATGGCCAGAAACAAAGACCTTTCTTCTGAAACTCGTCAGTCTTTTCTTGTTCTGAGAAATGAAGGCTATTCCATGCGCGAAATTGCCAAGAAACTGAAGAGGACAAGTACATTAGAGTGTCTAGTTTGAGAAACAGACGCCTCACAAGTCCTCAACCCTCAGCTTCATTAAATAGTACCCGCAAAACACCAGTCTCAACAGTGAAGAGGTGACTCCGGGATGCTGGCCTTCTAGGCAGCATTCCTCTGTCCAGTGTCTGTGTTATTTTTCCCATCTTAATCTTTTCTTTGTATTGGCTAGTCTGAGATATGGATTTTCTTTGCAACTCTGCCTTTGAAGGCCAGTATCCCGGAGTTACCTCTTCACTGTGCTTTTATTTAAAAAACAAGTACATTTCTCAGTGACCCCAAACCTTTGAACGGTAGTGTACATGTATGTAGAGTTATTAAAGTGACTATGCATAGAGAGTAGCAGCGGCGTAAAATAAGGGGGGGCAATGCAAATAGTCTGGGTAGCCATTTGATTAGATGTTCAGGAGTCTACTGGCTTGGGGGTTTAGAAGCCTCTTGGACCTAGAGTTGGCGCTCCGGCACCGCTTGCCGTGCGGTAACAGAGAGAACAGTCTGTGACTGTGGGTGGGCCTTTCTGTGACACCACCTGGTATTGAGGTCCTGGATGGCAGGAGGCTTGGCCCCAGTGATGTACTGGGCCGTACGCACTACCGTCTGCAGTGCCTTGCGGTTGGAGTCCGAGCAGTTGCCATACTAGGCAGTGATGCAACCCGTCAGGATGCTCTCGATGGTGCAGCTGTAGAACCTTTTGAGTATCTGAGGGCCCATGCCAAATCTTTTCAGTCTCCTGAGGGGGAATAGGTTTTGTCGTGCCCTCTTCACGATTGTCATGGTGTGCTTGGACCATGTTAGTTTGTTGGTGATGTGGACACCAAGGAACTTGAAGCTCTCAACCTGCTGCACTACAGCCCTGTTGATGAGAATGGGGATGTGCTCAGGCATCTTTTTCTTGTAGTCCACAATTATCTCCTTTGTCTTGATCATGTTGAGGGAGAGGTTGTTGTTCTGGCACCACACAGCCAAGTCTCTGACCTCCTCCCTATAGGCTGTCTCATTGTTGTCAGTGATCAGGTCTACCACTGTTGTGTCATCGGCAAACGATGGTGTTGGAGTCATGCCTGGCCGTGGTCATGAGTGAACAGGGAGTACAGGAGGGGACTGAGCACCCACCCCTGAGGGGCCCCTGTTTTGTAGATCAGTCGCGAATGTGCTCTTACCTACCCTTACCACCTGGGGGCGGCCCATCAGGAAGTCCAGGATCCAGTTGCAGAGGGAGGTGTTTAGTCCCAGGGTCCTTAGTTTATTGATGAGCTTTGAGGGCACCATGATGTTGAACGCTGAGCTGTAGTCAATGAATAGCATTCTCACATAGGTGTTCTTTTTGTCCAGGTGGGAAAGGGCAGTATGGATCTGTGGATCTGTTAGGGCGGTATGCAAATTGGAGTGGGTGCAGGGTTTCTGGGGTAATGGTGTTGATGTGAGCTATGACCCCCCTTTCAAAGCCCTTCATGGCTACAGGGAGAGGTTGAAAATGTCAGTGAAGACACTTGCCAGTTGGTCAGCGCATGCTCGCAGTACACGTCCTGGTAATCCGTCTGGCCCTGCGGCCTTGTGAATTTTGACCTGTTTAAATGTTCTTAATCACATTGCCTGCGGAGAGCGTGATCCCACAGTCGTCAGGAACAGCTGGTGCTCTCATGCATGTTTTAGTGTTATTTGCCTCGTAGCGAGCATAGAATTTGTTTAGCTCATCTGGTAGGCTCGTGTCACTGGGCAGTGCTTCCGTTTGTAGTCTGTAATGGTTTGCAAGCCTTGACACATCCGACGAGGGTCGTAGCCGGTGTAGTACGATTCAATCTTAGTCCTGTTTTGATCTTTGCCTGTTTGATGGTTCGTCGGAGGGCATAGCGGGATTTCTTTTAAGCTTCTGGGTTAGAGTCCCGCTCTTTGAAAGTGGCAGCTCTAGCCTTTAGCTCAATGCGGATGTTGCCTGTAATCCATGGCTTCTGGTTGGGGTATGTACGTACGGTCACTGTGGGGATGACGTCATCGATGCACTTATTGATGAAGCCAATGACTGATGTGACATATTCCAGTCTGTACTAGCTAAACAGTCCTGTAGCTTAGCATCTGACCACTTTTTTATTGACCGAGTCACTGGTGCTTCCTGCTTTAATTTTTGCTTGTAAGTAGGAATCAGGAGGATAGAATTATGGTCAGGTTTGCCAAATGGAGGGTGAGGGAGAGCTTTGTACACGTCTCTGTGTGTGGAGTAAAGGTGGTCTAGAATTTTATTCCCTCTGGTTGCATTTAACAAGCTGATATAAATTTGGTGAAACAGATTTAAGTGTCCCTGCATTAAAGTCCCTGTCCACCAGGAGTGCCACCTCTGGTTGAGTGTTTTCCTGTTTGCTTATGGCAGAATACAGCTCATTGAGTGTGGTTTTAGTGCCAGCATCCTCTGTGGTGGTATGTAGACTGCTACGAAAAATACAAATGAAAACTCTCTAGGTAGATAGTGTGGTCTACAGCTTATCATGAGATTCTCTACCTCAGGCGAGCAAAACCTTGAGACTTCCTTAGATATCGTGCACCAGCTGTTATTTACATATATGCATAGTCCGCCACCCCTTACCAGATGCGCTGTTCTATCCTGCCGATACAGAGAATAACCAGCCAGGTGTATGTTGATAATGTCGTCGTTCAGCCACGACTCCGTGAAGCATAAGATATTACAGTTTTTAATGTCCCGTAGTTTAATCTTCCTCGTAGGTCGTCGATTTTATTTTCCAATGATTACACATTAGCTAGTAGAACGGAAGGCAGGGGGGGTTTACTCCATCCTGTTTTCCTCTGTCGTCTCTTCACGCAAATGACGGGGTTTTGGGCCTGTTCCCGGGAAAGCAGAATGTTGTTTTCGTCGGACTTCGGACGAAAAGCTTCTGCCAGTTGGTGGTGAGTAATCACTGTTCTGATGTCCAGAAGTTATTTTAGGTCATAAGAGACGGTAGCAGCAACATTATGTACAAAATAAGTACAAAAAATAAGTTACAAACATAAAAACACGGTTAGGAGCACATAAAACGTCAGCCATCTTCTCCGGCACCGTCTTCAGGGTAATAATTGGGTTTGGTTAGGTGATTGATTGAATTACTATGTACATGTATGTGGGGTGTGAAAAGCAGAAAGTCTGGATAGCTGTTTAATTAACTGTTTAGCAGTCTTATGACTTCGGGTTGGAAGCTGTTCAGGAGCCTTTTGGTCCCAGACCTGGCGCTTCGGTACTGCTTGCCGTGTAGTAGCAGAGAGAACAGACTGATTTGAGTGGCAGGAGTCTTTGACAATTTTTAGGGCCTACCTCTGACACCGCCGGGCATAGAGGTCCTGGATTGCAGGAAGCTTGTCCCCAGTGGTGGGCCGTACGCACTACCCTCTGTAGTGCCTTAAGGTCGAATGCTGAGCAGTTGCCATACCAAGTGGTGATGCATCCAGTCAAGATGTAGTGTGAAGTAATTTAATGATGCAACCGCCATACCTGGACTAGAATGTTCTTGCCTGAACTGTCACACTAGAACTGTACCTGTCAGGAACTGAAAACAGATGGATAGAACGTGTCATGGTTATACACACAGTGACACTACGTTGTGTATTGTGCGTGTGTGTGTGTTTATCCAGGGCCTGGTTTGGCGTTTGTGGTTTACCCAGAGATCTTCAGCACCATGCCTGTCTCTCAGCTCTGGGCCTTCCTCTTCTTCCTTATGCTGATGTGTCTCGGCCTGGATAGTCAGGTTTTGCAGCACAGAAACACACTGAGCACACACACACACATGCACAAACGTACACGTACACGTACACACACACACACACACACACACACACACACACACACACACACACACACACACACACACACACACACACACACACACACACACACACACACACACACATAGCCAGTTTAGTTTACTGTGTGTCTTGTCTTTATAGTTTAATGTATGTTTTGTCTGTATAGTTTAATGTGTGTTTTGTCTTTATAGTTGAATGCGTGTTTTGTCTTTATAGATTGTGTGTTTTGTCTGTATAGTTTGTGTGTTTTGTCTATATAGTTTGTGTGTTTTGTCTGTATAGTTTGTGTTTTGTCTGTATAATTTAATGTGTGTTTTGTCTGTATAGTTTGTGTGTTTTGTCTTTATAGTTTGTGTTTTATCTGTATAGCGTCTGTATAGTTTGTGTGTTTTGTCTGTATAGTTTGTGTTTTTTCTGTATAATTGAATGTGTGTTTTGTTTGTATAGTTTGTGTGTTTTGTCTGTATAGTTTAATGTGTTTTGTCTGTATAGTTGAATGTGTGTTTTGCCTGTATAGTTTGCCCTTGTGGAGGTCATGGGGACTTTCATTATGGACAGCTTTGGCCCAAAGATTCTCCTCATGCTGAACTACAAAGAGCTGGTGACCCTATTACTCTGCTTCTTGACCTTCCTGCTTGGCCTTCCCTGCATTACTCAGGTGTGTGTGTGTGTGTTTGTATTTCTGTTTGTGTGTGTGTGTGTGCATGCGTGTGTGTATTTGGTTTCAAGAGGTGTAATCTTGGTGCCATTATCCTTTTCAACCTATAACCTATTGTGACCTTGGGTCTTGGTCTTTACAGGGCGGGGTCTACATCTTCCAGCTGTTAGACTATTCTGTTGGCATAACACTGATGTTCACTTCTTTATTTGAAGTTGTTGCTCTAAGCTGGATATTTGGTAAGTGCTCCAATGAGAGCTTATATGGTGCTCTTTTCCACAATGAGAACTTATATGGTGCTCTTTTCCACAATGAGACCTTATATGGTGCTCTTTTCCACAATGAGAGCTTATATGGTGCTCTTTTCCACAATGAGACCTTATATGGTGCTCTTTTCCACAATGAATGTATCTGTTTATTTCATCTGACCCTGAGTAATAATGGCCTGAAGTATGTATGACATTATTCATTGATTTACTCTCCAAAACAACTCCTCTTGCATCCAAAGAAGATTTGTGAGGTATTTTCTGAACATGTCCCCAATGGAAACGTCATGTGACCTTTCTTTTCAAAGATTGATTTCATATACAGCAAGTAATGACCTTTGCAGATATCATTCTGATCATTGCTTAAATGCTTTACACTTCCTGCTGATTTGTAGGAGTATGGCGGCTCTCTATTATGGTGAAAAGGATTCTGGGAAAGCCTCCAAACCTCTTCTTTAAGGCCTGCTGGTTGGTGGTCTCTCCGCTGTTGATCGTGGTGAGTCTACTTGAAGATCCTCATTCACGCAGTAACCCAGTGCAGTGGGTGACATGGCCCTTATCCCAGGGAGGCCGTTCAAGTTTGATGTCGAAATCTGACATCTATCCATGTCCTGAAGACGTCGGGAAATGCAATGAAAAACAAACATTAGGGACAGCAGTGAGCGCTAATACCATCAAGTAGGATTGGGTTGTGGAAGGGGGTGGCAGATGGTTGTAATACCATGACTCTGGATCAGAAGGTTGTGTGTTCGATCTCATTTGTTTTAACCCTATCTCAAACCTTAACACTTACCTTAACCATTCGGAATGAGTGCCTAAACTTAACCCTTAACTTTGAAGTTTGATGTTTGGAAAACATGGATAAGCGTCTAATTCTGAGACTGTGAGAGCTTGTTGCTTATCCAGGGCAGCTGGTTGAGAGAATGCCAAGAGTGTGCAAAGCTTTCTTTAAGGCAAAGGCTGGCTATTTGAAGAATCTCAAATATAAAATATATTTGGATTTGTTTAACACTTTTTTAGTTACTACATGATTTCATTTACGTCTTTTCACAGTTTTGATGTCTTCAATAGTATTCTACAACGTAGAAAAGAAAAAGCCTTGAATGAGTAGGTGTTCTAAAACTTTTGACCAGTAGTGTATATTTACAAATATACACTACTGGTCAAATATATGGGGTATGTTGTATTTATTTTACCTTTATTTAACTAGGCAAGTCAGTTAAGAACAAATTCATATTTTCAATGACGTACTAGGTACAGTGGGTTAACTGCCTTGTTCAGGGGCAGAACGACAGATTTTTACCTTGTCATTTCAGGGATTCAATCTTGCAACCTTTCGGTTACTAGTCCAATGCTCTAACCACTAGGCTACCTTCCGATTGGAAACGATGCAGACAATTACATTGATAGAAGCCGCAATACATCTGTAAAGCTGATCTATCCCCCTAAATAAATACATACAAATCACGCTGCGTTGTATTTCGAGTTTAACTGTGTTTCACGGTTCTGTATTTTGCACAGGTACGTGTCTTACCTTTTATAGTGGACCTTTCTTTAGGATTAAGACATTTGTTAACAAAAATGTACGTATTCAACCTTAGATATTTTTTCATCTAGCCAGAAGATCCAACCTGCTTGCTTACAGCTGCACTAGGGTCAGACAGGCTGTCTAGATTAAGACACTGTGGATCCGGCACCAAATATGTCTAGGAAAACGTACCTCAATCCAGGGATGAGAAATCGAATCCGTGGTGTCTTAATCTACACAGGAAGCCTGTCTGACCCTACTGCAGCTGTAGGGCTATTCTTTTTTACCTTGAAAGGTAAACTCTTTTCCCAACCAATCTTTTCTACCTGCAGGCCATGTTGGTCACTGCCATGGTCCAGCACAGCCCACTTCTTTACGGGAAGACATATCGCTACCCAGCATGGGCTGAAGGTGTTGCATGGATCATCACCTTTCTGTCCGTTGGCTGGATCCCTCTTGGAGCCATGCATGAGCTTCTTGGAAGGAAAGGCACTTTCTTAGCGGTAAAGTTTGTATGTGAATGCACATTAAGCCATGATATGGATGGATGGATGGGAAGATATGTGACTGTATTCCTCTGTCCTGGTGTAGAGGCTGAAGGCGTCGGTGACTCCCAGGATCACCCTGGAGGAGGTCTGTAATGTGCCTGTCGATGAAGACCAACACCAGGACCATGTTGAGTCTCTGTACAGTCTCTCTGAGGTCAGTCCTCTACGTGAAGAGAATGACCGTGGGGACATGTAGGCTCCTGTGTGACCCATCTGCTAGAGCATGGGGTTTGCAATGACATGGTCATGGGTACGATTCCAGCTGGGGCATTCCATGTCTATATGCTCACAATGTCCATTGAATATACTTCTGAAAAGCACAATGCTTAATAAAGGAATGTGACTCTGTCAATATTTTATTTTGGTGCTGTTTTCATTTGATACTTTCGGTACGCCACTGGAAGGTACAACGGTGCTGTAGTCCAGACTACAGCCGCCTGAAAGCGCACATTAAGGCTTACTTCAGGATCTGCTATGTACATCCTAATATACACAGTTTCCAAGACTCTTTGGGTAAAGAGAGTTGAAATATGCCTGCCGTTCTGTGCTTTGTCACTGTGACAAGTGTTTAGGCTTGTTTTTAGCCCATGGACCCTGACAGGATAGTGCCGGTCCATCGCAAAGCTCTCAAAGTACAGTAACACTGTTAAAGGTGTTGTTACAATAGCTTTTAATGAGACAATGGTGCAAACATTGTCTACGCTATATAGACCTCTGTTTATTTGAAATAGATGGTATTTATTATTTTATCTTTATTTATCTTGATGTATAGACTGGCTTAGATGGTGGTTTACTTCCTGAGTGCTCAGTACCAGGTGGTGTTTATACCATTCTGGTGATATCTTTTTTACCAGTTGCATTTTCACACAAAATTAAAAAAAAAAATTCTGTCAGACTTTTTCCCTTAAAAGGGTACTTTCTTGATTCCACTGTTATTAATTCAACTAATTGTCTCGCAAAACTAACAATCACCTCATAAAAATCCACCATTAGGTAGAAATGAAGTCAGAGGGAGAGAGTGAGTCCATGAATGCAGGGTCGGCAGCACTCGGAGGCCAGGTGCCAGTACAATGTGAGAGGGAGGTTTATGAAGACATAAACAGAGCAGGACAATAGACCACCCTGGAGCCAGCCTCAAAAAAACTTCATGTGCCCCCGTGTCAAGTCAGTGTGGTGGAACATGCTAATCTCCTGTCTTAAAAACACTGGCCCCATGATGGACCGGTGTGGCAACAACATACAAGCTGATGAGAGTGGGGGGCAGAGAGAGAGAGAAGGCGGGGGACACAGAGAGAAATAGAAGGGATGGGGGCTTGCCCTAGAGCACACAAACAACTATACATACCTCGGCCTAAACATGAACACCACAGGTAACTTCCACAAAGCTGTGAACGATCTGAGAGACAAGGCAAGAAGGGTCTTATACACCATAAAAAGGAATATCATTTGACATCCCAATTAGGATCTGGCAAAAAATATTTGAATCAGTTATAGAACCCATTGCCCTTTATGGTTGTGAGGTCTGGGGTCCACTCACCAACCAATAATTCATAAAATGAGACAAACACCAAATTGAGACTCTGCATACAGAAGTCTGCAAAAACATCCTTCATGTACAACGTAAAACACCAAATAATGCATGCAGAGCAGAATTAGGCCAATACCCTGCTAATTATCCAAATCCAGAAAAGAGACGTTAAATTATACAACCACCTAAACGGAAGCAATTCCCAAACCTTCCATAACAAAGCCATCACCTACAGAGAGATGAACCTGGAGAAGAGTCCCCTAAGCAAGCTGGTCCTGATCCTCTGTTCACAAACACTAACAGACCCCACAGAGCCCCAGGACAGCAACACAATTAGACCCAACCAAATCATGAGATAACAAAAAGGTAATTACTTGACACATTGGAAAGAATTTACTAACAAACTCAGCAAACTGGAATGCGATTTGGCTCTAAACAGAGAGTACACAGCTGCAGAACACCTGACCACTGTAACTGACCCAAAATGTAGGAAAGCTTTGACTATGTTCACTCAGTGAGCATAGCCTTGCTATTGAGAGAGGCTGACTTGGCTCTCAAGAGAAGACAGTCTATGTGCACACTGCCCTCAAAACGAGTTGGAAACTGAGCTGCACTTCCTAACCTCCTACCAAATATATGAACAAATTAGAGACACATATTTCCCACAGATTACCCAGACCCACAAAGAATTCGAAAAACAAATCCAATTTTGATAAACTGCCATATCTATTAGGTGAAATACCGCAGTGTGCCATCACAGCAGCAACGTTTGTGACCTACCTCCACAAGAAAAGGGCAACCAGTGAGGAACAAACACCATTGTAAATACAAACCATATTTATGTTTATTTATTTTCCCTTTTGTACTTTAACTACTTGTACATCGTTACAACACTGTACATATGCAAGGGGTGCGTAATCGACGCAGGAGAGCAGAACTTGGTAATAGCCGGAGCAGTTTAATAAAAAAAAACACGGCATAAAATGCAACAAGAATAAAATTGGGTACAAAACCCGACGCGCACCAAAACACACGTGCACATGCACTTACAATAAACAATTACGGACAAGGACATGGGGAAACCAGAGGGTTAAATACACAACATGTAATTTAGGGAATTGGAACCAGGTGTGATGGAAGACAAGACAAAACCAATGGATAAAATAAAAAAGTATCAGCGATGGCTAGAAGGCCGAACGCCGCCCAAACAAGAAGAGGGACCGACTTTGGCGGAAGTTGTGACAACATAGCCATAACATGACATTTTAAATTTCTCTATTCCTTTGAAAGTTACTGTTAATTTGATTGTTTATTTGACTTTTGTTTATTATCTATTGCACTTGCTTTGACAATGTAAACATGTTTCCCATACCAATATAGCCCTTTTAATTGAATTGAGAGAGAGATTGAAAGAGAGAGAGAGAGAGAAGGGTATTGTGGGAGATACAATGATGGGAGATTGGTAACTAGTGTAATTAAATGTCCTGTTCCAAATATTTTATTTTATGCCTCCCTGTGGAATAGTCCAGTGAAGGAAAATATCTAGAAACATTTTTATTGGTCCTCAGAGAGACCTATGTTGGTGTATTTGCCAGAATGACTTAAAAGAAAGCTTACATCTTATTCTATTCAGAAACCAACGAGCACTGACAGTATAATGATTTCACCTCAACTCTTCAGAAAGGTATCTGTTAAACTGAATGACCAGGGCCGTTTTGATTTAATAGAACTGAATCTGTCAGGGTAGAGATGTGATGATTGGTCAAGTCCCAGGTTCAAACCAGCCATGTACTGCACTATACACCATTTCCACTGCACTTAACCTGGATGCAATCAGTGTGCTGTATATCCAGCTGCCTGGTTGGGTAATGTACAGTGAGGTTGAAATCTGTATTCGTCACTCTGGAGCACCAAGACATTCTGCCAAGTTACTAAAATAATACCACCGTTTACAGAACAAGCAGAGCAAATTAAGAGCAATATATTTTTGGGAACCAGACCCAGACCGGTGCTCATCTTAATAGTAACAACTTCAATATTCTAACGGAAACCTTGTATCTATTTCTGTGTTATAAAAGGAAAGTAGGCTATAGACTGGAAACATCTACACTCCATCCAGTCAACATCTACATTCTTCCCAGTCTACATCAGCACTCCATCCACTCAACATCTACACTCCATCCACTCAACATCTACACTCCATCCAGTCAAAATCTACACTCTTCCCAGTCTACATCAGCACTCCATCCAGTCAACATCTACACTCCATCCACTCAACATCTACACTCCATCCAGTCAAAATCTACACTCTTCCCAGTCTACATCAGCACTCCATCCAGTCAACATCTACACTCTTCCCAGCCTACATCTACACTCCATACAGTCTACATCTACATTCTTCCCAGTCTACATCAGCACTCCATCCACTCAACATCTACACTCCATCCACTCAACATCTACACTCCATCCAGTCAAAATCTACACTCTTCCCAGTCTACATCAGCACTCCATCCAGTCAACATCTACACTCCATCCACTCAACATCTACACTCCATCCAGTCAAAATCTACACTCTTCCCAGTCTACATCAGCACTCCATCCAGTCAACATCTACACTCTTCCCAGCCTACATCTACACTCCATACAGTCTACATCTACACTCCATCCAGTCAACATCTACACTCTTCCCAGTCTACATCTACACTCCATCCAATCAACATCTACACTCTTCCCAGTCTACATCTACACTCCATACAGTCTACATCTACACTCCATCCAGTCAACATCTACACTCTTCCCAGTCTACATCAGCACTCCATCAGTCTATATCAGCACTCCATCCAGTCTACATCAGCACTCCATCCAGTCTCCAGTCTACATCAGCACTCCTTCCAGTCTACATCAACTCTTCATCAATTTACATCAGCACTCCATCCAGTCAACATCTACACTCCATCCAGTCAACATCTACACTCCATCCAGTCAACATCTACACTCTTCCCAGTTTACATCTACATTCCATACAGTCTACATCTACACTCCGTCCAGTCAACATCTACACTCTTCCCAGTCTACATCAGCACTCCATCAGTTTACATAAGCACTACATCCAGTCTACATCAGCACTCCCTCAGTCTACATCTACACTCCATCCAGTCAACATCTACACTCTTCACAGTCTACATCTACACTCCATCCAGTCAACATCTACCCTCTTCCCAGTCTACATCAGCACTCAATCCAGTCTACATCAGCACTCCATCCTGTCTACATCTACCCTCTTTCCAGTCTACATCAGCACTCCATCCAGTCTACATCAGCACTCCATCCAGTTTACATCAGCACTCCATCCAGTCTACATCAGCACTCCATCCAGTCTACATCAGCACTCCATCCAGTTTACATCAGCACTCCATCCAGTCTACATCAGCACTCCATTCAGTCTACATCAGCACTCCATCCTGTCTACATCTACCCTCTTTCCAGTCTACATCAGCACTCCATCCAGTCTACATCAGCACTCCATCCAGTCTACATCAGCACTCCATCCAGTCTACATCAGCACTCCATCCTGTCTACATCTACCCTCTTTCCAGTCTACATCAGCACTCCATCCAGTCTACATCAGCACTCCATCCAGTTTACATCAGCACTCCATCCAGTCTACATCAGCACTCCATCCAGTCTACATCAGCACTCCATTCGTTTGCATCAGCACTCCGTCCAGTCTACATCAGCACTCCATCCAGTCTACATCAGCACTCCGTCCAGTCTACATCAGCACTTTTGTGAAACCATCATAACTCCAGACAGTTTCACAATATAAGCTCAATCCCATGTAATATTATTTAACAGATTTATAGCGAACAAACTACTACCCTCATACTGTATATTCCCCTTTACAGACATGCAATCCACCATCCTCTACATGTTCTCGTTTGCTAACACTTGCTATCCTTTTGTCTAGGCTTGGTATGTGAACTGTTGAGCAAGACTATGTGCTTAGACTCCTGTGATGACACAGACAGGCCCTCATTGAGTCAGAAACCCCAGCAAAGACAGCTAGCCACTGTGAGCTAAACAATGCTTTTCCACTTGCTATTTGTCATGAGGTACCCGCTATTTGTCATGAGGTACCCTCATGAGGTACCCTCCATGATGGCATCTCTTGAGGCCCATTTGAAATGCTCAAGATATCTTTGTTGTGACCTTTAGTTCCAGACACTAATATCCACTTATCCATGTATTTATTTCATGGCCTTTACTAATGTCTGCTTCATTTACTGTATTCAATTGTTTTATTTACACAAACACTCTTTCTTTCCCTCCGTCATGTTTTCGTCCAGGAGCAGCAGAGCCTCTAATCCTTGAGGCCGTGACGTCACAGCTGAAGTAAACTTGGGAAGGTTCTTCCTCCTTTAGTGTCCTAACCCAGGGGGAAATGGGATTAGTATCGCCAGGGGAGTTCACTGCAGTGATGGAGTAGAGTGGAAAGGGAGAGAGGCCCAAGGCAGGAGTACACTGACTGAGAGTCTGAGAGACTGGACACTGAGAGACTGCCTGGTGAAATCTTGTGAGAAGCATACTGGGAGATATGGAGATGCACCTTGACTGATTAAAGAATGTAGAGAGACTGTCAGAGATTGATTGATTCTAAGAGAGAGAAGGAGAGAGAGAGAGAGAGAGAGAGACAGGAAAATCTCAAACTCAAGGATAATCCAAGCCTCTAAAGGACATGGTTCGTTACAGTGAATGGACGTAAAATGATTTTCCAGCCTAAACAAATTTTGACATGGTGTGCTGTGGTATGAAAGACTCCCTCTCAGCTCAACAATGGAGTGAGAAGATACATTAGATAGATATCTTTGGCAATACTATAAGAAGATCTCTGAGCACCCAGGACATACTTTAGAGTCCAAGGTGACAGAGGCTACACGGGTCACAAGACTCTGATTGGCTAAATTAACTGGCTATAGAGAAGACCAACATCCACCCACTCTTGACAGGTTATCACGTGATTCTATCCTTGAAAAAGGTAAGTTTGGAGGAGTTTTCTGTTGGCTGATGTTGACAATGTTATATTGATACACTTTGAATGTGACCCATGAAGACATTGTGGAGATGTAGTGATCTAGGTGCATCTGAATGTAAAGAAATATTCTCAGAATGGAGAATGCTCTGAGAAAATTCTGTCTTAGTGAGAGAGAGAGATAGAGAGAGAGTGAGACAGACTAGCATAATGAGATAAGTCTCTCACAACAGATTGGCTACCCGCACTTTACATGTTTAGAAAGGCTTAGTCCACTGAATACTAGTTCATTCATTGTCGTACTGTGAATTCGTACTCCGCAGGCCATACAGAGGTGCACTGTGTCTAAACAAGTTGGTCTTTTGGACGATGGTTTGTGTGACACAAGGTTTTTGGTAAGAATTGAGTACATTTTGTGAACTGCCAATGAAGTACGACGCTCTCTCTGAGCTCAGTATTCGTCACTGACAGCTAGGTGTCAAGATGCTAGGACACTTTATCTGGAAGTTCTGTCATAACTCTTATATAAGAGTGTACTTATGAAAGGTTTAAGTGTATCGTGCTTCCAGGTTTATGGAAAACGAATGTAGGCATTAGGATAGAATATTTCAATGAAGTGTTACTAATAATACTTGTGGGAGTGTGAGAGCAGACTATTAGGATTAAGATTTGTGTTAAAGCCAATGGAAACTATGGAGCACTTTCCCTGACTCAAGTGTCTGGTATATTGGTATATTCATGTTACTAAAATATGTATCATGTTGGAGAACATAGTCAATAAGCTTGTTAATGCAGTTATACGTCACACCTCGCCACATCACACCTCACCATTTTCACACAGCACAGCAGTGTAACAAATACAGTATCAGCTAACATGAACACCCCGGGACGTCTGATCAGGGTACTAAAGAGGTCAGAACTAGCTATGGCCCAGGACGTCTGATCAGGGTACTAAAGAGGTCAGAACTAGCCATGGCCCGTGACGTCTGATCAGGATACTAAAGAGATTCTCTATCATAAACAAATCTATTAACTGCACACAATCTCTCATAAAAAAATGACTAACAATAATCCCAGTATTATTACATACTGTATAACGTAGGACTAGTGTTGACCACTTTTCATCCAGACGCTACATTAGTTAATTTAGTGTGTTTATCTACAGTGTGTGATGAGGGACACACATTACCCTCCCTCTGCATCACCACCATGTATGCTGACTCGCTAGGCCTAATCCCCTGTTCCTGCCCAGATTTACAAAGTCTACACAGCCCGTTCATGTATGGCCAAGATAAAGAAACGTGTGATGCTCTCACATTCTTCCAGTGTGTATCTAAGGGAGGAAATAGCTCTGGTCATTTCCTCCCAGGACCTCATTTTCACTATGAAAGCAGATATTTAATGGTGCAGAAATATCACTGTTGAGCATACCATGGAGGGTACAGTCAAATCGTTGTGGTCAAAGGGCCTTTTTCTGTTCAAGTGGTTACAGTTCTACAGAGTGTAATACTTGTACTCACTGAGAAACTCAATGTTGTATCGCGTTATACTGTCACATGATGACAATACTGTATTACTGTTTTTCAGAAGCAGTCCATCACTGCCTCTCAGCAATGGAGATTCTCACGTCCTTGGTGGTCAATGCAACACCTGAAGACATGAATAGTACTTCCAACCCCCAGTGGGGGGTGCCCTACCTGAAGAAACTAGCCCACCTGGATGAGGGTCTGTACCAGGAGTTCTACGGCCTGTGGGTGACCCTGATGGTGGTCAACACCCTGATGTTCGTGGTGGGTGTGGTCCTTAACAGCCTGGCCCTCTACATCTTCTGCCTGCCCTCCCAGATCTCCTCCGCCCCTGTGGTCTATACCATCAACCTGGCCGTGGCTGACCTGTTGGTGGCGCTCTCGCTCCCTGCCCGCATCGCCCTCTACCACAGCGGGGGAGGGTGTCTGGCCTGCTCCTACGTTCACACGTTCAGCTACTTCGTCAACATGTACTGCAGCATCCTCTTCCTCACCAGTATCTGCGTGGACCGCTACATAGCCGTGGTGTGGGCCGGGGCCGGGCGCCGCTGGAGGAGCCCTGGGGTCGCTAAGGGAGTCAGCGTGGGGATCTGGCTCTTCGCCATGGTGGTCACCTACTCCTTCCAGACCACGGCGCTGGAGATCAAGGCCACGTCATGCTGCCGCCTCACCGCCCTCTTTGCCCTGTCCTTCCTGGAGTTCCTGCTCCCCCTGGTGGTCATCGTGACATTCACACTCAGGGTGGCATGCGCCCTGACTGACCCCAGGCTGATGCCTCAGAGCCAGGGCCGGCGGGCCAGAGCAGTCAGGCTCCTGGTGGCTGTCTTGGTCGTCTTCTCCATCTGCTTCATGCCCTTCCACGTGCGCCAGGCGCTGGTGTACTTCCGGATGGGGGGTGACAGAGCACAGCAGGTGTTGGCGTACCACGCCACTGTGACCCTCAGCAGCCTCAACAGCTGCCTGGACCCAGTGGTCTATTGCTTTGTGACGGACAGCTTCCGCTCGGCTATGCGCCGGGCCTGCAGGAAGAGGCCAGGGGCAGGGGTGGAGGCGGAGGCAGAGAGGACCAGTGGAGGGGACGTTGCCAGTGGACTAAGGAGTTCAAAAGGATCAGGGACAGCCATGGCTATCGCTCACAGTGTGGCCACACTGACTCTCACCCCCTGCACCCTGCGACAGATGGAGATGTCTGCATAGAGTGAGGAGAAGAGTGACCGAGGGAGATGTCTGCATAGAGAGAGGAGAAGAGTGACAGAGGGAGATGTCTGCATAGAGAGAGGAGAAGAGTGACAGATGGAGATGTCTGCATAGAGAGAGGAGAAGAGTGACAGAGGGAGATGTCTGCATAGAGAGAGGAGAAGAGTGACAGATGGAGATGTCTGCATAGAGAGAGGAGAAGAGTGACAGAGGGAGATGTCTGCATAGAGAGAGGAGAAGAGTGACAGATGGAGATGTCTGCATAGAGAGAGGAGAAGAGTGACAGAGGGAGATGTCTGCATAGAGAGAGGAGAAGAGTGACAGATGGAGATGTCTGCATAGAGAGAGGAGAAGAGTGACAGAGGGAGATGTCTGCATAGAGAGAGGAGAAGAGTGACAGAGGGAGATGTCTGCATAGAGAGAGGAGAAGAGTGACAGAGGGAGATGTCTGGAGAAGAGTGACCGAGGGAGATGTCTGCATAGAGAGAGGAGAAGAGTGACAGAGGGAGATGTCTGCATAGAGAGAGGAGAAGAGTGACCGAGGGAGATGTCTGCATAGAGAGAGGAGAAGAGTGACAGAGGGAGATGTCTGCATAGAGAGAGGAGAAGAGTGACCGAGGGAGATGTCTGCATAGAGAGAGGAGAAGAGTGACAGAGGGAGATGTCTGCATAGAGAGAGGAGAAGAGTGACCGAGGGAGATGTCTGCATAGAGAGAGGAGAAGAGTGACAGAGGGAGATGTCTGCATAGAGAGAGGAGAAGAGTGACAGAGGGAGATGTCTGCATAGAGAGAGGAGAAGAGTGACCGAGGGAGATGTCTGCATAGAGAGAGGAGAAGAGTGACAGAGGGAGATGTCTGCATAGAGAGAGGAGAAGAGTGACCGAGGGAGATGTCTGCATAGAGAGAGGAGAAGAGTGACAGAGGGAGATGTCTGCATAGAGAGAGGAGAAGAGTGACAGAGGGAAAGAGGAAAATGAAGGGAATTGGAATGAGAGAGGGTGTTGTTACTATAGTGGATTTTGTGACTAAGGCACAGGCCATTGATAAGACTGCATTGGGTCTTTACATCTCTTGAGCTTTTGAAAGCCAACAGAATATACATTATGTACAGAATTTGCATCTTGGTGCTTGCATTCTGAAGACTCATACAATAATATGCAGTGATAACGAACCTGGACAAGATATGTGATTGATTTTAATCAGTAAAATTCAGTCTCACTGTAATGGAACAGTAGCAGAACTTTTTCCAGAGAAGGTGTTTATTTCAATTGAGTGTCAATGTTATGTTTTTACATTGACATTTTTCATATCACTTGTCACACTTGAAGTTTATTATCACTTCTGTAGCATCTGTAAACAGCACCATATATACATCATTTGAAAAAAAAAGTCTAACTATTCTCGGATCATGATGTCACCAGTTGCACGAAGGGTGAATGGTCCTTACAAGTGCATGTCCATCACAAACTAGCTTTGTTTATTGCTCCTCCACTTGATTTAATGGACAAATTGGCTCACTTGTTTATCTCACTGCACTGACTCCAGTGGCTTTCAATTTTCTCCTTGAAAAACATCTCTCTTAAAGCTACAGTATGGGATTCATAAAACAGCACTAACCATGTTTTGAGGCTAAACAGTTTGTTTGCAAGCCAGCTTATATTTGGGGTTTTGCTAGGGTGTTGAATTGATTCTTGTGATTTATAGTTTATATTCTTCAAGAATCAATGGGTACGTCATTCATTTAAAAGTCTAAAAATGGATGTACCAATCCCAGATTGCCCCTTTAACTGCCACTGAGTCAGAACATTTTATGTGGTATTCTAAAGGTAAACACTTCCACTTTGTTTGGGACATTTCTCCATTTAGGGGGAGATGCTGTAGACCAGTGATTTTCAATTCCTGGTCATGGGGACACAAAGGGGTGCACATTTTTGTGTTTGCCTTAGCACTACACAGCTGATTCAAATCATCACCTTATCATCAAACTTTGATGATTTGAATCAGGCAAAAACAAAAGTGTGCACTCCTTTGGGTCCCCAGGACCAGGATTGAGAACCACTGCTGTAGTGCACAAGATTCACTCACTGTGTTCATTATTATTTGGCCACAAGGAGGTAGCATGAGACTTGGATGTTTTCATTTGAATGAGACTGAGAATAACCTCCGGTCACATTTCTGCATTTGGACCTTCTTAGTAAGCATTGCTGTTTTATTCCTGGAAAACATACTTCCACATACTCTATATGTCATTTTCCAAACTCCTACAATGCCTTCCTGTACAGTTATGCCTGTTACATTCCCATCATGCTTTACAATTGTGAGCAAACAGACTCATAACCTCCTACCGTTTCATTCAGTCTGTGTCAGCTGGTCAGGCTTGTATTTGTGACATTCTTCCACAGGATGTGAACAAGGCTCAGTCTGGGCTTTGGCGTTGTTCACACCTAGGTCCTACAGCATGAGTATCGCCCTCCCTCATCTGGCTGTGGCCCGTGGCCAGTGGTTTGGCTAGGGTGCCTGGGGGCCTGACACAAAGGCCTAGGCAGCAGATTTGGGGTCAATTAAAATTGAATTAAATTCAATTCAGGCAGTGATTTTAGTAGAATAAAAAAATTATACATTTGAATGAAATAGATTCTCCTTTTCAGTTTATTGAGAAGTCAGTAAATACATAGATTCCCTTTCAGAATTATTGGCATTTCAATTTACTTCCTAAATAGACTGACTTCAATTCACTCTCTGAGGTTGAGCACATTAAGAGAACACATCGTCTGCTGTGAGTTGATTCAGCGTCTTTTATGGAAAGTGCTGAAACTGTTTTTCCCCCCAGGCCACAACGAGATCCAGTCTCATCAACAGCTGTGATTCTTGTTGTGGGTTTAGAGGTGAAAGGTGAAAGACGTTTCGTCTGATATTCAACTGTTATCTACCTGTTATACATTTATTTGAAGCTTACTAGACATATTGACATATTCAGAACAGAAGAGGTTAGGACAGGCCTTCTGTTGCGGACAATGTTACCTCAAGCTTGGAAGGACAGAATGAAGGATAGTGTATCTCCAAATCAAACAGGACAGGTTTCTGACCTGTCGTTAGGGTTCAGGCTTGCATGTACAGTAGTTATTTAAGCCTGACAGGTACTGATGGGAAAGTATCCTATTTGGAGGAATGCTATTGAACGATCGCTTCTCCAAAGTCAACCTTCACTACAGGTCAAAGTTATTGTATAATAGTGTGTAGATCAACGCACACTACGGCTGTGTAGTGATGGCCTGCGTTCATAATGTGTTCATAATGTGACCTGTGTGTGACCCTGCATGGTTATTGTACTCTGTTTGTTATCTTTCTTCAGACTGGTATCTCTTTCTCTCCCTAAGGAGTGTATGGCTACGGCTCACCAACATGAACTTGATGACTTGATGAGTCACTAAACAGGTTGTGCTGTCACTGTGCTAATATCACAATCTACGACATGTTCACGTGGTCGACTAGAAATCTGTGGGGATTATTACTCAGCTGTTAGTATTGGACTCATGTAATAGATAGCTGTAATAGATAGCTAACAGTATTAACTGCAGGCTCTGCGGTGCAGGTGCTCTACAGTATATTGAAGTGCTACTTGCATTATGACACTGTAGTAGTAATTTCAGTTGGACATATCAATTCATCTTTGATATGATCTGACCCTCCAGATTACTCTTTGCAACATATCTTATTTATGGGTATAGTCAATGACTGACTCCTCGCAATCCATCATCGTGAAGTAAGTCTGCCATATTCTGTTTGTTGGAACTATGGCCACTGTGACAACGATTCAGGTCAGGCACAATCATCCCTGAACGTTTTCTATGATGTATGACCTAAACACTGAGTTATTATATAAACACAACATATAAAGTGTTGGTCCCATGTCCCATGAGCTGAAATAAAAGATCCTCAAAATGTTCCATACACACAAAAAGCTTGTTTCTCTCCTACTTTTCACACAAATTTGTTTACATCCTTGTTAGTGAACATTTCTCCACCCACCGGACAGGTTTTGCATATCAAGGAGCTGATTAAAACAGCATGAACACAATGTCACACATGTCTCAAGTTCGGTGAACAGGTCAGTTTTCCATAGCCACAGGCAGAACAGCAGAAACTGGATCAGTAGCACGACCAGGCGGACTGAGGACAAGGCGGAGTATAGCCCACGAAGAGCTCCCCCACACTACAAGACCAGACAGGGAGAAGACTAAACCCACTCAAGTCGAGTGTAGCAGGGAAAAAAGCCTGGCAAGACGTGATGCACCCCTTCCTAGGATGGCATGGAAGAGCATTAATAAGCCAGTGACTCAGCACCCTTAATAGGGTAAGAGGCAGAGGCTGCAGTACAAACACTTAAAAGACACACCCTATCCCCTCAGCCCTCAAATTAAGTGGACACTTTTGATGACGTATCATGTCTGACGAGGCAGGAAGGATTTTTAAATGGACCTACCTTGGCCGGAAATTCATCACTCGTTCATCCCGCAATGATTGTTTTTTCAGCCACCGGTAGCTTGTGGGTGCTTTATATGCACTACAGTCGATTATTAGTGCATGTCTACTTATTAAATATATCATTATTAATATACGCCTACTGTATGATAGCTAGCAAATTAATGAGCTATCTAGCGTTAGCCTGCCTAGCTGGAACTTCTGAAGGAAGGAAAATGTTTTATTTCTACAATTTCAAAAAGATAACCAAACAAAACATATTTACTTTTTATGAGACGTGTTTGTGCAGTCATGTGCATTAGTGGCACAGTTCCTAACTTATTTGGATTCGTTTTTACTTACACTTGTAAGTTGACTTCTCCATTGATGTTGTTTTTAAGTTTTCGCAGACTTTTCTTAGCGGATGTACAATCGTCGCGAATTGAATTATGGGGAGTTTCAGGCACCGGAGTGAATATAATTGTACACTCGCAAACTCTACTAAAAACTAAGGCTGAGGGGCTTACGTTGCAAACTTCCCATGCTTGGCTAATCATTTGGACAGCCCTCCAAGATGGCGACGGGGATTCCCCCAAGGGCATAAGGCGATGGTAAGTGGACGAGGGTGTATTTTTTATGCGTTTGAACCGCAGCCAGAGAATCCCAGTGGAGAGAGGGGAGTCGGCCAGGGTGGATCGTCAGACTACAAGTACGCTATTGATTTTACTGGACATATGTAAACAAATGAATCATGATTTACCACCATTTAATTGCATTAGAACTGTAAAAGGTATTCAGTACCTTTTAGTATGCAAGAACATAGAAATGAGAATGCTCCCCTGATTTTTCCTGAAGTGTTTCAATCTAGCTACCTAAGAAGTCAATGAATTTACTCAAGTTTATTTACAAAGCTGCAGAAGGTCAGTAAGATTCACTCACACAGACATGCACACACACACAGTGATGGAAAAAGTATCCAATTGTTATACTTGTGTAAAAGTAAAGATGCCTTAATAGAAAATGACTCAAGTAAAAGTGAAAATCACCCAGTAAAATACTACTTGAGTAAATGTCTAAAAGTATTTGGTTTTAAATATAGTATCAAAAGTAAATGTAACTGCAAAAAAATACCAAAATATACCACACCTGGATCTGTTTCACCTGTCTTTGCACTTGTCTCCAACCCCCTCCAGGTGTCGCCCATCTTCCTCATTATCCCCTGTGTATTTATACCTGTGTTCTCTGTTTGTCTATTGCCAGTTTGTTTTGTTCGTCAAGCTTACCAGCGTTTTCCCCATTGCTCCTGTCTTTTTCTTGTTCCTGTTTTCTAGTTTTCCCGGTTTTGAGCCTGCCCTGACCCTGAGCCTGCCTGCCGTCCTGTACCTTGTCACGTCACACTGGATTATTGACCTCTGCCTGCCCTGACCCTGAGACTGTCTGCCGTTCTGTACCTTTTGGACTCTGATCTGGATTACCAACCTCTTCCTGCCCTTGCCTGCCCCCTGTTCTAGTAATAAACTTTTGTTACTTCAACACTGTCTGCATCTGGGTTGTCCCTAAAACGTGATAGTTCTCTTGATAAGTGTGTGAATTAGACCATTTTCTGTCTTGCTAAGCATTCAAAATGTAACAAGTACTTTTGGGTGTCAGGCATAATGTATGGAGTAAAAAGTACATTATTTTCTTTAGAAATGTAGTGAAGTAAAAGTAAAAGTTGTCAAAAATATAAATAGTCAAGTAAAGTACAGATATCACTATAAACTACTTAAGTAGTACTTTAAAGTATTTTCACTTAAGTACTTTACACCACTACACGCACACAAACACGTTCTGTTTAAAAATAACACTCATTGCTCCTGCCTAATTGACTTCAGTTAGCTTCACATGGTTCAACAGGGTCAGTATAGGAAGGCAAACGGCCTGTCTGTCCCTATACAACAGAGCTGGACATTGTTATATAAATGCATGAGTAGGCTAGCCTCTACGGGATCGGTGTCCCTAAACAGGGATGGTTGTTGCTAACGTGCGCTAATGTGACTAGAATGACATTGTAAGTAACAGTCAACTTTCCAGGACATAGACATGTCTTATATGTGCAGAAAGCTTAAATTCTTGTTAATCTAACTGCACTGTTATATTTACAGTAGTTATTACAGTGAAAAAATACCATGCTATTGTTTGATTTAAGTACACAACAACAAAACGCTAATAATGTACTTACATTCAGTAATCTTGCTCAGATTTGTCGTCCCAGAGATAAAAGGTAGCACACTTTTGTTTGATAAAATTTTATTTTTTATATTCAAATGTAGGGACTGGGTTCTACAGTTTGAACGCCTGCTGTCTCTCTTTATTTTCTTTGTGGTCTCATTGTTTTTTCACAGGTCTGTCCCAAATGGCACCCTAGGGCTGATTAAAGTACTGCACTATATAGGGAATAGGGTGCTATTTGCGACAGAGCCCATTTTTTCCACACCAGTAGACCCACATAACGTTGCTGCTACAGTCTCTTATGACTGAAAAGAGATTCTGGATATCAGAACAGCGATTACTCACCTCAAACTGGACAAATATTTTTTTTTATGAGTCTGACGCGAAGGATATACTGTTTCTGGGCCCAAATCCCTATCGTTCGCATGAAGAAAAGACAGAGATACAGGGGGCGCAGATTCGGGAGCCTTTTGAGAATTCGTCCGCGAGTGGGTAACCCGCCTCAACCACCCGTTCTCTTGGAAAATGTGCAATCACTGGAGAATAAACTGGATGAACTCCGTTCAAGATTATCCTACCAACAAGACATAAAAAATATCTCATGTTTCACCGAGGCATGGCTGAACAACGACACGGAAAATATACTGTTGGCTGGGATTTCTGTGCATAGGCAGGACAGAACAGCTACGTCCGGTAAGACGAGGGGTGGTGGTGAGTGTCGATTTTGTCAAAAACAGCTGGTGCGCGATGTCTAATATTAAGGAAGTCTCGAGGTATTAATCGCCTGAGGTAGAGTACCTCATGATAAGCTGTAGACCATAATATCTACCAAGAGAGATTTCCTCTATATTTTTCCTAGCAGTCTATTTACCACCACAAACCATTGCTGGCACTAAGACCACACTCAACGAGCTGTATAATGACATAAGCAAACAAGATAATGCTCATCCAGAAGTGGCGCTCCTAGTGGCCGAGGAATTTAATGCAGGCAAACTTAAATCCGTTTTACCTCATTTCTACCAGCATGTCACATGCAACCAGAGGAGAAAAAAAACTCTAGACCACCTATACTCCACACACAGAGATGCATACAAAGCTCTCCATATCCTCCGGATTCCTGCTTACAAGCAAAAACTAAAGTACCAGTGACTCGCTCAATACGGAAGCTTTCAGATGACCCGGATGCTATGTTACAGGACTGTTTTGCTAGTACAGGCGGGAATATGTTCCGGGATTCATCCAATGGCATTGAGGAGTATACCACCTCAGTCACCGGCTTCATCAATAAGTGCATCGATGACGTCGTCCCCACAGTGACCGTAGGTACATATCCCAACCAGAGGCCATGGATTACAGGCAACGTCCGCACCGAGCTAAATGCTAGAGCTGCCTACTTTTAAGGAGCGGGACACCAATCCGCACTCATATAAGAAATCCCACTATGCCCTCAGATGAACCATCAAACAGACAAAGCGTCAACACAGGACTAAGATTGAATCCTACTACACCGGCTCTGATGCTCGTCGGATGTGGCAGGGATTGCAAACTATTACGGACTACAAAGGGAATCCCAGCCGTGAGCTGCCCAGTGACGCAAGCCTACCAGATGAGCTAAATGCATTTTATGCTCGCTTTGAGGCAAGCAACACTGAAGCATGCATGAGAGCACCAGTTGTTCCGGATGACTGTGTGAACATGCTCTCCGTAGCTGATGTGAGAAAGACCTTTAAACAGGTCAACATTCTCAAGGCCGCGGGGCCAGACGGATTACCAGGACATGTACTCAGAGCATGCGCGGACCAACTGGCAAGTGTCTTTACTGACATTTTCAACCTCTCGCTGACCGAGTCTGTAATACCTTCATGTTTCAAGCAGACCACCATAGTCCCTGTGTCCAAGAAATTGAAGGTAATCTGCCTAAATGACAACCGCCCCATAGCACTCACGTCGGTAGCCATGAAGTGTTTTGAAAGGCTGGTCATGGCTCACATCAACACCATTATCCCGGAATCTCTATACCCACTCCAATTCGCGTACCGCCCCAACAGATCCACAGATGACACAATCTCAATCGCACTCCACACTGCCCTTTTCCACCTGGACAAAAGAAACACCTAAGTGAGAATGCTGTTCATTGACTACAGCTCAGCGTTCAACACCATAGTGCCCACAAAGCTCATCACTAAGCTAAGCAGCTTAGGACTAAACACCTCCCTCTGCAACTGGATCCTGGACTTCCTGACGGGCCGCCCCCAGGTGGTAAGGGTAGGCAACAACACATCTGCCATGCTGATCCTCAACACGGGGGCTCCTCAGGGGTGCGTGCTTTGTCCCCTCCTGTACTCCCTGTTCACCCACGACTGCGTGGCTAACACATCATTAAGTTTGCTGACGACAGTGCTGACGAGAGTGGTAGGCCTGATCACCGACAATGATGAGACAGCCCATAGAGAGGAGGTCAGAGACCTGGCAGTGTGGTGCCAGGAAAACAACCTCTCTCTCAACGTGAGCAAGACAAAGGAGCTGATCGTGGACTACAGGAAAAGGCGGGCGGAACAGGTCCCCATTCACATCGACGGGGTTGTAGTGGAGCGGGTCAAGAGTTTCAAGTTCTTTGGAGTCCACATCACAAACAAACTATCATGGACCAAACACACCAAGACAATTGTAAAGAGGGCACTCATGGTATGGCAACTGCTCTGCATCTGACCGTAAGGCACTGCAGAGTGTAGTGCGTACGGCCCAGTATATCACAGGGGCCAAGCTTCCTGCCACCCAGGACCTATATACTAGACGGTGTCAGAGGAAGGCCCAAAGAATTGTCAAAGACTCCAGTCACCCAAGTCATAGACTGTTCTCTCTGCTACCGCACGGCAAGCGATACCGGAGCGCCAGGTCTAGGTCCAAAAGGCTCCTTAACAGCTTCTACCCCCAAGCCATAAGACTGCTTAACAATTAATCAAATTGCCACCCAGACTATTTGCATTGTCGTCCCCCATTGACCCCCTGTTTATAGCCTCGTTATTGCTATTTTATTGTGTTCATTTTTTTTTTTTTAATTACAGTTATTTCTTTACTAAATATTTTCTTAACTATATTTTCTTAAAACTGCATTGTTGGTTAAGGGCTTGTAAGTAAGCATTTCATGGTAAGGTCTACTACATCTGTTGTATTTTTGGCGCATGTGACAAATAATAATGTATTTGATTTGATTTGAACTCCATAGACTTTATAAGGTATTTAGAAACTGAGGAAACTGAGACACTGTTGGTGTGGGCACACACCAATTAGAGTGTTGAATTTGCCATCATGTTGAAAGCACCTGCATGCTGGCCACTCATATGAACACTAATTGTGCCACAGAGTCATTACTTATGAACTACAGATGTATCAAGTAAACAAATTGCTATTTGCTTGTGAAAATGTAATGGTATGCATTTGTTCAATTGTTACAATTTTTGTTGGGGCCTGTTTTCAAAAGGGTGTTGCCAAATGGAGTTTGGCTTTAAGCATCCTCATCACAAGCTCCACAAACCAAGACGGCTTGCCAACTTCAACTCTGATTTTGCAACCAGATGGAATGCGGTCTTCAGTAACAGTCACTGCTGTGGGATTCTACCACTCTCTCTTATTACCAAACGTTTGTTTCCTCATATCTCTCAGTACATGAACATTTTTAACCATTTCTAGCTTGCATGGATTTTTTTGTTTAATTTAATTAATCTGCGCACGGTGTCTCTGTTGGGAAAAAGCATCATGTGTGAGCAGGGCAATGCACAGACCTTCTGACAGGCAGGTGCTCAAAGTGAAAAAAGGGCACCCCCCTCAAAACAAATTTGAACAACAACCCATTTTTGGTCTTAAATTCCTTTGCGTTCATAATTCTCTACTGTAAATAAAGATTTTTTGTTGCAATTATTTTCTACAAAAACACACTCATTCATTTGTAAACAAGAGCCAGCTAACCTACTGCTCACAGAGAGGACAAGGAGGTGATCAGCTGTCAGCTGATTATAGTGAATGTACTGTATGCTATTGAAACAAACTAGTCTTTTACCTGTGGCTGTTTATTCTGCTACTGACATCTGTTTCTTCGGCCTACAAATGAACAGAATTGAACCCATTCATGTCCCTGAACGATTACCTCTTTTACAGTTTTTCTCATTTGCTAAGACATACTAAATGAAACTGAGATCCGCTTGATCTTCATCATCACATTTTTAGCACAGCAGAAGTCTTCTCTTGCAAATGTTTTAACACTTTTTTATTTGTTTCACACATTTTTCACACCCTTTGTCAAAACAGTTACATCTGATCTCATTGAAAGACCCCGAACTCTATTGGATTCACTGTGTTGAACAAAAGGAAAACATCTATTCACAGCTGATAGAAAGTACCTGCATAATTATAAATCTCTATGCACCTGTGTGAAACTCATTTGCACAACTCTTCAATCAGCAATCAGTCCTCATCCATCTATAAAAGATGCCACCTCTGTGTTGCTATTTGCAAGCATGGATCAAAGAGGCCATAGGCACGGAAGGAGACCAAGAGGCCATGGCAGAGGGGCCCGAGGAAGAGGAGTTTGTATGCGTGGTGGAGGAGCTGCAGCAGCAAGAGGACGAAATCGAGCTCAAGTTTCAAATGAAATTCAGGGCAACAATTATTGACCATGTCATCAATCATGGCTTGTCCTTCAGAGAGGCTGGACAAAGGGTCCAGCCCATTCTGAGTCGGAGCACTGTGGCATCTATTGTCAGGCTTTTTCGAATGAGAACAGGTAATTCACAGTGTTACTGTAATGTATACCACTGTGTATTTCAGCTTTACTGTATTGCCCTGTTAGCAGAACAAACTGTGTCTACAGTAATGCAGATGTTTTATCAATCCCATTTATGTGACTGTCATACAGTAATGTCAATTTTGACATGCTTTTGCTTTTACTTTATAGAATCCACACATTACCACACACTGGTGGCAGAGGAAAGATATTTAGTATTGAACAGGAGTCTGCCATTGTAGATATGGTAGTGGCAAACAATGCAATCAGACTGCGTGACATCCAGGCAGCAGTAATTGCAGATCAGGGAGCATTTAGAAATATAAACAGTGTGAGTTTGGCAACTATAGATCGAGTCCTTAAACGAAACCATGTCAGAATGAAGCAGCTGTACAGAGTTCCATTTCAAAGAAACTCTGACATCGTAAAGGAGGCACGATTCCAGTATGTGCAGGTACAGATTTTTTATTGTAATACCTTGTTTACCATAGTTACATGCGACTGGAATAATTTGCTTTATGAATTTGCTCTTTTTCTTAGAGAATAATGGAGCTTGAAGCTGAAGGGCACATCACAAATTCATTTTTGTGGATGAAGCCGGCTTCAACCTCTGTAAAGTGAGGAGACGCGGGAGGAACATCATTGGGCAGAGGGCCACTGTCACAGTGCCAGGTCAGAGGGGTGCCAATATCACCATGTGTGCTGCCATCTCCAATGATGGGGTCCTTTGCCACATACCAACTATTGGCCCATACAATACAGAACGCCTCATCACATTTCTTGATGCATTGAAAGAAATACTGATTCCACCCGAAGAGAGAGGGCTGTTGAGGCCTGGCATGACTCTGTATGTCATAATTTGGGACAATGTGGCTTTCCACCACTCGCCTTGTGAATGAATGGTTTGCAGCACAGCCTCGTATTATGATGCAATTCCTCCCTGCATACTCGCCTTTTCTGAACCCAATCGAGGAGTTCTTCTCTGCTTGGAGGTGGAAAGTGTATGATCACCGGCCATATGAGCAGATGCCCCTCCTGGAGGCAATGAATGCTGGTTGCCTGGCAATAGGTGCAGAGGACTGCCAGGGATGGATACGCCATGCAAGGAGATATTTCCCTCGGTGCATTGCAAGGAAAACATTCAATGCGATGTTGATGAGAACCTGTGGCATAATCGTCAAGAACGAATGGACTAAATGTGAAAGATAAAATATATATATATATATATTTTTGAAAGGTATTTCCACCCATAAGTTTCCTTTGGTAGCTTTTTTTTTCCGGTATCCATTTGAGTTTGTAAAGTATCATATTTCATATTGATGGCTGTATTTTGTTGTCCATTGTGTAATGATTGATTGAAAGAATAAATTAATTTGACCACAAGTTGTGGTGTTTGATGGAAATATTTGCTTATGTTGCATGTTTTTAATGTTTTGTGAGTGTTAGAGCATTTTGCTAACAAAATGAGTCCTTTTGGCCATTGAGCTTCAGTTTTATCCTGTGTGTTAACTGTTTTGAAAATGTGATGTCAGAGTGGGCAAATGTGTTTAAGCAATCGAGAAAAACTGTAATATACTTATGTATCAAAAGTAAACGTAATTTCTAAAATATACCAAAGTATCAAAGTAAAAGTATAAATCATTAAATTATATTTAAAAAATATTTTAAAAAAATTACAGACAGCCACTCTCCAAAACTCAGACATAAGTATACAAACAAAACATTTGTGTTTAGTGAGTGTACCAGATCAGAGGCAGTAGGGATGACTAGGGATGTTCTCTTGATAAGTGTATGAATTAGACCATTTTCCTGTCCTGCTAAGCATTCAAATGTAACAAGTACTTTTGGGTGTCAGGTAAAACGTATGGAGTAACAAGTACATTATTTTCTTTAGGAATGTAGTGAAAAAAATATATAAATAGTAAAGTACAGATACCCCCCAAAACTACTTAAGTAGTACTTTACTTTTTTTTTTACTTAAGTTCTTTACACCACTGCTCTGGTGTCACTTTGTTCACCATTAGCTTAACATACATGCCTTATGTAAGGTGCTTTTCAATAATTTGAAAAGGAATTAACTGCACAGTCGAGTCCAGCAGAGAGAGGTAGAGGAGAGACAGAGAGAGAAAGAGCGAGAAAGAGAGCGAGAGACAGAAAAAAGATAGACAGACAGAAAAACAGAGAGAACGAGAAACAGCAAGAGAGAGAAACAGAGAGAGAGAAACAGCAAGAGAGAGAAACAGGGAGAGAGAGAGAGAAACAGAGAGAGAGAAACAGCAAGAGAGAGAAACAGAGAGAGAGAAACAGAGAGAGAGAAACAGGGAGAGAGAGAAACAGCAAGAGAGAGAAACAGAGAGAGAGAGAAACAGCAAGAGAGAGAAACAGGGAGAGAGAGAAACAGCA
The DNA here is from genome assembly GCA_030435695.1 of Brachymystax lenok tsinlingensis. Taxonomy (NCBI): domain Eukaryota; kingdom Metazoa; phylum Chordata; class Actinopteri; order Salmoniformes; family Salmonidae; genus Brachymystax; species Brachymystax lenok. Next base: position 30,978,945 of record CM059806.1, read on the forward strand.
AGAGAGAGAAACAGAGAGAGAGAAACAGCAAGAGCGAGAAACAGGGAGAGAGAGAGAGAAACAGCAAGAGCGAGAAACAGAGAGAGAGAGAAACAGAGAGAGAGAGAAACAGAGAGAGAGAGTGTCCTGTTTGGCTCTTGTGTTCTCAAAGGCAGCTTTATTGTTCCGCCGGGTGTGAAAGTGACTAAGGAGACATGGACACGGGAGATAATCGTCTACTTGACAGAGAGGAACAATAGGAGGTCAAACCAGGGACCCCAGGAGCGCTGTGGCCTCTCAGAGTTGAGTTTATGAACACAGCGTCTTCCTGTCCTCACACTCGCTGGTGTGTGTGTGTGTCAAATCAAATTGTATTTGTGCGTGTGTGTGTGTGTGAGTGAGTGAGTGTGTGCGTGTGTGTTTCCTGTCCTCACACTCGCTGGTGTGTGTCAAATCAAATTGTATTTGTGTGCGTGTGTGTGTTTGCGTGAGTGTGTCTGTGCTCGTGCGTGTGTGTTCGCGTGTATGTGTGCGTGTGTGTGACTGAGTGCAGTGGGTAGACACTGCTGTTAGGAGGTGTTTGGCTCCCAGTGACCTTCCATGACCTTTATTCTACTGTCCCATCCATCATATCTTTACTACAGTATACTGTACCATACATAGAGGACTGAGGTAATGAACCATATGGAAACAGTTACAGACACAGACCTACTGTAGAAGTGCAGTGGGTAGAACTTTCTTTAGAAGCTGCCGTTATGCAGGTTATTTTACCTCTTGGATAGTCATTTAATGTATGAAGAACCTCTGAGTTATTACTATGTCATTGTTATAACCATTCTTATATACACATTTTTACAAATGTTACACCACTGTTTTCCCAGCACTTGGACCAAAAATGGACCCACAACTTGGATGTGTGTAACCCTGACTTTTAGACTTTTCCGTCAGGCAGCGATCGACCGTGTGATCATGTTGTGCTTTAGCTTCTGTTAAGCAGGAAGTCTTTTGTGAGATTTCCCACTGTTTTGTTATTCTTCTGTGTATATTACACCAGGAAACTCATACCCGGTGACTTTGACTCGTTTTTTATTCTAGTTTCCTCCCCTGTCCTGTCCACACAAAACATTATTTTCCCGTTCCCAACCTAGATCCCTATACTTCAGCAATACCGCTTACATCACAGAGGTCTAGCCACTAGCCAGTACCGCTTACATCACAGAGGTCTAGCCACTAGCCAGTACTGCTTACATCACAGAGGTCTAGCCGCTAGCCAGTACTGCTTACATCACAGAGGTCTAGCCACTAGCCAGTACTGCTTACATCACAGAGGTCTAGCCGCTAGCCAGTACCCCTTACATCACAGAGGTCTAGCTGCTAGCCAGTACCCCTTACATCACAGAGGTGAAGCCGCTAGCCAGTACCCCTTACATCACAGAGGTCTAGCCACTAGCCAGTACTGCTTACATCACAGAGGTCTAGCCGCTAGCCAGTACCCCTTACATCACAGAGGTCTAGCTGCTAGCCAGTACTGCTTACATCACAGAGGTGTAGCCGCTAGCCAGTACCCCTTACATCACAGAGGTCTAGCCGCTAGCCAGTACCCCTTACATCACAGAGGTGAAGCCGCTAGCCAGTACCCCTTACATCACAGAGGTGAAGCCGCTAGCCAGTACCCCTTACATCACAGAGGTGAAGCCGCTAGCCAGTACCCCTTACATCACAGAGGTCTAGCCACTAGCCAGTACTGCTTACATCACAGAGGTCTAGCCGCTAGCCAGTACCCCTTACATCACAGAGGTCTAGCTGCTAGCCAGTACTGCTTACATCACAGAGGTGTAGCCGCTAGCCAGTACCCCTTACATCACAGAGGTGTAGCCGCTAGCCAGTACCCCTTACATCACAGAGGTGAAGCCGCTAGCCAGTACCCCTTACATCACAGAGGTGAAGCCGCTAGCCAGTACCCCTTACATCACAGAGGTGTAGCCGCTAGCCAGTACCCCTTACATCACAGAGGTCTAGCCGCTAGCCAGTACCCCTTACATCACAGAGGTGAAGCCGCTAGCTAGTACCCCTTTACATCACAGAGGTGAAGCCGCTAGCCAGTACCCCTTACATCACAGAGGTCTAGCCGCTAGCCAGTGCCCCTTACATCACAGAGGTGAAGCCGCTAGCTAGTACCCCTTACATCACAGAGGTGTAGCCGCTAGCCAGTACCCCTTACATCACAGAGGTCTAGCCGCTAGCCAGTGCCCCTTACATCACAGAGGTCTAGCCGCTAGCCAGTACCCCTTACATCACAGAGGTCTAGCCGCTAGCCAGTACCCCTTACATCACAGAGGTGAAGCCGCTAGCCAGTACCCCTTACATCACAGAGGTCTAGCCGCTAGCCAGTACCCCTTACATCACAGAGGTCTGGCAGCTAGCCAGTGCCCCTTACATCACAGAGGTGAAGCCGCTAGCCAGTACCCCTTACATCACAGAGGTGAAGCCGCTAGCCAGTACCCCTTACATCACAGAGGTCTAGCCGCTAGCCAGTGCCCCTTACATCACAGAGGTGAAGCCGCTAGCCAGTACCCCTTACATCACAGAGGTGAAGCCGCTAGCCAGTATTGCTTTATTTCTCCACCTCCACTTTCACCCCTGGAGTATAAGGCCTCAACAAGTCCACGTCACACCATTTGATTCTCATTATTTCTCAGCATAATAATTTCTTAAATTTAAGTTCACAAAGACCACCTCGACCTCGACCTCGTCTTACCCTCTGTGTAAGACTATGGTAGGACTATGGTAGGACTATGGTAGGACTATGGCAGACCTATGGCATGACTATGGCAAGACTATAGCAGGACTATGGAAGGACTATGGTATGACTATGGCAGGACCATGGCAGGACCATGGCAGGACTATGGCAGGAATATGGTAGGTCTTTCACCCCAAGACAAGAGTAAATAAATAATATACAGTATATATATGTATTTATATATATCGTACAAAGTATTTACAGCCCAGTGGAGCCCAGTGGATAACACATTAATGTATTTTGCAATGCAATTCCATCATTAGGCCTTTGTGTCAGTAGCACACTATTGTAACAACTAATTGCCTACTTTATGTTTGTGCCACTAGAAAAAATACAGGCCAGCATATCAGGACTCAGGATAAGACCCAGATGCAGTTTGAATCACAGATGTTTATTAACAAAACAGGGGGCAGGCAACCGACAGGTCAAGGGCAGGCAGAGGTCAGTAATCCAGGACAGAGTCAGTAAGGTACAGAACGGCAGGCAGGCAGGCTCAGGGTCAGGGCAGGCAGAGGTCAGTAATCCAGGACAGAGTCAGTGAAGTACAGAATGGCAGGCAGGCTCAGGGTCAGGGTCAGGGCAGGCAGAGGTCAGTAATCCAGGACAGAGTCAGTGAAGTACAGAATGGCAGGCAGGCTCAGGGTCAGGGTCAGGGCAGGCAGAGGTCAGTAATCCAGGACAGAGTCAGTGAAGTACAGAATGGCAGGCAGGCTCAGGGTCAGGGTCAGGGCAGGCAGAGGTCAGTAATCCAGGACAGAGTCAGTGAAGTACAGAATGGCAGGCAGGCTCAGGGTCAGGGTCAGGGCAGGCAGAGGTCAGTAATCCAGGACAGAGTCAGTGAAGTACAGAATGGCAGGCAGGCTCAGGGTCAGGGTCAGGGCAGGCAGAGGTCAGTAATCCAGGACAGAGTCAGTGAAGTACAGAACGGCAGGCAGGCTCAGGGTCAGGGTCAGGGCAGGCAGAGGTCAGTAATCCAGGACAGAGTCAGTGAAGTACAGAACGGCAGGCAGGCAGGCTCAGGGTCAGGGTCAGGGTCAGGGTCAGGGTCAGGGTCAGGGTCAGGGTCAGGGTCAGGGTCAGGGTCAGGGCAGGCAGAATGGTCAAAGAACTAGAAAACAAGGACTAGAGAGAACAGGAGTACGGGGAAAGAAATACACTGGTAGGCTTGACGAGACAAGACGACTGGCAACAGACAAACAGAAAACACAGGTATAAATGCACAGGGGAAAATGGGCGACACCTGGAGGGTGAAACAGATCAGGGTGTCACAGCATCCCTCTGCAGGGGAGAGTACTATTAATCCTTCACATGGCATGAGGGGCCTACTGCTTTAATCTGGGCGAGGAGAAATTCAATGCCTGGATAATACATCATCCTTTTATACAATGTTGTGTTGTTGTTGCTTTACCTGGTAACATTTTTCGGATAATAAAAAATTAATAACTGTTTAATAACAATGTTATAGTATTTAGTGTCAACGCAGAGGTTCACCTATTCAAGTAACATGAGATTGTGTGAGATTGTGCAGGGTTCTCTGGACACGCCCGCTAGGTTTTAATTTTTCGCCGTCTAAATCAAAAACCACTCCCCTTTATGCAAATAACTCACCTCCGTCAGCGGAAGCTGGCTGTTCGCTTATTTCCGACAGATATTCCTTTAAAGGCAAATTAAAACTGTGGCTTGACTGACTGCAAGACGTCCCAGAGGATCCAGTCGGTGCACCAAAATACCTTCCGAGGGGACGTAAAAACAATATCGCAACAGTTACGAACGAAGGAAAGAGATAACGATAACTGGGTAAGCATAATGCATGTTTTAACAGATTACATTATTATTGACCAACTATCGTTACCAAGCATCGCAGGTTACTTGCTGCAGCAAAAGGTTTCCCTTGACCGTTACAGTAGCTATGCGATACGTTATACTTGTGTAACAAGCAGCATCGAAATGTTCCGTGGTAGGCTATAATAAACGCGTTGCCCTATATGTGTATTACACTGTACTAGAATGAACGAACTGACAACCTCAAGTTTGTTGATAACGTTGAATATACAGCAGGCTTAATTAGGTAATAATTTGGAGGGCTCGTGCAGCTGTCTAGAATGGATGCTGTTGACAGCGGCCAGAGTAGACGGACGGTTGCATAACGTTAATTGGGCAGTTGTCAATTACAAATTGTCACGTTAACCTTTTCATATAATACAATAAAATGTTCATATAACCATTTACATTATAACGTTAATTATTGAAAAAGCACTCTACAATATATTCCACGAGAGCTAGCTACTATTTTCTACCGTGTCATCCCGTTCAACTACTGTAGTTACTGTACAGGTGCGCGTGCGCCTGTAAAAAGTAGCCTAAATGTTTTGCATTTGTTTTCACAAAATAACATTGTTATGCATTACTAATATAAATATAAATTGACTCGATTTTTTGCCATGTCTTGTCATGGCATTAATCAAAAAATGCAATAGATTTGTATGGGTTGCCTCGCATCATTGTGTAGCTACCACGACCGCAGCACAGCCATGGCTAAATAAGTAAAAACCCACGCTCGCTCCTGTACAATTGCTTTATTGTGAAATTGCAATCAACACAAGTCTCCAAATTAGCAAAATGCATGTGTACGGTGATTTTGACGTAATTTATAATCAAAGCACATTCTAAATAGACTTTTTCATTCTGTCAAATAGGCCAGTTAATTATACAGTAAAAGCAACCAAGTTTGTTTGTTGACCAGTTTGTCAAAATACAGTGGTACCTCTAGCTTTTACTCTTCAGCATAGTGCAGTACAAATGATACACCTGTACTATTCTAAATTACAGCAGTACAATCGGAAAGAGTGTAGGAGTAGTGGTGGAATATAGTGTGCTAAGTGAGAGGTCTAGCTTCTGATACTCTCTATACCCTCTGGGACAATGTCACATACCTCACTCTGAGTGTGTTTGAGCTGGGTAAACAAACTAAGCAGCCCACTGTCAGCTCAGCTCTTTACCTGAAAAGTTACCCATCGCATACTTGAGAATACCTTCCCCCCATAATAGCCTAGTTGCATCACAGTTAATTTTGAGCATACAGATAAAACTAACAGGTAGGGGCACCTTGCATTGTTATCATTATAGAATATCTATCATTATAGAATAGACTATCATTACAGAATATCTATCATTATAGAATAGACTATCATTATAGAATAGACTATCATTATAGAATATCTATCATTATAGAATAGACTATCATTATAGAATATCTATCATTATAGAATAGACTATCATTATAGAATATCTATCATTATAGAAGAGGCTATCATTATAGAATATCTATCATTATAGAATAGACTATCATTATAGAATATATATCATTATAGAATAGACTATCATTATAGAATATCTATCATTATAGAATAGACTATCATTATAGAATATCTATCATTATAGAATAGACTATCATTATAGAATATCTATCATTATAGAATAGACTATCATTATAGAATAGACTATCATTATAGAATATCTATCATTATAGAATAGACTATCATTATAGAATATCTATCATTATAGAATAGACTATCATTATAGAATATCTATCATTATAGAATAGACTATCATTATAGAATATCTATCATTATAGAATAGACTATCATTATAGAATATCTATCATTATAGAATAGACTATCATTATAGAATATCTATCATTATAGAATAGGCTATCATTATAGAATATCTATCATTATAGAATAGACTATCATTATAGAATATCTATCATTATAGAATATCTATCATTATAGAATAGACTATCATTATAGAATATCTATCATTATAGAATAGACTATCATTATAGAATATCTATCATTATAGAATATCTATCATTAGAATAGACTATCATTATAGACTATCATTATAGAATATCTATCATTATAGAATAGACTATCATTATAGAATAGACTATCATTATAGAATATCTATCATTATAGAATAGACTATCATTATAGAATATCTATCATTATAGAATAGACTATCATTATAGAATATCTATCATTATAGAATAGACTATCATTATAGAATATCTATCATTATAGAATAGACTATCATTATAGAATATCTATCATTATAGAATAGACTATCATTATAGAATATCTATCATTATAGAATAGACTATCATTATAGAATATCTATCATTATAGAATAGGCTATCATTATAGAATATCTATCATTATAGAATAGACTATCATTATAGAATATCTATCATTATAGAATATCTATCATTATAGAATAGACTATCATTATAGAATATCTATCATTATAGAATAGACTATCATTATAGAATAGACTATCATTATAGAATATCTATCATTATAGAATAGACTATCATTATAGAATATCTATCATTATAGAATAGACTATCATTATAGAATATCTATCATTATAGAATAGACTATCATTATAGAATATCTATCATTATAGAATAGACTATCATTATAGAATATCTATCATTATAGAATAGACTATCATTATAGAATATCTATCATTATAGAATAGACTATCATTATAGAATATCTATCATTATAGAATAGACTATCATTATAGAATATCTATCATTATAGAATAGACTATCATTATAGAATATCTATCATTATAGAAGAGGCTATCATTATAGAATATCTATCATTATAGAATAGACTATCATTATAGAATATATATCATTATAGAATAGACTATCATTATAGAATATCTATCATTATAGAATAGACTATCATTATAGAATATCTATCATTATAGAATAGGCTATCATTATAGAATATCTATCATTATAGAATAGACTATCATTATAGAATATCTATCATTATAGAATATCTATCATTATAGAATAGACTATCATCATAGAATATCTATCATTATAGAATAGGCTATCTAGCCCATAGAGCATATGTATCACTCAACTACAAGGCTAGGAGTGAAAAACAAAATGACATGGATGATTGTGGATGTCTTGTTGTTTGGCATTACTCTTACAAGTACTTGACATCTGCTATATATACTTGCATCGTGTGAGTCTATATTTAAATGAAATGTCCAGGTTCATGTCAGGGAAGGAGTATGTTGTATGGAGGACATTGAAATCAGATGTAAATCGCCCTTTGCTGCTTTGCGATGAGATGCAAAACAGAAGGGTAGAGAGAGCCTGCGGTATGTTTTCTCTTCTGCTGATTACCCAAGTGCCTCGAGGGTGGTGATGCACTGGGTACTTCTTTGCTTTCCAGAAAAGTGTGCTAACCTAACCACAATACTTTGTTTGTCTTTCACAGGTGCCAAGAAGTCTACTACTCCTCTTTTCCAAATGGACTAGTACGACGTCTTTGGAACCACTGCTGCTGCGTGCAGTCGTCTGCAGAGGTTACTGTATGAAGCTTTTAAGGCCTTTTTGGTGAGTCTGTCTGGATGTTTTTATAACTCATTCGTTTTGAGACTATTCAGGTTAGATACCAGATCTAGACCATGTAGATAGACACACATGCGCGCCCATACACACATACATATACACACACGCATACACACGTGCACATAAACACACATACATATACACACATGCATACACACATACATAAACACACATACATATACACACACACATACACACGTACATAAACACACATACATATACACACATGCATACACACATACATAAACACACATACATATACACACACGCATACACACATACATAAACACACATACATATACACACACACATACACACATGCATATACACACATACATATACACACATACATATACATATACACACACACACATACACACATGCATATACACACATACATATACACACATGCATATACATATACACTCATACATATACACATATACACATACATATACACATATATACATACTTATGTACACACATACATATCTACATACATGTGTCATATACTTACATACATAAACACATACATATACATATACACATACACATTCACACATACATATAAACACATACATATAAACACATACATATACACACATACATATACACACATACATATACACACATACAGTACATATACACAAACCCATAAACACTCTCACACACTCTCCTGACCTGGAACTGTAGTGATGCGGGGTGTGCCTGTCCGGTCTGGTTTCAGCTCGACCGTCATGAAGTGAAACCTTTACTTCCCATTAATGGTATTGATTTCTAAACACTCCTGCTGGCTCAGCAGGCAGTCTCGCACCGCAGCGAAGAGATGGCACGAGCCATGCAACCACAGACCCTCGTTCTTGATTCGTTGCAGACTTTCTATGTTGCGTCACCACCCCTGAATAAAGCCTCAACGACACATGACAGAAAGGTTACTGTCGGAGCTTCAGCTACTAAAGTGGAAGTGTTCTTCCATAACCCCAGAAGTCACTGGACTGCACCCTCACACAACTTGTCCCTCCAGCACTTTGTGTTCCTCATTGTAGCTTAAAACAGCTGATTAAACCTTTCTGTCTGACTGCTCGATGTGGGGGCATGAGAAGTCCTCCTAAATGGGCGAAACAAGTCTCTTTAAAATAAATTATACGTTTAGTTTTAGGCTATCTTATCTTGTCTTTGGTTGTATGCTTCTAATTATTTTATTTTAAGAGTGTGCCTCTATCATTTCCTCAGAATCTTAAATGGACAGTGAGTTTAGAAATTGTAGCCCTAATCTTAGGCCTATAGTTGGAATTCTTTGCTTTACTGGTTGTTGTGGGAGACATTGGATATTAGGGCATATAATATCCAATGTAATGTAACAAAATGTGGAAAAAGGGAAGGGGTCTGAATACTTTCCGAATGCACTGTAAATCAGGCTAAAATAGTTTGTTGTTTGTCTGTGTTTACTTGTTGATGTCACAGTAACTGCTGATCAAGAGCAGACCTGACTCCCGGCCAGACAGACACATTGTCGTAGCTCTAAACCAACATCAGGTGACATGCATGCAGAATGATGCTACTGAGGTTTAATAATAGCCCTGGTTCTAGTTTAGAGGTCAGATACATACTGCTCCTGTCCTGGTCGCAAAGTGTCTTCATTTTCCACCTTAGTCTATTATAGTTATCATCCTATACAGAATTATAAAGACAACATGTAAAGTGTTGATCCCATGTTTCATGAGCTGAAATTAAAGATCCCAGAAATGTTCCATATGCACAAAATCTTATTTCTCTCTAATTCTGTGCACAAATTTATTTCCATCCCTGTTAGTGATCATTTCTCCTTTGCCAAGATCATCCATCCACCTGACGGGTGTAGCATATCAAGAAGCTGATTAAACTTGATCCTTACACAGGTGCACCTTAATAAAAGGCCACTCTAAACTCAAAAATGTGCAGTTTTGTCACAAAACACAATGCCACAGATGTCTCAAGTTTTGAGGGAGCGTGCAATTGGCATGCTGACTGCAGGAATGTTCACCAGAGCTGTTGACAGAGAATTTAATGTTTATTTCTCTACCATAAGCCGCCTCCAACGTCATTTTAGAGAATTTGGCAGTACGTCCAACCGGCTTCGCAGTGGAAGACCACGTGTATGGCGTTGTGTGGGCGAGCGTTTTGCTGATGTTAATGTTGTGAACAGGGTGCCCCATGGTGGCGGTGGGGTTATGTTATGGGCAGGCATAAGCAACTGACAACGAACACAATTGCATTTTATCAATGAAAATTTGAATGCACAGAAGTACTGTGACAAAATCCTGAGAAATAGATGTTTAATATAGTGTAGTCTAGAGGTGTCACTACAGACACACTGGTTCGAATCCAGGCTGTATCACAACCGGCCGTGATTGGGAGTCACATAGGGCGGCGCGCAATTGGCCCAGCGTCGTCCAGGTTTGGCCGGTGTAGTCCGTCATTTTAAAGAGGAATTTGTTCTTAACTGACTTGCCTAGTTAAATAAAGGTTAAATAAATAAAAAAGTCTTACATTAGGCCTATATGAATCCTACCTTTGAAGCACATCTCATGACTAGCAGACCCTTTTCCTTTCTTCCAGGGCCAATAAAGATGTACTGTCAAGATACCACGTTGTTAGTTAGCTAAGTAACATGACTGAACAATGGTTGTATGGGTCATATTTTATGAACCTTTTTTAGCTAGAGACAAGCCGTTGTCTCTGCTGTAAAGCTGCAAGCATGCCTGTCGCAAAGCTGTTTCTTTCTCTCTGCCACTGCTGCTTGGCAGCAAACTTGTTATACCAGGCATGAAATGATATAGATTTTATGACCTTTGCTTGCTCTCAGCCCTGCTCCAATGTATCAAATGTAACAACAGAAGACTGACCAGGGTCTGCATCCCGCCTCGCCATCACAGCTAAATTCTATATGTTTTAAAGGGATGTAGGAATAGATGAACAGGAGAAGCAGGTGAGTGATGGCTGAAAGGGGATGCGGCTGGCTGACTACAGCTGGGCATAGTGGGCATAGTTGCTGTTGAACTGACTTCATAAACATTTTAAAACGGGCGCCAGCGGGTTCTTCAGATCGGTAGGGTAGTAATGTTTTCATATGGTAGAATCATATGAAATGGTACTACGGTATTCTAAAATGTTGGCATCATAAGTACAGTATCATTATGTTTTGGTACCGTGATATTACCCTGGTACCGGTATGCCGTGCAACACTACTTAGGATGGTGGCTGGACCCTCTCTCTCTCTCCCTCCACTCACTCTCTTTCTCCCCGTCTCTCTCTCCCTCCACTCACTCTCTTTCTCCCCATCTCTCTCTCGCTCCACTCACTCTCTTTCTCCCCATCTCGTCTCTCTCTCCCTCCACTCACTCTCTTTCTCCCCGTCTCTCTCTCCCTCCACTCACTCTCTTTCTCCCCGTCTCTCTCTCCCTCCACTCACTCTCTTTCTCCCCATCTCTCTCTCCCTCCACTCACTCTCTCCATCTCGTCTCTCTCTCCCTCCACTCACTCTCTTTCTCCCCGTCTCTCTTTCCCTCCACTCACTCTCTTTCTCCCCGTCTCTCTTTCCCTCCACTCACACTCTTTCTCCCCGACTCTCGCTCTCGATTAACTTTTCCCTCTCTCCGCTCCATGCAGCCTGCTCATAAGGTAGCCAGAGCTGCAGTTACATTACCAGTTACATTACCAGTTACATTACCAGTTACATTACCAGTTACATTACCAGTTATATTACCAGTTACATTACCAGTTCTATTAACAGTTATATTACCAGTTACATTACCAGTTACGTTACCAGTTACGTTACCAGTTACGTTACCAGTTACATTACCAGTTACATTACCAGTTATATTAACAGTTACATTACCAGTTACATTACCAGTTACATTACCAGTTACATTACCAGTTACATTACCAGTTAAATTACCAGTTACATTACCAGTTCTATTAACAGTTCTATTACCAGTTACATTACCAGTTACATTACCAGTTATATTAACAGTTATATTACCAGTTACATTACCAGTTACATTACCAGTTACATTACCAGTTATATTACCAGTTACATTACCAGTTAAATTACCAGTTATATTAACAGTTATATTACCAGTTACATTACCAGTTATATTACCAGTTATATTAACAGTTACATTACCAGTTACATTGCCACCTCACAACACAAGCCTGCCTCTGACTCAACTGAATGGGAAAGTCTAAGATGAGAGACTGCACTACGTGTTGTTCCTGTCTGCGCTCAACCTTGATTCATGTTGTCTGGTAGTTCTCTGGTAGTCAGGGCTGTGATGTTTGTCAACTCTTTGATTCTTTTTTTTGTGACTAAACAGACCTGACTGCTGCCTGTTGTTGCCGCGGGCTGTAATGTCTGTCTGAGATGCCGGTCTACCTGTGTACCCACCTTAGTGGACAACAATAGGTCTAGGTCCTCTTCACGCTATGAGTAGATAGGGAGGGCCCTCCAAACAAGGAAGTATCTACAGTATCCCCCCCCCCCCACACTCTCCCATAAAATGTCTCCACTCCAACCCAGGTAACTCACTCAGAAGCTTGGGTGACAGGACTTGGCGGCGGTTCAAGAACAACATTAAGGCAGCAGCCATCTAGTGAGTGAGAACATCTCCTCCCAGACAACAAATGCAGTGTGGCTGGTTTGGTATGAAAGGATTCCTTGTAGTGTTTACCAAGGCCAGATCTATCTGGATAGGGTTGATATGAGATGCCACCATCTTGACACACAGGTGGGTCATTGTTCATTTAGTGATGATGTAGAGAATGGAGACTTTTCAAGATAAGTCTAACGTTACTGGTTTTGTTTGTAATTCATTTGAATGTGCAATTGTTAGTGAGATATGATAACCATAATATGTTTTGTGTTGTGCAATGTCAACTGTCCATGGTTTAGATTAAGAATAGATAGGTGATGATGACATAGCCTAGTTTACACACAGATACCTGAGCATAGAAACAGAATCTACACTGAGTATACCAAACATGCGGAACACCTTCCTAATATTGAGTTGCATGGAAAGAGCAGGTGTTCTTAATGTTTTGTATACTCAGTGTATTTCATTATAGTTCTAGTGTGATTGTGACGTCTGCCAGGTTTGTCATGGATCTGTCATGGAACATCTAATGGAAAGAACCTGAGCAGCATACTCTGTTGAGGACCGATTTCAAGGAATGAAATATGTATGATTTTGTCAAATCTCTCCTTACGCCGCATACAGTTTAGCCAGCTGTGTCCTGCTACTGTGAACTGTACTGTATGATGATGGAATTCAACAGGTTTGTTTGAGTTACACGTGGGCTTGGTTTTATAATAACCTGACCTCGGTTGATTAGGCTAGATTTATGGAAGTATAAAATTATAGGCCTTCAGAAAGTATTCATACCCCTTGACTTATTCCACATTATCTTGTTACAGCCTGAATTCAAATGGATTAAATATATATTTTTCTCACCCATCTACACACAATACCCATAATGACAAAGTGAAAACATGTTTTTATAATTTTATGCAATGATGAAATACAGAAATATCTAAATATTCACACCCAATAGCTTCTAGAATCACGTTTGGCAGTCTAAGAGCTTTGCACACTTGGATTGTACAATATTTGCACATTATTCTTTAAAAAAGCTCTGTCAAGTAGGTTGTTGATCATTGCGAGACAGCCATTTTTAAGTCTTGCCATATATTTTCAAGCGATTTCAGTCAACTGTAACTAGGCCACTCAGAAACATTCAATGTCTTCTTGGTAAACATCTCCAGTGTAGATTTTGCCTTGTGTTTTAGGTTATTGTTCAGCTGAAAGGTGAATTTATCTCCTAGTGTCACGACTTCCACCGAAGTCGCCTCCTCTCCGTTCGGCGGTCGACGTCACCGGCTTTCTAGCCATCGCCGCTCAGCTGTTATTTTGTTTCCTTTGCTTTTGTCTTGTTCACCTCGCACCTGGTTTGTATTCCAGTGATTGCGGCATGTATTTATTTCCGGTGAATATGTCATGTCATTGTGTGGAATTATTCATTGTTTATTGTGTGTGTAGCACAGGCTCATTTTTTCTCCGGGTAACGGTTGTTAACCTGTATTTTGTATGCTTGTGCGTAACTTGGACTGTGTTTGTTGTCGTAGCGCTAAACACTCTATTTAGTGGCCTAGATTATATTGACGCGTTGTTGCGTTCCTTCTTTTGTTTATTGTGCCATTAAAGTGTGCGCCTTTTACGACACGTTCCGCTCTCCTGCACCTGATTTCACCCCAGTAGCGCACACCGTGACACCTAGTGTCTGTTGGAAATCAGACAACCAAGTTTTCCTCTAGAATTTTGCCTGTGCTTAACTCCTAAAAAAAACTCCCCTAGTCCTTGCCGATGACAAGCATACACATAACATGATGCAGCCACCACCATGCTTGAAAATATGAAGAGTGGTACTCAGTGATGTGTTGTGTTGGATTTGCAGACAGGATGCATGTTTTGTAATATCTGAGCAGTTTCCTTCCTCTTCGGCAACTGAGACAAGAAGGACGGACGCCTGTAGCTTTGCAGTGACTAGGTTTATTGATACACCATCCAAAGTCTGCTTTTAGGGATGTTTAATAGATTCCCTTCTTTATTAGGAATATCACCCCATTCACGAAAATGGTTAGCTCCAACAGAAAAAGCAGGCAGACAGGCACAGAGGCATTCAGTTACTGGTCAAGTGAATGTTAGAATGGGCAAAACAAGTGACCTAAGCGACTTTAAGTCACCGTCAGTCTTGTTGGCGAAAACAGCTTGTTGATGAGAGGTCGAAGGAGAATGGCAGGAATCGTGCTAGCAGGCGGGCCACAAACAGGCAAATAATGGAGCAGTAACTACTGCCCCTATAGTACCTACAGTACCTACTGACCCTACAGTACCTACTGACCCTATAGTACCTACTTCCCCTACAGTACCTACTGACCCTACAGTACCTACTGACCCTACAGTACCTACTGACCCTATAGTACCTACTGACCCTACAGTACCTACTCCCAAGGATGAACCAGACTTGTGGAGGTCTTGGCTGATTTCTTTTGATTTTACCATGATGTCAAGCAAAGAGGCACTGAGTTTGAAGGTAGTTCTTGAAATACATCCACAGGTACACCTCCAATTGACTCAAATTATGTAAATTAGCCTATCAGAAGCTTCTAAAGCCATGACATAATTTTCTGGAATTTACCAAGCTGTTTAAAGGAACAGTCAACTTAGTGTATGTAACTTCTGACCCACTGGAATTGTGGTACAGTGAATTATAAGTGAAATAATCTGTCTGTAAACAATTGTTGGAAAGATTACTTGTTACTCCTTACTGACTTTCCAAAACTATAGTTTGTTAACAAGAAATTTGTGGAGTGGTTGAAAAACTAGTTTTAATGACTCCAACTTAAGTGTATGTAAACTTCCGACTGTACCTACTTCCCCTACAGTACATACTGCCCCTACAGTACATACTGCCCCTATAGTACCTACAGTACCTACTTCCCCTACAGTACATACTGACCCTACAGTACCTACTGACCCTATAGTACCTACTGACCCTACAGTACCTACTCCCAAGGATGAACCAGACTTGTGGAGGTCTTGGCTGATTTCTTTTGATTTTACCATGATGTCAAGCAAAGAGGCACTGAGTTTGAAGGTAGTTCTTGAAATACATCCACAGGTACACCTCCAATTGACTCAAATTATGTAAATTAGCCTATCAGAAGCTTCTAAAGCCATGACATAATTTTCTGGAATTTACCAAGCTGTTTAAAGGAACAGTCAACTTAGTGTATGTAACTTCTGACCCACTGGAATTGTGGTACAGTGAATTATAAGTGAAATAATCTGTCTGTAAACAATTGTTGGAAAGATTACTTGTTACTCCTTACTGACTTTCCAAAACTATAGTTTGTTAACAAGAAATTTGTGGAGTGGTTGAAAAACTAGTTTTAATGACTCCAACTTAAGTGTATGTAAACTTCCGACTGTACCTACTTCCCCTACAGTACATACTGCCCCTACAGTACATACTGCCCCTATAGTACCTACAGTACCTACTTCCCCTACAGTACATACTGCCCCTACAGTGCCTACTTCCCTAAAGTACATACTGCCCCTATAGTACCTACAGTACCTACTGACCCTACAGTACATACTGCCCCTATAGTACCTACAGTACCTACTTCCCCTACAGTACACACTGCCCCTATAGTACCTACAGTACCTACTGCCCCTACAGTATCTACTGCCACTATAGTACCTACAGTACCTACTGCCACTATAGTACCTACAGTACCTACTGCCCCTACAGTACACACTGCCCCTATAGTACCTACAGTACCTACTGACCCTACAGTACATACTGCCCCTACAGTACCTACTGCCCCTACAGTACCTACTGCCCCTACAGTACAGACTGACCCTATAGTACCTACAGTACCTACAGTACACACTGCCCCTATAGTACCTACAGTACCTACTGCCCCTACAGTATCTACTGCCACTATAGTACCTACAGTACCTACTGCCCCTACAGTACACACTGCCCCTATAGTACCTATAGTACCTACTGCCCCTACAGTATCTACTGCCACTATAGTACCTACAGTACCTACTGCCCCTACAGTACATACTGCCCCTATACTACCTACAGTACATACTGCCCCTACAGTACATACTGCCCCTACAGTACCTACTGCCCCTACAGTACATACTGCCCCTACAGTACCTACTGCCCCTACAGTACATACTGCCCCTACAGTACCTACAGCACCTACTGCCCCTACAGTACATACTGCCCCTACAGTACCTACTTCCCCTACAGTACATACCTTCCCTACAGTACCTACTGCCCCTACAGTACGTACTGCCCCTATAGTACCTACAGTACCTACTGCCCCTACAATACCTACTGCCCCTACAGTACCTACTGCCCCTATAGTACCTACTTCCCCTACAGTACCTACTGACCCTACAGTACCTACTGCCCCTACAGTACCTACTGCCCCTACAGTACATACTTCCCCTACAGTACCTACAGTACCTACTGCCCCTACAGTACCTACAGCACCTACTGACCCTACAGTACCTACTGAACCTACAGTACCTACTGACCCTAGAGTACATACTTCCCCTATAGTACCTACAGTACCTACTGACCCTATAGTACCTACAGTACCTACTGACCCTACATCACCTACTGCCCCTATAGTACCTACAGTACCTACTGACCCTATAGTACATACTGCCCCTACAGTACCTACTGCCCCTACAGTACCTACTTCCCCTACAGTACATACTGCCCCTATAGTACCTACAGTACCTACTGAACCTACAGTACCTACTGACCCTAGAGTACATACTTCCCCTATAGTACCTACAGTACCTACTGACCCTACAGTACATACTGCCCCTACAGTACCTACAGTACCTACTGACCCTACATCACCTACTGCCCCTATAGTACCTACAGTACCTACTGACCCTACAGTACATACTGCCCCTACATTACATACTGCCCCTACAGTACCTACAGTACCTACTGCCCCTACAGTACCTACTGCCCCTATAGTACCTACAGTACCTACTGCCCCTACAGTACCTACTGCCCCTACAGTACCTACAGCCCCTATAGTACCTACAGTACCTACTGACCCTACAGTACCTACTGCCCCTACAGTACCTACTGACCCTACAGTACCTACTGACCCTACATCACCTACTGCCCCTATAGTACCTACAGTACCTACTGCCCCTACAGTACATACTGCCCCTATAGTACCTACTGCCCCTACAGTACATACTGCCCCTACAGTACCTACAGTACCTACTGCCCCTACAGTACCTACTGCCCCTATAGTACCTACAGTACCTACTGCCCCTACAGTACCTACTGCCCCTACAGTACCTACTACCCCTATAGTACCTACAGTACCTACTGCCCCTACAGTACCTACTTCCCCTACAGTACCTACTGTCCCTATAGTACCTACAGTACCTACTGACCCTACAGTACCTACTGACCCTACAGTACCTACTGCCCCTATAGTACCTACAGTACCTACTGACCCTACAGTACCTACTGACCCTACAGTACCTACAGCCCCTACAGTACCAACTGACCCTATAGTACCTACAGTACCTACTTCCCCTACAATACCTACTGCCCCTACAGTACCTACAGTACCTACTGACCCTACAGTACCTACAGCCCCTACAGTACCTACTGCCCCTATAGTACCTACTGACCCTACAGTACCTACTGACCCTACAGTACCTACTGACCCTATAGTACCTACAGTTCCTACTGACCCTACAGTACCTACTGCCCCTATAGTACCTACAGTACCTACTGACCCTACAGTACCTACTGACCCTACAGTACCTACAGTACCTACAGCCCCTACAGTACCTACTGCCCCTATAGTACCTACTGACCCTACAGTACCTACTGACCCTACAGTACCTACTGACCCTATAGTACCTACAGTACCTACTGCCCCTACAGTACCTACTACCCCTATAGTACCTACAGCCCCTACAGTACCTACTGACCCTACAGCCCCTATAGTACCTACAGTACATACTGCCCCTACAGTACCTACTGCCCCTACAGTACCTACAGTACCTACTACCCCTATAGTACCTACAGTACCTACTACCCCTATAGTACCTACTGCCCCTACAGTACCTACAGCCCCTACAGTACCTACTACCCCTATAGTACCTACTGACCCTACAGTACCTACTGACCCTACAGTACCTACTGCCCCTATAGTACCTACAGTACCTACTGCCCCTACAGTACCTACTGCCCCTACAGTACCTACTACCCCTATAGTACCTACTGACCCTAGAGTACCTACTGACCCTACAGTACCTACTGCCCCTATAGTACCTACAGTACCTACTGCCCCTACAGTACCTACTGCCCCTACAGTACCTACAGCCCCTACAGTACCTACTACCCCTATAGTACCTACTGACCCCACAGTACCTACTGACCCTATAGTACCTACAGTACCTACTGCCCCTACAGTACCTACAGTACCTACTGACCCTACAGTACCTACAGTACCTACTGACCCTACAGTACCTTCAGCCCCTACAGTACCTACATCCCCTATAGTACCTACAGTACCTACTGACCCTGCAGTACATACTGCCCCTATAGTACCTACAGTACCTACTTCCCCTTCAGTACCTACTGCCCCTATAGTACCTACAGTACCTACTGCCCCTACAGTACCTGCAGTACCTACTGCCCCTATAGTACCTACAGTACCTACTGACCCTACAGTACATACTGCCACTATAGTACCTACAGTACCTACAGTACCTACTGCCCCTATAGTACCTACAGTACCTACTGCCCCTACAGTACCTACTGCCCCTACAGTACACACTGCCCCTACAGTACCTACTGACCCTACAGTACATACTGCCCCTATTGTACCTACTGACCCTACAGTACCTACTGACCCTACAGTACCTTCAGCCCCTACAGTACCTACAGTACCTACTGCCCCTACAGTACATACTGCCCCTACAGTACCTACAGTACCTTCAGTCCCTACAGTACCTACAGTACCTTCAGTCCCTACAGTACCTACAGTACCTTCAGCCCCTACAGTACCTACATCCCCTATAGTACCTACAGTACCTACTGACCCTACAGTACCTACTGCCCCTATAGTACCTACAGTACCTACTTCCCCTTCAGTACCTACTGCCCCTATCGTACCTACAGTACCTACTGCCCCTATAGTACCTGCAGTACCTACTGCCCCTACAGTACCTGCAGTACCTACTGCCCCTATAGTACCTACAGTACCTACTGACCCTACAGTACATACTGCCACTATAGTACCTACAGTACCTACAGTACCTACTGCCCCTATAGTACCTACAGTACCTACTGCCCCTACAGTACCTACTACCCCTATAGTACCTACAGTACCTACTGCCCCTACAGTACACACTGCCCCTACAGTACCTACTGACCCTACAGTACATACTGCCCCTATTGTACCTACTGACCCTACAGTACCTACTGACCCTACAGTACTAACTTCCGGCGCCGACAGAGATGGCAGCCTCGCTTCACGTTCTCAGGAAACCATGCAGTATTTTTTTTTTTTTTATGTATTACTTCTTACATTGTTACCCCGGGAAATATAAAGTTTTATTACATACAACCGGGAGGAACTATTGGATATAAGAGCAACGTCAACTTACCAACATTACGACCAGGAATACGACTTTCCCGAAGAAGATTCTCTGTTTGTTACCCCAACCAGGACAATAGACTGGATAGCACCCGGCGACTCAAAACAACGGCGGCGCCGGAGAAGAGGAAAACTCGCCGGTCTTTTAGTCAGGCTACGTCGACGGGCGCATCGTGCACCTCTCCCGAGTATTTTAATCGCCAATGAACAGTCCCTGGACAACAAAGTAGACGAAATCAGATCAAGGGTTGCCTTTCAGAGAGACATCCGAGACTGCAACATTCTTTGCTTCATGGAAACATGGCTCACTGAGGACACGTTATCAGAGTCGGTACAGCCACCTGGTTTCTCCACGCATCGCGCCGACAGAAACAAACATCTATCTGGTAAGAAGAAGGGTGGGGGTGTGTGGCTTATGATTAACGAGACGTGGTGTGATCATAACAACATACAGGAACTCAAGTCCTTTTGTTCACCTGACATAGAATTCCTTACAATCAAATGCAGACCGCATTATCTACCAAGAGAATTCTCCTCGATTATAATCACAGCCGTGTACATCCCCCCTCAAGCTGACACATCGACGGCACTGAAAGAAATTAATTTCACTCTAGGTAAATTGGAAACCACATATCCTGAGGCTGCATTTATTGTGGCTGGGGATAATTTGAAAACAAGGCTCACGAAATTTTACCAGCATATCGAATGTGCCACCCGGCCTGGTAAAATCCTGGATTATTGTTATTCCAACTTCCGTGATGCATACAAGGCTATTCTCCGCCCTCCTTTCGGCAAGTCTGACCATGACTCCATTTTGTTGCTCCCAGCCTACAAACAGAAACTAAAACAGGAAACGCCCGTTCTCAGGTCTGTTCAACGCTGGTCCGACCAATCTGATTCCATGCTGCAAGATTGCTTCGAGCACGTGGACTGGGATATGTTCCGGATAGCATCTGACAACAACATTGATGTATATGCTGATTCGGTGAGCGTGTTTATTAGCAAGTGCATTGGTGATGTTGTACCCATAGCAAATATTAAAACCTTCCCCAACCAGAAACCGTGGATTGATGGCAGCATTCGCGCAAAACTGAAAGCTCGAACCACTGCTTTTAACCAGGGTAAGGCTACCGGAAACATGACTGAATACAAACAGTGTAGCTATTCCCTCCGCAAGGCAATCAAACAAGCTAAGTGTCAATATAGAGACAAAGTAGAGTCACAATTCAGCGGCTCAAAGTCACCATTATTTGTCAGTTGTACAACCGAATGCCTTCAACCGAAATGTGTCTTCCGCATTTAACCCAACCCCTCTGAATCAGAGAGGTGCGGTGGGCTGCCTTAATCGACATCCACATCTTCGGCACCCGGGGAACTGTGGGTTAACTGCCTTGTTCAGGGGCAGAACGACAGATTTTTTCCTTGTCAGCTCGGGGATTCAAACTTGCAACCCTCCGGTTACAAGTCCAACGCTCTAACCACTAGGCTACCTGCTGCCCCGACACAACAGGAATGTGGCAGGGTCTACAGTCAATCACGGACTACAAAAAGACACAAGAGGAATGTGGCAGGGTCTACAGTCAATCACGGACTACAAAAAGAAAACCAACCCCGTTGCGGACCATGACGTCCTGCTCCCAGACAAACTAAACAACTTCTTTGCTCGCTTTGAGGACAATACAGTGCCACCGACACGGCCTGCTACCAAAACCTGCGGGCTCTCCTTCACCGCAGCCAATGTGAGAAAAACATTTAAATGTGTTAACCCTCGCAAGGCTGCCGGCCCAGATGGCATCCCTGGCTGTGTCCTCAGAGCATGCGCAGACCAGCTGGCTGGTGTGTTTACGGACATATTCAATCAGTCCCTATCCCAGTATGCTCTTCCCACATGCTTCAAGAGGGCCACCATTGTTCCTGTTCCCAAGAAAGCTAAGGTAACTGAGCTAAATGACTATCGCCCCGTAGCACTCACTTCCGTCATCATGAAGTGCTTTGAGAGATTAGTCAAGGATCATATCACCTCCATCCTGCCAGACACCCTGGACCCACTCCAATTTGCTTACCGTCTCAATAGGTCCACAGACGACGCAATCGCAATCACACTGCATACTGCCCTAACCCATCTGGACAAGAGGAATACTTATGTAAGAATGCTGTTCATCGACTACAGCTCAGCATTTAACACCATAGTTCCCTCCAAGCTCGTCATTAAGCTCGAGACCCTGGGTCTCAACCCAGCCCTGTGCAACTGGGTCCTGGACTTCCTGACGGGCCGGCCCCAGGTGGTGAGGGTTGGAAACAACATCTCCACCCCGCTGATCCTCAACACTGGGGCCCCACAAGGGTGCGTTCTCAGCCCTCTCCTGTACTCCCTGTTTACCCATGACTGCGTGGCCAAGCACGCATCCAACTCAATCATCAAGTTTGCTGACGACACTACAGTGGTAGGCTTGATTACCAACAACGACGAGACGACCTACAGGGAGGAGGTGAGGGCCCTCGGAGTGTGGTGTCAGGAAAATAACCTCACTCAATGTCAACAAAACAAAGGAGATGATCGTGGACTTCAGGAAACAGGAGAGGGAGCACCCCCCTATCCACATCGCGGGGACAGTAGTGGAGAAGGTGGAAAGTTTTAAGTTCCTCTGCGTACACATCACGGACAAACTGAATTGGTCCACCCACACAGACAGCGTGGTAAAGAAGGCGCAACAGCACCTCTTCAACCTCAGGAGGCTGAAGAAATTCGGCCTCCTGAAGAAATTCGGCGAGGTCAGTACATGTGCTTTAAAGCTGGGACCGAGAGACTGAAAAACAGCTTCTACCTCAAGGCCATCAGACTGTTAAACAGCCATCACTAACATTGAGTGGCTGCTGCCAACATACTGACTTAAATCTCTAGCCACTTTAAACATAGGAATTGGATGTAACAATGTATCACTAGCCACTTTAAACAATTTTGTATATAATGTTTACGTATCCGACATACTCATATCAAATGTATACACTGTACTCTAAACCATCTACTGAATCTTGCCTATGCCGTTCGGCCATCGACCCAAATCTCTAGCCACTTTAATAATTATAATTGGATGAAATAATGTATCACTAGCCACTTTAAACAATGCCATTTATATAATGTTTACATATCCTACATTACTCATCTCATATATATATGTGTATATACTGTACTCCATACCATCTACTGCATCTTGCCTATGCCGGTCAGCCATCGCTCATCCATATATTTATATGTACATACTTGTATTCATTCCTTTACTCTTGTGTGTATAAGGTAGTTGTTGTGAAATTGTTAGATTACTTGTTAGATACTACTGCATGGTCGGAACTAGAAGCACAAGCATTTCGCTACACTCACATTAACATCTGCTAACCATGTGTATGTGACAAATAAAATTTGATTTGATTTGACCCTACAGTACCTACAGTACCTACTGACCCTACAGTACCTACAGTACTTACTGACCCTACAGTACATACGCCCCTACAGTACCTACAGTACCTTCTGCCCCTATAGTACCTACTGCCCTTAAAGTACCTACTGCCCCTACAGTACCTACTGCCCCTACAGTACCTACTGCCCCTACAGTACCTACTTCCCCCTACAGTACCTTAACTATGGTCTTTAACAGCGTCAGTCAGTGTCTGTCTGTCTACTCATTGTGCTGTGTGTGTCCTGTGTGGAGCATGCCAGGAACGCTGGGATTGAACAGAGAGGAGGGTATTTGCATAGGGAAAAAGGGTTATCTGTAGCTAAAGTTCCTGGAGTTGATGTCATCACCAGGCTCTGGGAAAACCAATTAAGGCACCATACTGAATAGCCAGGATGAGATGGGGGAAGTTAGCCTACATTGAATGGTGCATGCAATAACACCACTTTAGTGTTAATCTATAGTCACGCTATGTATCTATTATATGTTGGTTTAATCCAGGCTACGTGAGACTGCCGCAGGGCTGTTGCATTTGTTGTTGTAGATAGTAGCCTATTCTATTCTACAAATAGGCTGCAGTTGATTCTTGCGTCCGTGTGTGGGTACTGTACGTGTGTGTGTGGCAGTTAAGGTCAACCCAATGCTAAGCCGGAGATTTCGCTTTGGCCTCATGAGAAGTGCTGATGTATATATCAGGAGCTCCCAGATCAGCCCATGGGGTGCTGCTCCCACACTCTGTCCAGACTAGTGTGTCCTTACTAGGAGGGGCGGGGCCTAAGCTTCACTCCTAGTGTTGTTTTTAGCCTCCATTTTTTTCTGCTTCGTCACTTTTGAGCGTGGTTGTTATGTTGTTGTTAGGGAAAGATGGCTGCATCACCTTGAACGAGCCTTGCGGGCCTGCTTGTTTTTAAGAGAGGGTTTTCACGTTTCACTCTGCGTGTACTGTGTGTGTAACTCCAGGGTCAGGGCTGTCAGCTAGACAGGGCCTAAATTGTACTGTGTGTGTAACTCCAGGGTCAGGGCTGTCAGCTAGACAGCGTTTCCTTCAGTAGTGATCTAGGGCCTTTCCTTCAGTAGTGATCCAGGGCCTTTCCTTCAGTAGTGATCCAGGGCCTTTCCTTCAGTAGTGATCCACTTCCGTCTCTTTGCTGTGGTTGGTCACAGCAACTTAGGCACACACCACTAAGGGATCAAAGAGCCTGACGAGGTCTACATTCCCCTTTTCCTTCGATTGATTTGTTAATGATTTATTTGTGCATGACAAGTTGTAGGCCAACTTTACAAGACTTGTGTTTATGACTTGGTTTCCTTTTGGGGGAAACAGAATAAGGCAAGAGGGTGATTTGTGAACCGTTTTCATGAGGGCCTCAACGAGCTGCCCTGACCAACACCCCAGGGAGGCGTTGCAGAGATATACTGTATGTTATTTCTTACCAGAATTCTTCATGAAAAAGCAACTCCCAAGAATGGATCTCTGAGAAATATCATAGCTGCGGTCCTTTCTTGGGTGTAGCAGTCTTCTGGCCTAATGTTTGGAAGACTTCTATTAGCTTGTCCATTTACTCAGACAAACACTCCATTCTCACAGGGACCTTTGGTAGGATCGGCATAGCTGCATAAATTACCAACACCACTTGAGAACGTGCTTCATTTTCTTGTCTTACACTTGAACTGGCCTCCTATATTTTCAGCTTTAAGAATATGGATTGTTGACGCAGCAGCTGGTCCCACTGCTCTCTGTGAGCTAATTCCACAATTATAAATCACAAGGCAGGGTTGTTGTTGACGCGGTCGGACCTCAAGCTGCAGACTTACTGATCCACATAGCACATTGTGACTGCTTTAATTCCTCCCCGCCCCTGTGTGTGGGGGTGGGTGGGTGGGTGCGTGGTGCGTATGCAGTGACTCCGGACATGCATGTGTGTGTATGGCCGTGTGTGGGAGAGAGAGAGAGAGAGAGAGAGAGAGAGAGAGAGAGAGAGAGAGAGAGAGAGAGAGTGTGTGTTCCGGTGAGTGGGAGGGGGATTTGTCATACTCCCTGTTAACGTTGGCACACGTGGACACCCTCTGGCCCCACCCAATCTCCCATTGCAGCAACACTGCTGCAGCAGTGCTACACACACACACAACCTGATCCACTTTATTTACAGTCCTACTGTATTATCAGACTACCGTGGGGGAGTGAGTCTCAACAAATCCATCTGCTGCCACTTCCCTAAGCAAATCTGCATCTTGTCTGAGCTGGAGATGAAATGAATACTGTAATGAGTACGCACAGTAGGCTACACGTCGCCATGGTGTTCTCAGAGTTGATGAGATGCCTAGCCATCAAGGGAGGGAATGGGACTAAGAAATACAATAACTAGTCTATGACTATGAAACAAAAAAACTGAGCATCCTAAATTGGTTTAAATTTCTTGATGTAAAAAATACATATTATCAGAACTTTTCCCTGACCTAGAGAGATGTGGTATGCTGTGACTTGACCTTGAGAGATGTGGTATGCTGTGACTTGACCTTGAGAGATGTGGTATGCTGTGACCTGACCTTGAGAGATGTGGTATGCTGTGACCTGACCTAGAGAGATGTGGTATGCTGTGACCTGACCTTGAGAGATGTAGTATGATGTGACCTGACCTAGAGAGATGTAGTATGCTGTGACCTGTTTTAGAGAGATGCAGTATGCTGTGACCTGACCTAGATATATGTGGTATGCTGTGACCTGACCTAGAGAGATGTGGTATGCTGTGACCTGACCTTGAGAGATGTGGTATGCTGTGACCTGACCTTGAGAGATGTGATATTCTGTGACCTGACCTTGAGAGATGTGGTATGCTTTGACCTGACCTTGAGAGATGTGGTATGCTGTGACCTGACCTTGAGAGATGTAGTATGATGTGACCTGACCTAGAGAGATGTAGTATGCTGTGACCTGTTTTAGAGAGATGCAGTATGCTGTGACCTGACCTAGATATATGTGGTATGCTGTGACCTGACCTTGATTGATGTGGTATGCTGTGACCTGACCTAGAGAGATGTGGTATGCTGTGACCTGACCTTGAGAGATGTAGTATGATGTGACCTGACCTAGAGAGATGTAGTATGCTGTGACCTGTTTTAGAGAGATGCAGTATGCTGTGACCTGACCTAGATATATGTGGTATGCTGTGACCTGACCTAGAGAGATGTGGTATGCTGTGACCTGACCTTGAGAGATGTGGTATGCTGTGACCTGACCTTGAGAGATGTGATATTCTGTGACCTGACCTTGAGAGATGTGGTATGCTTTGACCTGACCTAGAGAGATGTGGCATGCTCTGACCTGACCTTGAGAGATGTGGTATGCTGTGACCTGACCTTGAGAGATGTAGTATGATGTGACCTGACCTAGAGAGATGTAGTATGCTGTGACCTGTTTTAGAGAGATGCAGTATGCTGTGACCTGACCTAGATATATGTGGTATGCTGTGACCTGACCTTGATTGATGTGGTATGCTGTGACCTGACTTAGAGAGATGTGATATTCTGTGACCTGACCTTGAGAGATGTGGTATGCTGTGACCTGGCCTTGAGAGATGTGGTATGCTGTGACCTGACCTTGAGAGATGTGGTATGCTGTGACCTGACTTAGAGAGATGTGGTATGATGTGACCTGACCTAGAGAGATGTGGTATGATGTGACCTGACCTAGAGAGATGTGGTATGATGTGACCTGACCTAGAGAGATGTAGTATGCTGTGACCTGGCCTTGAGAGATGTGGTATGATGTGACCTGACCTTGAGAGATGTGGTATGATGTGACCTGACCTAGAGAGATGTAGTATGCTGTGACCTGACCTAGAGAGATGTGGTATGATGTGACCTGACCTAGAGAGATGTAGTATGCTGTGACCTGGCCTTGAGAGATGTGGTATGATGTGACCTGACCTTGATTGATGTGGTATGCTGTGACCTGACTTAGAGAGATGTGGTATGATGTGACCTGACCTAGAGAGATGTGGTATGATGTGACCTGACCTAGAGAGATGTGGTATGATGTGACCTGACCTAGAGAGATGTGGTATGATGTGACCTGACCTACAGAGATGTGGAATGCGGGGCAGGGAGTTAGCTCTGTGATCAGAAGGTTACAACAGCTCACCCCCCTAAGCTGACCATCTAACCTTGGTAGCTCAGCAAATATCAATCATTTCTATGGACAGTCAGTGAGTCACCAAGCTTAAAAATGGCCGCCATGCAACACGGTCCAATAATTCAGATGGCTCATGGCTTGGACGTGGCTCATCAAAGACACCATCATAGATGATTTGATCAATGGGTATACAGCCTGGCTGTCCTCATCAAAGCCATTGAAATGCATGCGAGTACAAGGACAACAATTCAAATATAAATGGCCAATCCTGAATAAGGCGTGACCTGTCCGCCCAGCCCAGCTCTCCCTGGGTGTGTTGTGGTTGGTAGTTATTTGTGCCTCTGTCCTCCCCCTGCCTGACTCCACAGTATGCCCAGTGTAATCCATATCTGGGCCTCTATTTGGGTCAGTCAAGTAGTAACACACATTCACGTATACGCACACGCATACATTCACATAGTCATGTATACACACACACACTCACACACGCACACACACACACGTACACAAACACGCACACACACACGTATACAAACACACACACGTATACAAACACACACACATATAGGCTACATACTTACAAGTACAAACAACTTCTAGAGGTGCCATGATAATGAGTGTCTAAGGATAAACGGTATCCTATCTTGTTCTATAGACATTATCATCACACTGATCTTAATTCCCCCCTGAGAGAACATGAAGTTACAACTTCTGTTTCATAGCTGCATGAGAACAAATGTTTATCCCTAGAGTTGAGTAACATAGGCAGTTATAGTATTTGAACTTCTGTGAATGCTGGTGTAGGGTGACTTGACATTGAAGGCTATCTCTTCCAGTGTTCTAGAACTGAAGGTACTTCCCTGGCCCCATTCTGTCACTCAAAACTTTGAGCTTGACCAAATATCAAGTTTGGTCCTAATTTATACTGAACAAAAATATAAACTCAACATGTAAAATGTTGGTCCCATGTTTCATGAGCTGATATAAAAGATCCCAGAAATGTTCCATACACACAAAAATCTTATTTCTCTAAAATGTTGTTTACATCCCTGTTAGTGAGCATTTCTCCTTTGGCAAGATAATCCATCCACCTGACAGGTGTGGTATATCAAGAAGCTGATTAAAAAGTATGATCATTACACAGGTGCCACTTTAAAATGTACAGTTTTGTCACACAACACAATTCCACAAATGTCTCAAGTTTTGAGGGAGCGTGCAATTGGCATGCTGACTACAGGAATGTCCACCAGAGCTGTTGCCAAAGAATGTAATGTTATTTTCTCTACCATAAACCGCCTCCAACGTCGTTTTGGCAGTACGTCCAACAGGCCTCACAACTGCAGACCACGTGTTACCACACCAGCCCAGGACCTCCACATCCGGCTTCTTCACCTGCGGGATCGTCTGAGACCAGCTACCCGGACAGCTGATGAAACTGAGGAGTATTTCTGTCTGTAATAAAACACTTTTGTGGGGGAAAAAGTCATTCTGATTGGCTGGGCCTGACTGCCCAGTGGGAGCCCATGCCCAGTCATCTGAAATCGATAGATTGACTGATTTCCTTTACATGAACTGTAACTCAGAAAAATCATTGAAATTGTTGCATGATGTGTTTATATTTTTGTTCAGTGTAGTTTTGTTTTGGCCTAGGCCTGAACTCACTAGGCCTAGGCTACATAACCTTGCCATATTTCAGTCCACAGAGAACAACATGTAGGGTCCAGTACCATGTGACTGTGTTATGTAACCGTCCTGCGGTAGGCAGGCTGAGAGGGAGGGCAGGTAGTAACAGGGTCTTTCTTTTTACTCACACAGACGACACACTGAGTCTGATCCTGTTCTGCTCTGTCCTTCAGAATGTTTCTGCTGAGGCCTTTTGTTTGCTTTCTCTCTCAGTACCATTCAGTGGAGAAGAGACTAGACTGTGGAGATCATTGTTCTGCCTGGAAACAGCATTATTGAAATGGACTAATAGTCTATTCCTCAGGTGCTGAAAATATGGATGTCTGCTAAATTACGTAAATGTAAAGTTTCTCTTACATTGGTTGGAAATCTGAGACTTAAAGTATGTATCTTTTATTACTGTAGATAAAACCACTCCCAATCAGACATCAATACAAGAATAAGGGCAAAACCACCGCCAATTACCCAAAGCTAAAGAAATACCCCTCTGAGGATATCTCTTTCTCTCAGTTTTCATTTAAATGTTGCATCTGATTAGGAAGCCCCTCTGAAGACTAGATTCATTTAAAATGAGAGCCTATAATCCCCATCTCTCTCTCTCTTTCTCTCTCCCATCTCTCCCAGGTCTCAGTATGTCTCAGTATATAACTGATAAATGAAAAGTGTCGGAGAGAGAGAGGGAGAGACATTTTAACATTAACGTGGACATTGGATAGTCTAATCTCAGATTGGAGCATGCATTAAACCAACAGTTCCAGGACACACTCACTCATTTCCTTCTGAAACCCTGGCCCCCTCATGTACAGTCACAGCTCTATGTACCCTCAGCCTCCCTTCAGCATGTCCTGTCTCTCCTCTCTCCCCCTCCCTCTCCTCTCTCTCTCTCCCCTCTCTCCTTGTCTCTCTCTCTTGCTCTCCCCTCTTTCTCTATATACAGTATATACATCTTGCGCTCTATCTCCCTTAATCCCCATCTCTCTCTCTCTCTCTCTCTTTCTCTCTCCCTCTCTCTCACTCACGACTGACTTACAGGCTGTGTGAGAGCTAGGCCTAACCCAGAGAGCCTCCCCAGTCAGCTCACAATGCAATTAACCTCCACGGCCCTCCAGGTGCTAACACGTCTTGCTTGACTGCTACCGGAGCTCCTATCCTGCCCAGAGACGGAAGAGGAAGCGAGACATCCCACTCCCTATTTTCTTCTGGTTCATATACAGTCAATGAACTAAGTAGACCAGACCCAGCTGCTATCACATTGGTGACTTTGGGAGAGCCACCCCTTAAGTATACCTGAACTGTGACCATTTGTTTCAATGGTAAATGGTCTGAGAAAGACCTCTTCATTTATCCACCATCTTTATCGTGCCCCCGGATGTGTTCTGAAAATGTACTCGGTTCTGAGATGTGATTGGCATTCTAATTTCAAATCTTACTGGAAGACATTGTAACTGTCATTGTGTTCAAAGTTGTGCTATCCCTGGTTTGATGCATCTTAAAGCTGCTTAGCTAGTATAGTGTTAAAATAGTGGTTATTGATTACAGCTTACAAAGGGATAAAAGGTGTAAAGATTCAGTGATGGGCCACAGAAGACCCAGTGTTTCGCTTGCATCACTTACAGATGTAGGATCCTAATTTGAGCCAGTTTGCTACAGTAGAAAAATACTGTAATATACACTTCAGAAGCCTTTTTAAACCTCAAATACACTACAAGTAAAACAAATGATTGCATTGCAGGAAAGATCTCTTGCAACAGGGTGATCAAGTTAAGATCCTACATCTGTAGGCCTAAACCTAGGCTTACATCACTGTATGTTGTATCACAGGCCTTTGCTCACTCACTGCCTCTGCCTAAAAAAAACAACAGGAAGCTACTGATTCACTCACACAGACCAGCCTGACATTTCCCCATCCCCTATCCAATCCTCTGAGTCATTCTAATGCCTAGCTGTTTGTTCAGGACACAACAGTACACACGCACACACACACAGAGACACACACACACAGAGACACACACACAGAGAGACACACAGAGAGACACACACACAGACACACACACACACAGAGACACACACACACAGAGACACACACACACACACAGACACACACACACACAGACACACACACAGAGACACACACACACACAGAGGCACACAGACAGAGGCACACACACACAGACAGAGACACACACACACACACACACAGACAGAGACACACACACACAGACAGAGACACACACACATACAGACAGGAGGGGCTGGTTATTAAAGGCAGCTTTATTCATGCCTTATTACAGGATAAAGGAGAAGACTGAAAAGCCCCCGGGAGGTGTGTGAGGAGAAAATGGGTCCTTTCTCTCTCCCTATACTCTACCCTGTACAGTATGCACCAGTCTCTGCCCAAGGGCTAAAGCACTACTAACAGCCGGATGGCTAGATACTAGGCCTTTACATGCTTAAATCATCAAATAATCGTTGATTCATCTCAAAGAGTTTTGAACAATGTTGTGAATCTGTTTCCACCTTTTCCACAATCAAGCCAAACTGACCCATATCATTCTGTATTAGGCTAGTGTGGTTCAGTACAGGTTGGCATGGTTCAGTTTTCTGCTGTCTTACTGGAAGTTTAAAAACGTTACTGTCATTACAGTCTGCCAACTGCCATTTTAATAACTAACTAACTCTCTCTCTCTCTCTCTCTCTCTCTCTCTCTCTCTCTCTCTCTCTCTCTCTCTCTCTCTCTCTCTCTGGCCCCGGGCTTACTGGCGGCTATTCTCGTGGTGCTTCCTGGGTATGTGCAGATTGATCGGCCACTCGATGGGGATTCACAGAGGAGCTCTCACCTGTGTCGCCTCCTGCCCTCCGCCCTGCCGCCTGCCCTCCCTCTTCTGCACCTCCTCCACACACATCATGAAACTGGTATTAACTGAATGGCAATTGATATGGATTTTTACTGATTCTTGTAGACAGTAAACCAACTAACACAGAAAGGGAGGAAAAGCCATCTAATTTTCACACGTCCTTCTTCACACTAAATGAACCTGCCTGTGGGGTTCTGAGCTGCCTGAGTTGACAGCCCACCCTGAAAAACAACCCAATGCCTCTTTAAGGAACACACAAGGAATGTATTGTACGCTTTAAGAGATTATTCTTCCTTCCTGATAACGACGTTCGAGGGCATCGACGGCAGAGGGAGCTCACACCTGTCACCGCCAGTGTATGAATACAGATTTAAAAAATATATTTAGTTTTGAATCCATTCATTTTCTGGAGCCTGAAGGGTTGTACGTTTGGCTGTGTGCATGCCGAAGAAGAAGAAAATGGCTCCCCAGAACTCTGAGGCCGATGCTATACAAGTGCAGGGGGTAATGGTGGTCCCTGCTGCTAAGAATACCACCACAGGTTCTGCCTCCACAGGGGACGGAGGAGCAGAAGGAGGAGGAGGTTTGGTGCTGGAGTCATGCCAGGAGGAGTCGGTGAGCGAGGGGTCTATAGACCGGATCCCGCTGCGCCAGTGGGTGATGCACGGAGCCGTCATGTTCGGACGAGAGTTCTGCTACGCCATGGAAACAGCCCTGGTTACGCCTGTACTGCTGCAAATAGGTAAGAGAGATCACTGTATAGAAAGCATGGTGATTGTAAAGACATGTACACACATGTATGTAAACACACACACAGCAAGAGTTAACCAGAGTCATGCAGATGATGAAGGAGCCAGGTGGGTGAATTCACATACTCTACTATACTGTTGACACTGCCCACACATCACATCCACACATCTATATCAACACATCACATCCACACATCTATATCAACACATCACATCCACACATCTATATCAACACATCACATCCACACATCTATATCAACACAACATATCCACACATCTATATCAACACAACATATCCCCACATCTATATCAACACAACATATCCCCACATCTATATCAACACAGCATATCCACACATCTATATCAACACAGCATATCCATACATCTATATCAACACAGCATATCCACACATCTATATCAACACAGCATATCCACACATCTATATCAACACAGCATATCAACACATCTGTATCAACACATCACATCCACACATCTATATCAACACAGCATATCCCCACATCTATATCAACACAACATATCCCCACATCTATATCAACACAACATATCCACACATCTATATCAACACAACATATCACACATCTATATCAACACAACATATCCACACATCTATATCAACACAACATATCCCCACATCTATATCAACACAGAATATCACACATCTATATCAACACAACATATCCCCACATCTATATCAACACAGCATATCCACACATCTATATCAACACAACATATCCCCACATCTATATCAACACAGAATATCACACATCTATATCAACACAACATATCCCCACATCTATATCAACACAGCATATCCCCACATCTATATCAACACAGCATATCCCCACATCTATATCAACACAACATATCCCCACATCTATATCAACACAACATATCACACATCTATATCAACACAGCATATCCACACATCTATATCAACACAACATATCCCCACATCTATATCAACACAACATATCCCCACATCTATATCAACACAACATATCCACACATCTATATCAACACAGCATATCCACACATCTATATCAACACAACATATCCACACATCTATATCAACACAACATATCCCCACATCTATATCAACACATCATATCCCCACATCTATATCAACACAACATATCACACATCTATATCAACACAGCATTTTACACATCTATATCAACACAACATATCACACATCTATATCAACACAACATATCCCCACATCTATATCAACACAACATATCCCCACATCTATATCAACACAACATATCCCCACATCTATATCAACACAGCATATCCCCACATCTATATCAACACAGCATATCCACACATCTATATCAACACAACATATCCCCACATCTATATCAACACAGCATTTTACACATCTATATCAACACAACATATCACACATCTATATCAACACAGCATATCCCCACATCTATATCAACACAACATATCCCCACATCTATATCAACACAGCATATCCACACATCTATATCAACACAACATATCCACACATCTATATCAACACAGCATATCCACACATCTATATCAACACATCATATCCCCACATCTATATCAACACAACATATCCCCACATCTATATCAACACAACATATCCACACATCTATATCAACACAGCATATCCCCACATCTATATCAACACATCATATCCTCACATCTATATCAACACAACATATCCACACATCTATATCAACACAGCATATCCACACATCTATATCAACACAACATGTCCACACATCTATATCAACACAACATATCCCCACATCTATATCAACACATCATATCCCCACATCTATATCAACACAACATATCCCCACATCTATATCAACACAGCATTTTACACATCTATATCAACACAACATATCACACATCTATATCAACACAACATATCCCCACATCTATATCAACACAACATATCCACACATCTATATCAACACAACATATCCCCACATCTATATCAACACAGCATATCCCCACATCTATATCAACACATCATATCCCCACATCTATATCAACACAACATATCCACACATCTATATCAACACAGCATATCCACACATCTATATCAACACAACATGTCCACACATCTATATCAACACAACATATCCCCACATCTATATCAACACATCATATCCCCACATCTATATCAACACAACATATCCCCACATCTATATCAACACAGCATTTTACACATCTATATCAACACAACATATCACACATCTATATCAACACAACATATCCCCACATCTATATCAACACAACATATCCACACATCTATATCAACACAACATATCCCCACATCTATATCAACACAACATATCCCCACATCTATATCAACACAGCATATCCCCACATCTATATCAACACATCATATCCCCACATCTATATCAACACAACATATCACACATCTATATCAACACAGCATTTTACACATCTATATCAACACAACATATCACACATCTATATCAACACAACATATCCCCACATCTATATCAACACAACATATCCACACATCTATATCAACACAACATATCCCCACATCTATATCAACACAACATATCCCCACATCTATATCAACACAGCATATCCCCACATCTATATCAACACAGCATATCCACACATCTATATCAACACAACATATCCCCACATCTATATCAACACAGCATTTTACACATCTATATCAACACAACATATCACACATCTATATCAACACAGCATATCCCCACATCTATATCAACACAACATATCCACACATCTATATCAACACAACATATCCCCACATCTATATCAACACATCATATCCCCACATCTATATCAACACAACATATCCCCACATCTATATCAACACAGCATATCACACATCTGTATCAACACAACATATCACACATCTATATCAACACAACATATCCAAAGATCTATATCAACACATTGGATAAGAATGCAAGGTCCTTCCTGCTCTTCAGTGTTCCTGTCACAGCCACAGCCCTAATAACAGGCCTGCCTAGGAAAGACAAGGCTCCAATCCTTTTACAGTCCGTCTGATTAGATGCTATCTCAACTGTAAACAGTAAATCATACTGTTTGGCTGGCCTGGGGTCGTGGCGGCAGCAAAGTATAGAGACACTGGATGCGACTTAGCAGAGGATTAGAATAACCACATGGGGGATGCTGGGGGATGCACTGATACACCAGTGTTCTTCTTGACTAATGATAGCTCAGTCGACTACAGCTGTGGATAAAAATCACCAAACAAAGACTTTTTCAGATCTAGTGAAGAGGGGCTGTGTTTCCGTTAAGATTGCTGTTCTGTTATTAATGGCATTAAATAATCCTTTGAGTCCATACAGCCATCTGGCTGACATCAGTGTTGATTCCAGTGTTTTGAAGGTCTAGCTAGCTAGCTGTCTCTGGCTGTCCTCGCCTCTAAATTTGCTGTTGCATCTGCTTGGGGATTACAGCTCTCTGAAACACCACAATCCATCCTGGCCTCAAAGACACCCTACCTACCTCACCGCTCTCACGTCAACCCACCTCACAGAGAAGGGAGTAAAGGGAGAGATGTGTGGAGTGAGGGAGAGAGAGACATTCTCTGGTCAGAGCTCTGACTGAGTTTACAACTCCATATGTTCCCTGCACCCACTCTTAGGCTATTTACTTTATAGTGCACTACATTTGACCAGGGCCCATAGACCTACCTCCTCAATCCGACAGACTGAGTTTCAATGATGGTGTGGGTGACATCGCGTGCTCTGGGTTACCTAAGAAGGGCATGGTACTGGAGCAGAGTCCAGTCCAGGGAAACACCCCTGTGGAAGTGACTTAGCATTTGACTTCAGTATTGTCTGATTGTGTTCATCATAAGGTGAGACAATGCCGTCCGTCATTACAGTCTGTTGAAATGTCTCTCCTTTGATGTAAAGTAGGCCTCTGTCGTCACAAGCTATCACTGATTGATGTGTTATTTGTTTTTGGCAGCGTGACAACCCAATTTCCTACCCTTGGTAAAATTCTATAAATACCATTGTACATTATCATACACACTATTCCCTATACTGTATAGTGCCCATTATAATGCACTACTTTTGACCAGACCACTATGGGTGCCATTAAAGAAGCAGTTACTTTTGTCATATAGCAATATGAAGCCATAAGCGACTAGTCAGACTAAATAGGTCCCCCGGGGAACAGTACCCTGCATTCTGACCATCAGTTTCCTCCAAACATCTTGAGATACGCAGAGAGCTGTCACGTCCAGGCCTGAGTTTTACAGGCTGGCGTGTTTAGTTTCGTTTTTGGTGTAGGGTTTTTGAGTTCTAGGTTGTTTATTTCGATGTTGGGTTAATGGTTCCCAATTAGAGGCAGCTGAGTGTCGTTACCTCTAATTGGGAACCATATATATGTTTGTAGTTTTCACTAGGGTTTTTGTGGGTTATTGTTTGTTCATAGCTTAAGTGTATTTCTAAGTTATTGTTATATGTTACGATCGTCGTTCGTTCATTTATTGTTTTTCCCCAGTTACGTTACGCAAATAAAGTATGTATACTGGATACCTCGCTGCGCCTTGGTCCGTCCCTCAACAAGATCGTGACAAGAGCAGCAGTATTGTTCTTGATGTGGAGGTTAGGGCGGCGACGCACCGTGTAACTGCACTCTTTTTTGTTTGTTATTAAACTTTTATTTTAACCTAGCCTGATGAGCCCGTCATGTTGAGCCCTCAACAGGCAGCTCACCTAGGGGATGTTTGTTGACACAGCCTACAGTAGAGAAGGGTAATGGTATTTTCCACTAGAGCTGTTCAAATACAATTATATGTAAACAAACATCATTGTAGGATGGTGACAGTCAGGGTCAGATTCAAGTGAACTGAACTGATTCGGCTTGAGACGCCTCAATTCCTTGGTCTCTCTGGTGGTTGTCATTGCTGTTCAGCGTTCTGATTATGTCACCGTTTGAGGTCTCGCCTTAACATCTTTCTTTTAAGAGTGTACTATCTAGAACCTAAAAGAGTTCTTCTTTCAACTAAGGGTTCTACCTGGAACCAAAAAGGGGTCTCTTATGGGGACAGCCAGAGAAACCTTTTGGAATCCTTTTCTCTAACAGTGTTGTAATAACTGTGTCATGGGTCATCAGAAGTTATGTTTATGCTGAGTCAGGTGTGCATGGTATGTATGGGTGGGTGGGGGTGGGGGACGTGATAAAGGGGTTAAAAGGGGAGAGAGCGAGGGGCAGAGGGTTAGTAAGAGGGAGTGATGGGGTGATGGACAGATGTGACATAAGCAACGCTAAGACGTAGCATGCAAGGTTTATGTAACAAATAAAAATATAAATATATATAAGATATATGCCCAGGCTGTTAAGTACAGTATATGCAAAAGTGTGTGTGCGTGTTTCACTGTTCCGTTCGTAATACCACTGAGAACTGTGTGGTCTGAGTCTCCTGTGAATGTTTGGCTGGCTCCTCTACAGAGTTGTGGCTTTCCCCAACAGGAACCCACTCATGGCTCATAAACGTGGGAACACAATCTCAGGAGAATAATAGCCCCGTATCAGGGCTTTTTGCTCATGTTTCAACCACACTCATTGTTTATTATTTTCTTCACACAAGGGTAACGACCAAAATGTGACATTTGTTTAGATTAATAAGCCTAGCTCACAACGTCTGAACCACATGATATATGAGAACTACACAGTGCATGGGAATATAGTAGGTTAGAAGTATTACTGTCTACCTGAATAGGCCTAGAGCGAATGGCATTGTACCAGCACCAGACAATGTATGGGAACTAGACAATATACACTGAGTATACCAAACATTATGAACACCTTCCTAATATTGTCTCTCTCTCTCTCTCTCTCTCTCTCTCTCTCTCTCTCTCTCTCTTTCTCTTTCTATTTGTCTCTCTGTCTCTGTCTCTCTCTTTCTCTTTCTCTTTGTCTCTCTCTCTCTCTCTCTCTCTCTCTCTCTCTCTCTCTCTCTCTCTCTCTCTCTCTCTCTCTGTAACATTAGTTTACACCAGTTTACATTACATCTGCCCTCATGACTAAGGTTACTCTACACCGTTCTGTAATATAAACTAATGACTAAGGTTAATCTAGTCCCACTGTTATATACATTCATGACTAAGGTTAATCTAGTCCTACTGTTGTATAAACTAATGGCAAAAATTAATCTAGTCCTACTGTTGTATAAACTAATGACTAAGGTTAATCTAGTCGTACTGTTTTATAAACTCATTGCTAAGGTTAATCTAGTTCTACTGTTGTATAAACTAATGACTAAGGTTAATCTAGTCGTACTGTTTTATAAACTCATTGCTAAGGTTAATCTAGTTCTACTGTTGTATAAACTAATGGCTAAGGTTAGTCTTACTGTTGTATAAACTAATGACTAAGGTTGATCTAGTTCTACTGTTGTATAAACTAATGGCTGAAGTTAATCTAGTCCTACTGTTGTATAAACTCATGACTAAGGTTAATCTAGTTCTACAGTTGTATAAACTCATGACTAAGGTTGATCTAGTCCTACTGTTATATAAACTCATGACTAAGGCTGTGGATTTGCTCTCTAATCTACAGAAAACCAGGCTTGCTAGACGGTGTTTGGATGTTGGAAGGCTGGGTGTAGGTTTAGATGGATCCAGGTTATGTTTGGATGTTGGAAGGCTGGGTGTAGGTTTAGATGGATCCAGGTTATGTTTGGATGTTGGAAGGCTGGGTGTAGGTTTAGATGGATCCAGGTTATGTTTGGATGTTGGAAGGCTGGGTGTAGGTTTAGATGGATCCAAGTTATGTTTGGATGTTGGAAGGCTGGGTGTAGGTTTAGATGGATCCAAGTTATGTGCCTTTAGTGTTATTACAGGGAGGAGTTACGAGTGTGAATGTTTAAATGTTAAAACAAAAGTTGAGATCCTTAACGTTAAGAAAAATCCTTAAGGGAAACAACTACTTCAAGGTCTCGGAGCGAGTGCCGTGACCGATTTGAAATGCCACTAGCGTGCACCGCTAACTAGCCAGCCATTTCACATTGGTTACATGGGCACGTTTGACTGTCCACTGATATATGCTACATGTTCAGTCAAACATGCCTATTTATAGGTTTTTACTATTTCGTAATAGCTGCAGTAGGACTTGTGATTAATGAATACTATCAGCATGCTACAGAGTATGCTTCAATTGAGGCTAAATATTTGATACACCCCAACACAGTAAAACAACACATATGTCCGACAACACACAACATATGTGTCTGTAATATTTTCCGTCCCCAGTGCGAACGAAATGCGAACTTGGCAGGTTTTCCGGCTGCCCGATGAACTAATGGTAGGCATATCGTATGATTGATTGTAACACCACGCCACTGGCTAGTCTCTGGCTTCTCTGCCCTATGGTATGTTGGCCAGAAATGTCAACTATTTGCAAGGCAGCAAGGAGGCTTCCATTTTGTCCATCCGTGTTTACTTCCCTATGCTGAATAAGAAGAATCACCACAAAGAGATGGAGACTGAGAAGTTTGCTAGGCGAGAATGTGTGAGCCGGCACATTTTTTAAACCCCCCCTGTTTTTCTCTGTGGAATAATTTTTCCGGGGTGAGGTCACCGGCAAACCCAACTCTCAGCTGATGATGGGAGGGATGATCCAACTGGAAAAACACTGGACAGGTGGCATTTCTAATGAGGCTGGAATTTGTGGAATTTTAAGGCTGTGTTGTTGTGGTTCTCTGTCTAAATACTAGTCCTCAATCCCATCCAACATTCCTGCATACCTTGCACATTGAATTCTGGGGAAAAGTTAGTTGGACATTGTAAAAGTGGGGTAGCATAGCTGGACATTTGACATTGTTAGATGTAAAGTGGGGTAGCATAGCTGGACATTCGACATTGTTAGATATAAAGTGGGGTAGCATAGCTGGACATTCGACATTGTTAGATGTAAAGTGGGGTAGCATAGCTGGACATTCGACATTGTTAGATGTAAAGTGGGATAGCATAGCTGGACATTCGACATTGTTAGATATAAAGTGGGGTAGCATAGCTGGACATTCGACATTGTTAGATGTAAAGTGGGGTAGCATAGCTGGACATTCGACATTGTTAGATGTAAAGTGGGGTAGCA
Source organism: Brachymystax lenok tsinlingensis (assembly GCA_030435695.1). NCBI lineage: Eukaryota > Metazoa > Chordata > Actinopteri > Salmoniformes > Salmonidae > Brachymystax > Brachymystax lenok. The sequence goes on from CM059806.1 coordinate 31,020,457, forward strand.
TAGCTGGACATTTGACATTGTTAGATGGACATCGAATTCTGGGAAAAATAATTAGTTGGGTCACATAGCCCAGATCACGGTCGCCCAAACCCGTCCTGTGGCCCCCCTGGGTGCACGTTTTGGGTTGTGTCCTTGCACTACACAGTTGATTCCAATAAGTAATGCTAGATGACAATACATCTTTAGACCATCTAGCTCAGGGGTAGGCAACCCTGTTCCTGGAGTGCTGTAGGTGCTGCAGGATTTTGTTCTAACGAGGCACCAGACCTGACCAACTGAGCTAATTGATCACTTCAGTAATTGACTAAATTCAACACACCTGGTCTTCCAGTTCAGTTAAATCAAAAACATCAAGTTGCCTACCTTTAAACTAGCTAAACATTGCATAGCATATGTCCAATGTCCAATCTCAGCAAGGTTATTGTGTGGCCACAGATCAGAGAACAGCTAGTGACTTACACACTGTGAAATTCCACTGTGGGTTTAATGAATGCACTGCTAGTAGACCTCAGAAATCAATACTGCTATGACACACACACACACGCACGGTCCCCCAGGCCACCCACTACTGCCGGTTCTCTGTCCCTCTTTCCCTCCCAGTTAGACAGCAAGAAGAGATTGTGTCATTTCTCTGACTGCTCTCAGTTGAGCTCAGGCAACGATCAGATCAGATCTAACTGCTTTAATTCATATTAAGCTGGGGCGTTCTCCTTTCATTAACGTGAGATGATAGCTAGTTGACATATAGCACTCTGATATGAGCTGTGTGCGTCATGTCATGCGCTCTTTCAGTTGTCCAGTAGTCTGTCAATATGAGCTGGCCTCATCCCATGTCATCCTATGGGGTCCTTTAGCTTATTAAATGTCACACAGGAAGCAGTGTGTGTGTGTGATGTCACACAGGAAGAAGTGTGTGTGTGTGTGTGTGTGTGTGTGTGATGTCACACAGGAAGCAGGGTGTGTGGGCAGGCAGGGGGCAGGAACTTTCCGTGACTCTGGAGCTTACTGATAGAGAGAGGCTTTGAGGCACACACACACACATCTCACAGCCTGCTGCCAGCCCCCAGACAACACTGTGCCGTGCCTCATGGGTATGCCACATCTCACAGATAGAGCCGAGTCACACACACACACACACACACCCTCTTTCATAATGGCTTTTTAATGATTGTCAGTGTGAGCTTAGCACATTTTTGACTATAAAATGCATTATGCAAAGTGTTAGGCTAACGTCTTGTTCCTAGAAGTCACAATGACCATGAATCTGATGGGTTGAAAATAGATGGACTATAACAGGCTAACTAGAAATAAAACCATTGGTAATAAAGGGATGGAAACCGGGATTGGGGTCAATTCCATTTCTATTCCGAAAGTAAACCAAATTCCATTTGGAATTGGAATTTCAGTGTACTTCCTGAATTGACTGGAAATGAAATGAAATTGACCCCAACCCTGATGGGAACCATTAAGCCTAGGTGCTTTATGGTACATGGTCCATGTTGGCCTCTGTTGTTTTTAATATCATAAACATTACCACGCTCTTTACAATCAACCTTTATTCTCTATGGTTGTCTTCCATTGTTTCGTAGCCTGTGAGGCTTTTCATCAGCTTCCCCAAAACAACCGGTGCCGGGTTAACCAAGAGCCTTTGGCTAGAGCGAGACCTATTCATTTAAGGTTTGTATTATTTCAATATAGCCATCGTCATCACTCTCCGAACCTTGAGCCATCTGTGCCTACAAAAGCAGGAAACCCCCACACTGTGACCTATTTCGTTCCAGGAGCCCGTTGGGAACCTAATTTGTCTGACTAGCTTCTAATAGAGCATGTTTAATGAGGTGTAGTGACTGGCTGGTAATGTTGTTGTGGTGGTGTCGTTGTGTTGTCGCAGAACGTTGCAGATGCTACTGCAGCAGTTCATTCTAGCCTAGAATCTGTGATGCTGTGGTTTAGAGTTATTTATTGTGAGGGAGACCAGGTAGACTACACTATAATGTAAGAAATGTCTCATTTTTAGTGATCTTCTATCTGATGTTATTTTGGGGGGCTATGTTAAAGGGATGTTGTCAAGGAGGCCCTTTATCTCCCGGAGTCAGATGAAGTCGTGGACACCATGTTTATGTCTCTGTGTCCAGTATGAAGGAAGTTGGAGGTAATTTCACAAGCCAATGCTAACTTGCGTTAGCGGAAGTAGATAAAGGGTCTCATTGCCAAAATCTCAAAGTATCCCTTTAATAATCCCTTTAATAATCTGCAAACATACAACACAACTCAATTTTGTCATATTTTGTCCCTGTCTGTGTTAAATTCACCATGTCTCTGCTGTGGTTGGTTGGAGGAAGAGTCCTCTCTCCCTCTGCCTCTACTGCAGTGTCCCAGGACTATGTAGTTGGCTACTGACTACTGCAGTATTATGTAACTCTGCTGACTAACAGCGGTGTGTGTGTGTGTGATTCATGCAGTTTTAAAGGCGAGCCGAGTGGATGCCGCATAAAACAAAATCTCCTTGTTACATTAGAAGCCAGCTCGGAATCAACCAATCAGAGCTGAGGATGGCCCCCTCTCTTCTCATTCACACACCCGTACACTGCTAACACACAGTACTGCATCTTACCTGGCACTGTGCCAATGACCTTGAAAGCACCTTGACCACACAACTGTTCTACACGCTTACATGGAGGAACAGACAGCTTTGTGTGTGTGTGTGTGTGTGTGTGTGTGTGTGTGTGTGTGTGTGTGTGTGTGTGTGTGTGTGTGTGTGTGTGTGTGTGTGTGATTCATACTGTGGGACTGCTGAGCTAGCTCTTGTCCTGGCTGTCTTCTATTCTGTATTACAGGACAGTACTGACTCCCCTGTCCTGGCTGTCTTCTATTCTGTATTACATGGCAGTACTGACTCCCCAACCTGGGTCCTGAGCACCTCCTTTTGCTGCGTAATGAATGCACTAATACAAACATGATGTCATTATAATCTATCTCTCCTACGTGTAGGCTACAGGCACACATTGACAGACTTATCAAAACAAACACAACCCCCCTCTCACTCTCACTCACTCTCCTGCACTTTACTCCCTCACTCTCTCTCTCTTTCTCACTCACTCACACACACAGACATGCACACACACTCAGCTCAGCACGGAAAACCGACAAACGCTGCAACGTATCCTGCCGTGAGGGGGCTTTCTGTCTGTCTGTCTGTCCGTCCATCTGTCTGTCTCTAGGTCTCTTATTTGAGTGTCAGATCTACCCTGCTCTATGCTCGGTCGGCGGAGCCTGACAAAGCTCTTCATCACTGGGTGCACTTTAAACCGCCCTCAGTGATTCAATCACCCTTTTCGATGTCAAGTGCAGGAAGGCAGGCAGGCTGCTGTGCCACCGGTGGCTCTATTGGCAGGAGCAGACTCCTCCACCTGTCATCATATTTCACTGTTTCACTTCTTAAGTGCTTAACAAAATTACATTTTGTTGATTCAGTTTATTTAGATTCTTAAATGTATTTCAGTGTTATTGTTATTGTTATTATCTATTGTTGATAGTTATCTCTAGGCTACAGAATGAATTGCAGTTTCTCTCCTCTGGTTTGCTGAAGTTAACAAGCTATAGTACTTTGTCAGTGGCTGCAGTACTGTGGACCCGGCAGTACTGTGGACCAGGCTGCTCTAATCACTGCACCCTACATTCCTGAACCTGAAAGGGCTCTTTGGCTGTCCCCATAGGAGAACCCTTTTCGATTCCAGGTAGAACCCTGTTGGTTCCATGTAAATCCTGTACACAGAGGGTTCTACCCTTTTTTTCTAAGAGTGTACCGTACCACCGTCATAACTGGGAAAGAGTGCTCTGTTGCCACCATTCATCAAATGTTGTGTGTTTGTGTGTGAGTAGGAACACATCTCTTCTGGGATGAATGGGCGTTTTATAAAATAGTCTCCTCACTGACACTCCCCTCACACTGCAGGGAAGCAGCAAACACTATGACTCACATCCCAACACCTCTCCCTTCCACCGCTCTCACCTCTCAGGGGCTCTGCTACAGACGTGTCAATGGCATCTCTCTCTTTTAGTCCCTCAATCTCTCTTTCTCTCTCTCTCTTTCTCTCTCTTTCTCTCTCTCTCTGTGTCGTAACATTAAGAACACCTTCCTAATATTGACTTGCTACCCCCTCCATTTTCCCTCAGAACAGCCTACATTTGTAAGGGCATGGACTCTACAAGGTGTTGAAAGCATTCCACAGGGTTGCTGGCCCATGTTGACTCCAATGCTTCTATTAGCAGTTGATGTTACTCTTTAATAACACAGACCCCAAAGCAAATCAGGGTTTATTCAAATAGGACAAATCATGCTTGGAAGTAGATGGTAATTCTCCCCTGTCCTCAGAGATGCTCTCCTGAGACTCTCTCCAGTGAACAAAGGGACAGGATCTAGTTTTATAACCCAGCCCTAGCCTGTGGTTGACCAATTAGAATTCCTCGCAATAAAACTGGGCCAATGGCCAGATAACAAGTATCCTATTTCAGACTCAATATATAGACAAATTCCTCCCATGTCTCTGCATTAATACACTATTACAGAAAAAACACTATTTCCATTGATCGTTAGTACTTTATTGTCCTCTGTTTCTCTCGTACTCTGCGTTGTGTATTTATCTTGGAAATATTCTTACACTTCTCATAGTTGTGTCAAGTTGGCTGGATGTCCTTTGGGTGGTGGATCATTCTTAATACACCTACTACTATATCTCGTTCAAATGCATTTAAATCTTTTGTCTTTCTCATTCACCCTCTGAATGACACACATACATAATCCATGTCTCAATTCTCTTAAAATCCTTCTTTAAACTGTCTCCTCCCCTTCATCTACACTGATTGAAGTGGATTTAACAAGTGACATCAATAAGGGATCATATCTTTCACCTGGTCAGTCTGTCATGGAAAGAGCAGGTGTTCTTAATGTTTTGTACACTCAGTTTATATCTTCACTCTCACTCAGCTTCTCTCTCTCTCTCTCTCTCTCTCTCTCTCTCTCTCTCTCTCTCTCTCTCTCTCTCTCTCTCTCAGCTTCTATATCTTCACTCTGTGTTTTGGTTTGTTGCGCATCACTGAATGATGATTATTCATTGGCTGAGACCCACTGCTTGCATATTAGCTCTTCCTATTGTTGGAAACACAGTGAGGGTTGAGAACAGCATGGGAAATGATCCTGTAAATGATTCATACAAGACATCCCTCTGCTAGCCGACATTTAGCAAAAAGGGTTCCAAAAGGGTTCTTCGGCTGTCCCCCATAGGAGAACCCTATTTGGTTCCACGTGGAACCCTTTTGGGTTCCATGTAGAACCCTCTGTGAAAAGGGTTCTACATGGAACCCAAAAGGGTTCTACCTGAAACCAAAAAGGGTTCTCCAAAGGATTATGTAATAAGGACAGCCGAATAACCCTTTTAGGTTCTAGATTGCACCTTTTTTTTGAAGAGTGTAGATGGACCCCTCTCTGTCCCTGTTGCCAAGGATTTTAAACTGCCAGGCATCTCAGCTATACATTGCTTGTTGTCAAGGTGTTTTTCTTGAAGAGGGCTTTGTTAGCAGTTGTTAATGGCTGTTTCCCAAGCAGCAACCTATTCCCTATATAGCCCTATCGGCTCTGGTCAAAAGTAGTGCACTATATAGGGCTCTGATAAAAAGTAGTGCACTACATAGGGAATAGAATGCCATTTGGGACATGGCCAATGATTTGTACTGTAACCCTGGTCTGTTGAGGTCCTCCTATGTTTCCTCCTCTCTCTGCACCTGACCAAGTCTAGCTGGCAGCAGCGCAGCCCCAGAAAGCACCTGTTTCCTGCCAGTCCTCTATCATCCAGCCTGTGGCTACGTCACTTCACCCCCCAAGCCCTCCTCCCTCTCTCCCTCTCTCCCTCTCTCCCACAGTCCCTGACCCCCAAGCCCTCCTCCCTCTCTCCCTCTCTCCCTCCTCCCTCTCTCCCTCTCTCCCTCTCTCGCCCTCTCTCCCCCTCTCCCTCTCTCTCCCTCTCTCCCTCTCTCCCACAGTCCCTGACTTGCTTTCACTTTTCACACCAACCGCTCAGGACCCCAACATGATTTATTGGCAGTTTCATTTTCTCATGAAGAGCCCTCTAATAAAAATGGTTGGATGGGAAGGGTGAGGTATCGGATGAAATTGTTTATATCTAAATGGCAGCAGCAAAGGAGGAATGGACCGGTCGAAAGCTCAATCATGGGAGCATAAATTAGTGTATAGGTGGTTAAATTGGCCTGTGTGTGTGTGTGTGTGTGTGTGTGTGTGTGTGTGTGTGTGTGTGTGTGTGTGTGTGTGTGTGTGTGTGTGTGTGTGTGTGTGTGTGTGTGTGTGTGTGTGTGTGTGTGTGTGTGTGTGTGTGCGCTTGACACTAAGGTGTGACACATGAGACGGGACAGACTGTAGACTGTTAAGCTCTCTATTCCTCAGAACAGAACATCCTCAAAGAAGTTATAAAAACCTTTGTCCAACTACATGTCCCATCCACTTCAAGCCATTAACCATCGATAAATCACCTCTAAGTGTCTCAGCCAAGTCAATGTAAATGTCATTGTTATTGACTGTGGCCTAATGGTCATTGGGTTGGGAAGGGTAAACTGACCTGACACCTTGCTTACCCAAGGAATTCCGCAAGATGCACTGATAGCATTTGTGTCTAATGATTCCATTGTGGAGCTATATGAGCTGGCACCAAGACTGATTAAACACACTGTAAAACCTGGACCATAGCCATATGAATGAGCCATCTGTGCTCGTACAGGTCAGTTCCACACATGGGACGCCATTGTGTGTCAAATGGGAATGATGTGTCTAGATGAACGTCTTTGATGGAGAAGATTGTGAGTAGCCCCCTTCTCACGTCCTTATTACCCACTGTGGGTTGTTTTCATTTTCCCCCTCAGTCACTCTCTTTATGTTTCTCTCTCTCTCTCTGTCTCTCTGCCTTTCTCTCTCTGCCTTTCTCTCTCTGTATCTCTCTCTCTGTATCTCTCGCTCTCTGTCTCTGTCTCTCTGCCTTTCTCTCTCTGTATCTCTCTCTCTGTATCTCTCTCTCTGTATCTCTCTCTCTCTGTATCTCTCTCTCTCTCTGTCTCTGTCTCTCTGCCTTTCTCTCTCTGTATCTCTCTCTCTGTATCTCTCTCTCTGCATCTCTCTCTCCCTGTCTCTCTCCCTCTGTCTCTCTTTCTCTCTCACTCTTTCTGTCCCTCTCACTGTCTCTGTCTATCCCTCACCCCCCTCTCTCTGTCTAGTTTTGTGACTCTGCTCTTTCCTACATGGTCTAAATCTGTCTGTCCTAAGTCTCGCTGGGCCACAGTAAATATATCCTGAAGTAGCGCGAGTCACACTGCTCTCAGTATTGTTCAACATTTTTGACCCGGTGGAGAGAAAAATCCTGTCTTTATTTACTATAATCGGACATCCTGTTTACCCCGACCGCTTTCCCAAAGAAACAAACTGCTTACCGACAGATTAAAATCTGTTTGCAACATTTTATGTGTTTGTATCCGACGCCGACAGCAGGTCGTGACCAAAACAAGGGAAACATTTACAAAAACACAGTTTTGGGGCCCTGTGAGTGACCTCAATTAAAACCTTGAGGAGGAAGTCATGTCTCATTGATTGGTCATTGAGGGGTCATAAGAACATGTCTACAGGAAGTCCGTCTACAGGCAACAGGAAGTAGTGATGTTTGGGGCACAGTGGAGCTCTGGGTTCCCAAGCTACCTGGGTCATGGTCATCATCAACAACCATCAGGTTCATTTGAACCAGAATGAGAACAGGGCTTCACTTACTGTGAGATCCTGTCTAGTCTACACTCTGATAAGACCATAACCCACTAGTCTACACTCTGATAAGACTATAACTCACTAGTCTACACTCTGATAAGACTATAACCTACTAGTCTACACTCTGATAAGACCATAACCTACTAGTCTACACTCTGATAAGACCATAACCTACTAGTCTACACTCTGATAAGACTATAACCCACTAGTCTACACTCTGATAAGACCATAACCCACTAGTCTACACTCTGATAAGACCCTAACCCACTAGTCTACACTCTGATAAGACCATAACCCACTAGTCTACACTCTGATAAGACCATAACCTACTAGTCTACACTCTGATAAGACCATAACCTACTAGTCTACACTCTGATAAGACCATAACCCACTAGTCTACACTCTGATAAGACCATGACCCACTAGTCTACACTCTGCTAAGACCATAACCCACTAGTCTACACTCTGATAAGACCATAACCTACAAGTGTACACTCTGATAAGAGCATAACCCACTAGTGTACACTCTGATAAGACTATAACCCACTAGTCTACACTCTGATAAGACCATAACCCACTAGTCTACACTCTGATAAGACCATAACCCACTAGTCTACACTCTGATAAGACCATAACCCACTAGTCTACACTCTGATAAGACCATAACCTACTAGTCTACACTCTGATAAGACCATAACCTACTAGTCTACACTCTGATAAGACCATAACCCACTAGTGTACACTCAGAGAAGACGATAACCCACTAGTCTACACTCTGATAAGACCATAACCCACTAGTGTACACTCTGATAAGAACATAACCCACTAGTGTACACTCTTGAAATGGCGTGGAAACAACATTGATTCAACCAGTGTGTTTCCAGTGGGAAAGTTAGGTATAAGAGCAGGTATAAGAGTAGCCTACTCTTTTTATAAGCTGATTCCAGAGTTCTTAGAATGAAATGTGAGATTTGTTCTCACTGGCAAAGTTTTATGTTATAAAGGATCACTTTGCTTCATGGAAAATTACCAACAAAATGATCTCTGTGTTAACAAGTTATTTTTTGCCACGTGTCACTCAGTTCACTCCATAGAGTGACTGTTTTATAAGTGCACCCTGCCATCTCTAACCCACACAGCAAAGCAGGGCAGATGAATAGAAAAGTACTGCCAAGCCATGAGCCATGAACCCTGAACCCACTTGGCTGGCAGGTTCTCCGTGGGCCTGTGGCCTCCATGTGAGGCAGGGCAGGCCTGCACCCTGGTGACCTTAAAGACTGTACGAGCCTGTTTCTGCGGTTTTAGGACAGGGGTGCCAGCAGCTTAGCCGGATGACCTTCTCCAGAGAACATAAGCACTTTGCAGAACTGACATTGTTGCAGGTCTGGTTCACAATCCAAAGTGCTAGTCTGGAATCTTTCTGTCTCTCTTTCTCTCTCTTTTTGTCTCTCTTTCTTTCTGTCGCTCTTTCTGTGCAGCCTTTCTGCACTCAGTCAGTGTTATAGTTACACCTGCTACACCTGCTCCTGCTGCTGGCTTACTTCTGAAGCTAAGCAGGGTTGGTCCTTGTTGGTCCCTGGATGGGAGACCAGATGCTGCTGGAAGTGATGTTAAAACAGATGTCTTGACTATTTGTGGACACAAAGATCCCATGGCACTTATCTTAAGAGTAGGGGTGTTAACCCTGGTGTCCTGGCTAAATTCCCATTGTGGCCCTCATACCATCATGGCCACCTAATCATCCCCTGTAACTATTCCCCCAGGTCCTTGCTGTAAAGGGGATATGTTCTCAGTCAACTTACCTGGTAAAATAAGGTTTAAGTAAATACTGTCTCACTGTTTCTCTCTTGTCAATCCACCTGTCATTAGAAGGATCTGAACTTGTTACAGGCTACTGTTGAGCCATAAAACACCATTTCTGTGGAGAGGGCATGATGAGGGGGTGTGGCCTCTTCTAACATGATGAGCGGGTGTGGCCTCGTCTAACATGATGAGGGGGTGTGGCCTCGTCTAACATGATGAGGGGGTGTGGCCTCTTCTAACATGATGAGGGGGTGTGGCCTGTCTAACATGATGAGGGGGTGTGGCCTCGTCTAACATGATGAGCGGGTGTGGCCTCGTCTAACATGATGAGGGGTTGTGGCCTTGTCTAACATGATGTGGGGGTGTGGCCTCTTCTAACATGATGAGGGGGTGTGGCCTCTTCTAAAATGATGAGAGGGTGTGGCCTCGTCTAACATGATGAGGGGGGTGTGGCCTTGCCTAACATGATGTGGGGGTGTGGCCTCTTCTAACATGATGAGGGTGTGTGGCCTCTTCTAAAATGATGAGCGGGTGTGGCCTCGTCTAACATGATAAGGGGGTGTGGCCTCGTCTAACATGATGAGGGGGTGTGGTCTCTTCTAACATGATGAGGGGGGGTGTGGCCTTGTACTGTCCTCCTTAAGGTGTATGCAACCATAATTTGACAGCCAGCCAAACTCCAACCAAGAACTTAACCAGAGTCAGGGATAGGCTTTCCATAAACCTCCAGTTTTATAGTTGAAACGGTGTAAAACTGTAACAATACAGAAAAATTAAATTATTGGAGCTGCTCAGACTAAAAGGCAATATTAATGCACAACAGAGTCTAACCGACGTTTCATAGTCACATAGTGAACAATACAATACTTCACGAACACTCTTCACGAACACTGGAAAACATACGTATCCTGCTTGAATATAGTTCTAAACTGGATTAGTATCTAAATAACATGTAAGCTAACTTAAGTGTGAAGTGAAATCACATGTAGAGAGAAGCTAGCTCCAAAACAGCTAGGCTAACAAGGGAATACATGTAATCAATTTATATATTTTTTTTACCTTTATTTAATTAGGCAAGTCAGTTAAGAACAAATTCTTATTTTCAATGATGGCCTAGGAACAGTGGGTTAACTGCCTGTTCAGGAGCAGAATGACAGATTTTTACCTTGTCGGCTCAGGGATTCGCTCTAAACTAGACTACCTGCCGCCCCATTTACTTAAAAACTCAGAATTAAAACATGACCTGCAGAAAATACTTTACAATACTAAAAGATGAACATCTTAGAAATGATTTGTATTTACAGGCAATGCTTTACAAAGGCTTAACAAGAAGGATGGCAGAAGATAAACAGCAGTATTACGTCGCTCTTTTCCAACAATGAGGCTGAACTGCATCATTTCCTATTTTTCCTGTTTTACCACCAACAAAGAAGTAGCACAGCATAGTACACGCTATAGCTGCGGCTACACAAAACAGCCACTGGATGGCGCCAAATCAAAAGGCACTTGGCCAAAAGAATAGAAGGCAGAATAGGCCTCGTCTAACGTAGTGCCCTTGAATGGATATTAAACACAGAACGGACAGTTGGTATTGACAAAATGTTTCCAAATATCAGTTTTTTGGATAAGACGATGGATGAATGACAATCACCCACAAGTGTCCTTCTAAGACGATGTTGTTACTTGCATATTACTTTCATGTAGGCAACACCATTTATGTACACCAGGACTCCATTCTGTGCCTGCGTGGTAGCCAGTGAATTGGCGCACTTCACCGAATCTGCCTTGTCATTCAGCAAGTCACACTACGTAAAAGGGATACTTTGGCCAAGATGACAGAAACGTGCAGATAGCCTTAATAGCCCCAAGAAGATGAGTGTGTGAAATAAGCTTTTTGTGCATATGGAATAATTCGGGGATCTTTTATTTCCACTAATGAAACATGGGACCAAGGCTTTACATGTTGCATTTATATTTGATGATAAACCCTAACCCCCTTCTTGTTTCCTTCCTGTCGATCTCCAGGTCTTCCAGAACAGTATTACAGCCTGACCTGGTTCCTGAGCCCCATCCTGGGCCTGATCTTCACACCTCTGATTGGCTCAGCCAGCGATCGCTGCACCCTGAAATGGGGCCGGCGACGTCCTTTCATCCTGGCCCTGTGTGTGGGCGTGCTGTTCGGAGTGGCACTCTTCCTCAACGGGTCACTCATAGGTAATAAATAATATATTATAAACTGGGTGGTTCAAGCCCTGAATGCTGATTGGCTGACAGCTATGGTATATCAGACCGTATGCCCAGTGGTATGAAGTACTTAAGTAAAAATACTTTAAAGTACTACTTAAGTAATTTTTGGGGGTATCTGTGCTTTACTTTACTATTTATATTTTTGACAACTTTTGCTTTTACTACATTCCAAAAGAAAACAAATGTACTTTCTACACCCAAAAGTACTCATATCATTTTGATTAACCTTTATCTTACTAGGCAAGTCAGTTAAGAACAAATTCTTATTTTCAATGACGGCCTAGGAACAGTGGGTTAACTGCCTTGTTCAGGGGCAGAGCGACATATTTATACCTTGTCAGCTCGGGGGATTCGATCTTACAACCTTTCGGTTACTAGTTCAACGCTCTAACCACTAGGCAACCCTGCTGCCCGTGCTCAGCAGGACAGTAAAAATGGTCTGATTCACACACTTAAAGAGAACATTCCTGGTCATCCATACTGCATCTGATCTGGCAGACTCACTAAACACAAAACAAGCTAAACACAAAATGCTTTGTTTGTAAATGATGTCTGAGTGTTGGAGTGTGCCCCTGGCTATCCGTAAATAAAAAAAAAAATAAGAAAATCGTGCCGTTTGGTTTGCATAATATAAGGAATTTTAAGTGATTTATATTTTTACTTTTGATACTTAAGTATATTTTAGCAATTACATTTACTTTTGATACTTAAGTATATATAAAACCAAATACTTTTAGACTTTTACTCAAGTAGGATTTTACTGGGTGACTTTCACTTTTACTTGAATCATTTTCTGTTAGTATGAAAATTGGGTACTTTTCCACCACTGACTATACCATGGGTGTGATAAAACATGTATTTTTTCCAAAGCAGTAATTCAGTAATGTGTGCATACATTTTATAAATGGATGGTCCCAGGAATCAAACCCACTGGTGTTACACGCACCAACTGAGCTACAGAGGACCGGCGTTGGAACTGGGGGTTAGGCAGGGTTAGGGTTAAGAATAATACAACATTCTTTTGCGAAATAAATGCTTTTCAGCCTATTAATTAATGGAAATACCAGTCGGTGTAAATGCATTTGACTGGTCATGCTTATCAGTCTATAGGTTAATTTGCATAATTGAGTGGAATTAAATTGGCGCGTGTGAACATTACATTTGTTATGTATCTTACTTATTACACGCATACATCATACAGATAAAGAGCATTTGAGCGGGAAAACCGTCAGACAGAGCGAATCCTGCTGCTACAGCATCTCAAAGAGCAAATGCATTGACAACAGAAGGCAGGCTTCATCAGCGCTTTACACACCACTTTGCAATGAGCTGGAGGCAGTATGCATTTTAAAAACATATACTTAAATGTTTGAAACCTGAACGTTTTGCTAAATATTATGAGGCATGTCTTACCTTGCTTCAAAGTAGCCTAGCCAAAATATGAGCATATCTGTAGAGGCAATTATTTGATATCAACTTTCTTTCATTGTCCAGTAGCAAAAGGAACAAGTGTAGTCATATTATCAACCCATGCTAGTTGCTGCATATTAGGGAAAGGAACAGGGGGATACCCAGTCAGTTGTACAACTGTATGACTTCATCTGAAATGTGTCTTCCTCATTTAGATCTCCCCTCTTCCTACATTTCTAACTGATATTTTCTTCTCTGTCACATGAAACCACTCGCATGTGTAGTGCCCTTTTGCCAACATTGTTTTCCCGCTAATTGCATAATGAACATTCACGCGTAGCGTCCTGCCCTGTGTACATTGCTGTGCTTATAATGTGAAGAAATGATTAAATGTTCTGATCTGTTACATCAGACTCATTGCTTTTTAACATGTCTTTATGTAGCCTAGGCCTACTGGTTGTATGGATGTGGGATCTATTGTGTGTGTGTGTGTGTGAGTGTCCTGTGTGTGTACTGTCTGTGTACTCTGTGTGTACTCTGTCTGTGTCCTCTGTGTGTGTGTGTGTGTGTGTGTGTGTGTGTGTGTCCTGTGTGTGTGTGTGTGTGTGTGTGTGTGTGTGTGTGTGTGTGTGTGTGTGTGTGTGTGTGTGTGTGTGTGTGTGTGTGTGTGTGTGTGTGTGTGTGTGTGTGTGTGTGTGTGTGTGTGTGTGTGTGTGTGTGTGTGTGTGTGTGTGTGTGTGTGGTTCAGTTGCTAGAGCAAGGCACTTGTAATGCCAGGTTTGTGGGTTTGATTCCCATGGGGGACCAGTACGGGGAAAATGTATGCACTCCCTACTATAAGTCCCTCTGGATCAGAGAGCGTTTGCTAAATGACTGAAATGTAAACGAGTGAGACATGATTGACTTCACAGAATAGACTAATTATGTTCTCTGTTGTTATTAGTGATAGCAGCCAGTCTGTCTGGCAGGCGTTCTGCCTCACCTAATAAGCCCTCTTCTGGAGTGATGTGAAGCATAAAAGTATCTCTGGCTGTGTCTCTCTGTGGTTCTCCTGAGTTTAGAAAGGTCAGGAAAAAGCCTGGTTCTATAACTTCAACTCTGTTCTAATGCAACGTGCGCACACCAAAATTTTCACATCCTACGTTAGCCAGCCATCTGCTATGGTAAATTCATTACCAGTGGAAGTGACCCTAAGTGCCTCACTCTGCTGGGGAAAGAGAGAAGGGATCAATTTTGCTCTGTGATTTAAAGGTTCAGCAGAGGAGAAGATTGATAGATAACCCATAGAGTTGTTTTGCTGCTGGCTTCAGGACAGTCCACCAAGTAGGACTGAAGAGTCTGGTGGTAGTGGAAGGGAGAGGACAAGTAGCTTTACTTTCTCTGCTTGCTGGAGATGTGGCTCCGTGGGTCACTGAACAAACTGAAAAGCTTGACAGGTCCTGGATTTCAATTGTATTGGATTTTATTTAGTTGGCCCGCATTGCTTTGAAGAGTGTTGGAGAGAGGTGTATGTACGTGTGTGCACTCTTCTGTGAATGTGTGTTGGCTCAGTGCCCTCGTCATAGCCCTCCCAGAGCAGCTATTTGTTTGCGGCGTCACCCCTAGCTCAGGTCCCAGCGCTGTGGGTCACAGTAACATGCTGAGAAAGAGAAGCAGCAAGAGGACTACAGACTCCTGTGTCCGCTGACCTGCTGGGCTGGGTGGTGTGTGTGTGAACCGTCATTCTCCGTGACATGGGAAAGGACTGGGAACCAGTTCACAGGGAAACGTTTCCTGTTGTGCCCTCCTTTCTTACCTTTCAATGCCTATCTGGAGCCGCTTCCTGTCTCCAGCGCTAGCTCACTGCGCGTCACCCCGTCAGCCACTCCATTGTCAGCAAGAAAGGCTTTGCTTACTACGTACACACAGACTGACTACACACAGACTGACTACACACAGACTGACTACACACAGACTGACTACACACTGACTCACTACACACAGACTGACTACACACTGGCTGACTGACTACACACTGACTGACTACACAAAGACTGACTACACACTGACTGACTACACACTGACTACACACTGACTACACACTGACTGACTACACACTGACTGACTACACACTGACTGACTACACACAGACTGACTACACACTGACTGACTACACACAGACTGACTACACACTGACTGACTACACACTGACTGGCTACACACTGACTGACTACACACTGACTGACTACACCCAGACTCAGTACAGACTTCTTTCTTTCTTCAACTTGTACACCTCTCTTCCTCGTCTGTGGTCGTTGTTGATTAGCTAAATATTTTCAGAATAGCTTTTCCCCTTTAATGAGAAGGTCTGAATAATGACTTGTTTGTTGTCGTATAGATGAGGTAACATATAGATGAGGTAACATATAGATGTTCTCCGTAGCTATCAGGGTACATATGATCCAGTCAACCTTGACGTGTGTTTGCTGGTCTGTGAGGTGATATATGTCATAAATGTCAGTGTGTGCCATGAATCAATGTCTGTCGGGGTAATACTAAACCTCTGGGTAAGACAAGGTCACAGCTTGGACCAGACACAAGGCAAACGAGAGTAGTCACACACCATGCAAGGCTATGAATGACCTAGGGTATATGGTGGTGTGTCAGGGTTTCCGTTAGCCAGCAATAGCCAGATTTGGCCCTAAAAATAAAAAAAACGGGAGATGAAGAAAAAATCTAATTGCGAAATAATGCTTTTTAGCCTCTTAATTGGTGGAAATACATTTGACTGGTCTTGCTTATCGGTCTATAGGTTAATTTGCATAATTTAGTGGAATTCAATTGCAGTGTGTGTACAACATATATGTTATGCATCTTATTTATAATTTGTACAGCATACAGACACAGAGCCTTTAAGCAGAAAAATGTGTCAGACAGGCGAGAGCTGCTGCTACAGCATCTCAAACAGCAAATGCATTGGCAACAGAAGGCAGGCTTCATCAGCGCGTTACACATCTTTCTACATTTATAAGGTGTATAAAGTGTTTTCCGCTAATTGCATAATGAACATTCACATGTATCCTCCTGACTTGTGTACATTGCTGTTCTTATAATGTGAAAAAATTATAGTTTATCAACATTATAAGTTAAACGTTCTGATCTGTTACATCAGACTCATTGCTTTTTAACGTTTGTTTTATGTAGCCTAGGCCTACTGGTTGTATGAATTTGGGATCTATTGTGTATGCGTGCATGTGGTCTGTGTGTGTGTCCTGTGTGTGTGTCCCGTGTGTGTGTGTCCTGTGTGTGTGTGTCCTGTGTGTGTGTCCTGTGTGTAAGAAGGCGTAACCCACTAATCGGGTATTGATTCAAATGTGCAAATCTCTCTCAATCTCTCTCTTTATCTCTCTCTCTCTCTCTCCATATCTCTCTCTTTCTATCCATCTCTCTCTCTCTCCATATCTCTCTCTCTCCATATCTCTCTCTCATCTCTCTCTCTCTCTCTCCATATCTTTCTCTCTCCATATCTCTCTCTCTCCATCTGCTCCTAATCTCAGCGTGTTACCTGTATAAAAGAAACCTGTCCACAGAAGCAATCAATCAATCAGATTCCAAACTCTCCACCATGGCCAAGACCAAAGAACTCTCCAAGGATGTCAGGGACAAGATTGTAGACTTACACAAGGCTGGAACTGGGCTACAAGACCATCGCCAAGCAGCTTGGTGAGAAGGTGACAACAGTTGGTGCGATTATTCTCAAATGGAAGAAACACAAAAGAACTGTCAATCTCCCTCGGCCTGGGGCTCCATGCAAGATCTCACCTCATGGAGTTGCAATGATCATGAGAACGGTGATGAATCAGCCCAGAACTACACGGGAGGATCTTGTCAATGATCTCAAGGCAGCTGGGACCATAGTCACCAAGAAAACAATTGGTAACACACTTCGCCGTGAAGGACTGAAATCCTGCAGCGCCCGCAAGGTCCCCCTGCTCAAGAAAGCACATATACATGCCCGTCTGAAGTTTGCCAATGAACATCTGAATGATTCAGAGGACAACAGGGTGAAAGTGTTGTGGTCAGATGAGACCAAAATGGAGCTCTTTGGCATCAACTCAACTCGCCGTGTGTGGAGGATGAGGAATGCTGCCTATGACCCCAAGAACACCATCCCCACCGTCAAACATGGAGGTGGAAACATTATGCTTTGGGGGTGTTTTTCTGCTAAGGGGACAGGACAACTTCACCGCATCAAAGGGACGATGGACGGGGCCATGTACCATCAAATCTTGGGTGAGAACCTCCTTCCCTCAGCCAGGGTATTGAAAATGGGTCGTGGATGGGTATTCCAGCATGACAATGACCCGAAACACACGGCCAAGGCAACAAAGGAGTGGCTCAAGAAGAAGCACATTAAGGTCCTGGAATGGCCTAGCCAGTCTCCAGACCGTAATCCCATATAAAATCTGTGGAGGGAGCTGAAGGTTCGAGTTGCCAAACGTCAGCCTCGAAACCTTAATGACTTGGAGAAGATCTGCAAAGAGGAGTGGGACAAAATCCCTCCTGAGATGTGTGCAAACCTGGTGGCCAACTACAAGAAACGTCTGACCTCTGTGATTGCCAACAAGGGTTTTGCCACCAAGTACTTAGTCATGTTTTGCAGAGGGGTCAAATACTTATTTCCCTCATTAAAATGCTAATAAATGTAAAACATTTTTCACACGCGCTTTTCTGTATTTTTTTGTTGCTATTCTGTCTCTCACTGTTCAAATAAACCTACCATTAAAATTATAGACTGATCATTTCTTTGTCAGTAGGCAAACGTACAAAATCAGCAGGGGATCAAATACATTTTTCCCTCACTGTATACTTGAATGGAATGGTCTCTGTGTCCAACTTTCTCTCTGTCTGTGAATTAGGCCTATGGTTTTCTGAACCTGTTATACCGGCTAGGATACTAACTCAGTCTCTGGTTGTGTTCAAGGTCTTGCCGTCGGCGACGTGCCAAATAACCAGCCCATAGGGATCGTTCTGACGGTGCTCGGAGTGGTGGTGCTGGACTTCAGTGCAGACGCCACGGAGGGTCCCATAAGGGCCTACCTACTAGACGTGGCGGACACCGAAGAACAAGACATGGCCCTCAACATCCACGCCTTCTCCTCTGGTATGACACGTCTTAGTAGCAGGATATTTCCATGCACATACCTGTGTCTGTAATGTCTGTGAAGGTTTTGATAGATTGAATATTCTCAAACAGGAAATGATGTGTGTGTCTGCGCCAGGTTGTGGGGGAGCGGTGGGCTACGCGCTGGGCGGTCTGGACTGGACCCACACCTTCCTGGGCTCAATCTTCAAGTCCCAGGAGCAGATCCTCTTCTTCTTCGCCGCCATCTTGTTCACCATCTCGGTGGCTCTGCATCTGTTCAGCATCGAGGAGCAGCGGTACAGCCCCCAGCAGGACCGGCTGGACGAGGAGGCAGACGCCGCCTCCTCCACTGCCAACAAAGTCAACGGCACCCTGGGGGAAGCTCCACAGCCACAACACTCCCCACATGGAGTTCATTGGAGAGGACGACATCTACGACCCTTGTGACCGTTACAAGTCCTACGGAGAGGGGGGCGAGGACGGGCGCTCGTTGCGCGACATTAACATGGACTTCCTGGATGTGGAGATGGTGAGGTCCAAGTCTGACTCTGTGCTGCAAATGGCCGATGCAACACTAGATCACCTGGACCATGAGGCTCTGTTCCTGCGCTACATCGAGCCCTCTATCTTCGCCGACCACCTATCATCCTACCACGGCTCTCCACCACGCCGCAGCAGCAGCACAGACAGCCAGGACCTCCTCAAAACCTCCAAAAAGATATGCCGGCTGTCACAGTTTCTGCAGGAGCAGGACCGCGATGGGGAGGAGGAGCTGCTCAACAACCAGGTCAACGAGCAGAAGACACCCAACGGCCGGGCGCACGCCAACGGCTTGGGCCAGGGCGCCAACGGGCACACCCGCACGGTCATGAAGACCTCGGCGAGCACCAACTCCTCCACGCGGCACCGCCGCCACATCTTCTACCGCCAGCCGTCCTGCACCTTCTCCTACTACGGCCGCGTGGGTTCCCACCGCTACCGCTACCGGCGAGCCAATGCCGCGCTGCTCATCAAGTCCTCGCGCAGCTTGAACGACATCTACGAGGTGCAGCGGAGACAGAAGAGGAGACAGCAGGACCCCAGAGCGCGCCACCAGTCGGGCAACACCAACTCCAGCGGCGACACAGAGAGTGAGGAGGGGGAGACGGAGACCACGGTCAGGCTGCTGTGGCTGTCCATGCTGAAGATGCCTCCAGAGCTGATGAGGCTGTGTGTCTGTCATCTCCTCACCTGGTTTTCCATCATAGCTGAGGCTGTCTTCTACACTGACTTCATGGGCCAGGTCATCTACCACGGAGACCCCACGGTAAGGCTGCTGGGACTCCAAGGTCATCGTGTCACGTTATTATAAAGCCAATTGTATTTATTTTGGGCAAAGTATTCATTTTGGGCATAAATTCACATATTTGTATTTTTTCTTTGTCTTCTGCAAATAAAAAACTATTGATTACACAAAAAACTCACTCCACACCATATTTTCTTGCAGACCTGGGATTTGAACCTGCTAAACTCTGGTTGCTGGCCCACCTCTCTAACCTCTGGGCTACCAGCCTCACATTCTCTCTCAGTAACTAAGCTGAGTTGTTTTATCTCCTCTCTCCAGGCTCCTGCTAACTCCACGGATCTGCAGAACTACCACAAAGGAGTTCAGATGGGCTGCTGGGGGCTGGTCATCTACGCCCTGACAGCTGCCTCCTGCTCAGGTCACTGACCAGTCACTGAGTTGAATGATGGATGAAAGGAAGGATGGATGGACGGACGAATGAGCGAACGAGTGAACAAACAAATAAATGAAGTGACCAATGAATGAAAGAGCGCACAGGTCCATACACAGGCATGTGCAGGCCGTGTGCTTTGAGGCAGCCATAAAAACGATAGTGAACAATGTGCACACAGTCTTCAGCCAATGTGCTATCTGTGGCTCTGTTCACATGCTGGAGGGTTAGACCATGATGAGCTAGTGAGCTGAGACGACCTGTACAAGTACAGTCAGACTACTCACAAAGAGCTGTACAGAAACCCAGGATCTAAACACCCAGAGGAAGTTGCAAGAGGAATGCTGTACTAGCTACTGGTCACTAAATCATGGTGAATGTCATCCAGTTGAGCCACGGTGTGGATAACACTGGAGTCACCTAAACCAACATATACGAGGCCACATGAAATCTAGGTTTCCAGGGTCGCCAATGTGCTTTCGCTTCTGCTTTGCTTGCTCTTTTGGGTTTTTAGGCTGGGTATCTGTAAAGCACTTTGTGACACCTGCTGACCTAAAAAGGTCTTTATGAAATACATTTGATTTAGCATCTCCTTGTTTATATTCACAAATGCTTATAAACGATTATATTCTGTGGTTTGCAGCCGTACTGCAGAAGTACCTGGACAACTTTGACCTGAGCATCAAGGTCATCTACGTCTTGGGTACGCTGGGCTTCTCCATCGGTACAGCTGTCATGGCCATCTTCCCCAACGTTTATGTCTCCATGGTGATGATCAGCAGCATGGGCATCATCTCCATGAGCATCTCCTACTGCCCTTATGCCCTCCTGGGACAATACCATGAGATGAAAGAGGTAGGGATCTATACTAGTTAGTACACACAATGATATAACAGGTTAGTTAGTATAGACTGACATAACAGGTTAGTTAGTAGACACTGATATAACAGCTTAGTTAGTATACACTGATATAACAGGTTAGTTAGTATAGACTGATATAACAGGTTAGTTAGTATACACTGATATAACAGCTTAGTTAGTATACACTGATATAACAGGTTAGTTAGTATAGACTGGTATAACAGGTTAGTTAGTATAGACTGGTATAACAGGTTAGTTAGTAGACACTGATATAACAGGTTAGTTAGTATAGACTGATATAACAGGTTAGTTAGTATAAATCAAATCAAATTTTATTTGTCACATACACATGGTTAGCAGATGTTAATGCGAGTGTAGCGAAATGCTTGTGCTTCTAGTTCCGACCATGCAGTAGTATCTAACAAGTAATCTAACAAATTCACAACAACTACCTTATACACACAAGAGTAAAGGAATGAATACGAGTATGTACATATAAATATATGGATGAGCGATGGCTGACCGGCATAGGCAAGATGCAGTAGATGGTATGGAGTACAGTATATACACATATATATATATATATATGAGATGAGTAATGTAGGATATGTAAACATTATATAAATGGCATTGTTTAAAGTGGCTAGTGATTCATTATTTCATCCAGTTATAATTATTAAAGTGGCTAGAGATTTGGGTCGATGGCGAGAACGGCATAGGCAAGATACAGTAGATGGTTTAGAGTACAGTGTATACATTTGATATGAGTATGTCGGATACGTAAACATTATATACAAAATTGTTTAAAGTGGCTAGTGATACATTTGTTACATCCAATTCCTATGTTTAAAGTGGCTAGAGATTTAAGTCAGTATGTTGGCAGCAGCCACTCAATGTTAGTGATGGCTGTTTAACAGTCTGATGGCCTGGAGGTAGAAGCTGTTTTTCAGTCTCTCGGTCCCAGCTTTGATGCACCTGTACTGACCTCGCCTTCTGGATGATAGCGGGGTGAACAGGCAGTGGCTCGGGTGGTTGTTGTCCTTGATTATCTTTGGCCTTCCTGTGACATCGGGTGGTGTAGGTGTCCTGGAGGGCAGGTAGGTTTCCCGGTGATGCGCTGTGCAGTCCTCACTACCCTCTGGAGAGCCTTACGGTTGTGGGCGGAGCAGTTGCCGTACTCAGGCGGTGATACAGCCCGACAGGATGCTCTCGATAGTGCATCTGTAAAAGTTTGTGAGTGATTTTGGTGACAAGCCGAATTTCTTCAGCCTCCTGAGGTTGAAGAGGCGCTGTTGCGCCTTCTTCACCACGCTGTCTGTGTGGGTGGACCAATTCAGTTTGTCCGTGATGTGTACACCGAGGAACTTAAAACTTTCCACCCTCTCCACTACTGTCCCCTCGATGTGGATAGGGGGGTGCTCCCTCTCCTGTTTCCTGAAGTCCACGATCATCTCCTTTGTTTTGCTGACATTGAGTGAGAGGTTATTTTCCTGACACCACACTCCGAGGGCCCTCACCTCCTCCCTGTAGGCAGTCTCGTCGTTGTTGGTAATCAAGCCTACCACTGTAGTGTCGTCAGCAAACTTGATGATTGAGTTGGATGCGTGCTTGGCCACGCAGTCATGGGTAAACAGGGAGTACAGGAGAGGGCTGAGAACGCACCCTTGTGGGGCCCCAGTGTTGAGGATCAGCGGAGTTTCCTACCCTCACCACCTGGGACCGGCCCGTCAGGAAGTCCAGGACCCAGTTGCACAGGGCTGGGTCGAGACCCAGGGTCTCGAGCTTAATGACAAGCTTGGAGGGAACTATGGTGTTAAATGCTGAGCTGTAGTCGATGAACAGCATTCTTACATAAGTATTCCTCTTGTCCAGATGGGTTAGGGCAGTATGCAGTGTGATTGCGATTGGCTGTCTGTGGACCTATTGGGACGGTAAGCAAATTGGAGTGGGTCCAGGGTGTCTGGCAGGATGGAGGTGATATGATCCTTGACTAATCTCTCAAAGCACTTCATGATGACAGAAGTGAGTGCTACGGGCGATAGTCATTTAGCTCAGTCACCTTAGCTTTCTTGGGAACAGGAACAATGGTGGCCCTCTTGAAGCATGTGGGAACAGCAGACTAGGATAGGGACTGATTGAATATGTCCGTGAACACACCAGCCAGCTGGTCTGCATGCTCTGAGGACACGGCCAGGGATGCCATCTGGGCCGGCAGCCTTGCGAGGGTTAACACATTTAAATGTTTTTCTCACATTGGCTGCGGTGAAGGTGAGCCCGCAGGTTTTGGTAGCGGGCGTGTCGTGGCACTGCATTGTCCTCAAAGCGAGCAAAGAAGTTGTTTAGTTGGTCTGGGAGCAGGACGTCATGGTCCTTGGCGGGCTGGTTTTCTTTTTGTAGTCCGTGATTGACTGTAGACCCTGCCACATTCCTCTTGTGTCTGAGCCGTTGAATTGTGACTCTACTTTGTCTCTATATTGACGCTTAGCTTGTTTGATTGCCTTGCGGAGGGAATAGCTACACTGTTTGTATTCAGTCATGTTTCCACTAGCCTTACCCTGGTTAAAAGCAGTGGTTCGCGCTTTCAGTTTTGCGCGAATGCTGCCATCAATCCACGGTTTCTGGTTGGGGAAGGTTTTAATATTTGCTATGGGTACAACATCACCAATGCACTTGCTAATAAACACGCTCACCGAATCAGCTTATACATCAATGTTGTTGTCAGATGCTATCCGGAACATATCCCAGTCCACGTGCTCAAGCAATCTTGCAGCATGGAATCAGATTGGTCGGACCAGCGTTGAACAGACCTGAGAACGGGCGTTTCCTGTTTTAGTTTCTGTTTGTAGGCTGGGAGCAACAAAATGGAGTCATGGTCAGACTTGCCGAAAGGAGGGCGGAGAATAGCCTTGTATGCATCACGGAAGTTGGAATAACAGTGATCCAGGATTTTACCAGCCCGGTGGCACATTCGATATGCTGGTAAAATTTCGGGAGCCTTGTTCTTAAATTAGCCTTATTAAAATCCCCAGCCACAATAAATGCAGCCTCAGGATATGTGGATTCCAGTTTACATAGAGTCCGATGAATTTCTTTCAGTGCCGTCGATGTATCAGCTTGAGGGGGATGTACACGGCTGTGATTATAATCGAGGAGAATTCTCTTGGTAGATAATGCGGTCTGCATTTGATTGTAATGAATTCTATGTCAGGTGAACAAAGGACTTGAGTTCCTGTATGTTGTTATGATCACACCACGCCTCGTTAATCATAAGACACACACCCCACCCTTCTTCTTACCAGATAGAAGTTTATTTCTGTCGCGCGATGCGTGGAGAAACCAGGTGGCTGTACCGACTCCGATAACGTGTCCTGAGTGAGCCATGTTTCCGTGAGAAGCAAAGAACGTTGCAGTCTCGGATGTCTCTCTGAAAGGCAACCTCGATCGGATTTCGTCTACTTAGTTGTCAAGAGACTGTACATTGGCGATTAAAATACTCGGGAGATGCGCCCGTCGACGTAGCTTGACCAAAAGACCGCGCGTTCCCTTCTCTCTCCGCCGTTGTTTTGAGTAGCCACGTGCTATCCAGTCTGTTGTTGTGTTTGGGTTAGCAAACCGAGAATCCTCTTTGGGAAAGTCGTATTCCTGGTCGTAATGTTGGTAAGTTGACGTTGCTCTTATATCCAATAGTTCCTCCCGGTTGTATGTAATAAAACTTAATATTTCCCGGGGTAATAATGTAAGAAGTAATACATAAAAAAACAAAATAGTGCATGGTTTCCTGAGAACGTGAAGCGAGGCTGCCATCTCTGTCGGCGCCGGAAGTTTATCAGTATAGAATGATATAACAGGTTAGTTAGTATAGACTGGTATAACAGGTTAGTTAGTAGACACTGATATAACAGGTTAGTTAGTATAGACTGATATAACAGGTTAGTTAGTATAGACTGGTATAACAGGTTAGTTAGTATAGACTGATATAACAGGTTAGTTAGTATAGACTGATATAACAGGTTAGTTAGTATAGACTGATATAACAGGTTAGTTAGTAGACACTGATATAACAGGTTAGTTAGTATAGACTGGTATAACAGGTTAGTTAGTAGACACTGATATAACAGGTTAGTTAGTATAGACTGATATAACAGGTTAGTTAGTATAGACTGGTATAACAGGTTAGTTAGTAGACACTGATATAACAGGTTAGTTAGTATACACTGATATAACAGGTGAGTTAGTATAGACTGATATAACAGGTTAGTTAGTAGACACTGATATAACAGGTTAGTTAGTATAGACTGATATAAAGGTTAGTTGAGTTGAGTATAACACTGATATTGTTAGTATTGATATAACAGGTTAGTTAGTAGACTGATATAACAGGTTAGTTAGTATAGACTGATATAACAGGTTAGTTAGTATAGACACTGATATAACAGGTTAGTTAGTATAGACTGATATAACAGGTTAGTTAGTAGACACTGATATAACAGGTTAGTTAGTAGACACTGATATAACAGGTTAGTTAGTATAGACTGATATAACAGGTTAGTTAGTAGACACTGATATAACAGGTTAGTTAGTATAGACTGATATAACAGGTTAGTTAGTATAGACTTAGACACTGATATAACAGGTTAGTTAGTATAGACTGATATAACAGGTTAGTTAGTAGACACTGATATAACAGGTTAGTTAGTATAGACACTGATATAACAGGTTAGTTAGTATAGACTGGTATAAACAGGTTAGTTAGTAGACACTGATATAACAGGTTAGTTAGTATAGACTGATATAACAGGTTAGTTAGTATAGACTGATATAACAGGTTAGTTAGTATACACTGATATAACAGGTTAGTTAGTATAGACACTGATATAACAGGTTAGTTAGTATAGACTGATATAACAGGTTAGTTAGTATAGACTGATATAACAGGTTAGTTAGTAGACACTGATATAACAGGTTAGTTAGTATAGACTGATATAACAGGTTAGTTAGTATAGACTGATATAACAGGTTAGTTAGTATAGACTGACTGATATACAGGTTAGTTAGTATAGACTGATATATAACAGTTAGTTAGTATAGACTGATATAACAGGTTAGTTAGTATAGACTGATATAACAGGTTAGTTAGTATAGACTGATATAACAGGTTAGTTAGTATAGACTGATATAACAGGTTAGTTAGTATAGACTGATATAACAGGTTAGTTAGTAGACACTGATATAACAGGTTAGTTAGTATAGACTGATATAACAGGTTAGTTAGTATAGACTGATATAACAGGTTAGTTAGTATAGACTGATATAACAGGTTAGTTAGTATAGACTGATATAACAGGTTAGTTAGTATAGACTGATATAACAGGTTAGTTAGTTAGTATAGACTGATATAACAGGTTAGTTAGTATAGACTGATATAACAGGTTAGTTAGTAGACACTGATATAACAGGTTAGTTAGTATAGACTGATATAACAGGTTAGTTAGTATAGACTGATATAACAGGTTAGTTAGTAGACACTGATATAACAGGTTAGTTAGTATAGACTGATATAACAGGTTAGTTAGTATAGACTGATATAACAGGTTAGTTAGTAGACACTGATATAACAGGTTAGTTAGTATAGACTGATATAACAGGTTAGTTAGTATAGACTGATATAACAGGTTAGTTAGTATAGACTGATATAACAGGTTAGTTAGTATAGACTGGTATAACAGGTTAGTTAGTAGACACTGATATAACAGGTTAGTTAGTATACACTGATATAACAGGTTAGTTAGTATAGACTGATATAACAGGTTAGTTAGTAGACACTGATATAACAGGTTAGTTAGTATAGACTGATATAACAGGTTAGTTAGTAGACACTGATATAACAGGTTAGTTAGTATAGACTGATATAACAGGTTAGTTAGTATAGACTGATATAACAGGTTAGTTAGTATAGACTGATATAACAGGTTAGTTAGTATAGACTGATATAACAGGTTAGTTAGTAGACACTGATATAACAGGTGAGTTAGTATAGACTGATATAACAGGTGAGTTAGTATAGACTGGTATAACAGGTTAGTTAGTATAGACTGGTATAACAGGTTAGTTAGTAGACACTGATATAACAGGTTAGTTAGTATAGACTGATATAACAGGTTAGTTAGTATAGACTGATATAACAGGTGAGTTAGTATAGACTGGTATAACAGGTTAGTTAGTATAGACTGGTATAACAGGTTAGTTAGTAGACACTGATATAACAGGTTAGTTAGTATAGACTGGTATAACAGGTTAGTTAGTAGACACTGATATAACAGGTTAGTTAGTATAGACTGATATAACAGGTTAGTTAGTATAGACTGATATAACAGGTTAGTTAGTAGACACTGATATAACAGGTTAGTTAGTATAGACTGATATAACAGGTTAGTTAGTATACACTGATATAACAGGTTAGTTAGTATAGACTGATATAACAGGTTAGTTAGTATAGACTGATATAACAGGTTAGTTAGTATAGACTGGTATAACAGGTTAGTTAGTAGACACTGATATAACAGGTTAGTTAGTATAGACTGATATAACAGGTTAGTTAGTATAGACTGATATAACAGGTTAGTTAGTAGACACTGATATAACAGGTTAGTTAGTATAGACTGATATAACAGGTTAGTTAGTATAGACTGATATAACAGGTTAGTTAGTATAGACTGATATAACAGGTTAGTTAGTATAGACTGATATAACAGGTTAGTTAGTATAGACTGATATAACAGGTTAGTTAGTATAGACTGATATAACAGGTTAGTTAGTAGACACTGATATAACAGGTTAGTTAGTATAGACTGATATAACAGGTTAGTTAGTATAGACTGGTATAACAGGTTAGTTAGTAGACACTGATATAACAGGTTAGTTAGTATAGACTGATATAACAGGTTAGTTAGTATAGACTGATATAACAGGTTAGTTAGTATAGACTGATATAACAGGTTAGTTAGTATAGACTGATATAACAGGTTAGTTAGTAGACACTGATATAACAGGTTAGTTAGTATAGACTGATATAACAGGTTAGTTAGTATAGACTGGTATAACAGGTTAGTTAGTAGACACTGATATAACAGGTTAGTTAGTATAGACTGATATAACAGGTTAGTTAGTATAGACTGATATAACAGGTTAGTTAGTATACACTGATATAACATTAGTTAGTATAGACTGATATAACGGTTAGTATAGACTGATATAACAGGTTAGTTAGTATAGACTGATATAACAGGTTAGTTAGTATAGACTGATATAACAGGTTAGTTAGTATACACTGATATAACAGGTTAGTTAGTATAGACTGATATAACAGGTTAGTTAGTATAGACTGATATAACAGGTTAGTTAGTATACACTGATATAACAGGTTAGTTAGTATAGACTGATATAACAGGTTAGTTAGTAGACACTGATATAACAGGTTAGTTAGTATAGACTGATATAACAGGTTAGTTAGTATAGACTGATATAACAGGTGAGTTAGTATAGACTGGTATAACAGGTTAGTTAGTATAGACTGGTATAACAGGTTAGTTAGTAGACACTGATATAACAGGTTAGTTAGTATAGACTGATATAACAGGTTAGTTAGTAGACACTGATATAACAGGTTAGTTAGTATAGACTGATATAACAGGTTAGTTAGTATAGACACTGATATAACAGGTTAGTTAGTATAGACTGATATAACAGGTTAGTTAGTATAGACTGATATAACAGGTTAGTTAGTAGACACTGATATAACAGGTTAGTTAGTATAGACTGATATAACAGGTTAGTTAGTATAGACTGATATAACAGGTTAGTTAGTAGACACTGATATAACAGGTTAGTTAGTATAGACTGATATAACAGGTTAGTTAGTATAGACTGATATAACAGGTTAGTTAGTATAGACTGATATAACAGGTTAGTTAGTATAGACTGATATAACAGGTTAGTTAGTATAGACTGATATAACAGGTTAGTTAGTATAGACTGATATAACAGGTTAGTTAGTATAGACTGATATAACAGGTTAGTTAGTAGACACTGATATAACAGGTTAGTTAGTATAGACTGATATAACAGGTTAGTTAGTATAGACTGATATAACAGGTTAGTTAGTATAGACTGATATAACAGGTTAGTTAGTATAGACTGATATAACAGGTTAGTTAGTATAGACTGGGTATAACAGGTTAGTTAGTAGACAATTGATATAACTCAGAGTTAGTTAGTATAGACTGATATAACAGGTTAGTTAGTATAGACTGATATAACAGGTTAGTTAGTAGACACTGATATAACAGGTTAGTTAGTATAGACTGATATAACAGGTTAGTTAGTATAGACTGATATAACAGGTTAGTTAGTAGACACTGATATAACAGGTTAGTTAGTATAGACTGATATAACAGGTTAGTTAGTATAGACTGATATAACAGGTTAGTTAGTAGACACTGATATAACAGGTTAGTTAGTATAGACTGATATAACAGGTTAGTTAGTATAGACTGATATAACAGGTTAGTTAGTATAGACTGATATAACAGGTTAGTTAGTATAGACTGATATAACAGGTTAGTTAGTAGACACTGATATAACAGGTTAGTTAGTATAGACTGATATAACAGGTTAGTTAGTTAGTTACACACTGATATAACAGGTTAGTTAGTATAGACTGATATAACAGGTTAGTTAGTATAGACTGATATAACAGGTTAGTTAGTATAGACTGATATAACAGGTTAGTTAGTATAGACTGATATAACAGGTTAGTTAGTATAGACTGATATAACAGGTTAGTTAGTATAGACTGATATAACAGGTTAGTTAGTATAGACTGATATAACAGGTTAGTTAGTATAGACTGATATAACAGGTTAGTTAGTATAGACTGATATAACAGGTTAGTTAGTATAGACTGATATAACAGGTTAGTTAGTATAGACTGATATAACAGGTTAGTTAGTATAGACTGATATAACAGGTTAGTTAGTATAGACTGATATAACAGGTTAGTTAGTATAGACTGATATAACAGGTTAGTTAGTATAGACTGATATAACAGGTTAGTTAGTATAGAGCACTGATATAACAGGTTAGTTAGTATAGACTGATATAACAGGTTAGTTAGTATAGACTGATATAACAGGTTAGTTAGTATAGACTGATATAACAGGTTAGTTAGTATAGACTGGTATAACAGGTTAGTTAGTATAGACTGATATAACAGGTTAGTTAGTATAGACTGATATAACAGGTTAGTTAGTATAGACTGGTATAACAGGTTAGTTAGTATAGACTGATATAACAGGTTAGTTAGTAGACACTGATATAACAGGTTAGTTAGTATAGACTGATATAACAGGTTAGTTAGTATAGACTGATATAACAGGTTAGTTAGTATAGACTGATATAACAGGTTAGTTAGTATAGACTGATATAACAGGTTAGTTAGTATACACTGATATAACAGGTTAGTTAGTATAGACTGATATAACAGGTTAGTTAGTATAGACTGATATAACAGGTTAGTTAGTATAGACTGATATAACAGGTTAGTTAGTATAGACTGATATAACAGGTTAGTTAGTATAGACTGATATAACAGGTTAGTTAGTATAGACTGATATAACAGGTTAGTTAGTATAGACTGATATAACAGGTTAGTTAGTATAGACTGATATAACAGGTTAGTTAGTATAGACTGATATAACAGGTTAGTTAGTATAGACACTGATATAACAGGTTAGTTAGTATAGACTGATATAACAGGTTAGTTAGTATAGACTGATATAACAGGTTAGTTAGTATAGACTGATATAACAGGTTAGTTAGTATAGACTGATATAACAGGTTAGTTAGTATAGACTGATATAACAGGTTAGTTAGTATAGACTGATATAACAGGTTAGTTAGTAGACACTGATATAACAGGTTAGTTAGTATAGACTGATATAACAGGTTAGTTAGTATAGACTGATATAACAGGTTAGTTAGTAGACACTGATATAACAGGTTAGTTAGTATAGACTGATATAACAGGTTAGTTAGTATAGACTGATATAACAGGTTAGTTAGTATAGACTGATATAACAGGTTAGTTAGTATAGACTGATATAACAGGTTAGTTAGTAGACACTGATATAACAGGTGAGTTAGTATAGACTGGTATAACAGGTTAGTTAGTATAGACTGATATAACAGGTTAGTTAGTATAGACTGATATAACAGGTTAGTTAGTACACACTGATATAACAGGTGAGTTAGTATAGACTGGTATAACAGGTTAGTTAGTATAGACTGATATAACAGGTTAGTTAGTATACACTGATATAACAGGTTAGTTAGTATACACTGATATAACAGGTTAGTTAGTATAGACTGATATAACAGGTTAGTTAGTATAGACTGATATAACAGGTTAGTTAGTATAGACTGATATAACAGGTTAGTTAGTAGACACTGATATAACAGGTTAGTTAGTTAGTTACACACTGATATAACAGGTTAGTTAGTACACACTGATATAACAGGTTAGTTAGTATAGACTGGTATAACAGGTTAGTTAGTAGACACTGATATAACAGGTTAGTTAGTTAGTTACACACTGATATAACAGGTTAGTTAGTACACACTGATATAACAGGTTAGTTAGTATAGACTGACATAACAGGTTAGTTAGTTCGTTACATGCTGATATAACTACTGATTGTACTGCTACTACCAGCAGTACTACACCTTCACCTGTCAACGACACAAGTTGTTCTGCTTCCACGAGAACATCCAATGCTAGCATCAGTAATTCTACATTTGTTGTTAGCCCAGCTAGCATGGACACTGACAGTTGTGAATCTGATGCAGCCGAAGAGCTACTGCCCCCTTACCCGGGAAAGCACCGAACAATAGACAGGGACGTTGGACCATCGAAGAGGCGCAAATATGATGAGAACTACATTGATTTGGGGTTCACTTATATTGAGAGTAGTGCGTTTCCTCAGCCACAGTGTGTTATATGTGCAAAAGTACTATCTCACAACTGATGAAACCTTCACTCTTGTACAGACATTTAGAAACAAAACATGCCAATTTTTTTAAAAGCCAGTGGAGTTTTTTGAGTGAGAATTAAGACGACTTTCGAGTAGTAAGACATGTATAAAAGCAACAGATACCATTAATAAGAAGGGGCTAGAAGTGTATTATACGGTGAGCTACCGAGTGGCTAGGACAGGCAAGCCCCATACTATTGTGGAGGACTTAATTCTTCCTGCTGCCGCGGATATGGCTGGGACAATGCTGTGGGAAAAGACAAAAAAAACGATAAAGACAATGCCTTCATCAAACAACACTGTTTCACGATGCATCAGTGACATGGCAGGAGATGTTCTGAAACAATTACTGCTTCGCATACAAGCCAGTGAATTCTATGCGTTACAGCTGGATGAGTGGCGGGCCTGGAACAGCTCTTGGGATATATCCATTATGTTTATGGGGGTTAATTAAGGAAGACATCCTCTTCTGCAAACCACTGGAAACCAGGACAACAGGAGAGGATATTTTGTGACATCAAATGGACTTTGTGACATCAAATGGACTTTGGTGGTCAAGATGTGTTGGTATCTGTACTGATGGCGCAAAAGTAATTACTCAGGTACCTGCCTCCAGTCCACTTACCGGTATCTGGACAAGAGAGCCTCATCGAAATTACAACAAGCGGTTCTGTGAAAATTTAATTTAATCAGAAGCCACTGCCAGATTTCTGGATTGGGCTGCACTCAGAGTATCCTGCCTTGGCAAATCGCGCTGTTAAGACACTGATGCCCTTTGCATCCACGTACCTGTGTGAGAGTGGATTCTCGGCCCTCACTAGCATGAAAACTAAATACAGGCACAGACTGTGTGGGGGAAATTATTTAAGACTGAGACTCTCTCCAATACAACCCAACATTGCAGAGTTATGTGCATCCTTTCAAGTACACCCTTCTCATTAACCTGTGGTGAGTTATTTACAATTGTCGATGAACAAATAAAGTTTTATATGTAAGATGGCTAAATAAAGAGCAAAATGATTATATTATTATTTGTGCCCTGGTCCTATAAGAGCTCTTTATCACTTCCCACGAACCAGGTTGTGACAAAAACTCACACTCATTCTTATGTTTAATAAGTGTATCATATAGTGTGTGTGTGGCCGGCTAACAATGATGGCAAAAACAACATTTGAGAGTGCGCTGACCCTGGTGCTAGAGGGGGTACGCAGTTGGAGGTTGAATTTTTGAAGAGGTATGGGACTGTCCTACTGGATCGGGAACCACTGTCCTACTGGACCAATATACAGTATACTAGATGATGTTCAGAAGTAATGGTATTCACTTTTCAGAAGTCATGGTATTCACTTTTCACCCAGTATGAGATCAAAAATTTGGATGCTTTATTTTATTTTTTTACATTTCCCCACAATGTTTTGAAGTAAACATACTGAGTGGACATCTCATTAAATATAGTTGAAATCACATACAATAAACAGTAGAAGTAACTTCTGTCGAAGGATGTTATTGCAGACCTATATCCCAGAGGGAAGATTACTGACTGTTAGGATTATCTCAAGGCTGTATGCTGCTGTGTGTCAGTCCATGAAAAGATCCAGAAACGTTAACATTTATGTCACTATGCCGAGACTAATGCCAGATGCCCTTAGAGGATGCCAGAACGGGTTATACACAGGTTGATATAATATCTACATTGTTTTAAATTATGTAACATTTATTTAACCAGGTACAAGTCAGTCAGTTACGAACACCCTGTGTATTACAATGACACTTTAGCAATTATTTTACACTATGCCTCTTCTCTCCCTCTCTCTTCTCTCCCTCTCTCTACTCTCTCTTCTCTCCCTCTCTCTCTACTCTCCCTCTCTCTTCTCTCCCTCTCTCTTCTCTCCCTCTCTCTACTCTCCCTCTCTCTTCTCTCCCTCTCTCCCCCTCCCTCTCTCCCCCTCCCTCTCGCTACTCTACTCTCTCTTCCTCTCTCTTCTCTCCCTCTCTCTTCTCTCCCTCTCTCTACTCTACTCTCTCTTCCCTCCCTCTCTCCCCCTCCCTCTCTCCCAGTACATCCACCACAGCCCGGGGAATTCCAAGCGGGGCTTCGGCATCGACTGTGCCATCCTGTCGTGCCAGGTGTACATCTCCCAGATCCTGGTGGCGTCGGCGCTGGGCGCGGCAGTGGACGCCACGGGTAGTGTGCGGGTCATCCCCATGGTGGCATCCGGCGGCTCCTTCCTGGGTTTCCTCACCGCCTGGTTCCTGGTTATCTACCCAAGCCACGGCGACG
This sequence comes from Brachymystax lenok tsinlingensis, assembly GCA_030435695.1. NCBI lineage: Eukaryota > Metazoa > Chordata > Actinopteri > Salmoniformes > Salmonidae > Brachymystax > Brachymystax lenok. The sequence continues at coordinate 31,054,802 of CM059806.1, forward strand.
CGGAGGCCAAGGGCGAACAGAAGGCTCTAACAGGGCCTGTGTCCGATAACAGCGTCACGGAGAAACCCAGTGTTCTAAAACTGACAAAGAAAGGTTCCGCCACCACTACTTGTAAAGTGCAGTGCGAGTCCACTCTGTAATTTGATGTGATCGCCAATTAACCGGAAAGGTCAGAGCTTACTGTAACCATAGCAATGCAACGACATCATCAAAAATTAAAAACCGACATTCCCTTTTTTACGACCGGGCCGTTGCCACCCAATAATCTGCTGATGGCATGGGCTTGACCGACCTCTTTCTCAAAGACACACACGGGCCATGATGTGTTAAGGTTTTGACTTGTATTTCATTTAATTTGGGGCCTGTCTCTCGCTCGTCACGGTCTAAGGACTGTGGTGTGGCGAGGAGAGGACAGCCGTTTCTCCCTCTCAGGGCCACCAGGGGCCGTGATCGAGGCGGTCCAACTGGACAAGACAGATCAGGGGACAGTGGATACACATGCGACCGACCGACGTTCATGCGCTGAACTGGGATCTCTGGAAAAAGACATGCTCTTCACTCTCACTTCCATTCAAGGGTCAAGATAAAGAAAAAGGCGAAGAGTCTAAGAAATTATATTCTTCTAATAAGTGAAGCATTTGAAATTATAGAAAATTGCTCTTTTGATTGAACATGTTTATTTAGTTTACTTTCCTCTATATATTTTTGACATTATGTTGCAAAAGGACATTGTTATCACCAAATGGGCCAGGCCCCGTATCATTTACTGGGTTGATGTTTTACTTTTTGGACTTAAAAGGTTTTTAGTGGCTTTAAGAGGTAACTGCACATGTATAAGGAGGTGATTTCTCAGTTAGGAGAGGAGGGGGAGGGAGGCATTGTTTTGTAAATCAATCAGTTCTCCTAATTATTGCATTTCTAACTGTTATGACATACTAAATTGTAATAAGACCAGTTACACCACATGTCAAACTCATTCCACACAGAGCCGAGTGTCTGCTGGTTTTCGCTCCTTCCTCGTATTTGATTGATACATTTAGGTCACTAATTAGTAAAGAACTCCCCTCACCTGGTTGTCTAGGTTTAAATTGAAAGGAAAAACTAAAAACCCCAGACACTCGACCCTCTGTGGAATGAGTTTGACATGCCTGAGTTACACTATATCTACTGTACACAAGCATTTCCCCAAACTCACTCCTGGGGACCCCAAGGGGTACATATTTTGTTTTTTTGCCCTAGCACTACACAGCTGATTCAAATAATGAATTCATCATCAGACTTTGATTATTTGAATCAGCTGTGTAGTGCTAGGGCAAAAAACAAAACTTGCACCCCTTGGGGTCCCCAGGAGCGAGTTTGGGGAAATGCTGATCCTCACAAATATATTTTTATCCTCTTTAGTAATTAATACTAAGGATCCTATTTTCCACCTTTCAGAATATATCCTTCTGAGATCACAAGGGCCTCACCGTTGACGGAGAACAGAAACACTTTAAAGAAATGAGAAAGAATCTCAATGCTGCATTGGAGTTACGGAGAAGTGCATACCAAACAGAGGACAGAAGTTGAGGAGCACTGTAAGGAGCTTGGAAGTTCTTCTGTCTCAGAGAGGAGAAACAGATTTCAGGCTTCAATTCTCTCTCTTCTTTGTCTTGTTTCAATTGCATTGTTAATGGATTGTGTCACTCGCTGCACAATTTCAGCTGCTAACGTTTGTTTGAGGATGTAACTAATACTAGCTAGATGTTTGTCAAATGTGGGAGTGCCTGCTCTTGGAGGTGAGGGAGGGGGTAAATCGGAGTTTTGGGGGAGGAGCACTGCACTTAGGCAGAACTTAAACTGTGCAGGAATTCAAGTTGATTATTTTCCTACCATATAGGTCTTCCTTTTATTTTTCTAACTGAAGTAATTGGTCTTGATAGAAGCGTTATATCCAGGGGCCTCCCGAGTGGTGCAGTGGTCTAAGGTACTGCATCGCAGTGCTAGCTGTGCCACTAGAGATTCTGGGTTAGAATCCAGGCTCTGTCACAGCCAGCCGCGCCCGGGAGACCCATGGAGCGGCACTCAATTGGCCCAGCGTTGTCCGGGTTAGGGGAGGGTTTGGCCGGCAGGGATGTCCTTGTCCCATCGTGTGCACTAGAGACTCCTGTGGCGGGCCGGGCACAGTGCACGCTGACACGGTCGCCAGGTGTACGGTGTTTCCTCCGACACATTGGTGTGGCTGGCTTCCGGGTGCAGTGGGCATTGTGTCAAGAAGCAGTGCGGCTTGGCAGGGTAGTGTTTCAGAGGACGCACGGCTCTTGAACTTCGCCTCTCCTGAGTCCGTACGGGAGTTGCAGCGATGAGACAAGACTGTAACTACCAATTGGATACCAGGAAGTTGGGGAGAAAATGCGGTAAAAAAAAGAACAGCTATATCCTCTCACTTGTAGTGCGTTTACATGTAACACCTGGTTGCTGCATGGTTTGGGCCTTGTGGCGAGTTATGCTGTTATCTGAAGCGGCCTTAGCTAAATGTTAACTCACCATGTTGGCTCTGCATGGCCTACATGCATCCTGAGCCAAAATGGGGGCTCAGTTGCATTCTTCTATAGAGGACATGGTGGGCTGAGGGTGGAAACTAGTGGAGGGAGTAGAGCTCCACTGTGGAACTCATTATGGCTCTGGTCTGTCTATTGTGTTGAGCATGCTGGTCTCTGCTGTGACAGGCCCCAGGAGGTCAGATCAGAGCCTTAGGGCTATAGAGCTGGGACTATCCAATAACTATATCCAGGTTGGCTGTGTTTCTACGGGAATACTTACCGTATATGAGTAATGGCTTCTTTCTCCTACGTGTTTATTATATTGAAGTTACAGAGTACATCGCTCTGTCGTCTCTTGTTAAGGATACATGTTAATCAATAGAGGTAGATTTGTGAAAGTGTAATTTAACCTTCATTATTGTGTCAAACTGAAAAACAAAAAGCTGAAATCTTTTCAGTGTCAAGAGGAGATTCAAACCAAACTTGAATTGTAAACAAACAGAGAGCATCAAGTATTTGACAAATCAGACGATTGTTGCAATAATGTTTTCTGCCTCTGTAAGCAAGGGTGGAAGTGTTAAGATTCTGGGTCAGGTTAACTTTTTTAATGCATGGCTGTATGTATGTGTATCATAGTTATACTGTATGAAAAAGAAAAACAACAACCATGTACTCGTAGCTAAATAAGCATAGTATTGGTTTTTAAGAGAAGAACCATGCCTTGTTGAATACTTGAAGTGCAACTTGAGTGTTTCTCAGATGCAAGGAAGTGTATGATAGTTTTCCTGAACCTCTAGCTGTTGACTCTGGAATGTTGAGATAGTAGTTGAGATGTTGAAAGGCCTGCTGGGAGTTTGCGTTTCCTTGATTCCATCAGGTGACAAATGTTAAAGACATGAATGTAAAATATTTGTTGTTTTGTGATGGGCAGAGGGTCTGCACCGAACTTACAAAGTTTGAAGGAGAAAAAAAGAATGATATTGCAAAAGAAAAAAAGAACTGGATATATTTTTTAGCTCTTTTCTTGTTAAATGGATGCTTTCACTTTATTTAAATATAAAATATATAAATACAAATATATATTTACAGTTGTAACAAATGCAAGAGAGGTATGTTACAGTAATCGGAGGACTGGAATGTGTTTGAAACACGTGCGTGTGCGTGTCATCTGGTTTACAATTCCCTTTATTTTCTAAGATTGAGGTCACACTGCAATACCAACATTTAATTTGTTAACTTTTCAGACAGAAATGTGTTTTTGAATAAGTATAATTCAATTTGATAATTAAATTCAATCAATTTCCCTCTTTTCTTTTGATAGGAGAATGCTATCATTCATCTCTCATTATTTTAAAGATACTTTTATAGGGTCATTTTATTTTAGGACAATGGGAGTTGCATATAGTATTTTATGTAATGAATTTATCACGGATATTACTTAAAGAATGGGGAAAACAGTATTTGCAGTCAGTGTAAATACTATTTTAGTTTACTTTGCTGCTATAAAAAAGCGGATTATTTGTATTAGCTTTTTTCCTATAAGGACTGTATATACATTCTGTAAATCTGCTTGAGCCTTCATATGTAGAACCATGGAAGAACACTGTATTGAATGCACCTTAAAAAAACTCAAGGGCTTCTGTCGCTTTATTGTTGTATTGCACTCATATATTACGTTTTGAAAACAAAATATTAGCTATGTAACTATAATAATAAACTGCATCATTTATGAAACACTCTACACGTGTAATATAAAGTCATATTAACGTTAGCGGGTGGTTTGTTTTTAGGTAAATATAAGTAAAGCCAGCGTAAGGCCGTGGGTTGTCCGAAGGTCTTGGTAGACGAAGAAGACACGAAGGCTATCAGTGCACAGCTTCCTCTTTCAATTAAAGTCACACTCTGTATGATCATGTTGGTTTATGATAAAAGGTGAAACAGTTGCTGGCATAAGCTACATAAGTCATCTACTATTTCTAAACCAAGGGGGGTATTTGATTAATTTAAATGACTGGAAATCTACCAGAATGCAATACTATGTCTTAGCAGTGGTGGAAAAAGTACCCAATTGTCATACTTGAGTAAAAGTAAAGATACCTTCATAGAAAATGGCTCAAGTCAAAGTCACCCAGTAAAATCCTACTTGAGTAAAAGTCTAAAAGTATTTTTTAAATATACTTCAAAGGTATATTTATCAATATCAAAAGTAAATGTAAATGCTAAAATATTCTTAAGTATCAAAAGTAAAAGTATAAATAATTTCAAATTCTTATATTAAGCAAACCAGACGCCACCATTTTCTTGTTTTTTAATTTACAGATAGCCAGGGGCACGCTCCAACACTCAGACATCACTTACAGACAGCCAGGGGCTCCAACACTCAGACATCACTTACAGATAGCCAGGGGCTCCAACACTCAGACATCACTTACAGATAGCCAGGGGCTCCAACACTCAGACATCACTTACAGATAGCCAGGGCTCCAACACTCAGACATCACTTACAGACAGCCAGGGCTCCAACACTCAGACATCACTTACAGATAGCCAGGGGCTCCAACACTCAGACATCACTTACAGATAGCCAGGGGCTCCAACACTCAGACATCACTTACAGACAGCCAGGGGCTCCAACACTCAGACATCACTTACAGATAGCCAGGGGCTCCAACACTCAGACATCACTTACAGACAGCCAGGGGCTCCAACACTCAGACATCACTTACAGACAGCCAGGGGCTCCAACACTCAGACATCACTTACAGACAGCCAGGGGCTCCAACACTCAGACATCACTTACAGACAGCCAGGGGCTCCAACACTCAGACATAATTTACAGATAGCCAGGGGCACGCTCCAACACACAGACACCATTAACAGATAGCCAGGGGCACGCTCCAACACTCAGACATCACTTACAGATAGCCAGGGGCTCCAACACTCAGACATCACTTACAGACAGCCAGGGGCTCCAACACTCAGACATAATTTACAGATAGCCAGGGGCACGCTCCAACACACAGACATCATTAACAGATAGCCAGGGGCACGCTCCAACACACAGACATCATTAACAGATAGCCAGGGGCACGCTCCAACACACAGACATCATTAACAGATAGCCAGGGGCTCCAACACTCAGACATCACTTACAGATAGCCAGGGGCTCCAACACTCAGACATCACTTACAGACAGCCAGGGGCTCCAACACTCAGACATCACTTACAGACAGCCAGGGGCTCCAACACTCAGACATCACTTACAGATAGCCAGGGGCACGCTCCAACTTCAGACATCATTTACAGATAGCCAGGGGCATGCTCCAACAGTCAGACATAATTTACGGATAGCCAGGGGCACGATCCAACACTCAGACATAATTTACGGATAGCCAGGGGCACACTCCAACATTCAGACATCACTTACAGACAGCCAGGGGCTCCAACACTCAGACATCACTTACAGATAGCCAGGGGCACGCTCCAACACTCAGACATCATTAACAGATAGCCAGGGGCTCCAACACTCAGACATCACTTACAGATAGCCAGGGGCATGCTCCAACACTCAGACATCACTTACAGACAGCCAGGGGATCCAACACTCAGACATAATTTACAGATAGCCAGGGGCACAATCCAACATTCAGACATCACTTACAGACAGCCAGGGGCTCCAACACTCAGACATCACTTACAGATAGCCAGGGGCACGCCCCAACACTCAGACATCATTAACAGACAGCCAGGGGCACGCTCCAACACTCAGACATAATTTACAGACAGCCAGGGGCATGCTCCAACACTCAGACATAATTAACAGATAGCCAGGGGCTCCAACACTCAGACATCACTTACAGATAGCCAGGGGCACGCTCCAACACTCAGACATCACTTACAGATAGCCAGGGGCTCCAACACTCAGACATAATTTACAGATAGCCAGGGGCTCCAACACACAGACATCATTAACAGACAGCCAGGGGCTCCAACACACAGACATCATTAACAGACAGCCAGGGGCTCCAACACACAGACATCATTAACAGACAGCCAGGGGCACGCTCCAACACTCAGACATAATTTACAGACAGCCAGGGGCTCCAACACTCAGACATCACTTACAGACAGCCAGGGGCTCCAACACTCAGACATCATTAACAGATAGCCAGGGGCACGCTCCAACACTCAGACATCACTTACAGATAGCCAGGGGAACGCCCCAACACTCAGACATCACTTACAGACAGCCAGGGGCTCCAACACTCAGACATAATTTACAGATAGCCAGGGGCACGCTCCAACACTCAGACATCACTTACAGATAGCCAGGGGCTCCAACACTCAGACATAATTTACAGATAGCCAGGGGCACGCTCCAACACTCAGACATCACTTACAGATAGCCAGGGGCTCCAACACTCAGACATAATTTACAGATAGCCAGGGGCACGCTCCAACACTCAGACATCACTTACAGATAGCCAGGGGCTCCAACACTCAGACATAATTTACAGATAGCCAGGGGCACGCTCCAACACTCAGACATCACTTACAGATAGCCAGGGTCTCCAACACTCAGACATCATTAACAGACAGCCAGGGGCACGCTCCAACACTCAGACATCATTAACAGATAGCCAGGGGCATGCTCCAACACTCAGACATCACTTACAGACAGCCAGGGGCTCCAACACTCAGACATCACTTACAGATAGCCAGGGGCACGCCCCAACACTCAGACATCATTAACAGACAGCCAGGGGCACGCTCCAACACTCAGACATAATTAACAGACAGCCAGGGGCTCCAACACTCAGACATCACTTACAGATAGCCAGGGGCTCCAACACTCAGACATCATTAACAGATATCCAGGGGCTCCAACACTCAGACATAATTTACAGATAGCCAGGGGCACACTCCAACACTCAGACATAATTTACAGATAGCCAGGGGCACGCTCCAACACTCAGACATCATTAACAGACAGCCAGGGGCACGCTCCAACACTCAGACATAATTTACAGATAGCCAGGGGCTCCAACACTCAGACATCATTAACAGATAGCCAGGGGCACGCTCCAACACTCAGACATCATTTATAGATAGCCAGGGGCTCCAACACTCAGATACATTTACAGATAGCCAGGTGCTCCAACACTCAGATACATTTACAGATAGCCAGGGGCTCCAACACAAGTAAAATTAAAAGTTGTCATAAAAAAAAATAGTTAAGTAAAGTACAGATACCCCCCAAAAATACTTAAGTAGTACTTTTAGTATTTTTACTTAAATACCTTACACTACTGTGTCTTGGACATAGTCTAAACATAATGCACAAATGAGACCTTGTGCACAAAAAGGGACACTTGTCTGCAAATGTTGACAACAGTCCCTTAGACAATGTTGCCACCGTGTGGTGTTGTTTTAGTGTTACATTTCTCACTACTGGATAGCTTTCTGTGTTTCATGGATGTTTCTCTCAGCCGCTGGATGGCATCATTTAACTGCATACTGAAACCAGCAGTACTATACATTTATAGTCGTTTTATTTGTAAAATGATTGAAGTTGTAGGCTACAGTATAAATCTTAATTGAATCGCAATACAGTTGAACTAATATTATTTTAATGAGTTATCTGCCTCTGATTCATATTAGTCCTGAATCTAATTTGAATATGTGTAGGCCGTCTTTTTACCAGGAAGTTGTATGGAGCCAGCAACGTTTGAAATTGGACATTATCTCCACGGCTCTGGTCTTATCCGGTGAGCGGAGTGTTCGGGTCGGGTCGGGTCAGCGGCGTACTGTGTGGAGCTTCGTGTGCGCTTTATCGCAAATAAAGCTGGATTTGACGCGTTCGTTATTTCGCCAACGAAGGTACCTGGTGGAAAATAGCCGATTGAATAGAGGTTGGTGATGTCTTGTGTTTTCTGAAAGTGTCATAAGAGAGCTAGCTATATGTCAGGTTTAAACAATCTCACCACTTTTAATTTAATAAACAAACCCTCTTGTTACAACAATGCCATTTAAAGTGTCAATGACGTGTCAAAGCTGAATACAGCTGACGCTGTCCCCTACCTATACTGTCATCACTTTTCCTCCTGTGTTCTTTAGTTTAAATGAAAAGTCAACATGCGTTTATATATTAGGACAAAGATCAGTCTACCTGTCGTTAGACTATAAATAGCACCCTATCAATAAGATCACGAGGCACAGACTTGCGACATACCTGAGATTTAGAACTAGAATGAGTGTAACGCTACCGACCAGGAGGACAGACTGGGTTCTGACAGCGCAGACTAGATGTCTGTGGCTCCATAGGGTAGTTTATTTCTGGAAAATCATATTTTAAGAATTTGGTGTCATGTAGTGTAGTAACAGTGCATATATCTTTTCAACATCCTCTCTATGTATATAAGATGCATGTTTTGGAATATTTCTATATTTGTATTTTCACTGCCATTATTGTGGAGTCACTGTACCATTTGGATGGATCACTATTCTGAACTGAGCCTTGAATAGTTTTGTACAGGCAGGACTGTAAAACAAAAAAATCGTTTTTTCCCCTAAACTGTGGATTTTGAGAGAGAATAACATTACTCCTAGTGTTTTCCATTACACAAGGTTAGGCTACTCACTGTTCCAAAATGTTGGGCAGGGATTTCATAGACCTACTGTAAGCACCACTGCAGCTGCACTGATGATAAGAAACAGATGTCCCTTTTGGGGAGAAAAGCAAACTGCTTGGCTTTTATGAATCACACAAGCCTACTTACTCTAGGCGGGTTTGTTGTGTCTTGTATTTTTATCTTTTGAATTTAACTTTTTGACTGAATAGGTCATATGTAGTAGTATTATTAGTAATATAATTATTTACATGTTAACTGCCATTTTGCAGACAAAATGGCAGTTATGACAGGATGACATCTAAACTGTGCCAACAAAGCAAATTTTTTTTCCAGAGATAACTGATAGTTTTCAGACCCCTTGGATTTCTTCACATTTTATTGTTACAAAGTGCGATTAAAATCTATTTAATTGTAATTTTTCCGTCAACAATCTACACAGAATACTCTGTCAAAGTGGAAGAAATATTCTAACATATTTTAAAGATGAATACAAATGAAATATGCTAAAATGTAATCGTTGCGTAAGTATTCAGGTCCCTGAGTCAATACATGTTGGAAACACCTTTGGCATCAATTACAGCTGTGAGTCTTCTTGGGGGAGTCTATAAGGGCTTTGCACACCTGGATTTGTGCAATATTTGCCCATTTTATTATTTTCTAAATTCTCTATCAAGATGTTGGGGATCATGTCTAGACAGCCATTTTCAAGTCTTACCATATATTTTAAAGGCAGATTGAAGTCAAAACTTGGCCACTCAGGAACATTCACTGTGTTCTTGGTAAGCAACTCCAGTGTAGATTTGGCCTTCTGTTGTGGATTATTGTTCTGCTGAAAGGTGAATTCCTCTCCCAGTCTCTGGTGTAAAGCAGACTGAAGCAGGTTTCCCCTAGGATTTTGCCTATGCTTAGCTCCATCCAATTTCTTTTCATCCTGAAAAACCCCACTGTATTTGCCGATTTCTTTTCAAGCATACCCATACCATGATGCAGCCACCACCATGCCTGGAAATAAGGAGGCAGTTACTCGGTGGTGTGTTGTGTTGGATTTGGCCCAAACATGAGGCTTTGCATTTAGGCCAAAAGGTCTATTCCTTTGCCATGTTTTATTTGCAGTATTACTTTAGTGCCCTTTTGTATACAATATGCATATTTGTATTCTTCTTTTCAGTCTGTCATTTATGTCATTATTGTGAAGTCACTACAATGTTTTAAAATCACCAATGCCCTCATGGTAACATCCCTGAGCAGTTTCCTTCCTGTCCTGCCGCTCAGTTCAGAAAGACGACTGTATCTTTGTGTCTGGTTGGTTTAATACATCATCCACAGTACAATTATTAACTTGACCATCCTTAAAGATATATTCAATGTCTGATTTGTTATTATTACCCATCTACCAATCACTGCCCTTCTTTTATGAGGCTTTAGAAAAGCTTCCTGGTCTTTGTAGTTGAATCAGTACTTGACTGAAACCTTACAGATGTTGCATGGGGGACAGAGGATCGGTTCATCTTTAAAACACATAATGTCAACCCCTATTATTTCACACAGTGAGTCCATGTAACTTATTATGTGATTTGTTAAGCCACATTTTACTCCTGAACTAATTTAGGCTTGCCTAAACAAAGGGGCTGAATACTTATGCAACAATGATATTTTAGGTATACATTTTTATATACACTACCGTTCAAAAGTTTGGGGTCACTTAGAAATTTCCTTGTTTCTGAAAGAACAGCAAAATAAAAGTGTCCATTAAAATAACATCAAATTGATCAGAAATACGGTGTAGACATTGTTAATGTTGTAAATTACTATTGTAGCTGGAAACGGCAGATTTTTTTTATGGAATAGCTACATAGGTGTACAAAGGCCCGTTATCAGCAACCATTACTCCTGTGTTCCAATGGCACGTTGTGTTAGCTAATCCAAGTTTATACATTTAAAAGGTTAATTGATCATTAGAAAACCCTTTTGCAATTATGTTAGCACAGCTGAAAACTGTGGTTCTGCTTAAAGAAGCAATAAAACTGGCCTTCTTTAGACTAGTTGAGTATCTGGAGCATCAGCATTTCTGGGTTGGATTACAGGCTCAAAATGGCCAGAAACAAAGGACTTTCTTCTGAAACTCGTCAGTCTATTCTTGTTCTGCGAAATGAAGGCTATTCCATGCGCGGCGAAATTGCCAAGAAACTGAAGATCTCGTACAACGCTGTGTACTACTCCCTTCACAGAACAGTGCAAACTGGCTCTAACCAGAATAGAAAGAGGAGTGGGAGGCCCGGTGCACAACTGAGCAGGAGGACAAGTGCATTAGTGTCAAGTCCTCAACTGGCAGCTTCTTTAAATAGTACACTCAACACCAGTCTCAACGTCAACAGTGAAGAGGCGACTTCGGGATGCTGGCCTTCTAGGCAGAGTTGCAAAGAAAAAGCCATATCTCAGACTGGCCAATAAAATATTAAGATGGAACACAGACCATAAACTTCTCATCTTCATGTGGACAGAAGAATGCAGACATTGTCATTCTCCACACCATAGTCTGAGGCTTCAGAACACCGTCCACGGAGGAATGTGTAAAATCTGTTATCAATTCTGAGGAAAAGCTCTTATCTCCGTATAAATCTTCACTCCCAGACCAGCTCCTTTCTGGAACCTACATCAGTAAAGCCCTATCTCTGCTTGATTTTTATTTAAAAACAGTTACCATCGCCAACAACAGAGGGAAGTATGCAGGCAAAGTAATACTGCTTTGCGGTTGACAAAAAATTAAAACAAAGTCAAAACCTGACGATTCACTTAGATAAGTTACGGTAACTACGATACTTGATTTCCTCCCCTGGGCGTGGGATGCATGTTAAACATGTTAATGATCGGTTTCTGGTTAGCTGCCTGAGTTATCAGGCCCCGACATCTGGTGGGATGACAATGGGTTTTTCATGATTACCAGGCCGGCATGCAGGATCTTAGTTTTATAGGGTCTATATACTGACTTCTATCAGGCCTTAGTAACTTATCGAATGACTAACCTAACTGACTGTCTGTGTCGTTTCCTAGACCTGAGGCCATTTTTCAGATGACTCTACTGAGATGACAGGTCCTGTGGACGTGAAGAAAGTGGTAGAGGAGGAGAAGCAGGAGACCTGTCATTCTGACTCTAATCTGGATGTATGGACTGTAGACAAACACTATTGTCAGTCCACATTTGGTTGAACTAATGTCGTACAGGAGGAGTTTTGCGTAGGAGTGGCGCCACCTGTTGGACTCAGAACAGACGACAATGCTGTAGCTGGCTGTGTGTGTGTGTCTCGGTGGTGTCCGGCCGGCTCTGCTGTCGTCTAGGCTCTGATGGCAGATGTTCCCTCTGGACTACTGGAGGCCTGTGTGGTGGTTGGAGCAGTCAGCAGTACACTCAGGGAACTCTATCAGGTAGGTACTACTGACTCAATCGTGTTCTTCCAACTTTTTCCAAACAACTGCTGTTTTGACCACTAACGCAACAAGTTAGAGAAAATGTTTTTATGGTATGAAATCTTCCCCTACTTCTCTGCTTGTCAAATCTGAGATCAGATTCCAATTCGTGCATACCAATCTGTTTTTGTAACCCATCGCCTGCTCTCTTTCCAGCTTTAGTAAATCATGTCAGAAATGTGCAGATTCACTACACTGTTGGTTTTGCAACACATTGATTTTCGTGGGATTAGGCTATCACCACATCATATCAATCATATGACACATAGTCATACGCATCACATGTAGGCCTGTATATGATATCATGTCATGTTTCCCCTTCCTGCCAGTTACATCAGCAGGGTAAAATCAAAGAGCTCCCTCTGTTGGAGACGGAGGTACTGCAGGTGCACGCCCCACCCTTTGTGACCAAGGAGAGCGTGAGTAGTGAGACCAAGGGTCAGGGTCACGCCCCGGCCTTCACTAGGAACCAGAGGAGGCGCTCCTTCATCAAGAAGAAGAGGGTGAGGCCTGGTATGGCTAATGGAGAGGCAGCCATGGGTAGCTTTGGAGGGGGTGGCACCACAGAGGACATCAGTGTCCCCAAGGACCTGGACCTCATCGCCCTGCCTCAGCTCTGCTTCCCAGGTGACACAGCGTGAGGATTTCGGCTAGCCACACACACACTACACCATATCACTACATATTAATGATCAAAGGAGTATGTTCATAACTCCAGATTTGTCATCTTCATCACCAAAGGTGTATGTGTTGTGTCGTGCGATTAAGCAATAAGGCACGAGGGGGTGTGGTATATGGCCAATATACCACGGCTACGGGTTGTTCTTAAGCACGACGCAACGCGGAGTGCCTGGACACAGCCCTTAGCCGTGGTATATTGGCCATATACCACAACCCCCCGAGGTGCCTTATTACTATTATAAACTGGTTACCAATGAAATTAGAGCAGTAAAAATAAATGTTTTGTCATACCCGTGGTATACCTGATATACCACGGCTGTCGGCCAATCAGCATTCAGGGCTTGAACCACCCAGTTTATAATTCCTCTTATATGAGGTCTTGTGTCTATTTTCTTCCATTGGCCAGGGGGTCTTCAGATAGCCAGTGAGCAGAGAGAAGACTCGTACCATTACCTGGTGTTTACTGATGTCTTCGGGAACAGGACACATGCTGTAGTGGTGCAGTACTACAGGCCTATACAGGTGGGACGGCTCACCGGCAGAGCTTTATCCATGCCCACTGGAATGCTTTACCTTCTTCAATAAAGAGTGGTTTATAATTTGAAGACCGATGGATGGACATAAACATGTTCATCAGCAAAACAATGATTTATTGTGAACATTGGCCATTTTAGGTCCATGTTTCTTTATACATTTGTAGACTTTTACATTTACTGCTATGGGAATGTAGAAGGACACATGGAATACAGCTACATGAACAGTCATTTCAATTACTGTCCACATCAGGTCATTGGTCACTGTGTAAAACATTGCTCTCGGATTGGTTGTTTGCTTGGGTCCCAGTTCTCTCAGGATGGTGGGCACCAAAATGGCCACCGGTTGTCCTCCAAGTCATCCCATCTCTACACGGCGTACGGCATCTGTGTCATCTCTAAATACCCTTACTACAACGCTCTCAGGGACTGCCTGTCATGGTGAGAACAATTCACCATCTTCTCACTCCTCTAGGTCTTTCTTCGTGTTTAAGTAAATACCGAAAGAGAATACAAAACAGTAGACTACATGTTATCACAGTAAATACAGCCAGATGTGGGCCGTTGTCATAAAGGGATCAATTCAGCTCCTCTTAGACACCTATTGACCTGTATGTTATGTTTTGTATGTTTTGACTGTGGTGTCCATCTAACGGGTGTGTGCTCAGTCTCTTGTCCCAGCTCAAGCCCAGCTGGATGGGGGACTTTGAGGAGAGGGTGAAGGAGTTTTCAGCCAAGCTGGCGCTGGTGCCCATACCTCCACCTGGGCAACTGCATGTGGTGAGCCATTGTTCTCCCTCTATGATTTACTGCCATTATTTAACAGTAGAGATCATATTAAGGATGAACCGTAAAACCAAGCATGGGCATTTTGCCAGTCTCTCCGCTCCACCTAATCTATTGTATGTTCATGTAGTGTTTTGTACTGTTAAGGGCCTAACATTAAACTAGTGTAATTTAACTACCTGTGTTCCTCTGCCTGTTCTGTCCCAGGTCTTTAGTCTGAGGCCTCTCCAGATTGGGCTTCCCTCCCGGGAGGATAAGGACCGGCCAGCTGTTGACCTAGACCTCCATCTGCCTTTCCTGTGCTTTAGACCCCGACAGCTCCTCCAAGTGAGGACAGACAGACGGATTATACTGCCACAAAACTGCCTAACCCACTACATTATATTTTCCTTCAATGCAATTAGAGAGACTAAAAGACTGTGGGAATGTGATAATGTGCAAATGTACAGTATGTTTCTGTTCATCTGTTTGGAATGGTAAAAGACATGTCTATATCAAACAGACCTGGGTTCAAATATTGTTTAGGATATTTCAAGTACTTTCAAAGTCATTTGGAAGTAAGTATTTAGATTTTTTATTTAAAAAAACAGGTAGTTGAATATTGGAATATATTTGGAAATAAAGTATTAGCATGTATTTGAAAATACTCAAATACACAGTATTTAAATAATCCCAGGCATTGAACCAGGTTTGTTTGGCATTTGAAATAATGTATTTGGAAAAAAACATTTGAAAATACTTTCAAATAGTAGGCCTATAAATAGGACATTTTTAGAAAATGCTTTCAATAGAAGTAGTTGATTCGGGCCACATTATTAGAAAATACTTAAATATACAGAAAATAAGTATTTAAATAACAACAAATTAGAAAATACACATGTATTTGAACCCAGGACTGATATCAACGTTACCTCCTGCCTGTCTGCCTGTCTGCATCTCATCAGATCATTACCAGCCTGCTAACAGAGCAGAGGGTAGTACTGTTCTCCTGTGACTGGGCCCGGCTCACCCTGCTGGCAGAGAGCCTGATGCTCTTCATTCACCCCCTGGTGTGGCAGCACCCCTTCGTCCCTGTCCTCTCAAGCCAGATGCTGGACTTCCTCATGGCGCCCACCGCCTACCTCATGGGCTGTCACCTGCACCACTATGAAGAGGTGGCCGCGGTAAGGATGGATATCACTAGCGTACATGGCCATTCTAGAATACTGTAGCATGATCAGGTAGTGACCGTTATAGTGATAGTGACCCCTACCTGGGGCGGAAGATAGCCTAGTGGTTAGAGAAGCGGTTGCCGGTTTGAATCCCAGAGTCAGCCGGGCAAACCGGAGGGTTGCTGTGATCACCCTGGGTACCATCGCCTGCCGATGTGCCCTTGAGCGAGGCACTTTTCCATCTATGATTGCTCCAGGGGCGATGCATTGCTGCTGACCCGTTGCTTCCAGCCCCACTGGGTTTGTGTGTGTTTTTTGGGGCGGTTGGGTTGTGCATAAAGACACATTTCTGTTTTAATGGACAATAAACTTCTCTTCTCATTGGCTGCTACCTGAACCCCTACAGGAGGTAGCCACGACAAGAATGGCACCAGCACTGTCTTAACAATTTTCCTGGCATCAGTGATTTTATTTATAATTTAATAAACGGATGTATCATGCTTTATCATTTATCATCATTTTCTACTTACTTTACATAGTATAGAGGATGGTGTGGTTCAATGTCCTAACTGACATACAGGACAGACGTTAGCAGAAAGTCCAGTTTATTTGAGCTCACCTTCCTGACTTGACCCTAGTCTGTTGTTCTCCTCCATTACAGTGTGTTCTCTAAGAGGGACAGAGTGTTGTCTTTTATTTTCCCTTGTCCTCACAGGAAACAGATGATCTGATTCTGGTTAATATTGATGATGGGACCGTGTCGTCTTCCTCGTCCGACGGGGTTGACCTGCCGGACGTCCCGCTGGCGGCCAGAGATTGTTTTCTAACACGGTAGGACAGGAAAGGATCTGGGACATGTTCATTAGGGCACGCCGTAGCAAAATGTTTTGCAACGGAAAATTGACATTTACATTTCTTATTGGACAAGTTCAGGCTGTGCCTCCCTGTTTCAGTCTCTTTTCTTACGTTTGGTGCCTAATGAATATGACCAAGAGGACAAGACACTCGGTTGCTACGTTTACACACGCAGCCCAATTCTGGTCTTTTGACCGATCAGGTTATTTTCCAATAATCTGGTTAAAGATCAGAATAGGGCTGGCAGTGTAAACGCAGCCAGTTAGTTTGCTGTCCTATGTGATCATATTGCTAGTTTGCTGTCCAATGTGATCATTTTGCTACTGTCCGTGTGCTCTGGAAACAACATGGATTGTTATAAATAGGGGAGAGGGTTTTATGCAAATATGAGTTCCACATGTTTTCAGAATATTGCGGTGTTTGTGTGCGTGTGCGCGCAGGGCGGAGGGTCTCCAGATGCACTATGACCTGGAGGTGTGTCACCTGGGGTCCAGTACAGACGTCAACGACCTGAGGGCCCAGAGGAAGCAGTGGCAGAGGAAACTCAACACACACATCCAGAACATCACTCTGGAACTCATCGTCAACATCTTCAGGTCAGCATGAAGCAAGTCTCTTGTGGACAGACTACGTAAACATAAATGGTACTGAGCATCTGACCAAATGATGCTACATTTGAGTTCTGGGCTAACTGAAATTAGCATCAAATCAAATGACAGCTAGCTATACTGTGTTTTAGTTTACTGTCGTTTACTATGACAAAACATGTACATGTGTATTATAATATCACATAGTTGTTAGAATATTATAATCTAATTTATATTTATTTATGTTACTATGATAGTTGAGACTCAAACTGAGCATACAGTATCTACAGTGGGCTCCAAAATTACTGGCACCC
Source organism: Brachymystax lenok tsinlingensis (assembly GCA_030435695.1). NCBI lineage: Eukaryota > Metazoa > Chordata > Actinopteri > Salmoniformes > Salmonidae > Brachymystax > Brachymystax lenok. Next base: position 31,072,328 of record CM059806.1, read on the forward strand.
CTGACTGGCAATGCACAAATAATACTTAAACAAATATAAACAATATAATAATAGAGATAAACTCAAAATACCAACATGTGAGAAATACTGTACTTTATTAATGTTTCAATGGAACCCACCAAAATAATTTATTGATTTAATTAAAAATCAATGTCCTCCAAATCAAGGTTTCACAATTAATGGCACCCTTAAAGATTATTGTAAATAACATCTACCAAAATTAAACCACAAATTAAATTCCACTTATTTAAGTTTATCTAAGTCTTAAGGAACTATATTGAGCCATTACATCACTTCCTGTTTCACTAGGGTATAAAAATGAGATAACACGCATGCAATATCCCTTTGTCATCCAACACCATGAAGAAAACAAAAGAACTGGCAGTTCAAAAGAGACAGCTGGTCGTAGATCTTCATAAATCTGGTAATGGCTACAAGAAGATCCACAAACGATTGAATATACCACTGAGCACTATCAGGGCAATTATTAAAAAATTCAAAAGATATGGAACAGTTGAAAACCTCACGGGTAGAGGACGCAAATGCATTTTGCTCCCCAGGATAGGGAGGAGGATGGTGAGAGAAGCAACAAAATCCCCAAGAATCACTGTGAAAGAATTGCAGGCCTTGGTGGTGTCTTGGGGTCACCAGGTTTCAAAAAGCACCATCAGACGCCACCTCCACAACCACAGGCTCTTTGGAAGGGTTGCCAGAAGAAAGCCCTTTCTGACCAAGACACAGACGCAAGCGCTTGGAGTTTGCCAAACGTCATTTAAATTATGACTGGAAGAAGGTGCTCTGGTCAGATGAGACCAAAATTGAACGTTTTGGTCAGATACAGCATCGGCATGTTTGGCGTTGAAACAGAGATGCATACAAGGAGAGGCACCTCATACCCACGGTGAAATATGGAGGGGGGTCAGTGATGTTTTGGGGCTGTTTTAATTACAGAGGTCCAGGGGCACTGGTTAAGATTGATGGCATAATGAATTCCACCAAGTATCAGGCAATTTTGGCTGACAATCTGGTTGCCTCTGCCAGAAGGCTGGGACTTGGCCGTAGGTGGACTTTCCAACAAGACAATCCACACAGAAATGGTTCTGTGACAACAAAATCAATGTTCTGCCATGGCCATCTCAGTCGCCGGACCTCAATCCAATCGAAAACCTGTGGGCTGAGTGGAAGAGGGCAGTTGATAAGCGCAAACCCAAGAATGTGAAGGATCTTGAAAGGATCTGCATAGAGGAATGGTCCAAAATCCCTCCAAATGTGTTCCTTAACCTTGTCAAAGATTACAGGAAAAGACTCCATGCTGTTATCCTTGCCAGAGATGGTTGCACTAAGTACTAAATGAGGAGCGCCAATAATTATGAAACCTTGATTTTGGTTAAATTTATTTTGTATTAAATAATTGTATGATTTTGGTTGGTTCCATTGAAACATTAATAAAGTACAGTATTTCTCACATGTTGGTATTTTGAGTTTATCTCTATAATTATATTGTTTATATTTTTTTAAGTATTGTTTGTGCATTGCTAGTCAGGGGTGCCAGTATTTTTGGAGCCCACTGTAGTTAATACGTATTGGGTTGGACCAAAGATGCCTATTTCTCATATAAGCAAAGCCTATAAAATGGATATTGATCTATTTAGAAATGTGAACAACGCTGTTAGTTATCCCATTAAATTGTACATTTTATTATTCTATTTTCTATTATTGTCTGTATTATTATCACTGTACTGTTGGGAAAGAGCTCTCAAGGTAAGAATTTCACTGTAATGATTTACACCGGTTCTATCCTGTGCATACGGTGAATACACTTTTAAACGTGAATCAAAATCCTGCTTTATTACAACCAATACAACTGCAATTTCCTGTGCAAAATCACAGCTTAATCTAGTGATTATTACTCTCAACCTCACCCCCACTCCCATCACCCCCCACCGACCACCACCACTGCCACCGCACCCCCACAGAGAAGTCCACGATCACCTCAACTACGAGCACAGAGTCTTCAACAGTGAAGAGTTCTTCAGGTCTAGAGAACCAACAGACCAGCCATTTTTCAAGAAGGTACAACTAGAGCCTGTTCAGTAACACACGCATCTGTTTCAACCTACAATATTTAGGACATATTTAACTTTTTTATACCTTTTTTTTCTGTCCAGCATGTGATACAATTGAACGTGAACGCAGTGTATTTTGTCTTTGCAGGTGTTGGACACTCACATCTTCCACTCGTTCCTACGGGATCGTCTGAACAGGAAGATGGACGCGTTCACACGTATGGAGCTGAGCACTCGGACAGAAGCTTACAGGTGAGAAAGAAAGATAAGAGTTTAACATAAATATTTACCTTTAAACTAGTAGTTTATTTTAACCTTTTATTGCAAGTGCAATGGGTTTCAGTAGGATTTTAATTTGGTTTCAAATCGTTGATTCAACTAATCAACTCATCAGTAATCCTTTTACTAGAATCAGGTGTGTTAGTGCTGTGGGGAAAAAAAGTAAAAGTGTGCCCGTTTCGGTACCCAGGACCAGGATTGTAAACACTGCAGTACTGTATCTTCATAGACAGATCCCAAGTTGGTCCCTTCCTGGTATAAGCACAGCCTTTCCCCTGATGTCTATCCTAACTCAGAGGTGAAGTTTCCCCTAGGTACAGATCTAGCATTGGCTTCCCTTCCCCCAATCCTAACCTTAACCATTAGCGGGGGAAATGCTAAACTGACCTAAGATCAGCAACTAGGGGAAACTTCTCCCTACACCTCTGTCCTCTTCCCCAGGCTGAAGTCCATGACAGAGTCTCCGCGGCGGCCCACCATGCAGGAGCTGGCTCGTAAATACACCAGCCCAGAGAGCCAGCTCAGCAAGAGGCTGGGGGCCAGCCTGCCCAACCTGGGGGATGGTGTGGGCTCCCTGGTGGGACCCCTCATGCAGAACTCCCTCAAGAAGATACAGGTGGACAGCGGTAGGTTGTAGGTTCAGGTGGACAGCGGTAGGTTGTAGGTTCAGGTGGACAGCGGTAGGTTCAGGTGGACAGCGGTAGGTTCAGGTGGACAGCGGTAGGTTCAGGTGGACAGCGGTAGGTTCAGGTGGACAGCGGTAGGTTCAGGTGGACAGCGGTAGGTTGTAGGTTCAGGTGGACAGTGGTAGGTTGTAGGTTCAGGTGGACAGCGGTAGGTTCAGGTGGACAGCGGTAGGTTCAGGTATGCGGTACTTGTCAACGCTAATAGTTATCTTTTGTGATTTCTGAACATTGAGTGGTTTTAGAATGAGTGTTTAGTGGTTGAGGTGAAGACCTGCACACACGGGGTATTCCCCAGAGCCTAAGTTGAGAAACCATGTTGTAGTTGACCACTACTATTCAGTTTGCCACCTTGTAAGAACCAACCAAGGACGATTGGCCAACTGCTTTAAGGTTTCCTCTAAGAAATGCTGTTCTCAGTTCTTGAAACCTTTGTGATCGAACCCTAATAGGTCTGAAGTCTCCCCAGAAGCCAGTGAGATGCTTCAAGCTTCCTGAGTTCCCTCCACCGCTGGCCTACCAATACGTCCAGAATTACTACCAGGAGATGATCACCCTCCTGGACAAGGCCATCAGTGGGGTGGCCTCCGAGGACTCCTCTCTCCTGGCCTGCTACCACTACCTCCGGGGCTTTGTCAACACAGTGGCCGGTAAACGTCTGGACGCTCTGGAAGACTTTCAGAACCTTTACAAGACTGACACGGACATCTTCCCTGGCGAGCTGGTCAACGCGCTGGTGGACTCTCTACAGGATGGGGAACGGGCACAAGCTAACCGCCGAACCGAGATCAAACGCCTGATTAGTCGAGTAAAGAAGGACCACGAGAGGGAGCGGGCATGCCATGATGATGAAGCTGTCAAGCGGTTCCAGCTCCCGAAAAAGCACATGCAGTTGGAGGACTTTGTGAGGCACGTGCAGGAGTCTGGGATTGTCAAGGACCAGGGGACCATTCACCGGCTGTTTGAGGCTCTCACTGTGGGTAAGGAAGTCACACAGACTTAAAGCTGAGAAATTATAAAGGAGAGAGGGTTGTCTCTTTCTGGCGGAGGGTGTCCTCACCAAGGTACGTGTGTTCATGTCACTATTGATTTTTACGGCAACCCTTTGTTGTGTGGGACTCATCATGAACATACTCCAGTTGATAGTTCTTCGTCTCTACTCCGTAATCACCCCAGTCCCTGTTTATTTTATTTGACCTTTTATTTAACTAGGCAAGTCAGTTAAGAACAAATTCTTATTTTCAATGACGGCCTAGGAACAGTGGGTTAACTGCCTTGTTCAAGGGCAGAACGACGGGTATTAAGGTGTTAATACCTTAATACCTGTAGTGAATGGCCATGCTAATTCATCTGTCCATTGAATCTGCTTAATTTCCCCCAATCTTACCAGTGGTGTAAAGTACTTATTTTGGACAACTCTTTGTTATTTTGGACAACTTTTACTTCACTACATTCCTCTAGACAATTATGTACTTTTTACTCCATACATTTTCCCTGACACCCAAAAGTACTCATTACATTTGAATGCTTAGCAGGACAGGAAAAATGTCCAATTCACACACTTATCAAGAGAGTATCCCTGGTCATCCCTACTGCCTCTGATCTGACAGACTCACTAAACACAAATGCTTGTTTTGTAAATGATGTTGGAGTGTGCCCCTGGCTGTCCGTCAATTAAAAAAACAAGAAAACATTGTGCCGTCTGATTTGCATAATATAAGGAATTTGAAATTATTTATACTTTTACTTTTGATACTTAAGTATATGTAAAACCAAATACTTTTAGACTTTTACTCAAGTAGTATTTTACTAGGTGACTTTCATTTGTACTCATTAAGGTATCTTTACTTTTACTCAAGTATGAGAGTTGGGTACTTTTTCTACCACTGAATCTTACCCCCCCGGCCACCCTATCAGAATGTTGTAAGAGCGGCTTGTGTTGTCAAGGTGGTGACTCTGCAGCGAAGGATTCTTTCCTGTCTGTGTTTTACCTGGATTCCAATCTGGAGGGTAAGCATAGCACGATGCCCTGCCTGGCTGCAGAGTGTGCTGTGCCCATCTCCAACCCTGCTGTGTGTGTGTGTTGTGTACGCGTGTGCGCTGCTTTGGCCTTAGCTTATTAAGCAGAAAAACAATCCCCCTCAGGTCTTAAATATGATTGCTTTTAAGAATAGTGTTTGGTTCCCAACCTGTGTGCAACTTCAAACACACCTCCACATACTGTAGCATGCCTTCAATGCTGAAGTCTGGTTAATCATTTCCTTCGCTTCCGCACTTCAAGTCTTGGGTTTTGAATGTCAAAATAGAATTCAGCCTATGTGTTCTATTGGCTGTGTTACAAACAGGACTCTGACTCGGCTGTATCATACAATGGTCCATTGAACTGTGAGTTGCCTTGTGGAAATGTACCTCTTCATATAGGAGTCATACTATGCACATGGAGTGTGTTTGTTTTATACCTTTATTTAACTAGGCAAGTCAGTTAAGAACAAATTCTTATTTACAATGACGGCCTATTAGTGGGTTTAACTGCCTGTTCAGGGGCACAGATTGTACCTTGTCAGCTCGGGATTTGAACTTGCAACCTTTCGGTTACTAGTCCAACGCTCTAACCACTAGGCTACCCTGCCGCCCCGTGTGCACATGGAGTGTGTGTTTAGTAGGAGTCATACTGTGCACGTGGAGTGTGCGTTTAGTAGGAGTCATACTGTGCACGTGGAGTGTGCGTTTAGTAGGAGTCATACTGTGCACGTGGAGTGTGCGTTTAGTAGGAGTCATACTGTGCACGTGGAGTGTACGTTTAGTAGGAGTCATACTGTGCACGTGGAGTGTGCGTTTAGTGGGAGTCATACTGTGCACGTGGAGTGTGTGTTTAGTGGGAGTCATACTGTGCACGTGGAGTGTACGTTTAGTAGGAGTCATACTGTGCACGTGGAGTGTGCGTTTAGTGGGAGTCATATTGTGCACGTGGAGTGTGTGTTTAGTCTCTTGCTCCAGTGAACCCACGCACCATGGACTTGCTCCACCAGCCAACCAAAACAAGGCTGTGTAATATTGTTCCTGTAACTCCTTCCCCAACCCTGCTAGCTTCTCTGTTCCGTGCTAGCGCACCTATTGCCTTATTTTGAATGGGAAACCTAGAATCCCGCCGGAGGCAACCTTCCGAAATCATTGCGAAGTACAGTAAGTTTAAACTGCTCCTATGGTTGCATAATTGCTGAAATAAATATAGAAATGCCCAGATTGTTCCAGAAATGCCGGTTTCAAGCCTAACTCCAGACTGCCCCCTGCAGGCCAGCAGAAACAGGTGGATCCAGAGCTCTTCCGAGTGTTCTACACCTTCTGGAAGGAGACGGAGGCCGAGGCTCAGGAAGTGGCCCTGCCGGCCTCAGTCTTGGAGCACCTGGAGGCTAACGAGTGTGTCTTCAAGCTGTCCTCTTCGGTCAAGACCAGCCACGGCGTGGGCAAGATCGCCATGACCCAGAGACGGCTGTTCCTGTTGACCGTAGGACGACCCGGCTACGTGGAGGTCAGCAAGTTCAGAGACATTGAGGTGAGTTACGACCTTCCACATCTACGTTCCTGCTACACTTTCTGTGGTATATCGTATATCATTCATGATACTAGACTAGACTGTGGTATACCGTATATCATTCATGATACTAGACTGTGGTATACCGTATATCATTCATGATACTAGACTAGACTGTGGTATACCGTATATCATTCATGATACTAGACTAGACTGTGGTATACCGTATATCATTCATGATACTAGACTTTCTTTCTGTGGTATACCGTATATCATTCATGATACTAGACTTTCTTTCTGTGGTATACCATATATCATTCATGATACTAGACTTTCTTTCTGTGGTATACCGTATATCATTCATGATACTAGACTTTCTTTCTGTGGTATACCGTATATCATTCATGATACTAGACTTTCTTTCTGTGGTATACCATATATCATTCATGATACTAGACTTTCTTTCTGTGGTATACCGTATATCATTCATGATACTAGACTTTCTTTCTGTGGTATACCGTATATCATTCATGATACTAGACTTTCTTTCTGTGGTATACCGTATATCATTCATGATACTAGACTTTCTTTTCTGTGGTATACCGTATATCATTCATGATACTAGACTTTCTTTCTGTGGTATACCGTATATCATTCATGATACTAGACTTTCTTTCTGTGGTATACCGTATATCATTCATGATACTAGACTTTTTTTGATAGAGATTACAATGTGAATACATTAAGCTATAAAATAGACAAACAAAGTCATGTTTGTGATGTGCTTATAGATGGGTAATCTATGCTTTATTATACAGCTAATGTAAATGACGGGATCCACTCCCTAGCACAGTGTATGTCGTGTACCGTTATCATAACTATTAATGTTATGATTGCTTATAGCAAGTGTTACAATGCACTGTGGGTGCGTCATGAGACTATAGATACACTCACGTGGTGTTATGTGCCATTATACAAAGTGTTACCAAGTATTCTATTAGAAATATGAATAAGTCAAAGTTGGTGTTAGGTGAACAAAATGAGCCTGGTCCCAGATCGGTGGTCTTTACAACCGTAGCAGTTGGCTATACAGCACAAACTGACCCGGGACCTGCCTAGTGGTTGTGTAAGTTGTTGAGATGCAGGGCTCCCTTGAAAAGGACCTCAATAATTGTGAATTGTGAATAACCAGTTGGCTGTTGTACCTCAGGAGGTGAAGATCTCCTCGGCACCTTTCCTGCTGCTGAGGATCCCCTCTCTGAAGATCAAGACCACCATGAGGAAAGAGACGTTTGAAGTCAACCTGAAGTCAGAGGTTGACCTCTGGCACCTCATGGTTAAGGAGATGTGGGCCGGACGGAAGATGGCCGACGACCACAAGGTAGGATGTCCAAATGTCACTTTAAACTTTCTGTTATTCCCTGTCTCTGGGTGTGTCCCAATAATATCACATTTTCCCCACAAATATAAGCATTGGATTGGTAGAGACATGGGCTAGTGGGAGTTTCTACAATTTGTCTTCTATCAGTCATTTCCTTTCAAATGAGTGAATAGAAGTGAACAAATGAACACTTTGGGAAAAAGGAGCGATAATTTGGACATAGCATCTCTGTCTTTCTCTCTCTCGGCATATGACTATGTATTAATGTATGTCCAGCATGTAGATTATGAGAGGAGTTTTGCTTTAGCGGCACAGATGTGATGGCCAACGTCAGCACTTCAACTCTTCCTGATGTCACCCTGGGACTCTGGCAGATTGTACTCTTACAGGACACGAGACATGAACTGAGGTCATTTTTACATGGAAGAGTGAAGGGTGTCTTGATTAGGTCTTGCTTTGCTACCCTCAAGGATATGGATGCTCCAAGCGCTTTTGTTAAGCCACTAGGACAGTCGACAATGCAACGCAAATAGATGGTCTGCCTTCGTCTCCCTGATGGGAAGGTGACCACGGATGACAGTGAAATGCGCCATGGATTTATACTCTGCCCTCTATGGTAGAGGATTGTGATTCTGTGTTTGCTTTGGACTCTGTCCACAGCAGTTATGCAGCTCTCATCAGGCCGAGCCACTGAGTTTAATAAGCACCTTTGGGGGTCTATTGGGGAGGATTTTTATGAAGTGGTGTGTGAATCTTTTCATGAGGGTTCTCTTCCTGTATCTTGTCAACGTGCGGTGCTTTCATTGTTGGCTCTTCTAAAAAATTGCCGACCTGTTGCATTGCTGTGTGCAGAATATAATATGGTATCTAAATTTCTCTCAAACAGAGTATCTGGGGCTGTTGATCCACAAGGACCAGTCTTACTGTGTACCTGACAGCTCTATTGTTGATAACCTGTTTCTAAAATAGATGTTTTAGACATTTGTAAACTGTCTGATGTGAATGCGTGTTTACTTTCTTTGGATCAGGAGAAGGTTTTTGACGTGTGGCCCACCAGTACTTGTTCAAAACAGTGAAAGCCTTTGGGTTTGGGGATGTTCTTTTCTCTTGGATGTGTTTACTGTATGCTGGGGCCTCATGTATGGTGAAGGTGGGGGGTGGTTTGAGTTGCCCCATCCCCGTCCAAAGGGGTATTAGGCAGGGATGCCCAATTTTCAGGGCAGTTATAGTGTCTGGCAATTGAACCAATGCTTTGTTTTTTTAAAAGCGAGGCTTACTGGTTCCTCTGTGAAGGGGTAATGAAGGGACCCACGATGGCACTGTCTGCGTATGCAGATTACAGTGGGGAGAGGATGTTAAGGTTCTCTCAAACGCTTTAAAGGTGTATGAGGGGGGGTCTCCTCAGCTAGAGTCAATTGGGAAAAGAGCGAATCGCTGTGGGCAGGTCAGCTGCAGACGGGGTCCGCTCCACGGTTACCAGGGGGAATTCAGTGGGCCAGAGATGGGATGAAGACTTTGGGGGCTCTGATGTCTTTCAGAAAAACAACTGGAAGGGTGTAGTGGAGAAAGTGTGTGCCAGATTGGCAAGGTGGAAATGGATGCTACCCCAGCTGTTTTAATAGGGGAAGGGTGCTGGTAGCCAATCATCTAGCTGCCTCTACCCTGAGGCAACAGACTAGTGATTGTACAGCCACCGGGGTGGTCTGATACAAGAGCTTCAGAGGACCCTTGTCAATTTCTTCTGGTCTGGACAACACTGGATTAAAGCTGCAGCCCTGTACCTGCCACTGCATGAGGGTGGGCAAGGCCTGATGGACATTTCTTCCAGGATCATGGCTTTCCGGCTTCAAGCAGCCCAGAGACTGTTGTACAGTGACGGTTCTAGCAGCCCAGAGACTGTTGTACAGTGACGGTTCTAGCAGCCCAGAGACTGTTGTACTGTGACGGTTCTAGCTGGGTCGACACAGCCTACACATTGATGAGGAGAACGGGTTGTTTGGGCTTAGACCAGAACCTTTTCCTCTTAAAGCTAGAGGGGGGTGATTTGTCTGGCTTAACTCCATTCTATGAGTCTGTTATGCAGGCTTGGAGAGTTTTTGTCAAGTCCCGTAAGGCCGGCACACCACCAGGGATGTGGCTTTTTGAAGAGCCTCAATACTGCCACCCAGTCCCGTGCTATGGGTTCAGCCAGCCTACTTTCATGCCTGTTAGGTGTGGGGTGTACCAAGCTGGGTCATCTGATGCGGAGTAGGAGCAGATCGTTGGAGGAGCAGGAACAAAGAGCGGGGATCTGACCATCTCGCCTACTGAGGAAGGTCATAGCTGTGGTCTGTAATTCCTTGCCAGTCCTTAATCGGCAGTATGTGACTGACACTTCCAACTCTGATCGGTGGAAGGAGGGTCTGGATGATGTGTTCCCTGCACTGATTGTTAGTGCTGCGGCGGGGGCATTCGAGGAAGACGTGGGGATGCTGCTTTCCTTCCATACCCCGGAGCTGGGGGAGTTCAAGGAGGTGGGAAAGAAGGCCATGTACAAAATCTGTGTAAAAGTGTCACGTGCTTCTTCCCTGGAAGGGGTAAAATCGACGAGGTGGGCGGGTGTTTTTGGTCCAGGTGCCTCCCCAAAAGGCTGTTGGAGGTCTTTATACAAACTGCCTATTGAAAAGAGGACAGCTGACCTCCAATGGAGGATAATACATGGAGCCATAGCCACCAATATGCATCTGGTACACCTGGACCCGACAGTTGGGGAAGGGTGTCCATTCTGTGCTGAGTCTGAGTCTCTGGCACATCTGTTTTTACAGTGTCCCAGGTTGGTCGGGATGATTGACCTGATCACTAGCTGGTTCTCAGCTCTGGGAGAGGTTTTCTCTTCCCAACAGTTTTATATTTGGGCTAAAGTACAGGTTTAGTCGAAGGGGTGTAGTTATTTTGCTTACTTTTGTGTCAGGGGCAGCTAAATTAGCAATTTGGAAGACACGAAGGGACAGGGGTCTGTGGATGTGGTGAGAATGCTGGAGGGAATGTTGGCAGCGAGACTGAGGGTTGAGTTTGCCTATTACAAAATGGTTATTGATCTGTTTGAGCATATGGGTATTCAGAGGCTGTTGTGTTTAGTTACTGTGGAGGAAGATTTGGTCTTGTGTTTTTAATTTATGTGTAACCATGGTTTTGTATGAGTGTTTATTATGTTGTGGGTTCCAAGACCGAATAAAGGATATTTAAAACTTAAACTCTCTCTCTTTGTCTTTCTCTCTCTCTCTCTCTCTCTCCCTCTTTCTCTCTCTCTCCCTCTGTCTCGCTTTCCCTCTTTTTCTCTCTCTCTCTCTCTCTCTCTCTCTCTCTCCTTTCTCTCTTTTCTTTCTCTCCTCTCTCCCTCTGTCTATCTCTCTGTTTGTCTGTCTCATCTTTGTCTCACTCTCTCTCTCTCACTTTGTCTCTATCATCTTTCTCGCTCTTTTTGTCTCTCGCTCTTTGTCTCTGTCTCTCATATCTTCTTCTCCCCCTCTTTCTCTGTCTCTCTCTCTATTATCAGATATCAAATCATAGACTTAATTATAATATAATAAACACACAGAAATACGAGCCTTAGGTCATTAATATGGTCAAATCCGGAAACTATCATTTCGAAAACAAAACGTTTATTCTTTCAGTGAAATATGGAACCGTTCCATATTTTATCGAACAGGTGGCATCCATAAGTCTAAATATTGCTGTTACATTGCAAAATCTTCAATGTTATGTCATAATTATGTAAAATTCTGGCAAATTAATTACGGTCTTTGTTAGGAAGAAATGGTCTTCACACAGCTCGCAACGAGCCAGGCGGCCCAAACTGCTGCATATACCCTGACTCTGCTTGCACAGAACCCAAGAGAAGTGACACAATTTCCATAGTTAATATTGTCTGCTAACATGAATTTCTTTTAACTAAATATGCAGGTTTAAACAAAATATACTTGTGTATTGATTGTAAGAAAGGCATTGATGTTTATGGTTAGGTACATTGGTGCAACGACAGTGCTTTTTTCGCGAATGCGCTTGTTAAATCATCACCCGTTTGGCGAAGTAGGCTGTGATTCGATGATAAATTAACAGGCACCGCATTAATTATTTGCAACTCAGGACAAGCTAGTTAACTACACATGGTTGATGATATTACTAGTTTAACTAGTGATTATGTTAAGATTGATTGTTTTTTATAAGATAAGTTTAATGCTAGCTAGCAACTTACCTTGGCTCCTTGCTGCACTCGCATAACAGGTGGTCAGCCTGCCACGCAGTTTGCTCGTGGAATGCAATGTAATCGGCCATAATCGGCGTCCAAAAATGCAGATAACCGAATGTTATGAAAACTTGAAATTGGCCCTAATTAATCGGCCATGCCGATTAATCGGTCGACCTCTAATAAATATATTGATTAGTTGAGTTGTTTTAAGGTTATATTGTCTCACTATCACTAAGCATGTAGTGGGGTGGTGGGATCTTTGAGGTTGTTTCTCTCGAGGGCGCAACCAGAGGGAGGGGCTGGTTCTAATGGCCACTCGTGGTGGTGTAGAGTTTGAAAAACTTGGTCGGCGGCATGGGGTGAAGATTCCCGCTGCGACAGGTTGTTCGGTGGAATAATGTAGTTTAGCAGTGGGTGCTATCATTGGGTATGATGGCATAAAATCATCCTCAAGGATGAATAGTGCTGTGGTAATATTCTTAGATTCTATTGAAAAGGTGAATACGATAGTTGAGTGGTGTTGTGTTGCGGGAGACAGACGTCAGTATTCCCTCTTCTGAATCCGGCGAAGAAAGTTATACATTCTAACGGCCCTATTTTGTTAGAGATGAAGTGTTGGAGCGAGAGTTATCTCGTCATGGACAACTTGTTTCTACAATAAAAAAGGTTATTTTTGGATGCAAATCACCTTTGCTGAAACATGTCGTGTCTCATAGGAGACAAGTGCACATGATTTTATAGAAGGATACTGACTAACTGAATTTAGCGTTCAGTTTCAAGACTGATAGGTTTGATTATGTGTTCTACACTTCTACTGAATCAGTGAAAGGCTTTGGGTGGAAGAGAGGGGCATTTGGTGCGTAATTGTCCAGAGAATGAGCTCAGAGCCGGGTAGCAGCTCTAGCGCTGGTGCAGCTAAAGCACCACTGAGAAGGGATGAACAGGCTAAGGGTTCAGGAGAAGGGATGAACAGGCTAAGGGTTCAGGAGAAGGGATGAACAGGCTAAGGGTTCTGGAGAAGGGATGAACAGGCTAAGGGTTCTGGAGAAGGGATGAACAGGCTAAGGGTTCTGGAGAAGGGATGAACAGGCTAAGGGTTCTGGAGAAGGGATGAACAGGCTAAGGGTTCTGGAGAAGGGATGAACAGGCTAAGGGTTCAGGAGAAGGGATGAACAGGCTAAGGGTTCAGGAGAAGGGATGATAGTGAGAGTGAGGCCTCTGATGCGTCACAACAAAATAGCGAGAGAATTGGGGTAGAAGGGAGGTATGTGATTTGAAAAGGTACGTCAATTTCTGAATTTGACAAAAGGGAAGAAATATATGCAGGATTATAATGGAACAGATTTTTTTCCTGGAAGTGAATTGTTTATTGAATCAGCAAAGTTTCTGATGTCAAAAATAACGGGTGGCGGTTTGACAAGCCCAGAAATCGCTAGACTAAAGAAAGTGGTCACGAGAGTGACAAGTGAGGTCAATTCTAAAGGAAATGAAGGAGTTCAGTTGCAGCCTTAACTCTGTAAAGAGATGTGTTTTCTGTTTCTTACTCTGTACTTTTATTCATGCCATGAGCAGTTTGAAGTCTTCTTTAAAAGTAAATGGGGGCGAGAGACGGGGGAAAAAAAGAGCCGTAGTGTATGAGTTAATAAAGGGAAGTGACAAGTTTTCTACAAGAAACGCACAGTAAAATGGAAAATCAAGTTATGTGGCAACAGGAGTGGGGGGGGAGACAGTGGTGTGTAGTCATAAACTACTTTGTACATGACACAAGTAATTTTTCCAACAATTGTTTACAGACACATTGTTTCACTTAGAATTCACTGTATCACAATTCCAGTGGGTCAGAAGCTTACATACACTAAGTTGACTGTGCCTTTAAACAGCTTGGAAAATTCCAGAAAATTATGTCATGGCTTTAGAAGCTTCTGATAGGCTAATTGACATCATTTGAGTCAATTGGAGGTGTACCTGTGGATGTATTTCGAGGCCTACCTTCAAACAGTGCCTCTTTGCTTGACATCATGGGAAAAATCTAAAGATATCAGCCAAGACCTCAGAAAAAAAATTGTAGACCTCCACAAGTCTGGGTCATCCTTGGGAACAATTTCCAAATCTGAAGGTACCACGTTCATCTGTACAAACAATAGTACGCAAGTATAAACACCATGGGACCTCGCAGCCGTCATACCGCTCAGGAAGGAGACGCGTTCTGTCTCCTAGAGATGAACGTACTTTGGTGCGAAAAGTGCAAATCATTTCCAGAACAACAGAAAAGGACCTTGTGAAGATGCTAGAGGAAACAGGTACAAAAGTATCTATATCCACAGTAAAACGAGTCCTATATTGACATAACCTGAAAGGCTGCTCAGCAAGGAAGAAGCCACTGCTCCAAAACCGCCATAAAAAGGCCAGACTACGGGTTGCAACTGCACATGGGGACAAAGATCGTACTTTTTGTTGAAATGTCCTCTGGTCTGATGAAACAAAAATAGGACTGTTTGGCCATAATGACCATCGTATTGTTTGGAGGATAAAGGGGGAGGCTTGCAAGCTAAAGAACACCATCCCAACCGTGAAGCATGGGGGTGGCAGCATCATGTTGTGGGGGTGCTTTGCTGCAGGAGGGACTGGTGCACTTCACAAAATAGATAGCATCATGAGGCAGGAAAATTATGTGGATATATTGAAGCAAGACATCAGTCAGGAAGTTAAAGCTTGGTCTCAAATGGGTCTTCCAAACGGACAATGAAATGGTGGAAGGGAGGATGAGGAGATGATGGTTGTGGTTGTTATCTAGAATGTCCTACAGGGGTGCACTATTATTGTTAATAATGTGGTTGGGGGATAAATATCATTGGGTTTCACAAAGTGTTTTGTATTTGTCAAAAGAGGAGGGGGGACAAGGTCTTGTACATCTTGCAAGTAGGGCCGCTGCTTTCTGGTTCCAGTTTATTCAAAGGTTGCTTTATGGACCGGAAAATGTGGTGTGGAGAGGGGTGGCAGGTCTTGTATTACAGCAGGTCGGGGGATTAGGTTTAAAGAAGGCTTTATTTTTGGTAGATAGTAGTCAGATTTCTAGGGATGGAGTACCTCCATTTTACAGAGGCTTTCTTCGGGTTTGGAGTATAATGAAGGTGTCCAGACACACTAAGGCATTGGCTGCTGGAGGAACCTCTGGTGTATGGGGGAAGACTGGATTGTACAACTGAAGCTGTTCCACATTTCTCCAAGATGCTGGTGAAGGGCAAAATCATCACCCTCAGGAAGTTAATGGACATGGCTGGGCCCACATTAATGGATGGAGGACGGGTGGCTGAACATTGGGGGTGAGGTCTGACAGGATTTGCGGACAAATGCTGGAAAGTTGCAGGAAGGCTCTGTCAGCAGAAGAGTGGATTATACTCAAGAGTTACTACAAATGGGCACAAGATGAAGATGCCCCATTTCCAAGACTAAGGATTACACTGAGTATCCCAGTCAGACAAAGGCTTTATTAGTGGATTTGAGAGGGTTGGAAGAGGTGGGTTTGGATGAGGTGAATGGGAAGGACTTATATAGGGGGGTGTCAAGGTTTTAAATTAAGATAAGTAGAAAATACACTCATTGGAGGTTAACTGGACCTTGATGACAAAGTAAAGCCATCATGGAGAGCACTGTACAAGCCACTGATATAGGAATTTGTATGTTTAAGTAATGACTAAGAATATTTAACCCTGAAAATGTATGTAATAGGTGTAAGAGGAATAGGACAATAAATCTATAATGTGTAGGTCTAAAACTTTTTAAAAGACTTAAGACATCGTGTTACTATTTTGCAACCTAAGCAGGATGGAGTTGAGATAACAGAGGAAAAGGAGAACTGTCGACAGACGATTTATAACTGTGAAACCTATAACAGGAAAACGGTTTCTCCACCCAGGGAGGGGGAGAAACGGTTAGAAAACTGTTTAGAAGTGATAAGCTGTAAATATGTAAAACACAGCCCGCCTAAAGCGGGGTGGAGTTAAATTGTATGTACATATAAAAGACTGTGTTCCCATTGTGAAGGCAGAACGTTCTCTGAATAAAACCTGACCATTGTAGTTCGGGACTCTGTTTTGTTTCTTATAACTGGAGCTTTACAAACTCCAGGAAACAGAGTTATAGTCTGATTTGATATAATCGTTCTGAGATGGAACAAAATTCTCGTGACAGCCACCATTACAAAAGTGTACTGGTGATGTGCAATGGAGGGTGTTGCATGGCATCATTGCAGTTAATGCTTTGTCATTAATTTAGATGTTGGAGATGGATGTCCCTTTTGTAATGTAAGAGAACATTTTTCCCTGTTTTATGGAGTGTGAGAGGATAAAACCTCTCTTTGAAATACTAGACTCTTTGTTTACAGCGGTAGGGGAGATTTTTTAATAACAGTTTTTATTTTGGGGTTTCAATATAGTAAGCAACAGAAAAGAATGTCAACTGTTACATTTTGTTTTGGGACAAGCTAAGATGTCAATTTGTGTTGAGTAGGAAACATAAACTAGACACACGACATGGGCAGGATGTGTTTTTTAAAGGATAAGTCAAATCGAGAATAAAAGTGGATTTTGAGTTCTTCTCCGCTGTAAAAGATCTCCTGTTGTTTGAGGAGATGTGGGCTTATAAAGAAGAGATGTTTTGTGGAGGAGGGGATTATTTTATTTTTTATGAAATAAGTTGAATGCAAGTAATTTTTTTTTGAATTTATTAGTTTGTTTCTTTAAGAATAACACCATTGTTGTGTAATTTCTGAAAAGGCAGTGTGCCAATATTTGTGTTAATACTTTTGTTTAAAATAAAGGTTTTATAAAATCTCTCGGTCTCTCTCTCTCTCTTTGTCTGTCTCTCTCTCTCTCTCTCTCTCTCTCTCTCTCAGGACCCCCAGTATATGCAGCAGGCTCTGACCAATGCCCTGTTGATGGATGCAGTGGTTGGCTGTCTGCAGTCACAAAAGGCAATTTTTGCTGCAACCAAGTTAGCACACTTTGACAGAATGAAACTGGAAGGTATGCCAAAGTTATTCTTTTAGCATGACTAAAAGAAACTTGGTAAAAAAAAAAAAGACTGAACATACCAATAATCTGTGCAGTAGGTTATTGAAATTATTAGCAGAAAGTGCATGTTCATAACAGATTTTTGCTTCTCAGGAGATGTTCAATTCAAAGTTTGACCTCTGACTTGTCTGTCCATCCTGCTCAGTGCCAATGATGGTGCCCAAAACCACGTCAGAGACCCTGAAACACAAGATCAACCCGTCTCTGGACCTGACTAGCCCCCAGGCGGTGGATGTTCTGCTCTACACCCCAGGTAAACCTTTAAGGCGCACTGTCGGCCTCAAAGGAAGATGACCGTCATGACGTGGAGCGTCAAACTAGAGCTGACATCAGACACCATTCTGTTCAACAAACTGGTAGCACTACATATCTGTAGTATGATTTTCCCAGTACTATAAACACCCTGCAGTATTCTCCGTAGGTCAAGTAGGTGCTGCTGGTATTTCCTATTCAACCCCACTAAAACGTTCTCTCCCCAGTCTAGGACATCCCACATACCTTCACACAGTACTCCTCAGATCATGACTGTCATGGTAGTACACCTCATCTGTGTTCTGTAGTCCCGGTGTTGCGTGACAACAACACACAAGACTCATGTTGCCTGTGTCCTAGTAACATATGTCACATTCCAGACCTGGGTTCAAATACTATTTGAAATCTTTCAAGTGTCATGTGGGCGGGGTTTGAACTTTTGGGACTTTTCTACTGGCTCCAGTGGAACAGGCAAGCTGAATCAAGCACAGCTAAAGTATTTAAAATGATTTCAAGCAGTATTTGAACCCAGGTCTGTCACAGTGCTGCATTCTACTGCTGCTAGGACAGTGACAGTGTGTTGGTCTCTGTGGAGTTACAGGAGGAGGCTTGGCCAGAGGCGGTTTTGGTTCTGAGATTTTTACTGCCTCTTAAACAAATAATGAGGCACAGATTTTCCCAACGCATCACCACCAACCACTTCCTGTTGTGTTCCTCAGTTTCATGCGCTGATTACTAATAGTAGAGTCATACAGTAGTCACAATAGAATCACTGAAATTGTTCTTCCTACTCAAACAACAAACATTTATATTATATTACACAGACTTGTATTACACAATGAGATGTGTTTTTAGTCTGACTTCTGTATCAATTTTACATCTGAAACGTATGTTTCTAACAGCAATCGTTTGAACCAGCATTCTTTTTTTCTCAGGCTCAGTAGTACGTCTCAAAACGTGTTGTTTTGACTAGGGCAGATAAGAAACAGGCCCTAGTCTGCAAGGATCCTCCCAGCACCTAAACAAAAAGGAGCCTCATAACCTAGTGACATCAGGGAACCAAACCAATATCCCTCCTCCTTCCCCTGGTCCTCTCACAGACACTGGTCCTCCTCCTTCCCCTGGTCCTCTCACAGACACTGGTCCTCCTCCTTCCCCTGGTCCTCTCACAGACACTGGTCCTCCTCCTTCCCCTGGTCCTCTCACAGATAGTGGTGTGTTTTTCTAGGCCTATCCCGCTGATTGTTCCAATTCCCTCTGATCTGTATCCAATTAGAAGGTGGCATGGTAGTGGCCACGGTACGGGGCCTGGAGATGACCGTCTAGGCATTAGTAACAGTGCTGCTTCAGCACAGAGCACCATTGAAGTCCTAGCTCTCAAGGTCTAAATGTAGGTCACTAATATGTGCCATTGCACAGTGTCCATATTCCCTCCTCCCTTCCATTGTGTTCATCACTCCTCCCCATGAAAGGGAGGATGTGACACATTATCTTTTTTTATTTAATTTTTCCTGTTATGATTTGAAAAATAAATGTTATGCCATCAGAGGAAATAGAACAGTTTGGGATTGTATTGGAAAATATGGATTGATGTCTTACTAGATCATGAATGATATCTGACAGAAGTTCCATATGCGTGGCATTGTGTGTAACTGTCAATGTTTACACTAAGGTGTGTGTGTGTGTGAGAGAGAGAGATATTCACTGAATGTTTACTCTTTGTGTGTGTGTGAGAGATGTTGACTGTGAGTGTTTACTCTTTCGGGTTGTGTGTGAGAGATATTCACTGTGAATGTTTACTCTTTTTCAGTGTGTGTGTGAGAGAGATATTCAGCTTTGCTCATAACAAACTAGAAGATGTATTATAAATAGATATTTATTATAAAGAATAATCTATGCCTTTCAGCTTCACAGTCTTCGTCAGGGGGTTGCTTACTTAACTGTATAGTTACTATCTAGTCAAACCATGACATCTTTACTGTATTTGAGTTGGATCTAATTGACTTGTTCAGTATGAGAGATATTCTGCCATGCTTGTAGGACTATAGAAATAGAAGCATAGAACATGTGGATTCAGCCATTTCAGCCATCAAAATGTTTGTTTACATTTTCAGGCCAGCTGGGCGTATCGTCCGACTCCGAGGGTGATGGGAACCCCAAACTGTGGTGTGCCCTGAGTGACGGGAAAGTGGTGGTGTTTGATGCAGCCAGCTGGTCCATGCAACAAAGCCAAGTCCAAGTAGGCTCTTCACGAGTGGTAAGGCTGTGGACATGGAACAGGGATGAGACACGCTATTTTAAAAGAAAAGGAAAATTCAAAGGTATAAGGACAATTATAGAAGTATGAGTAGGCAGTAGTTATTCACTGACCGCAGTTAGTCATCTTTTTGCTTTGACCCATTTGAACTATATTTAGTGTTTGTGTCAATTAAAGTAACTCAAGGGATTCTGCTGCCCCCTGGTGGTGCCTGAAATTGACGATTTACGTTACCACAGTTCCAAGTCTTGTATTCACTTGCTAATTGGAACAAATCTGAGAAAAGCCGGTGGTAATCAAGCTTGCTTCCATGGCTTAAAAAAACCTTCTGGAAAGCCTGTCTTTTTTTTTTTTTTAATCTAATTTAGCAGACGCTCTTATCCAGAGCGACTTACAGTAGTGAGTGCAGACATTTTCATACTGGTCCCTCGCGGGAATCAAACCCACAACCCTGGCATTGCAAGCGCCATGCTCTACCTACTGAGCCACATGGGTTATACATCATAATGGTCAATATCTTCCCAATTATATTTTATGTTTTCTTCAGAACTGCATGATGGGAGTGGACCGACAGCAGGTGTGGATTGGCTCCCAGAATTCCGTCATTTACATAATCAGCACCCGCAGCATGTCCTGTAACAAGCAGCTGACGGACCACCGCACTGAGGTCACAGGGTTGGCCCTAGGGGAGCGCAGCGAGAAATACAGGTGAGGTGTGACAATGACATGCATCAAACATACAGCTACAACTGGCATCACAGCCATTGAGAGAGCCTTCTTTTTAGGAGCCTATTGATGAAGGCATCAATGAGCAGTCCCAGCTCTAAGTACAATGGATGACATCCTTTATTTATACCTGGGCTGTGTTCATTGGGCACCAAACGGAATGAAAATGGACTGACACACGGAGCGACAATCTGAATTTGTATAAGAAACGCTCCTTGTTTTGCTCCTGTGTGCCATACTGACCATAGGCCTGCTGATTCTTCTCTGTCGTATCAGTAACATTAGTCTTACCTGTGTATGTATGTATTCCCTGTTGCAGCCCCAAGGTGGCATACTCCTGCAGTGCGGAGGGTACAGTGATGGCATGGGACGTGTCCACACTGCAGGTGAGGAAACAGTTCAGGCTCTCCTGTGACCGCCTCCAGTCCGTTCAGCTCTGCAGTGGAACCCTATGGTGCTGTAAGTACACATAAAAACGAAAGAAATTGTGTACTTAAAATGATGAAAATGACTTCTGGCTATACTAGACTTAAGCAATAAGGCCCGAGGAGGTGTGGTATATGGCCAATATACCACGGCTAAGGGCTGTTCTGAGGCACGACACAACGCAGAGGGCCTGGACACAGCCCTTAGCCGTGGTATATTGGCCATATACCACAAATCCCTGAGGTGCCTATTATACCGTCTGTAAGCTGTTAGTGTCTTAAACTGGTTACCAATGTAATTAGAGCAGTAAAAATAAATGTTTTTTCATACCCGTGGTATACCACTGATATACCATGGCTGTCAGCCAATCAGCTTTCAGGGCTCGAACCACCCAGTTTATAATACTGTATATGACAGATTGATTGTTATAATTGTGGTTGTTATTCCTCCTACGTCATTCAGGTGCCAGAGACTGCATTATGGAGGTGTGGAAAAATGGAACGTTGCATCGCAAGATCTCCCTTCCTGAACAGCTCTGTGGCTCTCCCACTGCCTTCAGCAGCTTCCTGCTCTACCAGGAGGTGACTCGTGGTTTATGTGTCTGTAGAAATATAGAAATGAAACAAGCTGAGGCTAGTACTTTTCAGAACCTACCAGGCTGGATGAAATGTTGTTTTTGAAAGGCACTGACTTTGGACCAGAATGTTACCCGGGCTAGTCGTAATCGTGGCCTGCTAGCCCGGCTGGCCAGTGCCATGTTTCATCCCTGCATGTATTGTATACATAGTAAAATTTAACATATAGCCTACTGTGATCAGTGAGGTCTGTGCTACTTTGACATGTTATGGGGCTGATGAAGGAGTGGTGTTGGGTGCTATGTGTTTCAGAAGGAGCAGCTGTGGACGGCTTGTATAGACGTAGGGGAGCTGTGTGTGTGGCACCTCGCGGAGCTAACCAAGCCTTTCCAGAGGATCCAGTTGCCCGACTGTGCAGGTGTCACCTGCCTCATCAAGGTCAAAAACCAGGTGAGACTATCTGCAGACTGCATTGCAGACCAGAAATTAGGATGCTTCTATTCTACTCTACTGTAGTTTCCATTAAAGGGCATTGCTTGAGTACTCTACTGTAGTTTCCATCAAAGGGCTTGAGTACTCTCCTGTAGTTTCCATTAAAGGGCTTGAGTAATCTACTGTAGTTTCCATTAAAGGGCTTGAGTACTCTCCTGTAGTTTCCATTAAAGGGCTTGAGTACTCTACTGTAGTTTCCATTAAAGGGCTTGAGTACTCTACTGGACTACTAGATACACTACTTACAGTTCGTACTGTATTTAGGTATTCTGTGAACGTTTAATCTAGTGAAAGTATTCATTGGTCCAAATCAGCCTTGGTTCCCCTTCCTGCTTTTCAGCTTTTTTTTATACATAATAGATCATTCATAGCACAGTGAATTCTGTCCATTGTCAATTTAACATGTCTTATTAAAAACAGAGATGTCTCTTATTGGTCATAAAACCACATGTTTTACCCTGTCCTGTCAGATCTGGGTTGGCGGCCGGAGCTCGGGGAAGTCCAGAGGGAAGATCTACATAGTGGATACCCAGCGACACACGGTAGAGAAGGAGCTGGTAGCTCACACAGACTGTGTCCAGGCACTGTGCTCCGCAGAGGACCGCTATGTGCTGAGTGGGGCGGCCCGCGAGGATGGGAAGATAGCCATCTGGAAAGTGGAGTAACTATAGTGGAAATTCAATACTGCCCCTTGGTGCCTTGGGTTCAGAACAGGGTCGTGTTCATTAGGCACCAAACGGTAGAAAATAGACTGAAACAGAGAGCGGCTACATGGTCCAATAAGAAACACTCTTTTTCGTTTTCTGTTGAAAAAGGTTTTGCTACGTTGTGCTCTAATAACAAGGGTAATTGTGAACAGTTGGGAAATGGACTCTTGTCGTGATTTTAGACTGCCTGTGGATGGATGACCGACCCAAAGACAAAATAAGGGGTCTTCCCCATGATTGCATGGGGGTTTTGTATTGCTGCTCATTAGACTTACAACAACTGAAGTAATTTGTCCAACCTATAGTTAAATACCTTTTTTTGTTTATGTTCAGCAGTGTTTACTGCTTATTTTAATATTAACATCTAAATTGGAACCATAGCTTTTTATATTGGAACTACAGTAGAGATTCATGTGATTCACAACCATTTTACATGTAATGTTTTTTATTGTTGTAAATATACCTTTTTCTATGTTTTAATACAGTAGCCTAGTGGTTAAAGCGTTGGACTTGTAGCCGGAGGGTTGCAAGTTCGAATCCCCGAGCTGACAAGGAAAGAAATCTGTCATTCTGCCCCTGAACAAGGCAGTTAACCCACTGTTCCCCGGGCGCCGAAAACGTGGATGTCGATTAAGGCAGCCCCCCGCACCTCTCTGATTCAGAGGGGTTGGGTTAAATGCGGAAGACACATTTCGGTTGAAGGCATTCGGTTGTACAACTGACTAATAATGGTGACTTTGAATACTACATTTTTGTATTGTTTACTGGTGTTATTAAAATGTATGAATGAGGACTCAATGTATTTGGCTCTGCATGTAACATGACACAAACTATTTTCTTAAACATTTCAATGAAAAAGTGAAAGATTCACCATAAACAGTAGTTTCATGTGTATTTTGTATATGATTTTGCCTCCAGGGGACAGTATAACATCTATTCGCTTTAAATTGACATCCCAGAGCTGTCCTCTGTAAACCCACGTCATGAGATTGACTTCTTTGTATTGTACTGACTGAAACCAAAGACTTTTAACATTATTTCTACATAGCGATTTGACTGTGATACTAAGGCCAGGTGTTTTGGATTATATCATTTTAACCCACTTGTCCCATATTCAGTCAGATATAATAATTTGTCTGCCTTCATACAGTACAGTTCGATGGGTATTAAATCCCATTACGGTGGCTACAGGGAAGCCCTGAGAATCCTCTCATTAATCACACCAGCAGATGTTAAAATCATTATCCACATGCCAGTGTTCCAATTTATAATTCTCCAACTGTCCCCAGCTGTACGAATATAAATCCCTCTCCTCTCTGTGCTTATACAACGCAGCACAGAAACATAATCACAGACCACATTTTTAATTCAGCTGCAGATTGTAAAAAATAAAGTGGTTTCCTCAGATTTAGTCGGATTGGAATTTATCCAATGGGTTTCAAATGGCATCTCTTTTACTCATAACTACAAGTCACTTTGAGTTGTAGTAATTGAATCCAGGGATGTGGAAGACTGATGACGCCTAAAATACCAGGACTAGATTACACAGGGCACTGTTGAATCATGCGTTTATATCCACAGATAAAGTAACAGCAATAAGATTTGTTTAGTCCAACACACACATAGAACAGGTAGATTCCTAATTCAGATTTTACTTCCCAGAAGAATTCATGTGTGTTTGTGGGCAGATGTGTAAACGAAAGATACTGTATAAACATGAAGATGTAGGCAGTTATTTTGTTGCCTGAATACACTTGTGCGTCCAAATTTGCAACCTATTCCCTGCATTCTGCACTAATTTAGACCAGGGCCCAGTTTCCCATAAGCATCTTAAGGCTAATAAGTTCATTGTTAGAGCCATAGCATCCTATGGTTCTAAATTGAACTTAGCCTTAAGATGCTATTGGGAAACCAGGTCCTGGGCACTTGTCAAAAGTAATGAGCTATAGGGAATAGGATG
This sequence comes from Brachymystax lenok tsinlingensis, assembly GCA_030435695.1. Lineage (NCBI taxonomy): Eukaryota > Metazoa > Chordata > Actinopteri > Salmoniformes > Salmonidae > Brachymystax > Brachymystax lenok. The sequence goes on from CM059806.1 coordinate 31,096,964, forward strand.
CCATTTGGGAATGTGTTCTGGTTGATGTTCCTGTAGGGTTTCTCCATATTGGCTAAAAGTGGGGCCATTTTTTATCACTTTGTATTTACAGTAAATAGCAAAGAAATCTTGAAGATGAAAATGACTGATTTTATTACACCCAGGGAAACTGTATACCACAAAAACTGTGCAAACTGTACATTACTAATCAAGCAAAGTTATGAAAAACGGCCCTGTGGCACCATTGCCCTGACCTGGGTCTCTTGTCATTTTTCCTGGTTTCTGTGAACCATAAGGATTGGATGATTCCCTATTCCAAGAGACACTCTTGTTGTCCAGACTTTTAGAACTAACATTGTGTGGGTTGGTGATTGTCCATGACAAATAGGAATCTACCTCTTATGAGCCATAACTGAGCGCTGCTGAGTGAACAGCTACTTGCTGTTTATAGAAGCTACTTATGAAAAGAATCAGAGAGAGATGTATGTGGCAGTTGAACTGAGAGGGGGTTTTATTGTGTGTTTCATATGAATGGAACTCTACTACCATATGCACTGTATCGATCATCTATTAATTCAATTTGATGGGCAAAATAAATGACTAAGGTAAATGTCTCTGCATAGTTCAGGAAATAGTGGGTACCACTAGTTGTATTACACTAACTGTGATCTATGCATAGTTCAGACAACGGTGGGTACCGGTAGTTGTATTACACTAACTGTGATCTATGCATAGTTCAGGCAACGGTGGGTACCGGTAGTTGTATTGAACTTGCATCGAGTCTCTCTTTATCAAGAGTCCCCACTATCAGAAATACTGTATTACACACGATATGGTGTGGGCTGTGGCAGCATTATGTTTCCCTATATTGGATAGATACCATAGTTAGAGCACATAATGCACAATAATATAAACTCAGCAAAAAAAGAAACGCCCCTTTTTCAGGACCCTGTCTTTCAAAGATAATTTGTAAAAATCCAAATAACTTCACAGATCTTCATTGTAAAGGGTTTAAGGGCATGTTTCCCATGATTGTTCAATGAACAATTAACGAACATGCACCTGTGGAACGGATGTTAAGACACTAACAGCTTACAGACGGTAGGCAATTAAGGTCACAGTTATGAAAACTTAGGACACAAAAGAGGCCTTTCTACTGACTCTGAAAAAGACCAAAAGAAAGATGCCCAGGGTCCCTGTGTGAACGTGCCTTAGGCATGCTGCAAGAAGGCATGAGGACTGCAGATGTGGCCAGGGCAATAAATTGCAATATCCGTACTGTGAGACACCTAAGACCGCGCTACAGGGAGACAGGACAGACAGCTGATCGTCCTCGCAGTGGCAGACCACGTGTAACAACACGTGCACAGGATCGGTACATCTGAACATCACACCTGCAGGACAGGTACAGGATGGCAACAACAACTGCCCGAGTTTGCAAAAAGTGCTCTTCACTGACGAGTCGCGGTTTTGTCTCACCAGGGGTGATGGTCGGATTCGCGTTAATTGTCAAAGGAATGAGCGTTACACCGAGGCCTGTACTCTGGAGTGGGATCGATTTGGAGGTGGAGGGTCCGTCATGGTCTGGGGCGTTGTGTCACAGTATCATCGGACTGAGCTTGTTGTCATTGCAGGCAATCTCAACGCTGTGCGTTACAGGGAAGACATCCTCCTCCCTCATGTGGTACCTTTCCTGCAGGCTCATCCTGACATGACCCTCTAGCATCACAATGCCACCAGCCATACTGCTCGCTCTGTGCGTGATTTCCTGCAAGACAGGAATGTCAGTGTTCTGCCATTGCCAGCAAAGAGCCCGGATGTCAATCCCATTGAGCACATCTGGGACCTGTTGGATCAGAGTGTGAGGGCTAGGGCCATTCCCCCCAGAAATGTCTGGGAACTTGCAGGTGCCTTGGTGGAAGAGTGGGGTAACATCTCACAGCAAGAACTGGCAAATCTGGTGCAGTCCATGAGGAGGAGATGCACTGCAGTACTTAATGCAGCTGGTGGCCACACCAGATACTGACTGTTACTTTGATTTGTTCAGGTACACATTATTCCATTTATGTTAGTCACATGTCTGTGGAACTTGTTCTGTTTATGTCTCAGTTGTTGAATTTTGTTATGTTCATACAAATATTTACACATGTTAAGTTTGCTGAAAATAAACACAGTTGACAGTGAGAGGACGTTTCTTTTTTTGCTGAGTTTGTTATTTAGCTAAAGGGACTTATAGCCATACATTTTTAACATATAGGTGGTCCCAGGAATCAAACCCACTATCCTGGTGTTACAAGCACCATGCTATGCCAACTGAGCTACAGAGGACCACATCCCACATTTAGGACTGACGATAAGCATTGAATCACTACTGTAATGACAAGATAGCAGTCATATACTTTCTTTTTACGGTGGAAATCCAACAAAACCCCCAAGGTTGGAGAATCAGAGGGAGCATCAGGTTACCAGTGAACAGGTGCTCCTTGCCTTGCACCCTTCTGATGTAGGGGAAGGGTGGGGTGGGAGTGGTTCCTGGGTGGGGTAGTACTGGGGTGTTGGGGCACAGGGGTGATGAAATCACTAAATTGTGGCCCTTTTCGTTGATACATTGTCTCCAGGTAACTTGACTCCACTGCATGCACACAGTGTTCGCCCCAATGCACAGATCATGTTATCTTCTGATGGTAGGGTTGGAGTGTGGAAATGTGACCCCAGATCTGTAGGCTAAGCTACTTTATGGGCAACTCCTACTACTAGAAATGGAACATCACACTGGTAGTGTGTGCAGAGACTTGGATCCCAATGGAAGGAGTGTAGACGTCTACGAGTATAATGACAACGACATTGGTCATTCAGTCAAATATACAGTGCATTCAGAAAATATTCAGACCACTGGATTTCTTTCCACATTTTGTTACGTTACAACTAGAAATAATTTAATTATTTTTTCCCCCTCATAAATCCACACACACACACACACACACACACACACACACACACACACACACACCCACAATACCCCATAATGACCAAAATTCTGACCCTTTACTCAATACTTTGTTGAAGCACCTTTGGCAGCGATTACAGCCTTGAGTATTCTTGGGTATAATGCTACAAGCTTGGCACACCTGTATTTGAGGAGTTTCCCATTATTCTCTGCAGATCCTTTCAAGCTCTGTCAGGTTGGATGGTGAGCGTCACTGCACAGCTGTTTTCAGGTCTCTCCAGAGATGATCAATTGGGTTCAAGTCCGGGTTCTGGCTGGGCCACTCAAGGACATTCAGAGACTTGTCCCGAAGCCACTCCTGCATTGTTTTGGCTCTGTGCTTAGTGTCGTTGTCCTGTTGGAAGGTGAATCTTCACCTCCAGACTGAGGTCCGGGTGCAGGTTGTCATCAAGGATCTCTGTACTTTGCTCCGTTCATTTTCCCCTCAATCCTGACTAGTCTCCCAGCCCCTGCCGCTAAAAAATATCCCCACAGCATGATGCTGCCACCACCATGCTTCCCCGTAGGTATGGTGCCAGGTTTCCTCCAGACGTGACGGTTGGCATTCAGGCCAAAGGGTTCAATCGTGGTTTCATCAGACCAGAGAATCTTGTTTTTCATGGTCAAAAGTCAAAAAGGCCTTTAGGTGCCTTTTGGCAAACTCCAAGCGGGCTGTCATGTGCCTTTTACTAAGGAGTGGCTACGGTCTGGCCCCTCTACCATAAAGGCCTGATTGGTGGAGTGCTGCAGAGATGGTTGTCCTTGTGGAAGGTTCTCCCATCTCTGCAGAGGAACTCTGGAGCTCTGTCAGAGTGACTGTAGGGTTCTTGGTCACCTCCCTGACCAAGGCATTTCTCTCCCGATTGCTCAGTTTGGCCAGGTGGCCAGCTCTAGGAAGAGTCTTGGTGGTTCCAAACTTCTTCCATTTAAGAATTATGGAGGCCACTGTGTTCTTTAATGCTGCAGAAATGTTTTGGTACCCTTCCTCAGATCTTTGCCTCACCATAGTCCTGTCTCAGACCTCTACGGACAATTCCTTCGACCTCATGGCTTAGTTTTTGCTCTGACATGCACTGTCAACTGTGGGACCATATATATCATGTCCAATCAATTGAATTTACCACCGATGGACACCAATCAAGTTGTAGAAAATCTCAAGGATTATCAATGTAAACAGGATGCACCTGAGTTCAATTTCGAGTCTCATAGCAAAGGGTCTGAATACTTATGTAAATAAGGTATTTCTGTTGATTATTTTTTATACACTTGCAAAAATGTCTAAAAACCTGTTTTCGCTTTGTCATTATGGGGTGTTGTGTGTAGATTTCCGAATGCACTGTATACACATACACGCAACCTCACAAATGACATAATTAAACATAAACATAAAAATAAAACTGACCTATAAAAAGACAATTAAATACATCAATATATGTTTTATTGTCACATACACAGCTATGTTTAAAATCATACAGTACATAAGATTGTTATAACATTATTTGCTCACAGTGCAGTAGGTCATTTGCAATATTGTCTGAAAGAAATTCACATTATAGACTACACAGTGACTTCAGGTGCACCTGTTTTGAAGGTTTAGAACGTTACATTGTAGCCTTTGGTGTCACATGTTACAATTAGTGCTTGGGCACCATACAATGTAGCACCTTGACTTGAAACACAAAACCTTTGAAGTAGCATAATGTTTCAAAGAGATACTTGACTTTTGGCAGTATGAATGTTGTCTGAGTGTGTGTGTGGCATTGGCTGCTACAGTTTGTGTAGTTGGGGGTGTACAGTCGTGGCCAAAAGTTTTGAGAATGACACAAATATACATTTTTACAAAGTCTGCTGCCTCAGTTTGTATGGTGGCAATTTGCATATACTCCAGAATGTCATGAAGAGTGATCAGATTAATTGCAATTAATTGCAAAGTCCCTCTTTGCCATGCAAATGAACTGAATCCCCAAAACAACATTTCCACTGCATTTCAGCCCTGCCACAAAAGGACCAGCTGACATCATGTCAGTGATTCTCTTGTTAACACAGGTGTGAGTGTTGACGAGGACAAGGCTGGAGATCACTCTGTCATGCTGATTGAGTTCAAATAACAGACTGGAAGCTTCAAAAGGAGGGTGGTGCTTGGAATCATTGTTCTTCCTCTGTCAACCATGGTTACCTGCAAAGAAACACATATCATCATCATTGCTTTGCACAAAAAGGGCTTCACAGGCAAGGATATTGCTGCCAGTAAGATTTCACCTAAATCAACAATTTATCGGATCATCAAGAACTTCAAGGAGAGCGGTTCAATTGTTGTGAAGAAGGCTTCGGGGCGCCCAAGACAGTCCAGCAAGCGCCAGGACCGTCTCCTAAAGTTGTTTCAGCTGCGGGATTGGGGCACTACCAGTACAGAGCTTGCCCAGGAATGGCAGCAGGCAGGTGTGAGTGCATCTGCACGCACAGTGAGGCAAAGACTTTTGGAGGATGGCTTGGTGTCAAGAAGGGCAGCAAAGAAGCCACTTCTCTCCAGGAAAAACATCAGGGACAGACTGATATTCTGCAAAAGGTACAGGGATTGGACTTCTGAGGACGGGGGTAAAGTCATTTTCTCTGATGAATCCCCTTTCCAATTGTTTGGGGCAACCGGAAAAAATCATGTCCGGAGAAGAGAAGGTGAGCGCTACCATCAGTCCTGTGTCATGCCTACAGTAAAGCATCCTGAAACCATTCATGTGTGGGGTTGCTTCTCAGCCAAGGGAGTGGGCTCACTCACAATTTTGCCTAAGAACACAGCCATGAATAAAGAATGGTACCTACACATCCTCCGAGAGCAACTTCTCCCAACCATTCAGGAACAGTTTGGTGACGAACAATGCCTTTTCCAGCATGTTGGAGCACCTTGCCACTAAGTGGCTCGGGGAACAAAACATCGATATTTTGGGTCCATGGCCAGGAAACTCCCCAGACCTTAATCCTATTGAGAATTTATGGTCAATCCTCAAGAGGCAGGTGGACAAACAAAAACCCACAATTTCTGACAAACTCCAGGCATTGATTATGCAAGAATGGGCTGCCATCAGTCAGGATGTGGCCCAGAAGTTAATTGACAGTATGCCAGGGCAGATTGCAGAGGTTTTGAAAAAGAAGGGTCAACACTGCAAATATTGACTCTTTGCATCAACTTAATGTAATTGTCAATAAAAGCCTTTGACACTTATGAAATGCTTGTAATTATACTTCAGTATTCCATAGTAACATCTGAAGCAGCAGACTTTGTGGAAATTCATATTTGTGTCATTCTCAAAACTTTTGCCCACAACTGTAGTTGCTTCAACTATGGGCCAGTTGCTCCTGGGTCCGTGCTATCTGAAATCCTTGGAACATCTACCCCATTGAAGTTGACGTTTAAAATGGTTAAGGGGAGGGTTAAGGTTAGGTTTAGGGTTAGGGTTATGCAAGGGTTATGATTAAGGTTAGGCTAAGGGTATGAGTTATGGTTAGGGGGGACGTCCCAAGGATCCCGGATAGCACTGACCTTGCTTCAGCGTGTCAGCCATATTGGAATGCTCAGGATGGGAAACAGAACTAGGCGTAGTAGGCGAGCCTGGAGTGGTGGGCAGAGAAAGGAGAGCGCACCAACCGCTAAGCAACTTGAGTTTTGGACGGATTTAAAACACATATAAACGAGGAATTAAACCGGTAAACTGAAGTGAATTGTCCGACACGCGAATTGGATAGGCCAAAGTGAGTACGGTTATGTTTCTTATATTATATCCGGATGTATAATGTAGGCGATTTCCAGGCGAAGTGTGTGTGATGGAGCGTCTGCTGTGCCCACACATTGACGTTTCCTCCCATAACATATCAAGTTGTTTTCCTTATCACTTATTTTTCTGTTGAAGATGGCTAGCTAATATGTCGTTCTCAATAATTGTGTTAACTGTCTATCAATTGATACTTCATCGCTATAATGGAAGCATATCACACATGTAGCCCATTCAACCTAGAAATTATATTCTGGTCGTCATTCATTAAATCTTTAGGAAAGTACGTTAATCGGAATCTCCAGATATGGTTGTGTGTGTGTGTGTGTGTATAAAAACAATGTCCCCCAATATGCTCGTAAAGTCTTCATTCGTACATTTCCGTAGTTTATGTCAATTTTGTATTCAATGATTGTTTGTGTATTCAGATTATACCTTCGCGAAATATATAGTTTGAATGTTGTAGCTAGGTAACCAAGCTTATGGAGGTTTCTTGAAGATTTGTGTTGTTAGTTACACCCTTGTGAAGCTTGTTACATTTGGATATTGGCGTGGCATTTCTTGTTGTTACTGTTAAACTACTGTAAACCCGAGGCTCTGGAAATTAAATTACAGTGAAGTCCTGTATTTTTAGGACCAGTGAGTCCTTACATTTTTTTTATTTCCTAAGTTCTGAGGGTAAAGATACAGTGTAACCACATATTGTCCTAGTTACTACTTTTAATTTATACATTTATGACTCAATATCTGAAGTTATTGAAAGGCAATATGCCCAGACCTTGGTCCGCCATAATATTGTGTTCATGTTGTTGAGTATCCATTCCCAATGTTTTTCTGGGACATTCCAAATATCTACTTGTCTGCTTGAGACTTACAAGAAACCTTTGTATCGAGTGAGAAGGTGGGACAGTGTTGCACACAGGGCCTGTATTTACCAAGTGTCTCAGAGTAAGAGTGCTGATCTTGGATCAGGTTCTCCCTGTCCATAATAACCTGTGTTATTATTATTATTATTATTATCTAAAAGGAAATACAGATCCTAGATCAGAACTCTCACTCTGAGACACTAAAATACAGGCCCAGATCCCCCACTTTTAAAGTACACTTTCAGAGCCAGGAGGGCAGATTTAGACAGATTTCTTCATGATGACACTTGACTGTTTGTAATCTAATGGGCTAGCAGTAATAAGGGGAATGAAATGAAACATACAGGCATTGATTGGAGTCATAAATTGCTTCATGAATTGAATTAATTGATAAGACTCCCAGAGGCAACTTTCGCTCTCTCTCTGTGTGTGTGTGTGTGTGTGTGTGTGTGTGTGTGTGTGTGTGTGCGTGTGCGTGTGAGAGAGAGCTTGAGCATGTGTTGCTTAGTGTTGTTTTAGTGACAGACGAAGAGGAGCTGCCTAGTGTTGTTTTAGCGACAGAGGAAGAGGAGCTGCCTAGTGTTGTTTTAGCGACAGAGAAAGAGGAGCTGCCTAGAGTTGTTTTAGAGACAGACGAAGAGGAGCTGCCTAGTGTTGTTTTAGTGACAGACGAAGAGGAGCTGCCTAGTGTTGTTTTAGCGACAGACGAAGAGGAGCTGCCTAGTGTTGTTTTAGCGACAGAGAAAGAGGAGCTGCCTAGAGTTGTTTTAGAGACAGACGAAGAGGAGCTGCCTAGTGTTGTTTTAGTGACAGACGAAGAGGAGCTGCCTAGTGTTGTTTTAGCGACAGAGGAAGAGGAGCTGCCTAGTGTTGTTTTAGAGACAGACGAAGAGGAGCTGCCTAGTGTTGTTTTAGTGACAGACGAAGAGGAGCTGCCTAGTGTTGTTTTAGTGACAGACGAAGAGGAGCTGCCTAGTGTTGTTTTAGCAACAGCTCTGACAGGAAGGACAAAGCAACAATGTTCTCCAGTTGTACTGCTGCATTCTGCTTTAGATTGGCCAGGATGTAGCCTAGCTTGGCTGCCACAGACACACACACTCACACCGTTCCTCAGGATTCTTGGGGAAAACGCCTTTTTCCTCTACTCAACGGCAGCAGTTTCACGTGTGTGTGTGTGTGTGTGTGTGTGAGAGAGAAAGGAGTCGATGTGCTGTGATGCAGCTGTGGCTATTATGTGACTTGTTGTGTTGCTTTTTGACCTGATGATCTAAGTGTGGTGGTGATAAAGAACATGTTTCAAAAACCAAACTATTAGGGTAGGTCTGCTCTGCTGTTGGCATTTATAATGGGCACGTTGGAGTTCCAGACTCCGATCCATAAACCATAATTACAAAACAAAGATGCAGTGTGTGTGCTTTTTTTGAACACTTTTTTTTTTTTTTATAAAAACAATGTTGGGGGTCAGAAGTTTAAATGACAGCTTAACCTGGTGTATTACTTCCACTCGGTCGACAGGCAGCATGGTTTCACAACCAGCATCATGTTGCAGTTCACTCCCTGTTTAATTGACTCCAGGTTCCCTCAGATTACAGCGTGCGTTGTGTTTCATAGCGGTGTTCATTCATAACTCTTTGAACTCTCTCTGTGAGAATGTATGGATGAATCTGAGTTGATTAAAAACAACATCAACTGTTTTCAGTCTCTATGTAAATGCATGTGTGTGTGATCGTCCTCTATTATAACTGCAGTGTTCCCTGGGATAGTTTAATGTTGAATTACTAACGTCAAGGATGCCTCTGATTGCTATGTTGTCGCTCACTGAACTGTCATTTGAAGTTAATGGACATGTTCTTCTGCCCAGACTACTGGTTGCAAAATAAATTCAATAAATTCCCCCGGTATTCCCGAAATCCCAGTTGGAGGATTCCTGTAATCAGGAGGGAATAAGCAGGAAATCCGAAATCCTCCAACCAGGATTTCTGGAAAACCAGGGAATTTATTGAAAGTTCCTGGAATTTTGCAACTCTAAACAGACGTTGCTGAAGAATGCCAGATCTTACAAAGCCTGGATAGGTATTTTACATTGCTATACCTATAATCTGGTGGCTGACTGCACAGTTGATGACATCACACGCAACCATTGGGGCGTAGACAGGGGCGTACTGTTAAATTCAGACCTAGTCTGTGTCCTTAATGGCACCCTATTTCCTATGTAGTGCACTATTGACCAGGGCCTGTATGGCTCTGGTCAGAATTAGGGGTAGTATGTAGGGAAAAGGGTGCTATTTGGAATGCAGGCCTTGTCTTCTGCAGTGTCTGGGAGATCAGGTGTTGTTCAGCCATTCACAATCTTTAGTTTGAATCTGTTCATAATGTATTTAACACACACAGTCATGCATCACCTTTTCACTGGTGGCGAGGAAAAGGTTAGAAGGTTAGAAATATGTCAGATTTATGTGTGTGGTCCTGTGGTGTGTTTTTAAGCATTGTGAGGATGTTGGTACACCTCTTTCCATTCAAATCATTGTCTAAATATTTTTTAAATAAAATGGTTCCATATGTCCCTGGTCTGAACTTCTCTGTTTGGCATTATGTTGTGCATATTGGTTTAGATCAGGGATGGGCAACTCCAGTCCTCGGAGTGGTGTCACATTTTTCCCCCATTACTAGCAAACACAGCTGGTTTAAACTAATTGCATTCTAAACTGAAGATCATGATTAGTTTATTATTGGAGTCATGTGTGTTCGCTGGGGCTGGGCAAAAGTGTGACACCAATCAGGCCCACGAGGACTGGAGTTGCCCATCCCTGGTTTAGATTAATACAGTAATGTTAATCCTGTACACATTTAATCTACCTCAATGAACATGGACAAACCTAATTACCTCCCGGTCCTTTTTCATTTGTGTTTTTTTTTTAAAGGGGCTAAAATAGGTGTGGGACCTAAAGTCAACCCAACTACTGCAGTAGCCTACACTACCCTACACTCTGTGGGCTGACTATGTTAGGCCTCAAGCTAAAGGTCCCAGTGTTCTCTCTCTGGTTGTCCCAAATGGAACCCTATTCCTTACATAGGGCACTACTATGACCATAGCCTTATGGGGACTGGGAGTGAAGGGCTGTGGAGGCTGTTCATGTTCAGTTGGGAGGTACTAGTTTAACACAGAGATAATACCTGAAATTGTATAAGAAGAACACCGATTTTTTGTTTCCCGTTGCTAAATATTTAGCTGTGGTGTGCTTGTCCAGGGCTACAACAGATGTATGCCGTTGGCGGTACTGGGGGACTGGGGACCACTCACCCAGCTCGGCCTGCAGTGGCCTTAGCAGGCAGGATGAAGGACCGGAAGAGGAAAACAAACAAAGCAAGCTGACTGCCAGCCATTCTCTTCCATCCACGAGATTGGGATCTAAGCAGAGCACCTCAGGGACCACAGAGTAGCCTGGGTAACTGGTGATGAGAGATATACCCCCGCTAGCATGTCTCGTTGCTTTTTTTAGCGGTCACAAATGCAGCACACACCCTGTAGGTCAACTCCCTCTAAAGGTAAATAGAAGACAAGCTACAGAAGGCCGTCAGATCTGTTTTTTACATTTACAGGAGGCACAATCAGAGAAAGCTTATAGTGTATGTATATATATATATATATATATATATATATATATATATATATATATATATATATATATATATATAATGTGTGTTTTTAACATGGAAGACCATTGCAAAGTGTCTTCCGGCTGTAGTGGAAAGACAGTAGTCATTGCTTAGCCTAGTTGGGGATGGGGTGTACACTACAGTATATTACAGCTCACCCACAGTCAATGTATAGGCTATTTGAGACAGTGAGAAGCCATACAGGAAGGCTCAGGAAGAAACCCAGAGGATACTTGAGACCTGTACTGTATGTGTCCAGGATCAGGGTCTATCTTTAGCTAGCTGCCTGGCTGGCTTCTCAGAACTTCTGTTCCACTGGAAGGCAAGGACCACCCAGCCCCAGCCTTACTGTCATGCTGCCAGTCTGTCTGGATCCGGGGTGAGTCTCCCTCATGCCGCCTGTCTGTCTGGATCAGGGGTGAGTCTCACTGTCATGCTGCCTTTCTGTCTGGTTTAGGGGTGAGTCTGACTGTAATGCTGTCTGGATCACGGGTGAGTCTGACTGTCATGCTCCCTTGGTTAGGGGTGAGTCTCACTGTCATGCTGCCTGTCTGTGTGGATCAGGGGTGAGTCTCACTGTCATTCTGTGTGGATCAGGGGTGAGTCTGACTGTCATCCAGTCTGGATCAGTGGAGAGTGTATCCCTGCGTAGGGCTTTGATGGTCATGGTATTTTGTCTGTCGGTGATTGTTTACCTCTTACGGATCTCTTAGGGATCCAATCCCGTGAACAGGATTGATTTTGCCAACATCCGGTGAAACTGGAGAGTGCCAAATTCAAATGACAAAATAGTAATATAAAACATTGATGAAAATACAAGTGTTGCAGACTCTTCAAAAGCTTAGACTCTTGGCAATCTCACAGCTTTTTTTAATCAAACATTTGATTGTCTGAGGACAGCACCCCGTGTACTTCACCATTAGCCTAATAATAAAACCAGATTGGGTGTCACAAAACACATAAAAAGAGCTAAAATAAATTGCTTACCTTTGAAGATCTTCTGCTGAGGGCAATCCGAAGTGTCCAAGCAAGACAATCAATGTTCCTTTTGTTAGAAAAAGTCTCTCTTTATATCCATAAAGCTCCGTTTGGTTGGCGCGTTCTGTTCAGAAAATCCACCGTCCACTCATCCCATTATACAAGAAAAAAATATGCCTATAAACTTTGTCCAAACAAATCAAACAACATTTCTAATCGATCCTTAGGTACACTATGTATATTAAGTATAATATTTCCCATGGATAATATCCTGGGCGATAGAAAAGTAAAAAACCGAGGTGCGTGCTCCCGGGTCTCGCGTGCAGCAGACAAATGACTTCCTCACTCCACTTGGAAAAATATCCTGTATTCCTCTAGTTTTCATGGTAAACTCTTGAAACCTTGTCTAAAGACGGTTGACATCTAGTGGAAGCCATAGTTACTGCAACCTGGGTCCTGGATTAAAGCATTTTCAATAGCAACCCATTGGAAAATGAGGCATGTCACAAAATCTGATTTTCTTGGATGGATTTTGCTCGGGTTTTCGCCTGCCATATCAGTTCTGTTATACTCACAGACATTACTTTAACTGTTTTAGAAACTTCAGTGTTTTCTTTCCAATACTACTAATTATGTGCATATCCTAGTTTCTGGGCCTGAATACCAGGCATTTTACTTTGGGCACGCCAGACTCTCCAAAACTCTGAACACTGCCCCCTAACCCAAAGAGGTTAAGCAAATAACTGCCGTTCTCACGGTATTGACCGTTAATTAACATAAACACATTTAACATCTCCTGGCTTCCACACAGCCTACAAGCCACTAATGCAGACTTTTGGAACATATACATTTTAAAAAGTCTAATAAATCCATGTAATATAGCCTACACCATCACAATAAATCCATTATTTTAGACTGGTCTAAAGAAACATGATATTAAGAAAATGTAGTCTATTTCAGAAGAACAGAATACCTTACTCTGAGTTGTCATTATGTTAGGTCCTGATCTGGCTATGTCATATGGCTGTGGGCTACTACTAGTCCTTTAACTTCCGACACTACCAGGTGAAATGCAAGGCGCCAAATTCAAAATCCAAAAGTTGAATTATTAAACATGCATCAATATACAAGTGCTTCATAGTCATCAAAAGCTCTGCTTCTTGGCAATATCACAGCGTTGTCAGATTTCAAAAAGGCTTTACGGCGAAAGCACCACATTTGATTGTTTGAGGGTAGCACCTAACATATTCTTTCCATTACCATAATTTCATAAGCCTCCACGGTTCACAGAAAACACATTTCACAGCGAAAACAAATCAATTACCTTTTGAAGAACTTCTGCTGAGGGCTTCCAAAGTGTCCAACGAAGACAATCCGTGGTTCTTTTGTTAGAAAAAGTAATGTATTATATCCATAAATCTCTGTTTGGTTGGCGCGTTATAATCAGAAAAAACAGCGTCGACTCCTCCATTGAAACGTGAAGAGAACTCGTTCAACTTATACCTATAAACTTGTCCAAGAACAATCAAACATAATTTTTATGTATAAATAGCATAATATTTCAACCGGAATATAAACTGGGCGATAAGAAAGGAAAAAAAGCGTGCATTTTCTTGTAAGGACATCTCTGGGGGCACTTCCTTATTCCTCTTCTTCTCTGCTCTAAAAGCATCTAAAAAGAATCAGAACACTTTCTCGAGACTGTTGACATCCAGAGGAAGCAATAGGTACTGCATTCATATGCCCTTATAAGGGCATTTTCATAAGGGAGGGGTTCCAAATGAGGCAATGTGTCAAAACCACTTTTTCCAGGACAGAACTTCCTCGGGGTTTCGCCTGCCATATCCGTTCTGTTTTACTGTTAAAACAGAACACTTTTAGAAAATTCAGAGTGTTTCCTACTAAATATGTGCATATCCTATTTTCTGGGCCTGAATGGGAGGCATTTTACTTTGGGCACGCCAGGGTCTCCAAAACGGTCACCTTGTGCGCTGCTCCCAAAGAAGTTAACAGACAAGATTTGCTTAGAATTCCGTAGCATTATTTTATATTATTTTATAGTATGAAGAATACAATTGAACATAGCTGAATTTAAAATATATTTTCTCCAAATGATTACAGAGGGAGTTCGCACATGTGTCTATTCTGTGTTAAGTGGTTAACAAAGATACAGTTCCTCCTATATGCTTAATTTAGAGTTATTTATGCAACTTTAGGTGTGATACAAACGTTGGGCTATATGTTTTGATTTTTAATACATTCTAAGGCTGCATGATGCAACTTATTTGAAGAAAAAAAAGTTGCATGAAAAGCATGAGCTCTGCTCTGTTTCTTGCGCAGGCTGTACACACTTCATCAGTCTCTCATTCACAATTTGACAAGCACTTGATAATGCCTCGAATTTCCCGGCGGCATCCCCCTTGTGTCGCCTTAATGCCCCCTAAAAAAATCCATGACTTTTGGTCGTTGTGCCCATGGGCTGAATATAATAATTAGAATTCCATTCTCCTGGTTGCCAATTGCCAACTCGCATGGCTCTCTCAGATATCTCAATTCTTATTAGCCAATGCCCGTCATGTGTTCGGGTCCTTCTCACAGGCATCTCAGCTCTGAAGTAGGCTACAAGTGAAGACCGACACATCGGGGATGCAACTGCGCGTGTTCTTATTATTGAATTCCGAGGCGCATATTGAAGATGTTAGAAATGTCCGTATTTCATCGGCCAACAAGATGAGTAGCCTTACGAACAGCAAAATCACTAGCCTATGTCAATCTACTATTCCCCATAGTACAAAAGTTGACCTATTCTATTGGTCATCTTGTCCTGGGTGAGAAAGGAATATTCCAAACATACTCTGGGACAGTTGTGGGATGTGATGGATCCCAAATTAATACAACCACTAGCATCAAAAATACATTTTTAAAAGCAATGAGGCTGATGCAACAGACCAGAACGTTTAGCTTGATGTTGATAAACTATTAGGCCGTTTCTTCACATTATAAGAACAGCAATGATCACACTGCAGTAGACCTATTAGAACGAGTGTTCCAAAATCCAATCAATTAGCGGGAAAATACTGTTCCCATAAGTGACCGCAAATGCGATTATGCATGTAATGCTTTATTATAAAGGTGCATTTTTATGGTAAAAATTATCTTCCCCAAACATGAACCTCACACGCTGCTTATGTATGGCAGTTAGGCTTTACACCTGTTGTAAAGTGGATTAATGTGCTTATAAGTAAGAAATTATTTGGCCACTTTTAGTTGTGATACAAACCTTATCAAAACATATAGGCCTATGGGCTAGGCTACATGAGGTGTGCGACTATGATTTGAAAAAGTCGGGAAAAGAGCATGCAATGTTTCTTGCCTTACTGCACATGCTGGGCATCATTCACAAGTGATAATACATCATTCACAAGTGATGATATTGTCACCCATCAGACTATTCTTGATTTAATTTGTATTTAACTTTATTTAACTAGGCAAGTCAGTTAAGAACAAATTCTTATTGACAATGATGGCCAAACCCGGACGGTGCTGGGCCAATTGTGCGCCGCCCTATGGGACTCTCGATCACGGCCGGATGTGATGCAGCCTGGATTCGAACGACGCTTCCTGCAATGTGATGCAGTGCCTTCGACCGCTGTGCCATTCGGGAGCCCTTCCGGGAGCCCCCCTTGTCTTTACATATACTAAATAATATATGTGTGAAATTAGTTTTGATTTAGAATGGACCATTATAATGCACATTTCTCGTAACGGGCAGGGAAGAAAAATATACATGTCATCTCTGACCTTAAATAGCGAATGTTTCATTTTCTGACAGGCAGGCTATACTCCTGTTGTAAAGTGAAGCAATGTGCTGAATATTAGGAAAGTTGAGAAATAGATATAGTAGGCCTAGTCTATAGAAAGCTGATTGGATCCTCCTCTTTTTAATAGAGGCAATCAAAACTCTGTTTTCTCACACCGTTGCATAGCCTATAGAAATGTTGCACAACATGAGTTCATCGATAACATTTGCATTGATGTCAGAGTGATTAGAGGGACAATAGAGTGCTGAGTACCAGGCAGTCAACAGCATCGGAGCGCACTTTTGGATAAGCCTAGTTACCGTGACTACACGGTCATGTGGATTTTGACTGCAGTCATGACTTGTGACCGCCAGTAATACAGTCACCATAACAGCCCTGCTCCTGACTTCATGTGCTGCTGCTGTAGGGAGGGGGGTGTTGCCTATAAAACCAAAGACTTGTTTGCTACAACACCTTGCTTGTTTCAGCAAGGAGCAACAAAATTTCATCACATTGTAAAGAGTCCATGTTACTGCGGAAACGGACTCCACCGCACGAATGCCCGGCAGTCCCGTCTTCAGTTAGCTGTTCGTTCCACCAAAAACCGGTTATGGCGGTTATTTTATCATGACGAACCTCATCCTTAAACGTTGGTTACACAGTTATACGGTAATTGTGCCAGCCATATCCCTGGGTCTCTACTCTAGGTCCAGATATATTTTCCAGGCTGTGCAGCAATACAATATGGGGTCAACACACTCCCTCTGTCTGCCCAACTATTCCTGACATTTGTCCAGGTTGGTTGGAGAAGTATGTGCAGAATGTTGTGGTCGACAAACACCAATGAATTCTAATAGTACATTTGTACTGTAGTATACTGTAGGTCTCTAGTATACTGTAGGTCTCTAGTATACTGTAGGTCTCTAGTATACTGTAGGTCTCTGTAGTATACTGTAGGTCTCTGTAGGTCTCTAGTATACTGTAGGTCTCTGTGGTATACTGTAGGTCTCTAGTATACTGTAGGTCTCTAGTATACTGTATCTCTTTTGACCAGTAGAAAACATTGCTCGCCTCGACACACTGTCATAATAGATCAGCAGTTTCTCTACTCCACAGGATCTAACCTACTGCTATTCTATGCATTTTGAAGATTTGACGTGGGTGTTAAAACAAGGATACACACACTGTTGCACTTCCTATCCTGCTATCCCATATCCTGAAACTCAATAGAGCCCTCCCATCGGAAACAGTAGTGGCTTGACTGTAAATAAACAGAGATGGCTGAAGTGACTGGTCAACAACACCAGAGTCCAGGCCTCGCTCTCCTCATTCCACTCTGTGCCATCCATCCATCCCACACAAGAGAAGAGCCAGACTCTAATTTCTTGACATTTTACTGGGCCACATAAGGGGGTGGGGGGGTAAATAAATAAACCAGTGTTTGCTCTGGAAAAATATGTAGCAGTGGGGGAAAAGGTCGTAGATAAAATTATGCAGAAATTAGCCATATAACATATTGGTAAAATTATTTGTTCAAATTATTTGCATGGTCCAAATTATCAGGTATGCTATTAGATATGCCCATTATCACCTGTACCAACCGATGCAGAATAGTGGCTATAAATACATAGGTAACCCCATGCTTCAACCTATCTGCATTTACCCTGTTGGGCTAATCATAAGTAGAGTCCTGCAATAGGTCAGATACCCATGGTTGAGCTGCATAAAAAACAGCTGGCTGGTGGATTTTTTTTTTTTCTCGCGGTTTAGAACAATTGTGGGTTGGGGAAAACATTTTTAAATCCAGATAATGCACTTTTTAAATACCCAGGAGCTTGTGTTGTGAATTCCATTCGGTTAGCGCCAAGGCAGACATAAGGCTACCAGCCACGCATTGAGAGTGTGTGGAGGGAAATTTCCATTATTTATATGGTGATAAAACGTCCTAGTTTCTCCTCAAGCAGAGTTTATGTTCCTTCTCCCCACGTGAGAAAACGACATATTGCCTAGTTTACGCAAACATGGCTAACGTAGGCTTATCCGGATAAGTAAAAAGGGAGGTTGCGATAAGGAAATAGGTTACAACACTATCGTGGAAACAGGTGTTGCGTGAGTGATGGCACCAGTTTGGAAGAACAACTTGGTAGATGGATACACAGCCTGCACAAAGTGCAAGCAGGTAGACCTATTTGTTTTCGATAATTCTGTTAGTTATCAATTAATTATTACATTAATTCAGGCTTTTGTTTTTTAGACCATACGCAGGCAATATAAAGTGTAAACCGGTGTGGTTGGTAAAAGTTTGAGTAGCCTACTAAATAAATGTAGCCAACCTTTGCAGCCTATATTCAATTCTGGGAATTCCTTTCCTATGGCACTCGTAACTGGAATGTGCCTTGAGGAATATTTATCTGGAATAGAACAAGCAGACTAGGTAAATGGCTAAATTATTCTACAATGGGGTTGTCCGATTTTTCTATTCATTAGGCTATTCCTTTTGTTTTAAGAAGAAATTAATTGTTCCATATGTATTTTACCTGGCGGAAACACTAACAAACAATTTCAAATGTTTCAAGATTTGATGGCATTTATGTGTTTTTCCAGAGTAGATCAAAGTAGTATTTTTGTAGACCGATGAGTAATCTGGAAAGGCTCGGCATCAACTACAAATCCCTCTTGTTGCCATGACATAGTCACACAGAAATAGAGACCTTTTCGGTCACATCATTTTGATCACGAGGTATAACCGTGATTTGAGATAGCCAAACTAGCTATGCCGATTAAGGTACTCTAGGTATGTAGTAGAACACGTTGAAATGGAAACATTTGCCTAGCTACAGTTATGCTTAGTCACGAGATGGATCCTTTGTGAGGCTTAAAACAGCCCGAGTATGTCCCAAATGGCTTCCTGTTCCCTATACAGTGCACTACTGTTAACCAGGACCCATTTGGCTAAAGGGAATACGGTGCCATTTGTGACTCATATTGATCTTTAAAGGTCAATATAAATTAATGCTCGAGAGGCTGCATGGGCTGCCTTAGGTTTATCACAGCTTTGTACAATGTAAAAAGTCTTTATAGCCCAGCGATGGGGATGGGTATGAATAATCAAAACGTCCCCCCCCATTGACCATGTTTATTTGCTTTGACTCGAGTGTTCCATTAGTACATGTGCATTTGCAGGGCACGACAAAAAAAGAAACAAAGGCAAGTATCACACAGTTATTCTCCCTAAATTCCGTTTCTCCTCAGCGTCTCACTGTTGCTTTCCGACCGCTCCCTCAACACACGTGTGGTGGGCTTAAAAAATGCCTTTAACTGACGGGATACACAAGCTACCTTCCTTGCCAAATGACAACGGTTTTATCACAAATTAAAAATAGACAATGAGCTGCAGTTTTGAAATAATTGCATCCTGTCTATTTTCCGCTTAAGCTACTTTGCAAACTGCTAGTGCTATGTATAATTGGTTTGCCGAACTAGGCTATAACCCCCCTAAACATAGACATGTTTTTGCATATTTTCAGTGTGGAACCTTTAGTTTGATAAAGGCAAAGAGAGTGTTTTCATCAGAATCATTAAGCCTTGGCCTACTCACCAAACAGACGTTGTGGCTGTAATTCATCAACTTTCAGTGTTCAATATGGAGGAATTGTTCATCCATTCAGAAAATTCCAAAGAACAGGCAGAATAACCAGTTGATATTAAGGTTTCAATAAATTAATCTTAAATGGCAATTGTTTTTATTGAATGAATTTATGAGGCAATTTATCTCTAATGGTTATGATAAATAAGACATTGTTGTGCACTGTTGGCATATACAGTACCAGTCAAAAGTTTGGACACACCTGCTCATTCCAGGGTTTTTCTTTATTTTTACTATTTTCTACATTGTAGAATAGTAGTGAAGACATCAAAACTATGAAATGACACATGGAATCATGTAGTAACCCAAAAAGTATTGCACACTTTCATTCTTAATGCATTTCAGCCAATCAGTTGTGACAAGGTAGGGGTGGTATACAGCCCTATTTGGTAAAAGTCCATATTATGTCAAGAACAGCTCAAATAAGCAAAGAGAAACCACAGTCCATCATTACTTTAAGACATGAAGGTCAGTCAATGCGGAAAATGTCAAGAACTTTGAAAGTTTCTTCAAGTGCAGTCGCAAAAACCATCAAGTGCTATGAGGAAATTGGATCTCATGAGGACTGCCACAGGAAAGGACGACCCAGAGTTACCTCTGCTGCAGAGGATAAGTTCATTTGAGTTACCGGCCTCCGAAATCGGCAATTAACTGCACCTCAGATTGCACCTCACAGAGTTCAAGTAACCGACACATCTCAACATAAACTATTCAGAAGAGACTGCGTGAACCAGGCCTTCATGGTCGAATTGCTACAAAGAAACCACTACTAAAGGACACCAATAAGAAAAAGAGACTTGCTTGTGCCAAGATACACAAGCAATAGACATTAGACCAGTGGAAATCTGAAATCTAGATTTTTGGTTCCAACCGCCGTGTCTTTGTGAGACCCATAGTAGGTGAACGGATGATCTCCGTATGTGTGGTTCCCACCATAAAGCATGGAGGAAGAGGTGTGATGGTGTGAGGGTGCTTTGTTGGTAACACTGTCAGCCATCCCATCTGGTTTGCGTTTAGAGGGACTATCATTTGTTTTTCAACAGGACAATGACCCAAAACACACCTCCAGGCTGTGTAAGGGCTATTTGACCAAGAAGGAGAGGGATGGAGTGCTGCATCAGATGACCTGGCCTTCACAATCACCCGACTAACACTGATTCCATATGTGTTATTCCATATTTTTGATATCTTCACTATTATTAAACAATGTAGTAAAAATGAAGGTGTGTCCAAACCTTTGACTGGTACTGTAGATAAATGGGCAATTTGTTTTCCAGTGCTGGCCTTGCCATTGTGTTCTAAAAATGTATTTTGTTTTCATTCCGATAGCTCAAAAAAATTATAATCATGTGAGTACAAAAATGGAAAATGCCCATCCTTACCCTGTGGCTCTAAAAGGTTTGTAATTGGACAACAAATCCTCTCCTGGTTATAGGCCGACGTGCATTACTTAGACGTGTTCACAATCACACTTAAATCTGTTTCACAGGAAGCCTGTTTCTATTTCCTCTGCATCTTCTCCCCCCATTCCACAGTTTGGAGCTGTACAGACATTTCATTCTGTTGACTAAGCAGTGAGCAGCTAGGAGCGGTGAAAGTCATACGGTGGCAGCTAGGAGCGGTGAAAGTCATACGGTGGCAGAGCTCTCTCCACCGTATGACTTTCACCGCCTCCTAGCTGCCACCGTATGACTTTCACCGCTCCTAGCTGCCACCGTATGACTCACCGCTCCTAGCTGCCACCGTATGACTCACCGCTCCTAGCTGCCACCGTATGACTTTCACCGCTCCTAGCTGCCCCCGTGTATGACTTTCACCGCTCCTAGCTGCCCCCGTATGACTTTCACCGCTCCTAGCTGCCACCGTATGACTTTCACCGCTCCTAGCTGCCACCGTATGACTAGCTCTCTCTCTCTTTTCCCCCCCAGTGTCAGAATCTCCCAGTTAATATCTATAGCCCTGTGATATATATGTAACTTTTTTATTTAGCCCGCGGCCTGGCACACTGTTGTGTAGGATTAAGAAATGGTGCTGGCCTTTGTGTCATGGTGTGTTAGAGTGCTGCTTGCTGATGGAATACTGAACATACAGTATCTTCATTTAGGGTTTGGCTCAGCATATGTTGAACACTGGAAGATGAATAGCACCTGAAGACCCAAACATGTCGAGTGACAAATGTGTCTGGGTTGACCTGTAGAGGGGGTGTGTTGAGAAACATGGTTGGAGACTGGGTGTCTGGAGTCTGGAGTTTTATTGGCTGACGTGTTCTCTCCTAGGTGTGTTTTCTGTCTGTGCAAGAAGATGTCTGAGGAAAATACTGCAACAAAATGAGGTCTCCACTCTCCTATCCTACCACCAACACTGTGATCATTTATGATGTGTAATCCAATAGAATACCACGGTATAAGTCATGATACCCATAAAACCTATTTTTTTCACCATTCATTTTTCCCATAGGGGATTTTAGAAACACTTAAAATAAGGGCTGTGTTTCGTGTAGGCTTACCTTGGCGTGACGTTTTGATAACCGTGTAAATCTCTCTAGGCCAAGGTGACTTTCATCACCTATGTGGGGCTCTATAGGGCCATGCCTTACATTGCCTTGAAATTAGGCTGTAGACCAATTTACCAGATTGGTTTGGTAAGACATGTCAGTGTGTCTGTTCCTCTGACAGGACATGATCAGTTACTGTAAAGCTGTCTGTTCCTCTGACAGGACATGATCAGTTACTGTAAAGCTGTCTGTTCCTCTGACAGGACATGATCAGTTACTGTGTTGATGCCTCTCGCCGGGTGCTGTGTTGATGCCTCTTGCCTCGCCGGGTGCTGTGTTGATGCCTCTCGCCTCGCCGGGTGCTGTGTTGATGCCTCTCGCCTCGCCGGGTGCTGTGTTGATGCCTCTCGCCTCGCCGGGTGCTGTGTTGATGCCTCTCGCCTCTCCGGGTGCTGTGTTGATGCCTCCCGCCGTGATGTGTTGTTGCCTCCCGCCGAGTGCACTGTGCAGATTGGTGTTGAGTATCATCATTGCTCAAACATGTATATTCATCTGTTCTATTTATGGATTTACTTTGAAGACTTTGATAGTGTTGAAGGGAAATTAACCATTTTAATATTGTACTGTAATATTCAAATTATTTAGGCCATTTATTCCTTGAGGCTAGGGTTAATGTTTTTTTGTTGATTTTAAAAAAGGTTAAAGGTTAGGGTTAAGGCAATGTTGACTATGGTGTTAGTTGGTACTTAGTAGACATTTGCTGAGATGGAATGCCCTGCTATATTCAGCAGACCACTTCTCCACAGTAATGTTTCCTGTTATAATAAAGATATGTTCTGTTATGTCAGTTTATTTTAGTTAGTCATGTTGCATTGGCCTCTGAACTGCTTGTTAAAACTCCAAAATAGAATCACTGTCTTCTCCAATAGACTGCTGATTCAACCAGTAGTGTCACGTAATCTCTGTGTAAAACCTGCCAGTAACCATTGTTCTGTTTCTTTGTAGTCTCAGCGTAACATGTTTGGAATTTAAACCCAGTATGTGAGGGTTGGCTTGGTTTAGTTCTTCTATATTCTTCATCTTCACTGCATTTACATCGCCTTTCGCTCCAATAGCGTCAGTGTAGAAAGTGCCAGAATGTCTTACAATGGGAGGAAATGACCTCATACAGTGGGGGAAAAAAGTATTTAGTCAGCCACCAATTGTGCAAGTTCTCTCACTTAAAAAGATGAGAGGCCTGTAATTTTCATCATAGGTACACTTCAACTATGACAGACAAAATGAGGGAAAAAAATCCAGAAAATCACATTGTAGGATTTTTTATGAATTTATTTGCAAATTATGGTGGAAAATAAGTATTTGGTCACATACAAACAAGCAAGATTTCTGGCTCTCACAGACCTGTAACTTCTTCTTTAAGAGGCTCCTCTGTCCTCCACTCATTACCTGTATTAATGGCACCTGTTTGAACTTGTTATCAGTATAAAAGACACCTGTCCACAACCTCAAACAGTCACACTCCAAACTCCACTATGGCCAAGACCAAAGAGCTGTCAAAGGACACCAGAAACAAAATTGTAGACCTGCACCAGGTTGGGAAGACTGAATCTGCAATAGGTAAGCAGCTTGGTTTGAAGAAATCAACTGTGGGAGCAATTATTAGGAAATGGAAGACATACAAGACCACTGATAATCTTCCTCGATCTGGGGCTCCACGCAAGATCTCACCCGTGGGGTCAAAATGATCACAAGAACGGTGAGCAAAAATCCCAGAACCACACGGGGACCTAGTGAATGACCTGCAGAGAGCTGGGACCAAAGTAACAAAGCCTACCATCAGTAACACACTACGCCGCCAGGGACTCAAATCCTGCAGTGCCAGACGTGTCCCCCTGCTTAAGCCAGTACATGTTCAGGCCCGTCTAAAGTTTGCTAGAGAGCATTTGGATGATCCAGATGAGGATTGGGAGAATGTCAGATGAAACCAAAATAGAACTTTTTGGTAAAAACAACTCGTCGTGTTTGGAGGACAAAGAATGCTGAGTTGCATCCAAAGAACACCATACCTACTGTGAAGCATGGGGGTGGAAACATCATGCTTTGGGGCTGTTTTTCTGCAAAGGGACCAGAACGACTGATCCGTAAAGGAAAGAATGAATGGGGCCATGTATCGTGAGATTTTGAGTGAAAACCTCCTTCCATCAGCAAGGGCATTGAAGATGAAACGTGGCTGGGTCTTTCAGCATGACAATGATCCCAAACACACCGCCTGGGCAACGAAGGAGTGGCTTCAGAAGAAGCATTTCAAGGTCCTGGAGTGGCCTAGCCAGTCTCCAGATCTCAACCCCATAGAAAATCTTTGGAGGGAGTTGAAAGTCCGTGTTGCCCAGCAACAGCCCCAAAACATCACTGCTCTAGAGGAGATCTGCATGGAGGAATGGGCCAAAATACCAGCAACAGTGTGTGAAAACCTTGTGAAGACTTACAGAAAACATTTGACCTCTGTCATTGCCAACAAAGGGTATATAACAAAGTATTGAGATAAACTTTGTTATTGACCAAATACTTATTTTCCACCATAATTTGCAAATAAATTCATAACAAATCCTACAATGTGATTTTCTGGATTTTTTTTCCTCATTTTGTCTGTCATAGTTGAAGTGTACCTATGATGAAAATTACAGGCCTCTCTCATCTTTTTAAGTGAGAGAACTTGCACAATTGGTGGCTGACTAAATACTTTTTTCCCCCACTGTAGTTAATCATGGTTGTGTGTGACCATCCTCACAAATGGCACTACGTTTGACATAGTATGGAATCGGGTGCCATTTAGGATTCAGTCTATGACTGGACTGTGGTTTGAGCCGGGCCAGCAGAGAGCCCCCTCAGGCTGCTAGAGAGGGTGACCTAGACCCCCCACCCCCACCCCGCTGATGCGTAGACTCTACCCTCACAAGGTCAGGGCCTGGGTGTCGGCCGGCTAGAGCCTTCTACAATGATGCATTGTAAGTGTTGGATAGGGGGAGGTTGGGGGATTCCCTGTGGAATCTATTGTCACTTCAGAAGCCCTGGATGATGAATGAGATGTTTATGCAGGGGTGTTAGAGGGTTATTTATGAAAACTGGAGGTTAAAGCTGGAATCCTTCATAGTGAAACAGCCACGTCCGTTTGTCCGACATCATTACACAACCGATAGAAGTGAACAATGTGTACAGTGCGACGCTCGTCATCAACAAAAGAAAGAAAGGTGGTGGAGCGGCCAGTGGCGCTGTTTCCCCCCTACTGAAGATCTTTATAGTGGGGTTCTAAATAGACCTGGCTAGATATAATCAGAGTAGGCTGAAGTTGCCCCTAGACACTGATCTTGGGTCAGTTTAGCATTTTCCCAACTTATGGTTAAGATTAGTATAGATGATTTTATTAGTCACATGCACAGGATTGTGGGAAGGGAATCTGATCCTAGATCTGTACCTAGGGGATCTGTAGCTATACACAGTACGGAGTAGTAACCTACAAGCCAGTGTTAGTGGGTGTGTTGTGGCTCTCTAACCAACCACAGCAGAATGGCCCCTCTAGGATCTTGACCAACACTGGTGCCATCTGGCCTCCTAGGAGTCGATGGCCGGGCAGGAAGGCAGGCTGTGTTTGGGGACAGGTTGAAAAGCTTTAAACATTTATGGCAATTTTCAAACACTGTTTCCCGTGCTTTTCAATAAACTATGAATAATTAATGAACATGCACCTGTGGAACGGTTGTTAAGACACTAACAGCTTACAGACGGTAGGCAATTAAGGTCACAGTTATGAAAACGTAGGACACAAAAGAGGCCTTTCTTCTCACTCTGAAAAACACCAAAAGAAAGATGCCCAGGGTCCCAGCTCATCTGCGTGAACGTGCCTTATGCATGCTGCAAGAAGGCATGAGGACTGCAGATGTGGCCAGGGCAATAAATTGCAATATCCGTACTGTGAGACGCCTAAGACAGCGCTACAGGGAGACAGGACAGACAGCTGATCGTCCTCGCAGTGGCAGACCACATGTAACAACACCTGCACAGGATCGGTACATCAGAACATCACACCTGCAGGACAGGTACAGGATGGCAACAACAACTGCCCGAGTTACACCAGGAACGCACAATCCCTCCATCAGTGCTCAGACTGTCCGCAATAGGCTGAGAGAGGCTGGACTGAGGGCTTGTAGGCCTGTTGTAAAGGCAGGTCCTCACCAGACATCACCGGCAACAACGTCGCCTATGGGCACAAACCCACCGTCGCTGGACCAGACAGGACTGGCTAAATGTGCTCTTCACTGACAAGTCATGGTTTTGTCTCACCAGGGCTAATGGTCGGATTCGCGCTTCGTCGAAGGAATGAGCGTTACACCGAGGCCTGTATTTGGAGGTGGAGGGTCCATCATGGTCTGGGGCGGTGTGTCACAGCATCATCGGACTGAGCTTGTTGTCATTGCAGGCAATCTCAACGCTGTGCGTTACAGGGAAGACATCCTCCTCCCTCATGTGGTACCCTTCCTGCAGGCTCATCCTGACATGACCCTCCAGTATGACAATGCCACCAGCCATACTGCTTGTTCTGTGCGTGATTTCCTGCAAGACCGGAATGTCAGTGTTCTGCCATGGCCATCGAAGAGCCTGGATCTCAATCCCATTGGGCACGTCTGGGACCTGTTGGAGGGCTAGGGCCATTCTCCCCAGAAATGTCCGGGAACTTGCAGGTGCCTTGGTGGAAGAGTGGGGTAACATCTCAGCAAGAACTGGCAAATCTGGTGCAGTCCATGAGGAGGAGATGCACTGCAGTACTTAATGCAGCTGGTGGCCACACCAGATACTGACTGTTACTTTTGATTTTGACCCCCCCTTTGTTCAGGGACACTATTACATTTCTGTTAGTCACATGTCTGTGGAGCTTGTTCAGTTTATGTCTCAGTTGTTGAATCTTGTTATGTTCATACAAATATTTACACATGTTAAGTTTGATGAAAATAAACGAAGTTGACAGTGAGAGGATCTCTTTTTTTTTGCTGAGTTGATGTGTACATTTATTTTGCAACGGGAGCGGTGTGGTCAGCATGTTAGAGTTCATTGTTATCATGTCGGGCATCGCCTGCTCACCAGAGAGGCTGCAAGCTTAATGGCCATGTTTACTGTCCACTGTATTTTTACTGTATTTCCCGTGGACTGGCCGTATTACTGACTCCTCCTTAGACTATAAACACGTGTGTGTGTGTGTGTGTGTGTGTGTGTGTGTGTCAGGGTTTACATTGGCTGGTAATAGATGATAAATAAAATTGGCACCCGGCCAATTGTACAGGAGAAGAAGAAACAATCCCATTTCTTTTTATTCTATTCATTTGAGTGAAAAATCTGTCAGACAGGCGAGAGCTGCTGCTACAGCATCTTGTGGTGCTTTCAAGACAACTGGGAACTCTGAAAATACGAGGTTAAATCATGACGTCAGTGATCTTCAGGTCGAAAAGTCGGAGCTCTAGAAAGAGGCCCGAGTTGGATGACCGTTCAAAACAATTTTTCCCAGTCCGAGCTAGTTTTTTTTCACAGTTTCTAGTTGTCTTGATTGCACTGAAGTCGGAAGTCCAGTTGTTTTGAACGCAGCATCAAATGGCAACAGCGCGCGTCACACACCACTTTGCAACGAGCTGGAGGCATTGTGCATTTTGAAAACATACTTAATTGTTTGGAACCTGAATGTTTTAATACATATGATGAGGCATGTCATACCTTGCTTCAAAGTAGCCTAATAGATCTCCCCTCTTCCTACATTTATAACAGATATTTTCTTCTCTGTCACATGAAACCACTCGCATGTGTAGTGCCCTTTTGCCAACATTGTTTTCCCGCTAATTGCATAATGAACATTCACGCGTAGCGTCCTGCCCTGTGTACATTGCTGCACTTATAATATGAAGAAATAATAGTTTATCAACATTTTAAAGTTGAACGTTCTGATCTGTTACATCAGACTCATTGCTTTTTAAAAGTTTTTTTTTATTTAGCCTAGGCCTACTGGTTGTATGGATTTGGGATCTATCGTCCCACATCTGTTCCCGAGTGTTTGTATTAAACCTATTTCTTTCTCGACGAGCTGACCAATAGAATAGGTAGCCTAAACCTTTATACTATAGTTGATGTAGTCTAGTGATTTTGCTGTTTGTGACTCGTCTTGTGGCCTGAGAACAAGTAAATAAAGACAGTTATTCTAAGTTCAAAAGGTAATATATGTAATATTTTTGTCTCTTCAAAGTAGCCACTCTTTGCCTTGATGACAGCTTTGCACACAATTGTCATTCTCTCAACCAGCTTCACCTGGAATTCTTTTCCAACAGTCGTGAAACAGTTCCCACATATGTTGAGCACTTGTTGGCTGATTTTCCTTCACTCTGTGGTCCAACTCCTCCCAAACCATCTCATTTGGGTTGAGGTCGGGTGATTGTGGAGGCCAGGACATCTGATGCAGCACTCCGTCACTCTCCTTCTTGGTCAAATAGCCCTTACATAGCCTGGAGGTGTGTTGGGTCATTGTTAGGTATGTGTACCGAAACCCGGGATTAAACGGGCCCCAGGGCTAAATTATGAAAGACCGTAGTATCGATAAGATCTGATGTTATCGGTTCTGCTTTCAGTACTGGAGAAATTAAGATTTCCTCTTTATTATTGCTACATAAACGTTATCTTGCACATTTTATCTCACCAACTGTTTCTAATTTGCAATAAGATTAAGACATTCGTCTATGATGTTTTCGCTATTCCCAATGCAGAAGAGAGATCTCTCTGGTGCGGAGTCTGTGTCTCTCACACGCTACAGCACACACACACACCACACACGCTACCATACGCGCACACACACACACGCTACAACGCACACACGCTACAATGCACACACGCTACAGCACACACACACGCACGCTACAGCACACACACACGCACGCTACAGCACACACACACGCACGCTACAGCACACACACACGCTACAACACACACACACACTACACACAAACGCTACAGCACACACGCTACCGTACGCACGCACGCACGCACACACACACACACACACACACACACGATACAGCACACACACACGCTACAGCACACACACACACACACACGCTACAACACACACACACGCTACAACACACACACGCTACAGCATACACACACACACACACGCTACAATACACACAAGAAAGACCCTGCTCTTAATTAGTGACGATGGCGGAGAGAACTAAACATTCAAAAGTGTGGTTACACTTCCCCAGAGTCCATGCTGACAACGCTCGCTGCCACAACTGCAACAATACTTTTGCTTGGAAGGGCGGAAACACGAGCAATTCGTCCAAACATCTATGGAAAGTGCATCGTGTACAGGCAGAGAAATGCACCGTTTTTGACTGGCTAGCTCGTAGTTCATCTCTCGTTGGCTGATCTCCATTAGGTATGTATGCTAGCAGCCTAGAGCACACACACAGAGTTAACTAGATTATGAGAACATGGGTTCATGATCAAAAGGAACCATTAGCCAGCTGATTGAATTTCTGAATGTCCCCATAGCTAAACAATCACCCATTTTAAAGATTTTGAAACCTTTTGTTAAAGTTGCAGCTACAATGAACCAACCCACTCCTCTAATACCGCTGGTCCAAGCCAAAGACAAGCCCAAAGCCCCCTCATAGTGGGAGGATGACTGAGGAGAGGGTGAATGAGTGCCACCTAGCTGTGACCAAGTTCATAGTGAAAGGCCTACACACCTTTGCAACAGTGGAGTCCAAGGGCTTTAGGTAACAGTCAGTCAGTATATATTGAGTTGTATTCATGTTTAGGCTATAGTAGTATAAAAGCGTTGTATGTTAGTCCCATCACTCCACAATACAATACACAACAACAATAATTCAATAATGATAATTCAACACATGAAAACTATATTTTTACTGTAGGGAAATGAGCAAGGAACTCAACCCCAAATATACTCCTGTTTCCAGGAGTTACCTCAGTGACACATTCATTCTTACCTGGTATGGTGTAGAAACGGCCAATGTGATCACTGAGCTGAAGGACGTGCCCAAGCTGGCCATCACATCAGACGGGTGGACCAGCATCTGTCAGGACCACTATCTCACTGTTACAGGGCAGTGTAAAACAGAAGGTCCTCCACACCAGGGCAGTGTACAAATCGCAAACTGGTGAAGTAGTGGCAGAGGAGATCTCAGACATTCTGGAAGAGCAAGATTGTAGCAATGACTGTTGATAATGCTGTTAATATGGATGTTGCCATCAAGAGGCTACACATCCTAAAAATAGGATGCTTTGCACACACACTGAATCTGGCACAGCAGAAAATCTACAAAAGGACTTACAGCCTGAATCAGAGCAGTGGTCATGTGGTTCAAGAGATCCTCGATGTCCAGCCCCAATCAGAGCAGTGGTCGTGTGGTTCAAGAGATCATCGATGTCCAAAACAGTCTTGAAGGAAAAGCAGCAGCTCCTTGGTAAGAAGCCAGTTCAATCTATTAAAGTATTATTTTGAAATTCCCACATTTAACAATTTAATTCAATATTCAAGTGTGCGGTAATTAAATGTAGGTTGTTTTTTGTGGTTGTTTCAGGCCTTCCGCAACACTCAATCATCCTTGATGTCAAGAGCAGATGAAACTAGCTCTATCTAATGATAGAGAGATTCATGGAGCAGTATCCAGCGATCCAAGCAGCAGCCTTGGACCCACGACTGTGAAAAGCAATGGCCAAGGACAACCTGGACCGTGTGAAGGACGAGGACATCCATAAGGCTGAAGAGTGTGTCCAGCTCATCAGAATCCTCTATACATCCACACTGTGTGTCATGTGAAAAGAATGCCACCTGTGGACAGATCATACCCATCCTCCAAAAACTGGAAGAGCACTTCACTGTGAAGCATGAAGATACAACGTTTGTGGCAACCATCAAAGAGAAGGTGTGGGAGAACCTCTCCGAGCGCTATCAGGATGAGGACATTCAAGCCTTCCTGCAAGAGGCCACAGCAATGGATCCCAGATTTAAAGGGAGGCTGGTGAGTGACGCCACCTGGGACAGGCTGAGGACGGCAACAGTTGAGGCCAATGTGACAGGAGCAACAGCAGGGCTGTCAGATGAGCTGGAGCAGACACAGCACCAGCAACAGGAGGAGGAGTCTGAAGGAGAAGGAGAAGAAATGGAGGAGACAGTCCCTCCATTGTACAAACAAGGAGTGCCTTGGAGGAGCTGTTCTCAGAGGACACCCTCAGCGAGTGTGTTGACCTAGAGGTGGAGCTCTACAAAGGCCTGCCTCCCATTCCCATGGCTGAAGATCCTGTGATGTGGTGGTGGGAGAAGAGAGCTACTCTGCCCCTCCTCACAAACATTGCAACAAGCTACCTCTGTGCTCAAGCCTCCTCCACCCCTAGCGAGAGGTTATTTTCCACTGCAGGGAACACAATAAGCCAGGAGAGGTCCCGACTTCTGCCAGAGGAGGCAAATATGTTGATCTTTCATTAGAAGAACTGCTAAGAACTGTTAGTCCTTTTGCAGCCTACCTGCAGGCCCCACCCGTGTTGTTCTCTACCACTGTATTGTCTTCTGCAGGAAAATATAATTTGTTTTACATTTCCATCATCACGAATCTATAAGAGGGATTTGTTCAAAACATTGCTGTTTCTTTTGCTGTAAATAATTGTTTATTTAATTTATTTTACATTTCAGAAAATAAAGCAATGCTAATTCTGTTCTTAATTTGTTTAGTTTTTTTTCTCTTAAAAAAATATAAAAGAACCGATAATACCGTTAAAGTATCGAATGGATAAGCAGTATCGGTAAGAGTAGCAATACCGTTAAAATCTTAACGATACCCATCCCTAGTCATTGTCCAGTTGGAAAACAAATGATAGTCCCACTAAAGGCAAACCAGATGGGATGGCGTATCACTGCAGAATGCTGTGGTAGCCATGCTGGTTGTGTGCCTTGAATTCTAAATAAATCACAGACCGTGTCACCAGCAATGCACCATCACACCACCTCTTCCAGGCTTCACGGTGGGAACCACATAAGCAGAGATCATCCATTCACCTACTCTGCGTCTCACAAAGACACGGCGGTTAGAACCAAAAATCTCACATTTGGACTTACACCTGTCTAATGTCCATTGCTTGTGTTTCTTGGCCCAAGCAAGTCTCTTTTTCTTATTGGTGTCCTTTAGTAGTGGTTTCTTTGCAGCAATTCGACCATGAAGGCCTGATTCACGCAGTCTCCTTTGAACAGTTGATGTTGAGATGTGTCTGTTACTTGAACTCTGTGATGCATTTATTTGGGCTGCAATTTCTGAGGCTGGTAACTCTAATGAACTTATCCTTTGCAGCAGAGGTAACTCTGGGTCTTCCTGTGGCAGTCCTCATGAGAGCCAGTTTCATCATAGCACTTGATGGTTTTTGCGACTGCGCTTGAAGAAACTTTCAAAGTTCTTGACATTTTCTGCATTGACTGACCTTCATGTCTTAAAGTAATGATGGACTGTGGTTTCTCTTTGCTTATTTGAGCTGTTCTTGCCGTAATATGGACTCTGTCTTTTACCAAATAGGGCTATCTTCTGTATACCACCCCTACCTTGTCACAACACAACTGATAGGCTCAAATGCATTTAGGAAAGAAATTCCACAATAACTTTTAACAAGGCACACCTGTTAATTGAAATGTATTCCAGGTGACTACCTCATGAAGATGGTTCAGAGAATGCCAAGCGTGTGCAAAGCTGTCATCAAGGCAAATGGTGGCTATTTTGAAGAATCTCATCTCAAATGTAAACACTATGTGATTCCAAATGTGTTATTTCATAGCTTTGATGTCTTCACTATTATTACACAATGTAGAAAATAGTAAAAATAAACTTTTGACTGGTACTGTAGGTCTGGTTAATAGCGTCAGCCACTGATTATGCTGCACTGAGTCCGTGCAAGGCACAGTGTCAGCCACTGGTTAGGCTGCACTGAATACATGCAAGGCACAGCATCAGCCACTGATTACGCTGCACTGAATACATGCAAGGCACAGCATCAGCCACTGATTACGCTGCACTGAATCCATGCCAGGGCACAGCATCAGCCACTGGTTAGGCTGCACTGAATCCATGCCAGGGCACAGCGTCAGCCACTGGTTAAGCTGCACTGAATCCATGCCAGGGCACAGCGTCAGCCACTGGTTAAGCTGCATTGAGTCACAGAGATGAGCAGAACAGAAACAATAGCCTAGCTCAGATTCTGTGACCCCCATGTCTGTGCTCCCTGAGTCACCGTGGGCTGAATGTGTCTGTCTACTGAAAAACACAGCTGGGTTTTTTGCTCCATTTTCCATTACAATTCTGGAATTAGCTAAAATGACCTCCATTTGATAGATGTTAGAATTTTTAAAAGCTCAGTTAAGCTGAGTTAAATGCTCAGTAGTTATAAATGAATGGAAATGTGGGGCCCTAGTCTCAATCCATTCAAGAGTTACAACACCGGTACTGTACAGTATTCTTGTCCACAACCTTATGAACAACACCCACTTTTCAGTTGGAAAAATATTATGGCAGTGGAGAGTGAGACTGACTCTCCACAAACAGGGCTCTGTTCATTTACGAGGGAATAACTGCAAATTCCATCCTGGTCAAGCAAGGATGAGTTTATTTAATGCCTTCCTCTCTCTGCCAATTCCTAAAACAAAGGCGCTCATTGGAGTCTGCTAGGCTAATCAGATGATGTAAACTCTCGCTCTCTCAGATCTGGATATCAGCTAATGTTTTTCTGGAAAGGACTACCGAGTTCTCAGAAGGAGAAGAAAGGAGGGAGGAGGAGAAGGGAGGAGATGATTTTAAAAGAAAACATTTGGAAAACAGCCATTGCCATGACGTCACAACTACAACAGGCTCGGGTGAAATCTCCCTTGGTACAGATCTAGGATCAGCTTCCCCTCTCACAATCCTAACCTTAGCCATTATTGGGGGAAATGTATTAAAACTGACCCAAGATCAGAATCTAGGGGCAACTTCACTGTACACCCAACGGGAGCAGTGATAGAGGCGGTCAATGCTGCTACTACCTCAGACAGGCAAGTCATTGTCGCCTATTAGATCCTGGGATAGGTTTGTGCTGCAGAACTGCTTGCTAGGTCGTTATGGTCGCATGCGAGTTGTGTTAGTCATAGTACACAGCAACAGCCCCTTTAATACTATGACAGGTTCATCTGACGCATGGCATAGTCGACGTGCCCCACTGTTGACCCGCAGCAGTAGTAGCAGGGCCAGCAGTAGT
The DNA here is from genome assembly GCA_030435695.1 of Brachymystax lenok tsinlingensis. Taxonomy (NCBI): domain Eukaryota; kingdom Metazoa; phylum Chordata; class Actinopteri; order Salmoniformes; family Salmonidae; genus Brachymystax; species Brachymystax lenok. The sequence goes on from CM059806.1 coordinate 31,131,458, forward strand.
AGCAGGGCCAGCAGTAGTAGCAGGGCCAGCAGTAGTAGCAGGGCCAGCAGTAGCAGCAGCAGGGGCAGCAGTAGTAGCAGCAGTAGTAGCAGGGGCAGCAGTAGTAGTAGCAGGGCCAGTAGCAGGGGCGGCAGCAGGGGCAGTAGTAGCAGCAGGGGCAGCAGCAGTAGTAGCAGCAGGGGCAGCAGTAGTAGCAGCAGGGGCAGCAGTAGTAGCAGCAGGGGCAGCAGTAGTAGTAGCAGGGGCAGCAGTAGTAGTAGCAGGGGCAGCAGGGGCAGCAGTAGTAGCAGGGGCAGCAGTAGTAGTAGTAGCAGCAGGGGCAGCAGCAGGGGCAGCAGTAGTAGCAGGGGCAGCAGTAGCAGCAGGGCAGAAGTAGTAGCAGCAGTAGTAGCAGCAGGGGCAGCAGCAGTAGGGGCAGCAGTAGTAGCAGCAGTAGCAGCAGGGGCAGCAGCAGTAGTAGCAGCAGTAGTAGCAGCAGGGGCAGCAGCAGTAGTAGCAGCAGGGGCTTCAGTAGCAGCAGCAGCACCAGCAGCAGTGGTAGCAGGGGCATTCCTTTGGGTTCAGAGTGGCTTTCTGTCTGGACAGCCTCCCAACTGTCTGCCACAGTGTTCAGTCACATTCACTGGGGCTCTGGCTCTGTCTCCTGGTTATGTGCGTTGTGTTCCTCTCCCTGTCTGCCGAAGATTAAAATATACCCTCAACCTTGGCCACTAGTGGGTGCCATGAACACACACACACACAGATTGATCGGGTCAGACTGAGCTTTAATAGGAGATGAACCAGTGGCAGACAAGCAGATCAGGGATCACTTCAATCAGAGAGGCAGATCAGGGATCACTCCAATCAGAGAGGGGTCTGTCTCCTCTCCTTCAGTCATTCAGGCTGAAGATGTTAGGCTGGCTTACCTCCACGGATAAGCCTTAGTCTATCCTCCTGTCTCTAATGCTTTCTCCTAGCTAAGAAGGGACAGGCAAGCAGGCAGACACCAGTAACCCTTTCACTATGCTATGCTGTCTAACTTTTTCTCGCTCTGTTTGACGCGCAGTGTAATGTGCGCATGTGTGTAACTGAGCTAGCAGAACAGAGGCTCATTGGGCTAGCAGAACAGGGGCTCATTGGGCTAGCTCTTACTGTAATCTCCAGAGAGTTCCATTAAGCTGCGTTGCTCCTCAATACTGCTCCAGTCACAACATTTCAGCTTCTTATGAATCAATGAGATTGTTTTGAAGCAGTTTTTGAAGGTTATATAAAGTTTGTGTGTGGCTGTATGCAAATGTCAATTTCTCTCTCTATTGGGGAACCTAGGCCAGGCCTAGTAGCAGAGAAAAGCCTTGAAAAGACAGTGACTGGAGCGCAGACTAACTTTAGCCTGCAGATCCCTTCCTCACTGACTAAGATGTTAGCTCAAGGCGACGGTGGGTCACATTAAACAGCCTGACTTAATCATGAGGGAAATCTTCTGTAGAAACACAAAAGGAGGCGCACTGCAGTAGTGTACCCCAATGGAAACAGATTAGGTCTTCATCCCAATTTGGCATCCTATTCACTATATATTGCACTATATAGGGAATAGAGTGCCAAATACGGAGGAAGCATAAGGATAAACTTTTTTTGGGAAAGTAGTGTGCTAGATAGGGAATAGAATGCCATTTTGGAGGGAGATTGATGTACAGTATATGATGTTTAGACTGGTACTGTATATATGATGTTTAGACTGGTACTGTATATAGGAAGTATATGATGTTTAGACTGGTACTGTATATAGGAAGTATATGATGTATAGACTGGTACTGTATATAGGAAGTATATGATGTTTAGACTGGTACTGTATATAGGAAGTATATGATGTATAGACTGGTACTGTACATAGGAAGTATATGATGTTTAGACTGGTACTGTATATATGATGTTTAGACTGGTACTGTACATAGGAAGTATATGATGTTTAGACTGGTACTGTACATAGGAAGTATATGATGTTCAGACTGGTACTGTATATATGAAGTATATGATGTTCAGACTGGTACTGTACATAGGAAATATATGATGTTTAGACTGGTACTGTACATAGGAAGTATATGATGTTTAGACTGGTACTGTACATAGGAAGTATATGATGTTTAGACTGGTACTGTATATAGGAAGTATATGATGTATAGACTGGTACTGTACATAGGAAGTATATGATGTTTAGACTGGTACTGTATATATGATGTTTAGACTGGTACTGTACATAGGAAGTATATGATGTTTAGACTGGTACTGTATATATGATGTTTAGACTGGTACTGTACATAGGAAGTATCAAATCAAATCAAATCAAATCAAATCAAATTTTATTTGTCACATACACATGGTTAGCAGATGTTAATGCGAGTGTAGTGAAATGCTTGTGCTTCTAGTTCCGACCATGCAGTAGTATCTAACAAGTAATCTAACAAATTCACAACAACTACCTTATACACACAAGAGTAAAGGAATGAATACGAGTATGTACATATAAATATATGGATGAGCGATGGCTGACCGGCATAGGCAAGATGCAGTAGATGGTATGGAGTACAGTATATACACATATATATGAGATGAGTAATGTAGGATATGTAAACATTATATAAATGGCATTGTTTAAAGTGGCTAGTGATACATTATTTCATCCAATTATAATTATTAAAGTGGCTAGAGATTTGGGTCGATGACCTAACGGCATAGGCAAGATACAGTAGATGGTTTAGAGTACAGTGTATACATTTGATATGAGTATGTCGGATACGTAAACATTATATACAAAATTGTTTAAAGTGGCTAGTGATACATTTGTTACATCCAATTCCTATGTATAAAGTGGCTAGAGATTTAAGTCAGTATGTTGGCAGCAGCCACTCAATGTTAGTGATGGCTGTTTAACAGTCTGATGGCCTTGAGGTAGAAGCTGTTTTTCAGTCTCTCGGTCCCAGCTTTGATGCACCTGTACTGACCTCGCCTTCTGGATGATAGCGGGGTGAACAGGCAGTGGCTCGGGTGGTTGTTGTCCTTGATGATCTTTTTGGCCTTTCTGTGACATCGGGTGGTGTAGGTGTCCTGGAGGGCAGGTAGTTTAACCCGGTGATGCGTTGTGCAGTCCTCACTACCCTCTGGAGAGCCTTACGGTTGTGGGCGGAGCAGTTGCCGTACCAGGCGGTGATACAGCCCGACAGGATGCTCTCGATTGTGCATCTGTAAAAGTTTGTGAGTGATTTTGGTGACAAGCCAAATTTCTTCAGCCTCCTGAGGTTGAAGAGGCGCTGTTGCGCCTTCTTTACCACGCTGTCTGTGTGGGTGGACCAATTCAGTTTGTCCGTGATGTGTACGCCGAGGAACTTAAAACTTTCCACCTTCTCCACTACTGTCCCCTCGATGTGGATAGGGGGGTGCTCCCTCTCCTGTTTCCTGAAGTCCACGATCATCTCCTTTGTTTTGTTGACATTGAGTGAGAGGTTATTTTCCTGACACCACACTCCGAGGGCCCTCACCTCCTCTCTGTAGGCCGTCTCAAATCGTTGTTGGTAATCAAGCCTACCACTGTAGTGTCGCCAGCAAACTTGATGATTGAGTTGGATGCGTGCTTGGCCACGCAGTCATGGGTAAACAGGGAGTACAGGAGAGGGCTGAGAACGCACTTGTGGGGCCCCAGTGTTGAGGATCAGCGGGGTGGAGATGTTGTTTCCTACCCTCACCACCTGGGACCGGCCCGTCAGGAAGTCCAGGACCCAGTTGCACAGGGCTGGGTCGAGACCCAGGGTCTCGAGCTTAATGACGAGCTTGGAGGGAACTATGGTGTTAAATGCTGAGCTGTAGTCGATGAACAGCATTCTTACATAAGTATTCCTCTTGTCCAGATGGGTTAGGGCAGTATGCAGTGTGATTGCGATTGCGGCTGTCTGTGGACCTATTGGGACGGTAAGCAAATTGGAGTGGGTCCAGGGTGTCTGGCAGGATGGAGGTGATATGATCCTTGACTAATCTCTCAAAGCACTTCATGATGACGGAAGTGAGTGCTACGGGCGATAGTCATTTAGCTCAGTCACCTTAGCTTTCTTGGGAACAGGAACAATGGTGGCCCTCTTGAAGCATGTGGGAACAGCAGACTGGGATAGGGACTGATTGAATATGTCCAGTAAACACACCAGCCAGCTGGTCTGCGCATGCTCTGAGGACACGGCCAGGGATGCCATCTGGGCGGCAGCCTTGCGAGGGTTAACACATTTAAATGTTTTCTCACATTGGCTGCGGTGAAGGTGAGCCCGCAGGTTTTGGTAGCGGGCCGTGTCGGTGGCACTGTATTGTCCTCAGCGAGCAAAGAAGTTGTTTAGTTTGTCTGGGAGCAGGACGTCATGGTCCGCGACGGGCTGGTTTTCTTTTTGTAGTCCGTGATTGACTGTAGACCCTGCCACATTCCTCTTGTGTCTGAGCCATTGAATTGTGACTCTACTTTGTCTCTATATTGACGCTTAGCTTGTTTGATTGCCTTGCGGAGGGAGTAGCTGCACTGTTTGTATTCAGTCATGTTTCCGGTAGCCTTTACCTGGTTAAAAGCAGTGGTTCGCGCTTTCAGTTTTGGCGAATGCTGCCATCAATCCATGGTTTCTGGTTGGGGAAGGTTTTGATATTTGCTATGGGTACAACATCACCAATGCATTTGCTAATAAACTCGCTCACGAATCAGCGTATACATCAATGTTGTTGTCAGATGCTATCCGAACATATCCCAGTCCACGTGCTCGAAGCAATCTTGCAGCATGGAATCAGATTGGTCGGACCAGCGTTGAACAGACCTGAGAACGGGCGTTTCCTGTTTTAGTTTCTGTTTGTAGGCTGGGAGCAACAAAATGGAGTCATGGTCAGACTTGCGAAAGGAGGGCGGAGAATAGCCTTGTATGCATCACGGAAGTTGGAATAACAGTGGTCCAGGATTTTACCAGCCGGGTGGCACATTCGATATGCTGGTAAAATTTCGGGAGCCTTGTTCTTAAATTAGCCTTATTAAAATCCCCAGCCACAATAAATGCAGCCTCAGGATATGTGGTTTCCAGTTTACATAGAGTCCGATGAATTTCTTTCAGTGCCGTCGATGTATCAGCTTGAGGGGGATGTACACGGCTGTGATTATAATCGAAGAGAATTCTCTTGGTAGATAATGCGGTCTGCATTTGATTGTAAGGAATTCTATGTCAGGTGAACAAAAGGACTTGAGTTCCTGTATGTTGTTATGATCACACCACGTCTCGTTAATCATAAGACACACACCGCCCTTCTTCTTACCAGAGAGATGTTTGTTTCTGTCGGCGCGATGCGTGGAGAAACCAGGTGGCTGTACCGACTCTGATAACGTGTCCTGAGTGAGCCATGTTTCCGTGAAGCAAAGAAGCGTTGCAGTCTCGAATGTCTCTCTGAAAGGCAACCCTCGATCGGATTTCGTCTACTTTGTTGTCAAGAGACTGTACATTGGCGATTAAAATACTCGGGAGAGGTGCACGATCGCCTGGCCGACGTAGCTTGACCAAAAGACCGGCGTTTCCCTCTTCTCCGGCGCCGCGGTTGTTTTGAGTAGCCACGTGCTATCCAGTCTGTTGTTGTGTTTGGGTTAACGAAAGGAGAATCCTCTTTGGGAAAGTCGTATTCCTGAGTCGTAATGTTGGTAAGTTGACGTTGCTCTTATATCCAATAGTTCCTCCCGGTTGTATGTAATAAAACTTAATATTTTCCGGGGTAACAATGTAAGAAGTAATACATAAAAAAACAAAATACTGCATGGTTTCCTGAGAACGTGAAGCGAGGCTGCCATCTCTGTCGGCGCCGGAAGTAGAAAAGGTATATGTATATGATGTTTAGACTGGTACTGTACATAGGAAGTATATGATGTTCAGACTGGTACTGTATATAGGAAGTATATGATGTTCAGACTGGTACTGTACATAGGAAGTATATGATGTTTAGACTGGTACTGTACATAGGAAGTATATGATGTTTAGACTGGTACTGTACATAGGAAGTATATGATGTTTAGACTGGTACTGTACATAGGAAGTATATGATGTTTTAGACTGGTACTGTGCATAGGAAGTATATGATGTTCAGACTGGTACTGTATATAGGAAGTATATGATGTTCAGACTGGTACTGTATATAGGAAGTATATGATGTTCAGACTGGTACTGTACATAGGAAGTATATGATGTTTAGACTGGTACTGTACATAGGAAGTATATGATGTTTAGACTGGTACTGTACATAGGAAGTATATGATGTTTAGACTGGTACTGTACATAGGAAGTATATGATGTTTTAGACTGGTACTGTGCATAGGAAGTATATGATGTTCAGACTGGTACTGTATATAGGAAGTATATGATGTTCAGACTGGTACTGTATATAGGAAGTATATGATGTTCAGACTGGTACTGCATATAGGAAGTATATGATATTTAGACTAGTACTGTATATAGGAAGTATATGATGTTTACACTGGTACTGTACATAGGAAGTATATGATGTTTACACTGGTACTGTACATAGGAAGTATATGATGTTTACACTGGTACTGTACATAGGAAGTATATGATGTTTAGACTGGTACTGTATATAGGAAGTATATGATGTTTAGACTGGTACTGTATATAGGAAGTATATGATGTTTAGACTGGTACTGTACATAGGAAGTATATGATGTTTAGACTGGTACTGTATATAGGAAGTATTTGATGTTTAGACTGGTACTGTATATAGGAAGTATATGATGTTCAGACTGGTACTGTACATAGGAAGTATATGATGTTTAGACTGGTACTGTATATAGGATTTATATGATGTTCAGACTGGTACTGTATATAGGAAGTATATGATGTTCAGACTGGTACAGCATATAGGAAGTAAACTCAGCAAAAAAGGAAACGTCCTCACTGTCAACTCCGTTTATTATCAGCAAACTTAACATGTAAATATTTGTATGAACATAACAAGATTCAACAACTGAGACATAAACTGAACAAGTTCCGCAGACATGTGACTAACAGAAATGTAATAATGTGTCCCTGAACAAAGGGGGTCAAAATCAAAAGTAACAGTCAGTATCTGGTGTGGCCACCAGCTGCATTAAGTACTGCAGTGCATCTCCTCCTCATGGACTGCACCAGATTAGCCAATTCTTGCTGTGAGATGTTACCCCACTCTTCCACCGAGGCACCTGCAAGTTCCCGGACATTTCTGGGGGGAATGGCCCTATCCCTCACGTTCCGAAACCAACAGGTCCCAGACGTGCTCAATGGGATTGAGATCCGGGCTCTTTGATGGCCATGGCAGATCACTGACATTCCTGTCTTGCAGGAAATCACGCACAGAACGAGAAGTATGGCTGGTGGCATTGTGATGCTGGAGGGTCATGTCAGGATGAGCCTGCACGAAGGGTACCACATGAGGGAGGACGATGTCTTCCCTGTAACGCACAGCGTTGAGATTGCCTGCAATGACAACAAGCTCAGTCCAATGATGCTGTGACACACCGCCCCAGACCATGACGGACCCTCCACCTCCAAATCGATCCCGCTCTTGAGTACATACACATGGTTAGCAGATGTTAATGTGAGTGTAGCGAAATGCTTGTGCTTCTAATTCCGACAATGCAGTAGGCCTCGGTGTAACGCAAATCCAACCATCACCCCTGGTGAGACAAAAACCGCGACTCGTCAGTGAAGAGCACATTTTGCCAGTCCTGTCTGGTCCAGCAACGGTGGGTTTGTGCCCATAGGCGACGTTGTTGCCAGTGATGTCTGGTGAGGACCTGCCTTACAACAGGCCTACAATCCCTCAGTCCAGACTCACTCAGCCTTTTGCGGACAGTCTGAGCACTGATGGAGGAATTGTGCGTTCCTTGTGTAACTCGGGCAGTTGTTGTTGCCATCCTGTACCTGTCCCGCAGGTGTGATGTTCTGATGTACCGATCCTGTGCAGGTGTTACATGTGGTCTGCCACTGCGAGGACGATCAGCTGTCTGTCCTGTCTCCCTGTAGCGCTGTCTTAGGCGTCTCACGGTACGGACATTGCAATTTATTAAGGCACGTTCACGCAGATGAGTAGGGCCCTGGACATCTTTCTTTTGGTGTTTTTCAGAGTCAGTAGAAAGGCCTCTTTAGTGTCCTAAGTTTTAATAACTGTGACCTTAATTGCCTACCGTCTGTAAGCTGTTAGTGTCTTAACAACCGTTCCACAGGTGCATGTTCATTAATTGTTCATTGAACAAGCATGGGACTCTGTGTTTAAACCCTTTACAATGAAGATCTGTGAAGTTTTTTGGATTTTTACTAATTAATTTTGAAAGACAGGGTCCTGAAAGGGGCGTTTCTTTTTTTGCTGAGTTTATATGATGTTCAGACTGGTACGGTATATAGGAAAGCAGTTTCCCATTCATTCCTCAAAGAGAGCTTCCCCCCATCACACATCTCTTTGAATGCATACTGCGTGTCTCCCTTTATGATATGATTTGAAGCTTATGCTGCCAGTGGAGGGAGAAAAGTGGCATTCTGAGACTTGCAGCAAGCCATCATGATGCTTCTGTCTTCCTGTTTGACTTCCAAGGTAGCACCATTCACACAGCTGAGCACACTACACACACTACACACACACACACAGCTGAGCAGCCAACGTTCTGTGCTCGTGGACTCTTTGCGTTTGAAGTGGGTGCATTGGAAGGTTTAGTCCCTGTCAGAAAACAGCGTGAGTGTCTAACATCAAAGCTAGAGCCGCTTTCTCTGCTTAACACCAAACCCCTCTGCTCGCAGTGAGATCGTGGCGGGAGGGAGGGACAGAATATGCTCCCTGGGATATCTGGATTCTCGCAGGAACATACTGAGGAGAACTAACAATGTTTTATGTATGGGTTTTTTAGGTAACGTCGTTCCAATCATTACTTGTTTGTTCCCTAGAAAAAAAGGCTTTGCATTGCTTTTATTATGAGCTGCAATTCTAAAGCGTTTTTTCCCCAACCTTATTTAACTAGGCAAGTCAGTTTAAGAACAAATTCTTATTTACAATGACTGTCTACCCCGGCCAAACCCTCCCCTAACCAGGACATAATTCCGCGCCGCCTTATGGGCCCCCGATCACGGCCGGTTGTGATACCTTAGACCGCTGCGCCACTCTGGAGCCTTGGAGCAGTAGTTTATGCTGGTGTACATTGTCTCCCTTTTTTTGTATGAAATACTAGGAAAGCAGATGCAGGTCGAGGGTATATTTGTTTTACGACAGGGTGAATGTGATGGCAGGTGTGGCGTATGCAGGTGTAGAGGTGTACATTTCTTTCCTCTGCTTACTTTAGAAACATTTAATGTCAAGCATTTCCAAGTTTAATTTTGAGAGAGTACACAAGGTTGTCATGTATTGGCACATCTCGTGGTTAATGGAGTAATGTTGTTTCCATTATGAGTTCTGTCATATTATCAGTTTGCTTGACCCAAAACATTATATATTTTTTTCAGTCTTGGGCTTTTGTTTCAGTGGACACATCTTGTCTGTATCCCAAATGGCACCCTATTCCCTACATAGGGCACTACTTTTGACTGTAGACCTACGGGATATGCTTCTCTAAGTAACCATATTAAAATCAGTAACCTTGATAGATAATGAAACCATTGGCTTTCATGGACTTAATTTTGTTTTTTCACAAAAATCTAAGCAGAGGAATCTTGTAGAAATTGCTTTAAATCTTTTACAGTAATGTTTCTAATTTATTCTGAATGTTAAACCACATTACTACTTGTTTGCCAGTGGATTATAGTTGGGAATCCGTCTGAGGCCATTTTGGAAGGGCGGGGTTTCCCCACGGGGTTTTCATTGATGCACGTACTACATAGTTTGCTCGAAGGCCAGGAAGTAGGGATGTTAACCGTTAATTGATTAGCAGCCGAAAATCCATTTGACCGGTCATGCTTATTGGCCTATAGGTTAATAAGCATACTTTTGTGGAATTAAGTTGGCGCGTGTGTATTTCTGTTAGTCGTCATTAGGATTGCACATTTGGGGGAATATTCAGAGGTGGAAACTTTCTGTGGGAATATATGGGAATTAACAGGAATATATGCAAATTAATATTAATACAATTTAAATGTAGATGTTTTTTGCATTGGATATATTTACCATATCATATGGAGACAGAAACATAAACCTTTTACCTTATCATGAGGAGACATAATTGCTAATGATTAAATCCTTCCAATAGAAATAAAAATAATACATTTAGTTACGAATTGAACTTTAATTAAATGAGTTGACTCTTAACATGGGATGATTTCACTGAACAACAAAAGAAAGGGAATATTGAATGATCCCCATTGATCCATCGCATCTCCCAAAAACGTTTTCAACATATCTGTAAAATGAAACTAGAAACTAAAGCTTTGGTTGTCTTCCTCACCGGCTTCCATGTCTTCTCCCTGGACCTCCTCATTGTCCACCTCTTGAACATCAGACTGAGGCCTCATCTTCACAGTCACTTTCCAACCTTGTTGAGGATGGCTGGTTGTCAGGCTCAAAAAGCCTCAAATTTTCAACCCTTGTATTGGTCAGCCTATTGTGTGCTTTGGTTGTGTGTTCCCAAACAAGGACCAGTTGCGCTCTGAGCTGGCTGATGTTGGTGGGATTTGGAGGATGATGGAAGCAACATGGGAAAGAGCCTCAGATCCACAAAGTCCCTTCCACCAGGTGGCTGATGAGATATGTTGGCACGACTGCAATATTGTATCTCCGTCCCAAAGCCCTTGCTTGGAAGTGTACTTCGCCAGACTGCCAAGAACCTTGCCCTCATCCAGGCCAAGGTGGCAAGACACGGTAGTGATGACACACTAGGTCTTGTTGATCTCTGCACCAGACAGGAGGCTCTTGCCAGCATACTTGGGGTCCAACATGTAAGCTGCGGTGTCTATGGGCTTCAGGCAGAAGTCTTCAGGCTTTTTGATATATTTCAGAACTGCAGTTTCCTCTGCTTGGAGCAACAGTGAAGTGGGCAGGACAGAGTGGATTTCTTCTCTTACATCTGCAAGCAGAGTCTGAACATCAGACAGGATGGCATTGTTTCCCTCAATCTGTGCAATGGCTTCTGCTATAGGTTTCAGGAGTTTCAGGCTGCTTACCACTCTCTCCCAAAATACATCATCCAGGAGGATCCTCTTGATGGGGCTGTCCATATCAGCAGACTGTGATATGGCCATTTCTTGGAGAGTCCATCCAGGAGACTTAACATGATGACAACACCACCCCAACGGGTGTTGCTGGGCAGCTTCAATGTGGTGATCTTATTCCTCTCACTTTGCTTGGTGAGGTAGATTGCTGCTATAACTTGATGACCCTTCACTCACCTAACCATTTCCTTGGCTCTCTTGTAGAGTGTATTCATTGTTGTCAGTGCCATGATGTCCTTGAGGAGCAGATTCAATGAATGAGCACCACAGCCAATGGATGTGATGTGAGGGTAGGACTCCTCCACTTTAGACCAAGCAGCCTTCAAGTTCGCAGCATTGTCTGTCACCAGTGCAAATACCTTCTGTGGTCATTGATTACTGCCTTCAGCTCATCTGCAATGTAGAGACCGGTGTGTCTGTTGTCCCTTGTGTCTGTGCTCTTGTAGAATACTGGTTGAGGGGTGGAGATGATGTAGTTAATTATTCCTTGCCCACGAACATTTGACCACCTATCAGAGATGATTGCAATACAGTCTGCTTTCTCTATGATTTGCTTGACCTTCACTTGAACTCTGTTGAACTCCGCATCCAGCAAATTAATAGATAAAGCATGTCTGGTTGGAGGGGTATATGCTGGGCGAAGAACATTCAGAAATCTCTTCCAATACATTGCCTGTGAGCATCAGTTGCATACACAGCTCAAGCAAGACATTCATCAGCATTTCTCTGACTACGTTCCTCCATTGAGTCCAAAAAACTTCTGATTCCAGGAGGACCATGAGCTGTTGCTATCGATAAGGTGTCTGATTCATCATGTGTTTTATTTGACCTTTATTTAACTAGGCAAGTCAGTTAAGAACAAATTCTTATTTTCAATGACAGCCTAGGAACAGTGGGTTAACTGCCTTGTTCAGGGGCAGAACGACAGATTTGTACCTTGTCAGTTTGGGGATTCGATCTTGCATCCTTTTGGTTACTAGTCCAACGCTCTAACCACTAGGCTACCTGCCGCCCCAAATTTCTTCTACATTAGCTGCAGTGAAATGTCTCCACACATCAGATAGTGCCCGTGGCATTTTCCTGTAAAGAGTAAAAAAAATACAAATACAATTCCATGTACAGATAAATAGTTAAGCAGTTAGATTAAACAACTCCTTTGTAAGATAAATGTTTTAAAATTAAACGTTTTGAAACAGGTGAATTAACACTCCTCAGTTAGCAGGCTCAAGCAAGCTAAAACCCACAAACTAGCAGAAATTGTTAACAAGTTAGAAATTATTTAAACACACTTTGCCGTAGGCTGTTATTTACTAGTTAACAACAAATAATGTATGTCATATAAAATATATATACCCCACCCAATATTGTAATCAAAACTTACCAGAATGCATGTAGGCCTTGGCTCAGACAGTGTAGTAGTGTGGGCTCAATAGCATCTCATTAGTGTGAACGATCTTGAGAATCAGCTGTACATGTGATGGAAGAGTGCACTCCACATGTGATGGAAAAATCTTCCCATGGAAAATTTCCCAAATTTCCCAGAACACCCTTTGCAACCCTAGTCATCATGCATTTTATGTATCACGCGCGTACAGTATACAGAGCCTAGTTTGAGGAGGGGAATAGCCTACCACATGTCCGGCTACTGGAGTGAAGCCTGCTGTTGGAAAGTCCTGTCATTGCGCAACAAATAACAATTCTAAATGCAATCGCGTGTTAAAAACGTTGGTGACAACAATTTCTTTTTAATTACAGATTTTTTTATTTCTTAACATCAGCTCGTAAAGCTCCTATTCGCCATTCGGATGCATAGGCTATAGCCTGCCTACCGTTGACTATCAGCGCATATCAAGCAGTATAATTGTTTGAAACCTGAACGTTTACTCTACTTCAAATAAGGAGGCATGTCCCTACCTTGAGTCAAAGTAGCCTTGCGAAAATCCATCCATAGAAACATGGAGGCAATTATTGTATAAAGACTTCCTCATGCCATTTAATCTGCATTTCTCTCCTGTTCTATTGGTTTTTATATCATCTTTCTTTCATTGTCCAGAAGCCAAAAGGCACAATCCTAGTCATATTAGCAAGTCATCATGGTAGTTGCTATTAGATTCCCTTTCTTTTCAAAATGTTCATCTCTGTCCTATGGAACCGCTCACATTAGGTCAGCTGTTTAGAACTGTGCTTTCCGCTAATTGCATTTTGGCTAAATGTTTGAAAATTACGTTTTATTATCTGTGTCATTACAGGAGTTTCATGTTCAATAATAGGTTATAGCCTTTTGACTGTAAGACTGTAGGCTTGCTATTGTCTCAATTTAAGCTCTTAAAGAAACATTTCCGGTCCTTGTATGCATGCATAGTATCAAAGAGGAAGAGGCGAAGCAAGAGGTATCACTCTCGCCAAAATAAGTCCAATGCGTTTCTATGGGTTTATTTTGGGCCTAAGCTTGCCGCCTGCCTTTCCGCCTTTGGACGACTCCCATTGTTAGGGCAGAAACATAAGCATCTTGTCACTATATCTCTGATAGTATTTTCTGTTGGTTATGTCATATTACTGTTTGGGGAAAAATGTAACAGTTTCTTGTCCAGTTAATCAGTCGGCAGAAAAATTGACCGAAATGTGCATCCTCACCAGGAAGGCATTTTCCCCCAGCCAGCTCAGAGATAGAAGTCACAATCCAGCATATGTCAGGTCTGCACATATGAACACGTCAGAGAGACGTTCTTTAGGTTAACTGATGATATGACTGGGTATCCGGACTCACTCGCACCCTATTGCCAAATTCCATAGATTGATAGGCCTACTACACTCATTGTCATGTGTGCTCCCTCTCTGGCCTCTAGGTCACCTGCTCGTTATGGCGCACACCTGTCACCATCGTTACGTGCACCTGCGCGTCATCAGACTCACCTGGACTCCATCACCTCCCTGATTACCTTCCCTATATATGTCACTCCCTTCGGTTCCTTCCCCAGGCCTTCTGTTCCAGTGTCATGTCTGTGCGTTGTTTGTGTTCCTTGTTTTGTATTTAGTTGCGTTTGTTTATTAAAACACTCACTCCCTGAACTTGCTTCCCGACTCTCAGTGCACTCGTTACACTCATGTAAAATGTCATTATTAATAATCACATTAACACAAGGACCACCATAGGATAACAGCCACCGACGTTTGATTTGATTTTCTAAATTTAAAAAATCTACCAAACAAAAGCTATGTCCTGCTCCCTGACTTTTACAAAATGTTTGTATTTTACACTGCTCAATTGTCAGATAAAAAAAAATCACAAACAGAAGAGTATTTAGAGCCTTTTTACCTGTTTGTTTTCATACCTACTGTATTCCCAACTTAAAAACCTCTAAAGGATCAGACCCTTTTTTTCAATTTTCACCTAAAATGACATACCCAAATCTAACTGCCTGTAGCTCAGGACCTGAAGCAAGGATATGCATATACAAATCAAATCAAATTTTATTTGTCACATACACATGGTTAGCAGATGTTAGTGCGAGTGTAGCGAAATGCTTGTGCTTCTAGTTCCGACCATACTTGATACCATTTGAAGTTTGTGGAAATGTGAATTTAGGAGAATATAACACATTAGATCTGGTAAAAGATAATACAAAGAAAAAAAACGTGTTTGAAATGCATATTTGAAATGCCAGAGAACGGCCAAAATGTAATATTCCAGGTTAGGCGCAATTTAGATATTGGCCTCTAGATGGCAGCAGTGTATGTGCAAAGTTTTAGACTGATTCAATGACCCAATCCAATTCTGTTCAAAATGTTGTATCAAGACTGCCCAAATGTGCCTAATTGGTTTATTAATACATTTATTAATACATTAACTGTGCTCTCTCCTCAAACAATAGCATGGTATTCTTTCACTGTAATAGCTACTGTAAATTGGACAGTGCAGTTAGCTTAAATTCTTGTTAATCTTTCTGACCATATCAGATATATCAATGTCCTTGGAAATGTTCTTGTTACTTGCAACATCATGCTAATCACATTAGCCTACGTTAGCTCAACTGTATCAGAAAGAGCATATTCTGCTGTTTCTAGGACCTTTTGTCAACTTTCTTTCCAAATGTAACTTTTTCCAAGAATAACCATGCTGTCCATGCATTCAGCACATGAATGCATGGACACCACTCGCGCGCGGCAGCATTGCTCTGGCTACTAAGCAAAAACTAGTAACATAATAAACTTTTAAATATGCTATTCTGTCATCAATGGATGAATGGGTGACAGAAACAAGAATCATGTATAAACTGATAATGGTGCATGTGACTTCAGTGAAATGAATGATGAGGAGGTTGATTGAATTTGATTGATCTGAATGATGAGGATGGAGAGGATGATTGAATTTAGAACAATAGTGTAATTATGATAAAGAATTGTGGGCGGTATCACAACTCCGGATATGACCCAGATGCAGACACAGGAGGCGGATGGTTCGGTTCTCAGAATATTTATTATCACAAAGGGTAAGGCAAAATGGCAGGTCAAAGGCAAGCAAAGGTCCGTAATCCAAGGCAGAGTCAACAAGGGACAGAACGGCAGGCTCAGGGTCAGGGCAGGCAGGCAGGCTCAGGGTCAGGGCAGGCAGAAAGGTCAGAACAAATGGCTGTAGGACATTTGTTTAATCCTAGACACATGGAAAGTGGGATGTATACTTAGGGTACGGGGCAACAGAAGATGAACAGCTGAGGGGCTAAGGACTTTAGAGATGGGGAATGGACCAATAAAACAAGGACAAAGTTTTCAAGACTCCACCCGGAGGGGCAGATCACGGGTGGACAGCCAAATCCTCTGCCCGGGGAGCTAGGGTCCCCTTCTTCATCTGGGCTGAGGGTATGCTGACCTCTTGCTCAGGGAAGAGCAGGGGCTGGTTACCCAAGGAACACTCGAAGGGCGAGAGTCCAGTGAGGGAGCAGGGAAGGGAGTTGCGGGCGTACTCCACCCACACAAGTTGCTGGCTCCAGGTGGGTGGGTTGGCAGAGACGAGGCAGCTAAGAGTAGTCTCCAGGTCCTGATTGGCCGTTGGACTGGGGATGAAACCCGGAGGACAGGCTGGCCGATGACCAAATGAGGGTGCAGAATGCCTTCCAGAACCTAGACATGAACTGAGGACGCCGATCGGAGACCATGTCGACCAGAAGTCCATGGATCCGGAAGACGTGCTGCACCATAAGCTGGGCCGTGTCCTTGGCTGAAGGTTACTTGGGAATGAAATGTGCAGCTTTGGAAAACCAATCCACAGTAAGGATGGTGGTGTTGCCATCTGACAGAGGGAGACCAGTGACAAAGTCCAGTGGCAATGAGGAACAGGGAGTGGTTAAAGGAGGCCAGCCGGAGCTTGCCGCTGAGTCTTGTTCTGTGCGCAAACAGTGCAGGCGGTGACAAATGCGACGGAAGCCAGGATGACAGGTGAGTTTAGAGGAATGGGCCCATTCCAGGAACGGGGACCGGGCCGAATCTGGGACCAAAACCCACTGCGACTTGCGGACTTGGCTTTCAATACCCCAGACTAGTGTAGCTGCTAGGCAGGAGGTAGGGTGGAGGATCTCGGGGTCAGATGGTGTAGCAGTGGAACTATACAGACTGGAGAGGGCGTCAGGCTTCACATTCTTGGACCCAGTACGATTGGCAAAATTTAATCGAGTGAATAACCGAGCCCAACAAACCTGCCTTGAGTTGAGGTTCTTGGCGGTGCGGAGATATTCCAAATTCTTGTGGTCGGTCCACACTAAGAATGGATGTTCCGTCCCTTCAAGCCAGTGCCTCCACTTCTCCAGCGCCATCTTGACCGCCAGAAGTTAGATTTCCCACATCAGTTCCTCTCAGCGGAATTGAGACTATGGGAGAGGAATGCGCAGGTTTTGGTCCTGGAAAGAACACTGGGACAGGACGGCCCCCACTCCAAAGTCTGAAGCGTCAACCTCCACCACGAACTGACAGGACGGGTCCGAGTGGATTAGGATGGGGGCTGTCGTGAAACTGCTTCAGATCCAGAAACACTCCCGGTCAGCAGCTGGGGACAACATGAACAGAACCTTGGGAGAGGTGAGGGGAGAGGCCAGGGTGCTGTATCCCCGAAATAAAGCTGCGGTAGAAATGAGCAAATCCCAGTAAACGTTGCAGCGGCACTCACCTTGTCAGGATCCATCTGAATGTTCCCTGCAGCTATGATTTATATCAGAAAGGAGATTTCTCCGCTTTAACAAACAGCTGGTTCTCCAGGAGGCACTGGAGAACCTTGTCTTTTCCCGGTCGGCTCGAGCATGTTCTCCATGGTCGAGATGGACAAACACAAACCGGTTCCACATGTCACGAGAGAACATCGTTGACCAGGGCCTAGAACACTGCGGGAGCATTGGTCAGACCAAACGTTATAACCAGGTACTCGTCCTTCCCTTATCCGAACCAGGTGGTAGGAGGTCCAACTCCGGAAAGATGGTTGCCCCCTGGAGACGCTCGAAAGCCGCGTAGAGTGGTAGCAGGTAATGATTTTTTACTGTTATGTCATTGAGTCCTCGGTAGTTGATACATGGGAGCAGGGTTTTGTCATTTACCACAAAGAAAAACCCTGCGCCGGCAGCTAGAGATTCTTCAATGTATACCTCCACGGTCTTGGTCTCCGGGCCAGACAGGGAATAAAGCCACCCCCCAGGTGGTGTGGTGCCCGGGAGGAGGTCAATAGCGCAATCGTAGGGTCGATGCGGAGGAAGGGCTGTGGCGCGAGCCTTGTTGAATAATTCCCAGAGGTCCTGGTTCTTCGTGGGAACGGCGGAGAGATCTGAGGCTTTTCCCAAGCTCGCAGAAGGATGTTCCAGGGCAGGCTGCGCCACCTTAAGACAATGTGCGAGGCAGAACAAGCTATAAACTGTAGAAACTGAATGGACTCACTGTGATTACCCGACACTCGCAGGTTAATGGGAACCGTACTGTGAGTGACCCTGCCAATGGCGCATCTGTCAAAAGCTCTGTCGTCCATGGGAATGGAGAGGAGTTGAGTAGAGAGACCCTGGTATCTGAGCTGGGTATTGTCCATGAAGATCTCGTCAGCTCCAGCGTCAATGAGCAAACTGGAGAGATTTTGACTGGTCACCCCACAGCAGGATAGCGTGGAGAGGAGTACAAGTAATGGGAGTTTGGAGACTCCCTGTATGGCCCACCAGCGTACCTGTACCTACTGATGAGCCTGGTCTTTTACTGGACTGGTGGATATGTAATGTCCTGTAGTACAACAATACAGGCAACTGTTGGAGCTCAGCCTGCTTAAACGTTCACTAGGAGAAAATCTAGCCCTGTCCAGTTGCATGGGCTCAGGAGGAGACGAGTCGCCAGTCCCCGATGATCCCCGAGGGGGCTCGGGTGATTTCGATTTCTCTCGGGAATGCAGGTGTCGGGGACTTCCAGGGTTCTTTGGAGGCAAGGGAGAAACCGTGGATGAGCGAGTGTGACTGCCAACAGACGACCTCTCCCTCCTGCGTTCCCGTAGGTGCCCATTGATCCTTATAGTCAAGGATATGAGGGAGTCGAGGTCCCTGGGTAACTCCCAGGCTGCGAGTTCGTCATTGATTCCCTCCGATAATCCATGAAGGAAGGTGTCGAACAGGGACTCCGGGTTCCAGGCACTCTCGTCAGCCAGCGTGCGAAAGTCTACCGTGTAGTCTGCTTCACTGCGGGAGTCTTGACGCAGACGAAGTAGCTTCCAAGCAGCCTCTCTCCCGGACACTGGGGAATCGAACACCTTCCTTACTTCTGCCACAAAATCCTCCAGACTGTCAAACGACGGACTGTTGAGTGAGCGCTCTTCCAAACATCGACCGATCCGAAGGAAGCAAAGAAAGTAGCTCAAAGATCAGGGAACACTGGGAGAGAAACACTCGGCAGGTTCCAGGATCTCCAGCATAGCGTTCCGAAGGAGGTAAGTGGGGTTCTCGTGAAGCCGTGGTAGGCTTGGGAGAAACATTGCTAGTAGTGAGGTTACTGAGTGCCCGGGAGGTTTCTGTTGTGGCTTGCTACAGTGATGAGTTGAACATATGGTCATGGCGTTCCTCCAAGGTATGGAGTCCCTCTATAATGTTCTGAAGAAGCTCCTCGTGTCTTCCAATGGTGGCTCCTTGCAGGGAGACAGCGTTGTGGAGCTGGTCTGAGTCTGCTGGGTTCAGTCATGGCCAGTTAGTACTATCACGACTCAGGATATGACCCAAATGCAGACACAGTAGGTAGATGGTTCGGTTCTCCGAATATTTATTATCACAAAGGGTCAGGCAAAAGGGCAGGTCGAGGGCAAGGTCTGAACCGGAAAGACAAGAAATCAAAACTAGTGCGAAGGCAACACATGGAAAACACGCTGGGATGACTTAAACGCAGGTATAAATACACAGGGGATAATGGGGAAGAATAGGAAACACCTGGTGGGGGGTGGAGACAAGCACAAGGCAGGTGAAACAGATCAGGGTGTAACAGGCAGTCTAATTAGTTAATTATGAAAGGCTGGAAATTGTACCTAATTTCCCCTCGGAGAGGCAAATCAGACAATGAGTACAACATACAATGTGTGTAGTTATCAATGGCAAGCTGAACCAAACGAATGGACGCAGAATGGACGCAGAATTTAGATCAGATGGAGGATCAGATATTGAGCTTGAAATTGACGTTGCTGAACAAGTCTTCATTTGATTCTGATGTTGACCTTGAACTTCCGCCTCCGATGCCGCCGCAGAAAAAAACAAAACAGAGCCAACTGCCACGGTGAGACAGGAGTCTGGGAGGAATGACACGGTGAGACAGGAGTCTGGGAGGAATGACACGGTGAGACAGGAGTCTGGGAGGAATGCCACGGTGAGACAGGAGTCTGGGAGGAATGACACGGTGAGACAGGAGTCTGGGAGGAATGACACGGTGAGACAGGAGTCTGGGAGGAATGACACGGTGAGACAGGAGTCTGGGAGGAATGACACGGTGAGACAGGAGTCTGGGAGGAATGACACGGTGAGACAGGAGTCTGGGAGGAATGACACGGTGAGACAGGAGTCTGGGAGGAATGACACGGTGAGACAGGAGTCTGGGAAGAATGACACGGTTTGGGTAGAAAGAGTGATGAGTTTGTGACATGCAGATGTTGCAGCATATCGGAGATTGTACTGTTGCCCATGAGCACAGAAAAGGAAACAATACGTAGGACATGTCTATGGATGAACTCTAAGTATTTATTGCACTCTTGCATGTAGGCGGGGCGTACGGCGGAAAGAGCATGGATGTGGAGTAATTTTGGTCTGATAGGTGCCACACAACCACTTCAGAGAGATTATGCGACACCTGCGGCAGGTGCACACGAAACAAGGCCCATGAAAACCATGTGCAGTACAATCGATCTGTTTGTAGGGCCCTGTGTGCTGACTGTGGACCCAAAGCATAAAGAGAAGACTAGATTGATTAATTTACATTTCATGCATGAAGGCACAATACAGTGTCCGATACAATCAACAAATGACTGTTTTTATATCTTGTCATGAATATATTTATTTTATTTTTACAGTTGTTCATGCACTGGTGCTTTTGTTTAGGAAAATAGCAAATCGTTTCACCTGTGACCCGGCTGGTTATATTATTATTTATTATTATTATTATTATTATTATTATTATTATTATCATCTTTTTAATTTCTACTTTGTTAAAATAGTTTAACTCTATTACTAATCGAATCTACAAATAAAGTTGATCAAATGGAATACACTGTAATGGTTTTATTGGAAGGGAAACGAAATTACCCATAGGTCTACGTTTTTGTAGAATTATACAAAACATATCTTTCCTCAAATATTTCTTCATGCAATTAATCCTTTATAATAGTTTATGCACTATCTATCAAGCGTTGATGCTTATGTTTGATGCACCTTGCGGGTTGATGCATATGCTGAAGGGGACGCCTGGCAACGTTCTCTAGCGGGTACTTCTAGGCATAAAGGCGGTTCTAGTGTTTTTCTCCATGTAGTATAACTGATTAGTAAGATTTATGGGTTTGGTCTGTCTATCAAGAGCTTCCAATTCTACTCCAGCGGTTGTCTAATGTTATAGTGCTGGCTCAGCCCTTGTCCATTCCCCAGGGGTTAAGGTTAGGGTTTAGTGTCTAGTTGCAGTCAGTTTGGTTAGTGCTGGCTCAGCCCTTGTCCATTCCCCAGGGGTTAGGGTTTAGTGTCTAGTTGCAGTCAGTTTGGTTAGTGCTGGCTCAGCCCTTGTCCATTCCCCAGGGGTTAAGGTTAGGGTTTAGTGTCTAGTTGCAGTCAGTTTGGTTAGTGCTGGCTCAGCCCTTGTCCATTCCCCAGGGGTTAAGGTTAGGGTTTAGTGTCTAGTTGCAGTCAGTTTGGTTAGTGCTGGCTCAGCCCTTGTCCATTCCCCAGGGGTTAAGGTTAGGGTTTAGTGTCTAGTTGCAGTCAGTTTGGTTAGTGCTGGCTCAGCCCTTGTCCATTCCCCAGGGGTTAAGGTTAGGGTTTAGTGTCTAGTTGCAGTCAGTTTGGTTAGTGCTGGCTCAGCCCTTGTCCATTCCCCAGGGGTTAAGGTTAGGGTTTAGTGTCTAGTTGCAGTCAGTTTGGTTAGTGCTGGCTCAGCCCTTGTCCATTCCCCAGGGGTTAAGGTTAGGGTTTAGTGTCTAGTTGCAGTCAGTTTGGTTAGTGCTGGCTCAGCCCTTGTCCATTCCCCAGGGGTTAGGGTTTAGTGTGTAGTTGCAGTCAGTTTGCTTAGTGCTGGCTCCCCAGGGGTTTGGGTGATCTCTGGCCCTTCAAATGAGCTTCCCATCAGTCACACAGTACACACACACACCACAGCATAGCCACAGGAAGTAAGGGTGCTGCAGCACCCCCTGAACAATCAGAATTACAATAAAAAGTTCATAAACATATTATATACAGTTAAATACATATTTTTCTTCTCCACAAAGTAGTGCACTGGGCCTTCACTAGTCCTGTATTAGAGGACTGATTTTATAGCCATCTGCAAAAAAATATCAAAGCCCCCTCACCCCCAAACCGTTATGCACCACATTCCGCAAATTGCGGCGATGCTAACACCCTCTTTTTGAGTTAACTTCCGTAATCTGCCTTAATGATCTTCCCTGTATTCACCCCCTTCCCCCTCTTCCATCCATCCCTATAGAGGGAAATGGGAGAAAGCGAACAGAGGAAGCCAACACTAGTGAGCTCTGTGTGACTGTCTACTGTAGTGGTGTCAAACTGATTTAGCCACATGGGCTGCATTCGGTCTTCAACAGGGTCCGGAGGGCCACACTGAAAATGTGTTATATTTTGAATGTGTCAAAATGTGCAAGGTATAGTCCTCCATCTATCGTTTGGGGATTTTCGATGTTCCTTGACTGTCTAGATTTCATTTCAGTGAATATTAGCGAGTCAAGAAACTGTATTCATGTAAGTCCATTATTTATCTACTCAAACCACCCATGGCCAGATTGGACCCCCTTGTGGTCTGTATTTTTGACACCCCTACTGTGTGTAGTGACGCCTCGGCAGTGTGATGGTAGATACAGGAAGCTGGTTTTATGTGTCTGCTTCCTATTGAGGGCCATGCACTGTGACGGACGGCTATTGTTGGTGACATTTGATTTACTTTTCTGTTCGTCTTTCCCCCTCCTCCCTTCTCCCCCGCTCTGTCTCTCTCTCTCTCTCTCTCTCTCTCTCTCTCTCTCTCTCTCTCTGTCTCTCTCTGTCTCTCTCTGTCTCTCTCTGTTTCTCACCCTGCTTTCTTCCTTTCCTTCTCTTTAGTCCCTCCTCCTGCTCTTCCCCCTCCCCCTCCTCCTGCTCTTCCCCCTCCCTCCTCCTGCTCTTCCCCCTCCCTCCTCCTGCTCTCCCCCTCCTCATCTTGCTCTTACCCCTTCCTCCTCCTCTTGCTCTTTCCTCTTCCTCCTCCTCTTGCTCTTTCCTCTTCCTCCTGCTCTTCACCTTCCCGCCTCCTCCTGCTCTCTCCCCTCCCTCCTCCTCCTGCTCTTCCCCCTCCATCCTCTTCCTCCTGCTCTTTCCCCTCCCTCCTCTTCCTCCTGCTCTCTCTCCTCCCTCCTCCTCCAGCTCTTCCCCCTCCATCCTCTTCATTCTGCTCTTCCCCCTCTCGCTTCCCCTACCCTCTCCGTCCGAGAGACAAAGACCCCAGCCGCCTCCTGTTTCCATCTCTCTCATTTCCATCTCTCTCATCCCCCTCTCTCTGTCATTCGGAGGCAGTCTGTCCGTCGGCTGTGTGTGTACACTTGGCTCACACACACACATACACTCTGGCTCTCCATAGTCTGACAAGTAAGGCTGCTGTGTTCTACATGGCAGGATATTGTCTTGGTTAAGGCCAGTAAAGGAGGTAGGGGATTGCATGTCGCCGAGGCAACACAGCTTTGTGTACTAACTAGATCTGTCCTCCCGGTCTCCTGGCTACTGGTTTGGCTTTTCTTCTTTAAATGGAAGGACTATATCACGGTAAGGATGGCTTTTTCTGTCTTGCTGCTCTGTTCTCGTGTGGTGTAGGCAACGCTGCTACGCTTCTACACTTCAACCCTGCTCTTGTTTACGCTAGGCTAGCTTGCTGAATGGAACAGCATTTCCAATAGTATTCTCCTCTCCCTCTGCGCTGGTGTGTGTGATATTTTTAAACTCCTATTATCTGTGTTGCTCCTGTCTTGCTAATGGCAGCAAAGTCATAAGGACACAGCATGTGGTCAGAAATGTATTACTTGGTCAATTTAATTATCTTCATTTTTACATCCATGTATTAGTGTGGTGGTGATAGTACATTATTGTGTTGATTGATTATATCATCTCTTCACCCAATTATACCGGGGACCATCAGTGACCCGCAAAACATCCGTCTCTATTGACTTGTCTACAGAGGGTTCATACTGTATCTGGGAAAGGGATTTTCAGTGCAATCCATAGACATTTTATTCACTCACTGACATTCTGTATACTACATGTAGCCTTGATGCATTCCACTTCACAATCCGATGTTCATGTCTTTCTTCAAGGCTCCTACCTTCTGGTTCTGTCAAACTGCTAATGGCTGTGGTCCAAATACACCCTAGTAGTGCGCTATATAGGCTAAGGGTGCCATTTGGGACAAAGCCTGAGACACAGAACTGTCGTTCTGCAGTGTCTGTTCAGTTCCTGATCCAAGCTGTAGATAATCATGTGTCAGTCTCTGATAAATGGCCCTGGTCACTGGTGGGTTGTGTGTTCATGCGTGGGAGTCAGGAGGTAGGGGGAAGAGGGAAAGAGGGAGGAGAGAGAGAGAGGAAGGGGGTTAGAAAGGAAGGGGTGACAGGGAGAGATGGCAGGCGTGCAACAATGTTCTTTCTTCGGCGGTGGTGCTGGTGTCATCTCTTTTCTAGTTTTTATCAACTTCCTCCTCCATAATTTAATGAAGGATGTTTATTATTTCTCTCCTCTCTTAAAATGTTTGTGAAATTTGCAAAACAAGCACTGTGCCCTCTGCACTTACCATCTTAACAACATTGTCTAATTAGATTTTATTTATTTTTTACACACATTTGGCTAGTGATATTCAATATTCATCATTTATGGCCCCTTTCAATAGCCTAGATTTTGGCTAGTGATATTCAATATTCATCATGTATGGTCCCTTTAAATAGCCTAGATTTTGGCTAGTGATATTCAATATTCATCATGTATGGTCCCTTTAAATAGCCTAGATTTTGGCTAGTGATATTCAATATTCATCATGTATGGCCCCTTTCAATAGCCTAGATTTTGGCTAGTGATATTCAATATTCATCATGTATGGTCCCTTTAAATAGCCTAGATTTTGGCTAGTGATATTCAATTGGTGGCAAAAGGTGAAGGAAGGCATCCAATGTTATTGCTAATGCTGCACAATTTATATGACTGATAGAAATCCTTAAAAGATCAAGCCTTTAAGTCAACCAGTTCATTAGCCATGTATAATGGTGCCAGTTATGATGGTAATTCTAATATAAATTCAGTAACGTAACAACAATTAGGTCTGGGCAACCTCCGATATTGCCAACCATGGGCATGGATGAACAAGTGCCGCATGTCTACTGGGCCTGTGTCTGGGGTGCACTCATACATGTCTACTGGGCCTGTGTCTGGGGTGCACTCATACATGTCTACTTGGCCTGTGTCTGGGGTGCACTCATACATGTCTACTGGGCCTGTGTCTGGGGTGCACTCATACATGTCTACTGGGCCTGTGTCTGTGGTGCACTCATGCATGTCTACTGGGCCTGTGTGTCTGTGGTGCACTCATACATGTCTACTGGGCCTGTGTGTCTGTGGTGCACTCATACATGTCTACTGGGCCTGTGTGTCTGTGGTGCACTCATACATGTCTACTGTGTCTGTGGTGCACTCATGCATGTCTACTGTGTCTGTGGTGCACTCATGCATGTCTACTGGGCCTGTGTGTCTGTGGTGCACTCATGCATGTCTACTGGGCCTGTGTGTCTGTGGTGCACTCATGCATGTCTACTGGGCCTGTGTGTCTGCGGTGCACTCATGCATGTCTACTAGGCCTGTGTGTCTGTGGTGCACTCATGCATGTCTACTGGGCCTGTGTCTGTGGTGCACTCATGCATGTCTACTGGGCCTGTGTCTGTGGTGCACTCATGCATGTCTACTGGGCCTGTGTCTGTGGTGCACTCATACATGTCTACTGGGCATGTGTCTGTGGTGCACTCATGTATGTCTACTGGGCCTGTGTCTGTGGTGCACTCATGCATGTCTACTGGGCCTGTGTGTCTGCGGTGCACTCATGCATGTCTACTGGGCCTGTGTGTCTGCGGTGCACTCATGCATGTCTACTGGGCCTGTGTGTCTGTGGTGCACTCATGCATGTCTACTGGGCCTTTGTCTGCGGGGGACTCATGCATGTCTACTGGGCCTGTGTGTCTGTGGTGCACTCATGCATGTCTACTGGGCCTGTGTGTCTGCGGTGCACTCATGCATGTCTACTGGGCCTGTGTGTCTGCGGTGCACTCATGCATGTCTACTGGGCCTGTGTCTGTGGTGCACTCATGCATGTCTACTGGGCCTGTGTGTCTGTGGTGCACTCATGCATGTCTACTGGGCCTTTGTCTGCGGTGCACTCATGCATGTCTACTGGGCCTGTGTGTCTGTGGTGCACTCATGCATGTCTACTGGGCCTTTGTCTGCGGTGCACTCATGCATGTCTACTGGGCCTGTGTGTCTGTGGTGCACTCATGCATGTCTACTGGGCCTTTGTCTGCGGTGCACTCATGCATGTCTACTGGGCCTGTGTGTCTGTGGTGCACTCATGCATGTCTACTGGGCCTGTGTGTCTGTGGTGCACTCATGCATGTCTACTGGGCCTGTGTGTCTGTGGTGCACTCATGCATGTCTACTGGGCCTTTGTCTGTGGTGCACTCATGCATGTCTACTGGGCCTGTGTGTCTGTGGTGCACTCATGCATGTCTACTGGGCCTTTGTCTGCGGTGCACTCATGCATGTCTACATGTCTACTGGGCCTGTGTCTGTGGTGCACTCATGCATGTCTACTGGGCCTGTGTGTCTGTGGTGCACTCATGCATGTCTACTGGGCCTTTGACTGCGGTGCACTCATGCATGTCTACTGGGCCTGTGTGTCTGTGGTGCACTCATGCATGTCTACTGGGCCTGTGTCTGCGGTGCACTCATGCATGTCTACTGGGCCTGTGTGTCTGTGGTGCACTCATGCATGTCTACTGGGCCTGTGTGTCTGCGGTGCAGTCATGCATGTCTACTGGACCTGTGTGTCTGTGGTGCACTCATGCATGTCTACTGGGCCTGTGTGTCTGTGGTGCACTCATGCATGTCTACTGGGCCTGTGTGTCTGTGGTGCACTCATGCATGTCTACTGGGCCTTACTTTTATATGACTTTTCTGTGTGTGTGTGTCAGTGCTGTTTTTCCTGCTTTTTGACCTGTTTGTATGATGGCTTCTGCAGAAGAGCGGAGGCTGCTCGGTTGAGTGTGTGCATATGTGTGTTTGCCTGTGAGTATCCGTCCGCCTGTGTGTGTGACCCCTCAGGTCAGGGGGAGTTACTGGAGCGTGTAGCATCATAGGGGTCTCTGGATGCAACAGAAGTTAGGGCCCACCTCAAGCACCTCCAACACCTGCTAGTCTCTCTCACACACACACACACACAAGCAAGCACGCACGCACGCACGCACGCGCCGGTGGGCAGACGGACGATCACAGGCAAACACACACACATGCAGGTGTTGGAGGGGCTTAACTTCTGTTGCATCCACAGACCCTATGATGCTACATAGCAAGAAGGCAATAGTAGCCTAGTGCAAATGGAGAATATATGATGACTTATTCATAACAACAACAACAACAGGTAGCTAAATATAATAGGATGCAATCATTTGCTGTTAGTGAGAAGAGCAAAAAGCTATTTTAGCTTGCATTCTAAAATAATTTCAAATCTATTTCCGAATATTTATTTTATTTCCATGATAATTGCTGAGTAAATTCCTCACCTTTTCTGACTGTGATGGTTTCATAGGCGACTCACGAAATAAGCTATAGGCCCGCAGCAAGTTAGGATAGGCTAACAATCGTCCCATCTCATTTAATCGGACGCACTTCACAGTAGTAAATAGATAAGCTAGCGGTATTTAAAGTATTTTTCTCTATGCGACCCGAAGAGCAGTTTGACGGTAGAACAGATGGTTCACCTTTGTCCGTTGACGTTTGTAGGCTACGTCTGAATACTGTAATGTCAAATTTCTTGAGTAGCCTAGACAATATTTCATTTATTAAACATAATACATGTATCATAACCATTGCACCTTTTCTGGCCATGATGAGTTCATATTCCCAAAGAAGCCATACAGCAAATTAATTAATTTAATTGAGCCTATTAGATAATTATAACTTCTAGTTTTTGCTCTATGCATGTGAAAGGGAGTGTGGTTTATAACATACAGTAGAATTTAACTTTTTGGGTGACCTGACAAAATGCACATAGAAATGTGAGTTATAGATCTGTCATTCTCATTGAATGCAAGTTTAAGAAGAGATATATATGTTCTATGTGCGCTATTTATATGCTTTAAAATTTCATTTTTGCGTCTTTTACTTCCGTTTTCTTTACACCAGCTTCAAACAGCTGAAAATACAATATTTTTGGTTATGGAAAATATATTTCACGGTGGTTTAGATGGCACAATGATTCTTTACACTATACTTGCTTGTTTGTCACAAACTGAAATTAGCAACCAGGAAATGGCGGAGCATTTCTGCATAGTGCATCTTTAACAGGTGAATAGACAGTCGTTATAGACAGTCGATATTTTGCATTGAAGTGTGTATGCTACCACTGTACAGCAGGCCTACTGTAGTTGAAACATATATCAGAGTAGACAATGTTTCAGAATTTGCGGGCGTTGCACCATATTGAGGTTTGGGAGAAAGTAAATGCAAAACATTATTGAATTCATATGATCTGTTTACGGGTTCACAAAAATATGCAATTGTTTTGTGTTTTAGAAACGATCACTACCCCCTCCCTTTGGAGGTGTTCTGCCAACACCTCCAAAGACATTTCATCAAGTTCGGCATTGATATTTCCTTTAGATATTGTCTGGGCCTAATTCCAATACTTCCAAAGAATACAGCAAAGAAGGGTGTTATTGTCACCGTGAAAGGTGAATGATGGGTGTTATTGTCACCATGAAAGGTGAATGATGGGGGTTATTGTCACCGTGAAAGGTGAATGATGGGGGTTATTGTCACCGTGAAAGGTGAATGATGGACGTTATTGTCACCGTGAAAGGTGAATGATGGACGTTATTGCCACCATGAAAGGTGAATGATGGGGGTTATTGTCACCATGAAAGGTGAATGATGGGGGTTATTGTCACCATGAAAGGTGAATGATGGACGTTATTGTCACCGTGAAAGGTGAATGATGGACGTTATTGTCACCGTGAAAGGTGAATGATGGACGTTATTGTCACCGTGAAAGGTGAATGATGGGGGTTATTGTCACCATGAAAGGTGAATAATGGGGGTTATTGTCACCATGAAAGGTGAATAATGGGTGTTATTGTCACCATGAAAGGTGAATGAAGGGTGTTATTGTCACCATGAAAGGTGAATGAAGGGTGTTATTGTCACCATGAAAGGTGAATGAAGGGTGTTATTGTCACCATGAAAGGTGAATGAAGGGTGTTATTGTCACCATGAAAGGTGAATGAAGGGTGTTATTGTCACCATGAAAGGTGAATGAAGGGTGTTATTGTCACCATGAAAGGTGAATGATGGGCGTTATTCACTACGTGCGTAGTTTTACGGCAGGTCTGATTTATAACGGGAAACGTGTATGTATAAATACATTTTTAAATCTAAAAATATTTGTTCTTGCGCTGTCCTTTCAGAATTGGCGTAGGTAGATATCTAGTGTAAAATGTATTCAACAGTTATAAATGATGCCATTGGTCCCCACAAGGATAGTAAAACTCCAACACACACACAAACGCAAAAGTATCTCTGCAGTATCTCCATAGCCAGCGGCTGGATGGGATGGCTGAGCTAGCAACACGTAAAGTGTGCCGGTCCTTTTGTAACGTCTTGGAACGCACCACTCACAGCGCCTTTGTACAACAGCAGCCTCTAATTCACATTCCTCACAGGATTTCTGCCTCTGTGGGGATTGTGGAATGACCTTTTTTTAGTTTTTCATGCTTTCACCCACACAGAGGCAGAACCCTAGCATGCGTAGCGTAGGTCCAGTCGACCTTGTGTTGGCTACGTGGTCCTGCTTTGTGTGCACCAGGCAGTTTTCTGAAGCTCTGGGAACAGAACTCCACTTTCCACTGCAGGTCAAACACATCATTCCAGAACGGTTCCTCATTCCTCTCAGGAGAATCCGTCTTCCCACCTCTTCTTGAATTATGCTGGTTAACTCTAGGAAGTTAAAGAAGATGAATAGAAATGTTTTACTTTAATCCTCACTGTACAACTAGGTCATCTCTCATGGTGTATTGTGCTTCTCTACTGAAAGCCTCCCTGGATGTTAGAGGTTTTCTCGTCACTTCCAGTAGAATCAGGAATGTTTCCTATTCCTCTTAGTAGAATATGTCCTCTATTTCCCTCTGTTTATTTTGGGTCTCTCCTGAAATCATTAATTGTAATCCTAATCCTGATTTGGCAGTTTAAAGTAGATTATTTAATAAAGTGAAGAATTAGGCAAATCAGGTGGAAGGAATGAATGTGCATACAGCGTGAAGCCCAGAGAGTTACAGCCTCCTCACTACTGTAGGTCAGGCCCAGAGAGTTACAGCCTCGTCACTACTGTAGGTCAGGCCCAGAGAGTTACATCCTCCTCACTACTGTAGGTCAGGCCCAGACTGTTACATCCTCCTCACTACTGTAGGTCAGGCCCAGAGAGTTACATCCTCCTCACTACTGTAGGTCAGGCCCAGACTGTTACATCCTCCTCACTACTGTAGGTCAGGCCCAGAGAGTTACAGCCTCGTCACTACTGTAGGTCAGGCCCAGGGAGTTACAGCCTCGTCACTACTGTAGGTCAGGCTCAGACTGTTACATCCTCATCACTACTGTAGGTCAGGCCCAGAGAGTTACAGCCTCATCACTACTGTAGGTCAGGCCCAGACTGTTACATCCTCATCACTACTGTAGGTCAGGCTCAGACTGTTACATCCTCATCACTACTGTAGGTCAGGCCCAGAGAGTTACAGCCTCCTCACTACTGTAGGTCAGGCCCAGAGAGTTACAGCCTCGTCACTACTGTAGGTCAGGCCCAGACTGTTACATCCTCATCACTACTGTAGGTCAGGCCCAGAGAGTTACAGCCTCCTCACTACTGTAGGTCAGGCCCAGAGAGTTACAGCCTGCTCACTACTGTAGGTCAGGCTCAGACTGTTACATCCTCCTCACTACTGTAGGTCAGGCCCAGAGAGTTACAGCCTGCTCACTACTGTAGGTCAGGCTCAGACTGTTACATCCTCATCACTACTGTAGGTCAGGCCCAGAGAGTTACAGCCTCCTCACTACTGTAGGTCAGGCCCAGAGAGTTACAGCCTCCTTACTACTGTAGGTCAGGCCCAGACTTACATCCTCCTCACTACTGTAGGTCAGGCCCAGAGAGTTACAGCCTCGTCACTACTGTAGGTCAGGCCCAGACTGTTACATCCTCCTCACTACTGTAGGTCAGGCCCAGAGAGTTACAGCCTCGTCACTACTGTAGGTCAGGCCCAGACTGTTACATCCTCCTCACTACTGTAGGTCAGGCTCAGAGAGTTACATCCTCCTCACTACTGTAGGTCAGGCCCAGAGAGTTACATCCTCCTCACTACTGTAGGTCAGGCTCAGAGAGTTACAGCCTGCTCACTACTGTAGGTCAGGCCCAGAGAGTTACATCCTCCTCACTACTGTAGGTCAGGCTCAGACTGTTACATCCTCCTCACTACTGTAGGTCAGGCCCAGAGAGTTACAGCCTGCTCACTACTGTAGGTCAGGCTCAGACTGTTACATCCTCCTCACTACTGTAGGTCAGGCCCAGAGAGTTACAGCCTCCTCACTACTGTAGGTCAGGCCCAGAGAGTTACAGCCTCCTCACTACTGTAGGTCAGGCCCAGAGAGTTACAGCCTCCTCACTACTGTAGGTCAGGCCCAGAGAGTTACAGCCTCCTCACTACTGTAGGTCAGGCCCAGAGAGTTACAGCCTCCTCACTACTGTAGGTAGATGAAGACTCATCAGAAACTCAGTTCAGTTGGAAGCCCCAAACGCATAAAAAAAAACGTTGAAAAGCCTGATAACAGACCTGCCGGGCACTGGAGGGCTATTCTGACAGGAGACGGCACCCTATTCACTATATAGAGTGTTGGTTATGGTCAGAATGGAATCCTATTCACTATATAGATTGTTGGTTATGGTCAAAATGGAATCCTATTCACTATACAGAGTGTTGGTTATGGTCAAAATGGAATCCTATTCACTATATAGAGTGTTGGTTATAGTCAGAATGGAATCCTATTCACTATATAGAGTGTTGGTTATGGTCAAAATGGAATCCTATTCACTATATAGAGTGTTGGTTATGGTCAGAATGGAATCCTATTCACTATATAGAGTGTTGGTTATGGTCAGAATGGAATCCTATTCACTATATAGAGTGTTGGTTATGGTCAAAATGGAATCCTATTCACTATACAGAGTGTTGGTTATGGTCAAAATGGAATCCTATTCACTATATAGAGTGTTGGTTATGGTCAAAATGGAATCCTATTCACTATATAGAGTGTTGGTTATGGTCAAAATGGAATCCTATTCACTATATAGAGTGTTGGTTATGGTCAAAATGGAATCCTATTCACTATACAGAGTGTTGGTTATGGTCAGAATGGAATCCTATTCACTATATAGAGTGTTGGTTATGGTCAAAATGGAATCCTATTCACTATATAGAGTGTTGGTTATGGTCAAAATGGAATCCTATTCACTATACAGAGTGTTGGTTATGGTCAAGTGTTGGTTATGGTCAAAATGGAATCCTATTCACTGTATAGAGTGTTGGTTATGGTCAAAATGGAATCCTATTCACTATATAGAGTGTTGGTTATGGTCAAAAGTAGTGCACTACATAGAGATGCGCGTGTAATTTGGGATGTAGATCCAGTTTGCCATAATTCCATGGGACAGCAGTAGTATGCCTGGCTTGTGCAACTGGCTGATTTGATTAATTTGTTGGGTTGTGATGTATGCTTAGTGGTAATGGCTCTTGATATGGGCTGGACATGAAAGCAGCTGCAGCTTGTGTGAGTGACATCCCTGGTTCACACGATGCCATGCAACGCTTTCTGGTTTATTGATGCCCCAATCTGTGGGGTGTGTGTGTCAGACTGCCTGTTGGTGATATACGGCAGGCTCTGTCCCCAAGCAAAACCCCACAAGTCACTCTTCTTTCAGAACACGACATCTCGGCAATTTCACATAGTCTCCACCCTGTAACCCTGTAGTCCTGCAACCCTGTAGTCCTGCAACCCTGTAGTCCTGCAACCCTGTAGTCCTGCAACCTTGTAGTCCTGCAACCTTGTAGTCCTGCAACCCTGTAATCCTGTAGCCCTGTAGCCCTGCAACCCTGTAGTCCTGCAACCCTGTAGTCCTGCAACCTTGTAGTCCTGCAACCTTGTAGTCCTGCAACCCTGTAGTCCTGCAACCCTGTAGTTCTGCAACCCTGTAGTCCTGCAACCCTGTAATCCTGTAGCCCTGCAACCCTGTAGTCCTGCAACCATGTAGCCCTGCAACCCTGTAGTCCTGTTGTCCTGCAACCCTTTAGCCCTGTAGTCCTGAAGCCCTGCAACCATGTAGCCCTGCAACCCTGTAGCCCTGTAGTCCTGACCCTGTAGCCCTGTAGTCCTGCAACCCTGTAGTCCTGTAGCCCTGTAGTCCTGTAGTCATGTAGCCCTGTAGTCCTGCAACCCTGTAGTCCTGCAACCCTGTAGTCCTGCAACCCTGTAGTCATGTAGCCCTGCAACCCTGCAACCATGTAGTCCTGTAGCCCTGCAACCCTGTAGTCCTGCAACCATGTAGCCCTGCAACCCTGTAGTCATGTAACCCTGCAACCCTGTAGCCCTGCAGTCCTGTAGCCCTGCAGCCCTGTAATCCTGTAGCTCTGCAACCCTGTAGCCCTGCAGCCCTGTAGTCCTGCAACCCTGTAGTCCTGCAACCCTGTAGTCCTGCAACCCTGTAGTCCTGCAACCCTGTAGCCCTGCAACCCTGTAGCCCTGTAGCCCTGCAACCCTGTAGCCCTGCAACCCTGTAGTCCTGCAACCCTGTAGTCCTGCAACCCTGCAACCCTGTAGCCCTGCAACCCTGTAGCCCTGCAACCCTGTAACCCTGTAACCCTGCAACCCTGTAGTCCTGCAACCCTGTAGTCCTGCAACCCTGCAGCCTTGCAACCCTGTAGCCCTGCAACCCTGTAGTCCTGCAACCCTGTAGCCCTGCAACCCTGTAGCCCTGCAACCCTGTAGTCCTGCAACCCTGCAGCTCTGTAGTCCTGCAACCCTGTAGCCCTGCAACCCTGTAGTCCTGCAACCCTGTTGCCCTGCAACCCTGCAGCCTTGCATCCCTGTAGCCCTGCAACCCTGTAGCCCTGCAGCCCTGCAACCCTGTAGCCCTGTAGCCCTGTAGTCCTGCAACCCTGTAGTCCTGCAACCCTGCAGCTCTGTAGTCCTGCAGCTCTGTAGTCCTGCAGCTCTGTAGTCCTGCAACCCTGTATCCCTGTAGCCCTGCAACCCTGTAGCCCTGTAGCCCTGCAACCCTGTAGTCCTGCAACCCTGCAGCTCTGTAGTCCTGCATCCCTGTGGCCCTGCAACCATGCAGGCCTGCAGCTGTGTAGCCCTGCAACCATGTAGCCTTTAACATAGGAGCTACACTCACAATATAATAGTTTAGTAATAATAAAAATACAGTATGTAATATAGTAATAATAAAAAGGTATAATATGGTAATAGCCTTTTGTAATAATCTAAATAAATAGTAGAAACACCCATCTCTATCTACCATTCTGCCCATGCTGTATCCATTCTCAGAATGTCCAGAGGTTGATATGTAAAGAAAGCCTCATTGAGGCATATTCAATCATGGATTCTGAATCATTTAAAATGGGTATGACAGTCAGGCAGTAAGGTAACTTGAGGGCAGGCATCTTGGACAGCAGTGATTGTTGTGTTTGTGTGCCCTACCAGACATTTACCCCCACACTCAGTCTGCTTCTGTCTTTTATATACTGCTTTTTGCCTCTCTGTCAACACGGTGCTGTCAGCAGTTTTAAAATGCACTGTGGAGGAGAGAGCCATGCTTGCTCAAATACACCGGAGTCAGAGAGAGAGCCGTGCTTGAGAAAGCAAAGTAGGCACTAGGCACTCCCAGGTCATACAGTGAAGGAAAAAAGTATTTGATCCCCCCTGCTGATTTTGTACGTTTGCCCACTGACAAAGAAATGATCTGTCTATAATTTTAATGGTAGGTTTATTTGAACAGTGAGAGACAGAATAACAACCAAAAAATCCAGAAAAACGCATGTGAAAAATGTTATAAAATGATTTGCATTTTAATGAGGGAAATACGTATTTGACCCCCTCTCAATCAGAAAGATTTCTGGCTCCCAGGTGTCTTTTATACAGGTAATGAGCTGAGATTAGGAGCACTCCCCTTTAAGAGTGTGCTCCTAATCTCAGGTCGTTACCTGTATAAAAGACACCTGTCCACAGAAGCAATCAATCAATCAGATTCCAAACTCTCCACCATGGCCAAGACCAAAGAGCTCTCCAAGGATGTCAGGGACAAGATTGTAGACCTACACAAGGCTGGAATGGGCTACAAGACCATCGCCGAGCAGCTTGGTGGGAAGCTGACAACAGTTGGTGCGATTGTTCGCAAATGGAAGAAACACAAAAGAACTGTCAATTTCCCTCGGCCTGGGGCTCCATGCAAGATCTCACCTCGTGGAGTTGCAATGATCATGAGAACGGTGAGGAATCAGCCCAGAACTACACGGGAGGATCTTGTCAATGATCTCAAGGCAGCTGGGACCATAGTCACCAACAAAACAATTGGTAACACACTACGCCGTGAAGGACTGAAATCCTGCAGCGCCCGCAAGGTCCCCCTGCTCAAGAAAGCACATATACATGCCCGCCTGAAGTTTGCCAATGAACGTCTGAATGATTCAGAGGACAACAGGGTGAAAGTGTTGTGGTCAGATGAGACTAAAATGGAGCTCTTTGGCATCAACTCAACTCGCCGTGTTTGGAGGAGGAGGAATGCTGCCTATGACCCCAAGAACACCATCCCCACCGTCAAACATGGAGGTGGAAACATTATGCTTTGGGGGTGTTTTTCTGCTAAGGGGACAGGACAACTTCACCGCATCAAAGGGACAATGGACGGGGCCATGTACCGTCAAATCTTGGGTGAGAACCTCCTTCCCTCAGCCAGGGCATTGAAAATGGGTAGTGTATGGGTATTCCAGCATGACAATGACCCAACATACACAGCCAAGGCAACAAAGGAGTGTCTCAAGAAGAAGCACATTAAGGTCCTGGAGTGGCCTAGCCAGTCTCCAGACCTTAATCCCATATAAAATCTGTGGAGGGAGCTGAAGGTTCGAGTTGCCAAACGTCAGCCTCGAAACCTTAATGACTTGGAGAAGATCTGCAAAGAGGAGTGGGACAAAATCCCTCTTGAGATGTGTGCAAACCTGGTGGCCAACTACAAGAAACGTCTGATTGCCAACAAGGGTTTTGCCACCAAGTACTAAGTCATGTTTTGCAGAGGGGTCAAATACTTATTTCCCTAATTCAAATGCAAATCCATTTATAACATGTGTTTTTCTGGATTTTTTTGTTGTTACTCTGTCTCTCACTGTTCAAATAAACCTACCATTAAAATTATAGACTGATCATTTCTTTGTCAGTAGGCAAACGTACAGGGGATCAAATACTTTTTTCCCTCACTGTATATCTCTCTCCCTGTGTGTCTCTGTGTCTCTGTCTCTGTGTCTCTGTCTGTGTGCGTGCGTGCGTGAAGTCTCCAGAGGACAGCTTGAGGAGCAGGTGTTTAGGCCCCCTGCCAGACAGATGGGGCCCTTTGTGGGGGACGGGTCAAGTTACCAGGCAGGGACAGACCGGTCTCTGTGTCTCTGTGTGCGTGCGTGGAGTCTCCAGAGGACAGCTTGAGGAGCAGGTGTTTAGGCCCCCTGCCAGACAGATGGGGCCCTTTGTGGGGGATTTGTCAAGTTACCAGACAGGGACAGACCAGATCGGGGCCCTCCATACGTTACACTGACCACCGTGTCGAGACCTAGACCTGACAACCTGACATATGGGTCAGGGCTGGTTCTTGGCAGAGAGAGTGTTAGCATTAGCACGCAAGGGCTCCCGAGTGGTGCAGCGGTCTAAAGCACTGCATCTCAGTGCTAGAGGTGTCACTGCAGACCCTGGTTCGATTCCATGCTGTATCACAACCGGACGTGTTTGGGAGTCCCATAGGGCTGCGCACAATTGGCCCAGCGTCGTTAGGGGTAGGCCGTCATTGTAAATGGAAAATAAGAATTTGTTCTTAACTGACTTGCCTAGTTAAATAAAGGTTAATAAAAAATTAAAAAATTAAAATATATATATAGCACAGTGAGGTGTGGTTAGTCCTAGTGAAGCTAGCCTGTCTCCTAGCATCACTAGTCTCTACTGCTAGTGTTAGCACAGTGAGGTGTGATTAGTCCTAGTGAAGCTAGCCTGTCTCTTACAGTGAGGTGTGGTTAGTCCTAGTAAAGCTAGCCTGTCTCTTAGCATCACTAGCCTCTACTGCTAGTGTTAGCACAGTGAGGTGTGATTAGTCCTAGTAAAGCTAGCCTGTCTCTTAGCATCACTAGCCTCTACTGTTGGCCTATCTAGTTGGTGATCCAGCGTCAGAGAAAGGACCATGTGCACCTTTGTGATGCTAGTCTATTAAAGAGACACTGGACGAATGGACAGACGCACAGAGGCAGCCAGTTAGCCAGTCTAATCCATTTAACCCTGGATGGACAGTCAATCCAGACGTCTCACCCTGCCTTTCACATGGTGATTTAATCAACTGGCGCTTGGATATATGGATTATTAAGGGACTTAGATTTTCTTTACCAACCCTACACTCATAACTCAATAAATCTGACCCTTTAGAGAGGGCATATGGTTAATTCTGGGCCTCAAGCGCCTCAGAAATCTAATTAAAACGACCTATAGACCGACACCCTTACAACACCCCGGTTGATCTGGTTATAGGCTGAGAGACCTACACCTCCTACACATCTCAAGTCAATGTAATAACGTTCAAATGATGGATCATGGAACCCATCTTGAAATGAAACCAACTGCAGAAGGATGATATGGGATGCTTGTCATTGTTGGTAATTGTTCTGTAGCGTCTTGATTGCTGTATTGTTGAGTTGTATTGCTGGTGGTGTCCATCTGTGTTCTATGGGCTTATTGGATTCTGCTCTCATCCAATGGCACCCTATTCCCTACAAAGTGCACTACTTTTGACCAGAGACATATGCACCCCATTCCTTACAAAGTGCACAACTTTTGATCAAGGCCCATAGGTCTTGATCAAAAGATGCCAAAAGATGCCGTTCCACCAAAAGATGCCATTTGGTGGAACAAGGCCACTGTGATGTGGAAGTGATGCCTGCTTTCAAGACAGTCTGCCATCATTACTGAGACCACACTATTCAGCTGAGACTCAACTCTCTCTGTGCAACGTGTGTTCTCGTTCTTCACAGCAGTTGTGGTGTCATGGATGTTTGTGTTCCTGTGCTGCTCAAATGCCATAGCATTGCTGTTTTTTATGTGTTTGGCTATAGTCACTTTGGAATGGACACACAGTACAAATTATGATTATGCTCTAGTCGAGGCGCTGAAATGAGTTTGACCTAATTACAAGCAGAGCGGATTTCACCTCAATATTGATTCTTGTAGACATTTCCCCAGTTGGATTGCCTTAGCCTGCATCCCCACCTGCAGTTTGTACCTGTCAGGTTCAATTCATTTCAACTTAATTGACTGTGTTGATATTCCATATGATTTGTGTATCGGGAAACAGATTGTAGTAGAGTGAAGGGAAAGGGAGATGCCTAGTCAGTTGTACAACTGAATGCCTTCTACTGAAATGTGTTTTCCACATTTAACCCAACCACTCTGAATCAGAGAGGTGCGGAGGGGCAGAACGACAGATTTTTACCTTGTCAGCTAGTAGGTTAGGGTTGGGCGATATTTGGGAAAACCTCTTCTACGATATACTACTTAAAATATCGCGATATCCAATATAGTCGTTAAAAAACTATATCATTCCAGTCTGCGCTTTGTTTTGCTTATTTACGGTATTAAAGTCACATTCTATTGAAATAATCTTAGTATGGCAAAAAATAAGGCATAGTTAATTCATTTAGACTTCATTTACAAGATATTAATACAGCCTAACTGATAAACCGGAACAGTTTTAGTTTGTAAAGTTCAAATAGTCTAGTCTTCCACACCGAAATATAACATCTTGCACGGTATTAGATTGAATCATATATTGGCTCAATCCTAGTAGGTTAGGTATGATAGAAGTACCGATATGTACTGTAAGGCTAGATAATGTGATAATGCTCTGCATGCATAACACTGGCACGCAAACACACACACAAACACACCCACACAGGAAGTGCGTGCCTACCCTATGACCCATTCTGGCTGTACAATTGATTAACCTTGTTCTGAAACCTGAGAGGCTAAAACCACATCTGTCTGTCTGTGGCCAAAATCTAATCAAATGTTAGTTGTCACATGCGCCGAATACAACAAGCCCTTCACCAACAATGCAGTTTTAAGAAAATACCAAAAATAAAAAAAGAGATAAGAAAACAAATAATTAAGGAGCAGCAGTAAATAACAATAGCGGGGCTACAGGGGGTACCAGTACAGAGTCAATGTGGAGGCTATATACAGGGGGTACCGGTACAGAGTCAATGTGGAGGCTATATACAGGGGGTACCTGTACAGAGTCAATGTGGAGGCTATATACAGGGGGTACCTGTACAGAGTCAATGTGGAGACTATATACAGGGGGTACCAGTACAGAGTCAATGTGGAGGCTATATACAGGGGGTACCGGTACAGAGTCAATGTGGAGGCTATATACAGGGGGTACCTGTACAGAGTCAATGTGGAGACTATATACAGGGGGTACCAGTACAGAGTCAATGTGGAGGCTATATACAGGGGGTACCGGTACAGAGTCAATGTGGAGGCTATATACAGGGGGTACCGGTACAGAGTCAATGTGGAGGCTATATACAGGGGGTTCTGGTACAGAGTCAATGTGGAGGCTATATACAGGGGGTACCAGTACAGAGTCAATGTGGAGGCTATATACAGGGGGTACCAGTACAGAGTCAATGTGGAGGCTATATACAGGGGTACCGGTACAGAGTCAATGTGGAGGCTATATACAGGGGGTACCGGTACAGAGTCAATGTGGAGGCTATATACAGGGGGTTCTGGTACAGAGTCAATGTGGAGGCTATATACAGGGGGTTCTAGTACAGAGTCAATGTGGAGGCTATATACAGGGGTACTGGTACAGAGTCAATGTGGAGGCTATATACAGGGGTACCGATACAGAGTCAATGTGGAGGCTATATACAGGGGGTACCAGTACAGAGTCAATGTGGAGGCTATATACAGGGGTTCTGGTACAGAGTCAATGTGGAGGCTATATACAGGGGTTCTAGTACAGAGTCAATGTGGAGGCTATATACAGGGGGTACTGGTACAGAGTCAATGTGGAGGCTATATACAGGGGTTCTGGTACAGAGTCAATGTGGAGGCTATATACAGGGGGTACCAGTACAGAGTCAATGTGGAGGCTATATACAGGGGGTTCTGGTACAGAGTCAATGTGGAGGCTATATACAGGGGGTACTGGTACAGAGTCAATGTGGAGGCTATATACTAGGGGTTCTGGTACAGAGTCAATGTGGAGGCTATATACAGGGGGTACCAGTACAGAGTCAATGTGGAGGCTATATACAGGGGGTTCTGGTACAGAGTCAATGTGGAGGCTATATACAGGGGGTACCGG
This sequence comes from Brachymystax lenok tsinlingensis, assembly GCA_030435695.1. Lineage (NCBI taxonomy): Eukaryota > Metazoa > Chordata > Actinopteri > Salmoniformes > Salmonidae > Brachymystax > Brachymystax lenok. The sequence goes on from CM059806.1 coordinate 31,172,347, forward strand.
TACAGAGTCAATGTGGAGGCTATATACAGGGGGTACCGGTACAGAGTCAATGTGGAGGCTATATACAGGGTACCGGTACAGAGTCAATGTGGAGGCTATATACAGGGGTTCTGGTACAGAGTCAATGTGGAGGCTATATACAGGGGGTACTGCGGTACAGAGTCAATGTGGAGGCTATATACAGGGGGTACAGGTACAGAGTCAATGTGGAGGCTATATACAGGGGGTACCGGTACAGAGTCAATGTGGAGGCTATATACAGGGGGTACCTGTACAGAGTCAATGTGGAGACTATATACAGGGAGGTACCAGTACAGAGTCAATGTGGAGGCTATATACAGGGGGTACGGTACAGAGTCAATGTGGAGGCTATATACAGGGGGTTCTGGTACAGAGTCAATGTGGAGGCTATATACAGGGGTACCAGTACAGAGTCAATGTGGAGGCTATATACAGGGGTTCTGGTACAGAGTCAATGTGGAGGCTATATACAGGGGTACCAGTACAGAGTCAATGTGGAGGCTATATACAGGGGTTCTGGTACAGAGTCAATGTGGAGGCTATATACAGGGGTACCAGTACAGAGTCAATGTGGAGGCTATATACAGGGGTTCTGGTACAGAGTCAATGTGGAGGCTATATACAGGGGGTACAGTACAGAGTCAATGTGGAGGCTATATACAGGGGGTACTGGTACAGAGTCAATGTGGAGGCTATATACAGGGTACCGGTACAGAGTCAATGTGGAGGCTATATACAGGGGGTACCAGTACAGAGTCAATGTGGAGGCTATATACAGGGGTTCTGGTACAGAGTCAATGTGGAGGCTATATACAGGGTACCGGTACAGAGTCAATGTGGAGGCTATATACAGGGGGTACTGGTACAGAGTCAATGTGGAGGCTATATACAGGGGGTACCAGTACAGAGTCAATGTGGAGGCTATATACAGGGGTACCGGTACAGAGTCAATGTGGAGGCTATATACAGGGGTACAGTACAGAGTCAATGTGGAGGCTATATACAGGGATACCGGTACAGAGTCAATGTGGAGGCTATATACAGGGGGTACCGGTACAGAGTCAATGTGGAGGCTATATACAGGGGTTCTGGTACAGAGTCAATGTGGAGGCTATATACAGGGGTTCGGTACAGAGTCAATGTGGAGGCTATATACAGGGTATACTGGTACAGAGTCAATGTGGAGGCTATATACAGGGGTTCGGTACAGAGTCAATGTGGAGGCTATATACAGGGGGTACCGGTACAGAGTCAATGTGGAGGCTATATACAGGGGTTCTGGTACAGAGTCAATGTGGAGGCTATATACAGGGGTTCCAGTACAGAGTCAATGTGGAGGCTATATACAGGGGGTACTGCACAGAGTCAATGTGGAGGCTATATACAGGGGATACCGGTACAGAGTCAATGTGGAGGCTATATACAGGGGTACTGGTACAGAGTCAATGTGGAGGCTATATACAGGGTGTTCTGGTACAGAGTCAATGTGGAGGCTATATACAGGGGTTCTGGTACAGAGTCAATGTGGAGGCTATATACAGGGGGTAACGGTACAGAGTCAATGTGGAGGCTATATACAGGGGGTACCGGTACAGAGTCAATGTGGAGGCTATATACAGGTTGTTCTGGTACAGAGTCAATGTGGAGGCTATATACAGGGGGTTCTGGTACAGAGTCAATGTGGAGGCTATATACAGGGGGTACCGGTACAGAGTCAATGTGGAGGCTATATACAGGGGGTACCGGTACAGAGTCAATGTGGAGGCTATATACAGGGGGTTCTGGTACAGAGTCAGTGTGGAGGCTATATACAGGGGGTTCTGGTACAGAGTCAATGTGGAGGCTATATACAGGGGGTACCGATACAGAGTCAATGTGGAGGCTATATACAGGGGGTAACGGTACAGAGTCAATGTGGAGGCTATATACAGGGGGTTCTGGTACAGAGTCAATGTGGAGGCTATATACAGGGGGTACCGGTACAGAGTCAATGTGGAGGCTATATACAGGGGGTTCTGGTACAGAGTCAATGTGGAGGCTATATACAGGGGGTTCTGGTACAGAGTCAATGTGGAGGCTATATACAGGGGTACCGGTACAGAGTCAATGTGGAGGCTATATACAGGGGTACCGGTACAGAGTCAATGTGGAGGCTATATACAGGGGGTTCTGGTACAGAGTCAATGTGGAGGCTATATACAGGGGGTTCTGGTACAGAGTCAATGTGGAGGCTATATACAGGGGGTACTGGTACAGAGTCAATGTGGAGGCTTTATACAGGGGTTCGGTACAGAGTCAATGTGGAGGCTATATACAGGGTACCGGTACAGAGTCAATGTGGAGGCTATATACAGGGGTTCTGGTACAGAGTCAATGTGGAGGCTATATACAGGGGTTCTGGTACAGAGTCAATGTGGAGGCTATATACAGGGGGTACCGGTACAGAGTCAATGTGGAGGCTATATACAGGGGGTTCTGGTACAGAGTCAATGTGGAGGCTATATACAGGGGGTTCCGGTACAGAGTCAATGTGGAGGCTATATACAGGGTATACCGGTACAGAGTCAATGTGGAGGCTATATACAGGGGGTTCCGGTACAGAGTCAATGTGGAGGCTATATACAGGGGGTACCGGTACAGAGTCAATGTGGAGGCTATATACAGGGGGTACCGGTACAGAGTCAATGTGGAGGCTATATACAGGGGGTTCTGGTACAGAGTCAATGTGGAGGCTATATACAGGGGGTTCCGGTACAGAGTCAATGTGGAGGCTATATACAGGGTATACCGGTACAGAGTCAATGTGGAGGCTATATACAGGGGTTCGGTACAGAGTCAATGTGGAGGCTATATACAGGGGGGTACCGGTACAGAGTCAATGTGGAGGCTATATACAGGGGGTACCGGTACAGAGTCAATGTGGAGGCTATATACAGGGGGTTCCAGTACAGAGTCAATGTGGAGGCTATATACAGGGGGTACCGGTACAGAGTCAATGTGGAGGCTATATACAGGGGGTACCGGTACAGAGTCAATGTGGAGGCTATATACAGGGGATACCGGTACAGAGTCAATGTGGAGGCTATATACAGGGGGTACCGGTACAGAGTCAATGTGGAGGCTATATACAGGATGTTCTGGTACAGAGTCAATGTGGAGGCTATATACAGGTGGTTCTGGTACAGAGTCAATGTGGAGGCTATATACAGGGGTACCGGTACAGAGTCAATGTGGAGGCTATATACAGGGGGTACCGGTACAGAGTCAATGTGGAGGCTATATACAGGGGGTTCTGGTACAGAGTCAATGTGGAGGCTATATACAGGGGGTACCGGTACAGAGTCAATGTGGAGGCTATATACAGGGGGTACCGGTACAGAGTCAATGTGGAGGCTATATACAGGGGGTTCTGGTACAGAGTCAATGTGGAGGCTATATACAGGGGGTTCCGGTACAGAGTCAATGTGTCAAAGTGCGGGGGCACCGGTGTCGAGGTAATTATGTACATGCAGGTAGGGTTATTAAAGTGGCTATGCATAGATAATATCAGAGAGTAGCAGCAGCAAATAGTCTGGGTAGCCATTTGATTAGCTGTTCAGGAGTCTTATGGCTTGGGGGTAGAAGCTGTTTAGAAGCCTCTTGGACCTTGACTTGGCGCTCCGGTACTGCTTGCCGTGCGGTAGCAGAGACAACAGTCTATGACTAGGGTGGCTGGAGTCTTTGACAATTTTTGGGGCCTTCCTCTGACACCGCCTGGTATAGAGGTCCTGGATGGCAGGAAGTGTGGCCCCAGTGATGTACTGGGCCGTATGCACTACCCTCTGTAGTGCCTTGCGGTCGGAGGCAGAGCAGTTGCCATACCAGGCAGTGATGCAACCTGTCAGGATGCTCTCGATGGAGCAGCTGTAGAACCTTTTGAGGATCTGAGGACCCATGCCAAATCTTTTCAGTCTCCTGAGGGGGAATAGGTTTTGTCGTGCCCTCTTCACAACTGTCTTGGTGTGCTTGGACCATGTTAGTTCTCATGCTCTCAACCTGTTCCACTACAGCCCCGTCGATGAGAATGGGGGCGTGCTCGGTCCTCCTTTTCCTGTAGTCCACAATCATCTCCTTTGTCTTGATCACATTGAGGGAGAGGTTGTTGTCCTTGCACCACACGGTCAGGTCTCTGACCTCCTCCCAATAGGCTGTCTCATCGTTGTCGGTGATCAGGCCTACCACTGTTGTGTCATCAGCAAACTTAATGATGGTGTTGGAGTCATGCCTGGCCGTGCAGTCATGAGTGAACAGGGAGTACAGGAGGGGACTGAGCACGTACCCCTGAGGGGCCCCCGTGTTGAGGATCAGCGTGGCGGATGTGTTGTTGCCTACCCTTACCATCTGGGGGTGGCCCATCAGGAAGTCCAGGATCCAGTTGCAGAGGGATGTGTTTAGTCCCAGGGTCCTTAGCTTAGTGATGAACTTTGAGGGCACTATGGTGTTGAACACTGAGCTGTCGTCAATTAATATCATTCTCACATAGGTGTTTCTTTTGTCCAGGTGTGAAAGGGCAGTGTGGAGTGCAATAGAGACTGCATCGTCTGTGGCTCTGTTGGTGTGGTATGCAAATTGGAGTGGGTCTAGGGTTTCTGGGATAATGCTGTTGATGTGAGCCATGACCAGCCTTTCAAAGCATTTCATGGCTGCAAGATGTGAGTGCTACGGGTCGGTAGTCATTTAGGCAGGTTACCTTAGTGTTCTTGGGCACAGGGACTATGGTGGTCTGCTTGAAACATGTTGGTATTACAGACTCCGACAGCGAGAGGTTGACAATGTCAGTGAAGACACTTGCCAGTTGGTCAGCACATGCTCGGAGTACACAAACCTGAGGGACTAAAACCACATCCGTCTGTCTGTCTGTCCGTCCATCCTGTCTGTTTGTTGCCAAACTTGAGAGACTAAAACCGCATACGTCTGTCTGTCCGTCCGTCCATCCTGTCTGTTTGTGGCCCAAGAACCACTGAAACTCAACCCCAGGGGACTTATATGGCCTTCTGGATGTTACCCTGCCATCCGGTTTACTGTGAACTGTGACACTGACAGGTTATGGTGTCATCATAGGGCTCCCCCTCTTTGCCAGCCCTGGCCCTTATGGGTCAAAGGTAGTGCCCTACTTGGGAATAGGCTGCCATTTGGGACACAGCCACAGAGCTTCAGCCCCCAGGCAGCTAGGGGTCACTGACCATGGACTGGGTTGGGTTGGAGCCTCTGGGCCAGGCTGCCCTCTGGAATTATCATTGACCCAGTAAAACCAGTGCTTCTTTGTCTCCCCTGAGCCCAATGTGCTGAAGTGACAGATCAACGATAGATCAAACCAACTCACTTCCCTTTTGTCTCTTTCTTTTGCAGATATTTCCAGAATTTCCTACTACACAGGTAAGTGTCCTTCAGAACTACAAGAGATCTTATATGCTGTGAACTACAAGAGATCTTATATGCTGTGAAGTTCTCTTATTCACTTCTGTCAGATTATCCTTGAAGGCAGGTTTGATTCATAGTTGTGCTCTTCAGATGAATAGAAGGCTCTTAGATATCAGAATGTCATTTACCAACATCAACTCAGATGAAGGACACAACCGCCTACTCCCAAGAGGATGTAGGCTTCTCTTCCATCCTCAAAGTGCACTCCTATAATAATAATAATAATAATAATAATAATAATAATAATTTGAATCCCATCCACCGAGGGTGTCTGTGTTCAGAGTGTAAAAATCACATTTCCTCAGATGATATAGGAAAGGGTTATTAGACTGAAGGTGTGTGTGTCCGTTGGATGATGGTCACTGGGAACACGACTTTACAGCAGCGGAATGACTAAACCCAAATGACATTTCAGTGTGTGTGCGTATTTGAGTCATTCATTAGACAAGACAGGCCTATTTCAGGGAGGTAATGGACCTCTAGTCGGTGAAGAGCTATCGCTGCAGTATCTACCATCTAGGATGCACAAACACTATTTAAAATTGTATTCTCCCCATGTTGCCTCATACTGAACTTTTGTGGGCTGTGTGTTTTCTCTGCAGCTCACTGCAGTCTCTGAATTGTCTCAGTCCGTTTGATTTATGTAGAGAGAGAGAGAGTGCGGCATCAAAGTATATTTTCCATTGTTTTCAGTGTGTGTCCTCACTGTGAGGATATTCTACTCGAACTAGTGGAGATACTTTGTCTGTTCTGGACTGTTCTTCAAGGGGTATTTCATTCAAAACTGCTCCGTCTTGAAAACCTGACTGCTGACATGCATGTTTTGGGTGGGGTTATTGTGTATTAACAGTGGACTAATGAACCAAATACTAAAAGATAGTTTAGAGGGAACTATTCCCTTTAAGCTCAGACTGAGGGAGAGGCCTTGGATGAACTGTATACCCACTGGCCAGATATAATAGTGTTTAAAGCCATTGAGGTGAATGGTGATTTGATTATTTTATGGCTTCGAAATTATTTATATGCTTACCGGGGACCTTATCCTTCGCCAGCCACGACCATAAACCAGACATTATTTTATATCGGCCTAACACTTAATGTAAGTTTATTGTAGCTTGATATTTTATCACATTCTACCTCCTCAAGGACAATTCTCTGCTGCCTCTACACACCTAGTCACACGTGCACACACACATCCATTTTGTGTCCCCTAGAGAGAGAGAGAGAGAGAGAGAGAGAGAGAGAGAGAGACGCTACATTCAGTAGGGCACACCGTAGCAAAAATAATTAGCATATCTTAAAAGACTTCTTCAGGTAGAACGTATATATATTGCAGAGTTTGCATTGGACTCTTAAATATTCGCTCTCAATGAACTTCAGCATCTGGAAGCCATTTTGGGTTATTGATATTTAGAGCTGCATCAAAGGCAGAATAATTACCGACCCAAGAACAATGACACCCGAACCCAAATGGACTTAGATCAACATGTTAGGGGTCGGGTCTAGACCAGAACAAAACAATTTCATCAGCCAAGTTGCTCTTCTGGTTAACAAATGTATTTTTATGTTGGCTAGGCCTTCTATAAAGTCAATAAATTAACTTTATTAGCGTAAAATAAATATGCTATAGGATATGCAGAGCCGTGGTTGGGTTTATTCGGATCTAGTCAGGTCTATCAGCTGTAGTTACATCGACCCGAAACATAAACCCTGGGGTCCGGGTGGGGTCATCAGGTCCACCTGGACTCATGAACCCTCTACCCTAGGGTTCTGGTCAAAAGTAGTGCACTATGTAGGAAAAATGTGCTATTTGGAATGCATTCTCTTTATGCTCTGTCTCTCCATATCCCAGGCCTGATGGTTAGACTAAATATCCCTCCGTCTCTCCACATCCCAGGCCTGATGGTTAGACTAAATATCCCTCCGTCTCTCCACATCCCAGGCCTGATGGTTAGACTAAATATCCCTCCGTCTCTCCACATCTCAGGCCTGATGGTTAGACTAAATATCCCTCTGTCTCTCCACATCTCAGGCCTGATGGTTAGACTAAATATCCCTCCCTCTCTCCACATCCCAGGCCTGATGGTTAGACTAAATATCCCTCCGTCTCTCCACATCTCAGGCCTGATGGTTAGACTAAATATCTCTCCGTCTCTCCACATCCCAGGCCTGATGGTGGTTAGAATAATGAGGTGGTCACTGCACTGATGTATATGGCTCAAGCCCTCTTTAGCAAGGTAGATAAATTGCAATCATCACCAAGGGAATCCTAATTAGAGGTTCAAACAATTTAATGGTGTTGTTATGGAAATTACTTGTTACATTTTAAAGGCAAGGAAATCATGAATAATCCCTGTTTCTATGTTTCATCTGGGCTGGGTTACATGGGGCGTACTATGCCACTGCTTGTAACTATAAGTTACCTATCTAAGATATAAATAAAGGATGTTCACCGCAGGGCTCCAGCCATGGCATGGTTTGCAAACTTGCTAGCTAAGAGACTAGCTTGCAAGATCAAGCTTCTTGGTTACAGCAGAGTCAACATCCCTGATGCTTAAATTTGTTTTGTTTTGTGCTTCAATAATAATAATTATTATTATAAAAAATTAAAAAAACATTTGTGAAGAAATAGCGGCCCTTGTGTGCACTACCGGTAGTAGCGTTTACCCCGGTATGGTACATGTGTGCACTACCGGTAGTAGCGTTTACCCCGGTATGGTACATGTGTGCACTACCGGTAGTAGCGTTAACCCCGGTATGGTACATGTGTGCACTACCGGTAGTAGCGTTAACCCCGGTATGGTACATGTGTGCACTACCGGTAGTAGCGTTACCCGGTATGGTACATGTGTGCACTACCGGTAGTAGCGTTACCCGGTATGGTACATGTGTGCACTACCGGTAGTAGCGTTACCCGGTATGGTACATGTGTGCACTACCGGTAGTAGCGTTACCCGGTATGGTACATGTGTGCACTACCGGTAGTAGCGTTACCCGGTATGGTACATGTGTGCACTACCGGTAGTAGCGTTACCCGGTATGGTACATGTGTGCACTACCGGTAGTAGCGTTACCCGGTATGGTACATGTGTGCACTACCGGTAGTAGCGTTAACCCCGGTATGGTACATGTGTGCACTACCGGTAGTAGCGTTAACCCCGGTATGGTACATGTGTGCACTACCGGTAGTAGCGTTAACCCCGGTATGGTACATGTGTGCACTACCGGTAGTAGCGTTAACCCCGGTATGGTACTTGTGTGCACTACCGGTAGTAGCGTTAACCCCGGTATGGTACATGAACGCTATGAAAATGAGGCTACCGTCCAACCCTAAGCTACAGTAGCTTGTAAACAATAAAGTATGCCACGCTCAACCTCCATAACCTTGCGCTGTAACCACGTGACAGTGTAGCCTGATCCAGGTAGAGTGTGTTTTCTAACGTGTGCTGTTGCTGAAAGCCCCATGAGGGACGGAGTGGGGAGAAGTGCACATCCAACCTCTTGACCTTGCACTGTGTCTGGTCCTTTTGAGCTTATGAAACACAGCCCGCACGCACACACACACACACACACACACACACACACACACACACACACACACATACAGTCCATTAAGGTGAATGCTGACTATGTGACTGCAGAGATAATGGTGAAAAGGTGACTGTGACAGGAGGGTAAGCTGTGCAGGCTGAACTGTCAGCTGTGGGATGGATGGTCTGTCCTGGATTCAGACTCAGTGTGTTAGTTAGTGTACACTAAAACATGATGATCTGTCATGGATTCAGACTCAGTGTGTTAGTTAGTGTACACTAAAACATCCTCTCACTGTCAATCAGTGAGCTATTGGGATATTCTGTCTGTGTCCCACTCAAAGCTTTTCAATGACAATAAAGACCTTTACAGACCAGATACACATGCTGCTTATTTGTGCGTGCATGCCTGTATTATGCTATTGTTGACAGTTTTTCCTCCCTAGTTATACAAGTCATTTGTCATTCTAATCCACATCCTTTGAGTTGATTTAGTAACTGTGGAACCATGGCCTTAGAGACCCCAACAGTACATCTGTCTGTATTAGCTACCAGGACCAGAACCAGGACCAGCAGACGAGACATATCCAGCTGATAACTGCATGCTCCACTGAACCATACAGCCATGTGTGTTTCTGCATCTGTGTGTGTGTCTCTGTGTGTGTCTCTGTGTGTGCATATGCCTACTTCTCACCCAATGCTTCCAATCTGGTGTCTGTGTGGATTGGTAACACATGTCCCAGCCTGGGCTCCTGCTATGGAAATAGGGCCTAGGGAATCAAGGAGGAGGGGATGGTGAGAGGCTTTTGTGTTTGGGAACAGGGGGCCGGATGTGGCCCTCTGAATAGCTGAACGGGAAGAGCACCTCTCCCTCTCCATGGGGTGCAGTCATAGCCCCCTTTGTGTGTCTGCCACGGCCGTTTCTGGGGCTCTGTCCCCCCTCGATTCTCCTGCTCCGCTGTGCGTTCCAAATGGCGCCCTATTCCCTACATAGTGCACTACTGGTCAAAAGTTGTGCACTATGTAGCTAACAGAGTGTCATTTGGAACGCTGCAGCAGTCCACATGAATACCTATTGTAGTTGCAGCAGCCAGCCACGGCTCCTCCTCAGTGAGAAGAAAATGAATCAACAAACAGCAGCATAACTCTCTGCTTCTAAATCAACTTGGCCACGCAGGCTAGTCTGTGGTGCCACATGCTAGTTTATATGAAAACAGGTTGACTCTCAAATGGCACCCCATTTCCTTCATAGCACACTGCTTTGGACCAGGGCCCTATGGGATATAGTCAAATGTGGTCTACGACATAGGGAATCAGTTTTTTTTCTCCGTTATCTATAAGGCTATAATATTATCCATAGATTAAACTTTGGGTGAACCACTTTCATTGGAATCATTGCTATGTTAGTACCGACTTTGAGAAGTCCAATATGCTTTGTGTTATTCTCAAGGATTGCGACCAAAGTGTCTGGCTAGTCTGCTGGATATGAAAAGGTCATGAGCCATGCGTCCTCCGAAACACAACCCAGCCAAGCCGCACTGCTTGGGACAAGGACATCCCGGCCGGCCAAGCCCTCCCTTAACCCGGATGACACTGGGACAATTGTGCGCTTCCTCATGGGTCTCCTGGTCGCGACACAGCCTGGGATTGAACCCGGGTCTGTAGTGACTCCTCTAGCACGGCGCCACTAGGGAGGCCCCACTTTACTAATAAACTACACTGAGGTTCAAGAGTTTGAAAATGCAGTCATGGTGGTATTTCCACTGTGCAGATTGCCAGTGGTCTCAGATCAGCTCTAAGGTCTTAATGCTCTGGTCAGGGACTGATGGATGCTTCTCTAAGGTCTTAATGCTCTGGTCAGGGACTGATGGATGCTTCTCTAAGGTCTTAATGCTCTGGTCAGGGACTGATGGATGCTTCTCTAAGGTCTTAATGCTCTGGTCAGGGACTGATGGATGCTTCTCTAAGGTCTTAATGCTCTGGTCAGGGACTGATGGATGCTTCTCTAAGGTCTTAATGCTCTGGTCAGGGACTGATGGATGCTTCTTGCTGCTGCTTTTCTGCATCGCTCTCTCGCTTTCTCTGTCTCTCTCTCTCTCTTGCTACCTTCCATCTCTCTCTCTCCTTTCTTTCTCTTCCTCCTCTCTCTCTATCTCCCCTCTTTATCTCTCTCTCTCTCTCTACCTCCCCTCTTTATCTCTCCCTCTCTCTCTCTCTCTCTCTCTCTCTCTCTCTCTCTCTCTCTCTACCTCCCCTCTTTATCTCTCCTCTCTCTCCCTCCCCTCTTTATCTCTCTCCTCTCTCTACCTCCCTTTATCTCTCTCCCTCTCTCTACCCCCTCTTTCTCTTTTTTTCTTTCCTATTTCTCTACTTCTTTGAGTGACTTGTCAGGCGTAAAGCTTGTGTGTGAGATGGGGAGAGAGAGGGAGATCCCTGGTAATAAATCCATGATTGGCTTCATGCTGCCAGATCTCCTGTGGTTCCTCCTCATTCAGACCACAGAGAGACACAGGGAAACAGGCATGTGGTTCCTCCTCATTCAGACCACAGAGAGACACAGGGAAACAGGCATGTGGTTCTTCCTCATTCAGACCACAGAGAGACACAGAGCAACAGGCATGTGATGGACACACACACAGTAATTCAATTTCCCCTGTCAAGTAGACTACTGTACAAGCAATGTCTTATAGGAAAGCTGCTTGGCCTAGTATGAGGGAGGTACTGGTGTCATGGCTGACTGCTCTTGTTCACTCATCTCTCTCTCTCACACGCACACTACACTACACTACACTACACTACACTACACTACACTACACTACACTACACTTGCCCTGTAGCAAACTAAAGCCTTTTGTTTCCCTGTGTTTGCGTAACCCTAAAAGCGACTGTTGGGGATAGTGAACCTTTCATCATTTCCTCCTTTCTCCTCTGTGTGGGATGTGGATTGATTTTACCTGGAGGGTTTTTTCAGATGGAGAAACACAAAACAAAACCTTGATCTCCTCTAAACCTCGATCTCCTCTAAACCTCGATCTCCTCTAAACCTCAATCTCCTCTAAACCTCTATCTTGGCCCTCCTGCCCTATCTCCTGCCTCTCCTATTGGATCTGACAAGAAGAGGGGAGGAGTGGTGGAGTGGAGCAGTGCTTGGCGTGTTGCCAGGCGCTTGGGGATGGGTATCTTGGTGTACACACACACAGGGCCTCCTCTGGTGGTAGGTGCTGTGGTGTGGGGGTAGATCTGACCCAGGGTCAGTGTTGATTTGCAGGTGGGTGGCCCCAGATGAGCATATTAATGGCCATTGCGTCGGTATGTATACAAAGTGTAGCAAGGGAAGTGCAGTTACTTGTGTTGTTCTGGAATACTTTTCTGACTCTGCTCTCCTTTTCTCCTCTCCTGTGTTGGTTGTGGGGCGGGCGCCGGGGGCGGGTGCTGGATTAGTATTCCGGGGGAAGGCTCACAGCGAGAGGCTTAGTAAGGCTGACCAGCCAGACAGACGAACAGAAGGGGCTACCCAGGGACAGAAGCAGCAGAACAACCTAGGAACCTGTATATTCAGGTTCAGTGAGTGGATGGGAAACGTCTTAACAACACAGTGTTGATCCATCTCCACCTTGTTCCTCCTGTCCCCATTTCAGTCCTTAAACTGGGCCAGTGCTTGGCTGGGACTCCCTTTCTCTGGATGTCCTGGATGTGTTTCTCTCTCTGAGCTCCTTCCCCCTTCCAGATCCTAGTCCTGACTCTGGACCAGGGCTTGAGTGGTGGAGTAGACTGGGGGAGAGGGTGGACTGAACTAGGTGTGTGGATCGGACTCGGTCCTAGGTGATGAGGATTAGGGGCAGTGTGGAGTAGACGTTGGTTGGTTAGTCAGTGGGGTGGTTAGTGTTGTGTAGGGGAAGGTGGCCCTGGCCTCTGCGTTTCTGTGAGACCACTTGGTGTTGGCAGGCCGTGCGGCCCGGGAGAGAGAGAGCAGAGGGACCAGCTCCCATGGAGACCAGACCTGGCTGCAGCCCCTTTCCCATGTGCTGTGCTCCAGGTACTATCACTGCTACTGCCTCCTAACTTCCACTACGACTCATCCCCTGCTTTCCTACTCTCCTGCTCCTTGTGTGCTCTACTCCTACTCCTCCTCATCATTCTCTATTTTTCCACACTTCCTCTTTCTTCCCCCTCTTCATTGTGCTACTTGTAATGCATCATCCTCTTCCTCCTCGTCCCTCCATGATATCCTGTTCACCATCTACCTGTCTTCTCTCCTTGGTTCCACTGTGTCAGTTTGATTAGTAGAGTGTTTAGCTTCTCACTGTTGTTCTTTAATCCTTCCTGACTGACTGTGTTGTGTTGGGTAGGGCTGTGCTGTGCTGACTGACTGTGTTGGGTAGGGCAGTGCTGACTGACTGTGTTGTGTTGGGTAGGGCTGTGCTGTGCTGACTGACTGTGTTGTGTTGGGTAGGGCTGTGCTGTGCTGACTGACTGTGTTGTGTTGGGTAGGGCTGTGCTGACTGACTGTGTTGTGTTGGGTAGGGCTGTGCTGTGCTGACTGTGTTGGGTAGGGCTGTGCTGTGCTGACTGACTGTGTTGTGTTGGGTAGGGCTGTGCTGACTGACTGTGTTGTGTTGGGTAGGGCTGACTGACTGTGTTGTGTTGGGTAGGGCTGTGCTGTGCTGACTGACTGTGTTGTGTTGGGTAGGGCTGTGCTGTGCTGACTGTTGTGTTGGGTAGGGCTGTGCTGTGCTGACTGACTGTGTTGTGTTGGGTAGGGCTGTGCTGTGCTGACTGTGTTGTATTGGGTAGGGCTGTGCTGTGCTGACTGACTGACTGTTTTGGGTAGGGCTGTGCTGTGCTGACTGACTGTGTTGGGTAGGGCTGTGCTGTGCTGACTGACTGTTGTGTTGGGTAGGGCTGTGCTGACTGACTGTGTTGTGTTGGGTAGGGCTGTGCTGTGCTGACTGTGTTGGGTAGGGCTGTGCTGTGCTGTGCTGACTGACTGTGTTGTGTTGGGTAGGGCTGACTGACTGTGTTGTGTTGGGTAGGGCTGTGCTGTGCTGTGCTGACTGACTGTGTTGTGTTGGGTAGGGCTGTGCTGTGCTGACTGTTGTGTTGGGTAGGGCTGTGCTGTGCTGTGCTGACTGACTGTGTTGTGTTGGGTAGGGCTGTGCTGTGCTGACTGTGTTGTATTGGGTAGGGCTGTGCTGTGCTGACTGACTGTGTTGTGTTGGGTAGGGCTGTGCTGTGCTGACTGTGTTGTATTGGGTAGGGCTGTGCTGTGCTGACTGACTGTGTTGTGTTGGGTAGGGCTGTGCTGTGCTGACTGTGTTGTGTTGGGTAGGGCTGTGCTGTGCTGACTGTGTTGTATTGGGTAGGGCTGTGCTGTGCTGTGCTGTGCTGACTGTGTTGTGTTGGGTAGGGCTGTGCTGTGCTGACTGTGTTGTGTTGGGTAGGGCTGTGCTGTGCTGCCTGACGTAAACCGCTTCAATTTTGCCAATGTCCCCTTGTTTTGCTTGTCATTTGTCTTTCTTGTGCAATTCAGCAAGCTCTGCTCTCTTAAAGGGCACCACACCTGCCAGAGAAGTGGCATTTCCCCACATAATGAGTAATAACCTTTAGTAACCTTTAGAAACATCTCTGTGACAGATGACCGGGACTCTAACCTGAGATTCAAGCTTCTGAATTATTGGATGCTGTATGTGTGCACGTGCGTTTGGGTGTGTGTGCGTGCGCGCATGTGCGCTTGGGTGTTTGTCTTCGTTTGTGCTAGGGTTGCATAATTCTGGCAACATTCAATATATTCCCTGGTTTTCCCGAAGTCCCAGTTGGAGGATTCATGGAATCATGAGGAAATAAATCTGGATCTGGAATCTAAATCTGGAATCATCCAACCAGGATCTCTGGAAAACCAGGGAATTTATTGAAAGTTCTCGGAATTTGGCAACCCTTGTTTGTGCGTTTGCACATATGCGCAAGAGTGTGTCTGTGTGCATTTTTGTGTGTATCATGACTACACAGGGGTCAGCTCCCTTTCACACGTCGCCCATAGAACCCACAGCTGATGTGATTAGTTTGCTTGAGCAGCTGCTGATAATGGAGGCTGGGTCCGACAGCAGTCAATTCCAATTCCACAACCAGCCAGACTCCCACTTTAAACGGCTTTCTTAGGTCCACATGGAAATAACAACACGTGAATTTAAACACCCTATTGTCACTGTGCATATGCTTCGGCATGCCATGTGTCAGTCAGTAGTCATCTATACGGGGAAGGGGAGAGGAGAGGTAGAAGAAGAGATGGAGAAGGGTAAAGGAGAGGGAAATGCAGAAGGATAGAGGAAAAAGTGAGGGATAAGAAGAGAGGAAGGAGAGGATACGAAGAGGAGATAAGAGAGGAAGGAGAAGGAGAGGATAAGAGAGGAAGGAGAGGATAATCAGAGGAAGGAGATAAGCAGAGGATAAGAAGAAGGAGAGGATAAGAAGAAGAGGAAGGAAAAGGAGAGAGGATAAGAAGAGAGGAGAGAGGAAGGAGAAGGAGATGAGAGGATAAGAAGAGAGGAAGGAGAGGATAAGAGAGGATAAGCATTTTCGTTTGAATATGACTGTGTGGCAGTAATGTAGAATGCTGGGTGGTTGCTTATCGGTTAAGAGGTTGGGCCAGTAACTGAAGGGTTGCTGGTTCGAATCCCCAAGCTGACTAGGTGAAATCTGTCAATGTGCAAGGCACTTAACCCTAATTGCTCCTGTAAGTCGCTCTGGATAAGAGCATCTGCTAAATGATATAACATGTAGTGTCATAGTTTTAGCATGGGTCATTGTTAGGAAAGTCTGTTTCCTAACAATGACCAATCTAACCTAACAATGACCAATCAATGTGGCACTGTTCCTGCTAATTGTGTCTGCCTGAGCAGGAGATGGGGTGTACATCAGCGTTCCTGTGTCTGCCTGAGCAGGAGATAAGGTGTACATCAGCGTTCCTGTGTCTGCCTGAGCAGGAGATAGGGTGTACATCAGCGTTCCTGTGTCTGCCTGAGCAGGAGATAAGGTGTACATCAGCGTTCCTGTGTCTGCCTGAGCAGGAGATGGGGTGTACATCAGCGTTCCTGTGTCTGCCTGAGCAGGAGATGGGGTGTACATCAGCGTTCCTGTGTCTGCCTGAGCAGGAGATGGGGTGTACATCAGCGTTCCTGTGTCTGCCTGAGCAGGAGATGGGGTGTACATCAGCTGTTCCTGTGTCTGCCTGAGCAGGAGATGGGGTGTACATCAGCGTTCCTGTGTCTGCCTGAGCAGGAGATGGGGTGTACATCAGCGTTCCTGTGTCTGCCTGAGCAGGAGATGGGGTGTACATCAGCGTTCCTGTGTCTGCCTGAGCAGGAGATAAGGTGTACATCAGCGTTCCTGTGTCTGCCTGAGCAGGAGATGGGGTGTACATCAGCGTTCCTGTGTCTGCCTGAGCAGGAGATAAGGTGTACATCAGTGTGTGCCCCCCCCTGGTTTTTGGTTTTTGCCCTAGCACTACACAGCTGATTCAAATAAAAAGCTTGATGATTAGTTGATTATTTGAATCAGCTGTGTAGTGCTAGGACACAAATCTAAACGTTCATCGCTTGGGGTCCCCAGGACCGACTTTGGGAAACGCTGGTGTAGAGCAGGCTATGATGCCAGTGGGTATTGGAACCATCTCTCCTACTCCCTACCCACCCATGTAATGTTTCAGGATGTCGACTCCCAGATAGGAGGATGTAGGTTTCCCTCTTCTTTCTCAGCGATGGCATTAATACCTAGTGTTAACGTATCAGCTTCCCAGTCACATGGGGATTGGAGAGGGTGGGTGTGTGTGGGGTCAGTTAGAGGGGCTCCTAACCAGGGGCCTCCCTATTTTCTCTCTGTCTCTCTGTCTCTCTGTCTCTCTCTGTCTCTCTCTCTGTCCCAACTCTGAGATGTTTTATGAGTACAGGCTCTGGTTCAGAATATTTCTTAACCTGCAGCCTAGCCTAGTGCTGAGTGCAGTTTGGCTTGATTTTCTCCTAGTGTTTTTCTGTCTTTACTTTTCTTTTGTCCAACCTGTTTGATAAAGGAAACCTCTACTGTTTCCAATAATAACTGCCATAATAGCTGCCTAGTTGCCCTGGCCTGTAACTGGAAGCAGTGTGGGCCACAGGAAATCGCGGCAGTGGCTCCACCATTATGGATCTGTTTGTAGAAACTTCATGTCCTGTTCTGGGGGTGATCAAACAATCCAGTATCCATCCTGTGTGGAAGACCAGATGAAAGCTTCTCTCAGATGTCTGGGTATGCATCCCAAATGGCACCCTATTCCCTATATAGTGCACTACAGAACCATAGCACAATGGTAAAAAGTAGTGCACTATGTAGGGAATAGGGTGCAATTTGGGACACAAAGAGGATCCCCCACAGCAAAACTGCCCCCCTGCACATGCATCTATCTCCACACAGACTTCTCTTGGACTTGAATAATATTGGCCTTATTTCTTGCCTCCTGCGGTTGATATGATTAGAGATTTTCATGTGGAGCTCATTGTCTCTGTTCCTGCTTTAATCTTTCATACTGTGTGTCTCGGGAGATAAAAATAGGGGCTTTTGTCTCACTGGATAATTGTTGACACTGTGGTCTCTCTCTTTCCAGGTAATGCCATTGGAGCTACACTTAATTAAAAGAATACCATATCAAAACCATGTTATGGAAATGTAATGCAATAATTTTTTTATCATTTTGAAAAGCAACCAAGAACCTTTCTCATACCCAGTCACAAAAGAGAAAAAAAGTAGTGTGCATTATCTTTTAGTGGAATTGCTCTATTTAAGGGTATTTGATTGTATTTACCTTTATTTAACGTGGCAAGTCAGTTAAGAACACATTTTATTTACAATGATGGCCTACACCGGCCAAACCCGGACGACGCTGGGCCAATTGTGCGCCGCCCTATGGGACTCCACGGCCGGTTGTGATACAGTCTGGAATCGAACCACGGTGTCTGTAGTGACGCCTCTAGCACTGAGATGCTACGCCTTAGACCGCTGCGCCACTCGGCAGCCCAAATGAAATTAACTGTAGTTGGC
Organism: Brachymystax lenok tsinlingensis; assembly: GCA_030435695.1. Lineage (NCBI taxonomy): Eukaryota > Metazoa > Chordata > Actinopteri > Salmoniformes > Salmonidae > Brachymystax > Brachymystax lenok. The sequence continues at coordinate 31,190,424 of CM059806.1, forward strand.
ATCTTCACTTTCGTTATTAATATCTTGGCAGAAGAAGAGCTGTAGCAGAGAGAGATTACACAATCCTCTTTAATCCTCTTCAAATGAGTCGTTGATGGACTATGAGGCTAAGTGCTATCTTGTCATGTGGGTTGAACAACATTGTGGTAGAAGAACTAGAGGCTTGCGAAGGAGACATTGCTTTATCAAGCATGACTTATGTTTTACTGGACTACATATATAATGCAATTAATGCTATACAGATATCTATCAAACGTGGGTGTACTTTCCCAGCGGTTTGATGGTGAATATCATTTTCAGAACCCTCAGAATGGAAGGCTTCATATACAGTAGATAGATCTGCAATAGTGGCTCAAGGGTTAACTCCCTGCAATCACAGTAGGAGAGAGAGGGAGGGAGAGAGAGAGAGAGAGAGAGAGGGAGATAGAGAGGGAGAGAGAGAGAGAGAGAGATAGAGAGTTAGAGGGAGGACCCACCCTACAGTTGTCAACAACCCCCTCACTGTCTGGCATAGCTCCCACTCAGCCATGCTTAACTTGTTTACAACTACAACTTGCCAATCAGCAGGCTCGCAGTCCCCTCTACACCAGAGAGCCAATCAGAATGATCACCACTTATCCAGTCATATGATACCTCTGATAAGAGGAAGTCTCTTGATCCAGCGTCTCTCCCACATACTTGAGATTTGGATAGCATGGTATGATATGAGACAAAAAAAAACAGCTTGAGGGAATCTCAGGATGACTCATTCCTAGTGCTCAGAGCGGCAGGGAGCATTGTGATAACCAGGATGTGACGCAACGTCAGCGGGGAGAGGCCGGGACGTGTGTGTGTGGTTTTCAGCTGCGGATAGAAAAGCCAATGAGCATTAGCGGAGCCTTAGTCTCTGTGTAGACTCTGGAGAGAGTTGCTGTAGTCTGGGAGTGTGTCAGAGTGTGTGTGTGCGCGGAGGAATCTCTTCTACTTGCCCAATGTATGCAGATGGGTACGGATGTCTCTCTCCAAACCACTGCAGGGTGACATGCGCTTGCTGGCCTTTTCTGATTGGAGGTAGGGATTGGACAGGGTATCAATTGGGGTATAGAGAAAAGACAGAAAAGAAAGGTGGAGGACAGAAAAGAGAGGCGGGAGAAGACAGAAAAGAGAGGCGGGAGAAGACAGAAAAGAGAGGCGGGAGAAGACAGAAAAGAGAGGCGGGAGAAGACAGAAAAGAGAGGCGGGAGAAGACAGAAAAGAGAGAAGGAAAGGAGGACTGAAAAACTAAACATTCTTAGGTGACATAGTTACTTGTGTGTCGGTCTTAGGTTTCCAGTTTGTTTGCGTGAACAAATTTTATCCGACTGTATAATTGTTAGATGGGATCAATTAAATTGGTTGTTGTTGTTGTCATGGTTGTCTGTTGCCTTCATGTTAGGACGTTGTTGCTCTCTTTACTCTGTATTAGATGATGGTCTGTTACTGCTACTGTATGCATTTCACTGTGTGAATGTGATGTTTCCCTTCCTGGTCCAGCGTTGGGGGGGTGTGGTTGGCTGGGTTCACTCTGTTCATAATAACAGTACAGTACTTTGATGTAGTGCAGCTCAGGGAGGTTATGGGCCGTGTTTATGAGCAGCACAAGCTGGGCCCGTACAACTGTTGTTGTTTCCACGACTACATAGCGACCTCTTACCTGATCATTAGTTATTATACACCTATCAGATACAGTGACATGGGGATTGTGACCAGTATGACATCCTGTAAGCAAACTGTATTCTGAGACTGGGGTAGTGTAGATATTATTAAACTGGCTGGGGTAGTGTAGATATGATTAAACAGGCCGGGGTAGTGTAGATATGATTAAACTGGCTGGGGTAGTGTAGATATGATTAAACTGGCCGGGGTAGTGTAGATATGATTAAACTGACTGGGGTAGTGTAGATATGATTAAACTGGCCGGGGTAGTGTAGATATGATTAAACAGGCCGGGGTAGTGTAGATATGATTAAACTGGCTGGGGTAGTGTAGATATGATTAAACTGGCTGGGGTAGTGTAGATAGGATTAAACTGGCTGGGGTAGTGTAGATAGGATTAAACTGGCTGGGGTAGTGTAGATAGGATTAAACTGGCTGGGGTAGTGTAGATAGGATTAAACTGGCTGGGGTAGTGTAGATATGATTAAACAGGCCGGGGTAGTGTAGATATGATTAAACTGGCCGGGGTAGTGTAGATATGATTAAACTGGCTGGGGTAGTGTAGATATGATTAAACTGGCTGGGGTAGTGTAGATATGATTAAACTGGCTGGGGTAGTGTAGATATGATTAAACTGACTGGGGTAGTGTAGATAGGATTAAACTGGCTGGGGTTGTTGTGATCACTATATAATGCCAGCTAGCCACTGATGTCAGCTGTGTGTGTGTGTGTTAGTCTTTGTGTGACTGAGTGCATACTGTACGTTGCAGGTGGACCCTTCTGGAGAGACACTGCTATTTTAGGCCAGCTAATGAGACCAAGTTGCAGTGATCAGTGCCTGTGGCAATTTGACCGCCCCTTCCCCCCTTAGTCAGGTATTGCTCGTTCACGCTGCTCGTTCTGTGGTTAAGTGAATGCTGCTCGTTTAGTAAAGTGCAGCCAGGATCCTTCACTGTTTATCGTACTGGTGCATGTGTCAAGTCTGTGTGGCTTGTGTGTGTGTGCCATTTCACTGGCGGAGCTTGTTTTTGGGAGGCGGGTTGTGTTTGCGAACTCATTTTAGCTCACAACAAGCAGCATGGCTAATATTAGACAGAAAAACGTTGCAAATCTCAATGCGGAAGAGAAACATACGTATCAAGCACTACACTCCATGAACTACTGGATCAACAAAGAGTTCTATAAAAATCTAATAGATCAACAGGAAAATACTTTGAAGTCCTTCCTGCAACTCTTTATAGATTCTACCAACAAAAGGGTTGATGATCTGTTTAAGGATGTAATGAAATTGAAACACATTTTGGACACAGCGGAGGAGCTAAAGGGTGTGAATGTCACCGTCCAGACCGCATTCATAATCATGTCTGAGGATTTCACCATTTTCACACTTGACAAGCACTCTTCCCAAAGGAGACTACCTCGAAAACCAATCGAGGCGCAATAACATTTTAATTGATGAAATTGTGGACGTAAAGACTGAAACTTGGCATGACACAGAGGTCAAGGCCAAGACACTCCTGGCAAATCATCTCAAACTGGATCCTAAACTCATGGATATGGAGAGGGTGCATAGCAATGGCACTTTCTTCCACAATGGACGGCCCAGATCTATAGTGGTGAAACTGCTCAGGTTCAAAGACAAGGAGATTCTCAGGAGAGCCAAGTGCCTGAAGGCAACCAACATCTTCATCAATTTAGACTTCTCCGAAAAGGTAAACCTCAAAAGAAAGGAACTGCTGCCACGACTAATTGAAGAACAGAAGGTAAAATCGCATTACCTGAAGTATGATCAGCTGGTTGTTCACCCCCCCTCTTGTAGGCCTATGGCAAGTGACTCCGCTCTAGTCAACTCACTCACTCACACTCTCTCACACACACACACACACACACACACACACACACACACAGACACACATATTTATTCAGCTTTGTTCATGTGTTTCACCTGACCAAAAACACACGTTCTAAAAGTCTTCAGTGGTGTTATGTGGACTGTGTCAATGTGGCTTCCATAGGAAGTGCACCCCTATTGATCAAACTAACACCAATGTGTGGTTGAATTGGACATGTGAGGCACGCATTTCTATGTTTCCTTTCCACTCTCTGGATGATTACCGCTGTGTATCTCTCTTAGTTGGGCAGGATATAAACCCTGATAACATGGTCTCTAACCCATTAGATATTCATGAAGCCAAGGATATCAACCCTGATAACATGGTCTCTAATCCATTAGATATTCATGAAGCCAAGGATATAAACCCTGATAACATGGTATCTAACCCATTAGATATTCATGAAGCCAAGGATATCAACCCTGATAACATGGTCTCTAACCCATTAGATATTCATGAAGCCAAGGATATAAACCCTGATAACATGGTATCTAACCCATTAGATATTCATGAAGCCAAGGATATAAACCCTGATAACATGGTCTCTAACCCATTAGATATTCATGAAGCCAAGGATATCAACCCTGATAACATGGTCTCTAACCCATTAGATATTCATGAAGCCAAGGATATCATCCCTGATAACATGGTCTCTAACTATTAGATATTCATGAAGCCAAGGATATCATCCCTGATAACATGGTCTCTAACCCATTAGATATTCATGAAGCCAAGGATATCAACCCTGATAACATGGTCTCTAATCCATTAGATATTAATGAAGCCAAGGATATTAACCCTGATAACATGGTCTCTAACCCATTAGATATTCATGAAGCCAAGGATATCAACCCTGATAACATGGTCTCTAATCCATTAGATATTAATGAAGCCAAGGATATCAACCCTGATAACATGGTCTCTAACCCATTAGATATTCATGAAGCCAAGGATATCAACCCTGATAACATGGTCTCTAACCCATTAGATATTCATGAAGCCAACAATAAATATAATGATTGGGTTAATCCAGATTCAAATTTCCTGAAATTTACCAGAGATCAGTCTTAAACTGCTATACAGGTTGTTAAATTGCTTATCTAATTCCAAGACAAGCTTATTTTCTACCTTTCATTTGAACGTGTGCAGTCTTCCTAAAAATCACGACCACCTTGTTCATTATCTGTCTTCTCTCAGTCATGAATGTTCCATTGTTTCAGAAACGTGGTTGACTGAAGAGACAACCACGAGTGATGACATGTCTCATAATGCTGTTCACCACTGTAGAACATCAAGAGTGGGAGGAGGAGGGACCATTTCTGTTCATAAATGTTTTCAATTCTTTGTAAGAGAGGACGTGGCACTTACATCTGATAACATTGATGTTGAATCTCTTTTCATAGAAATTCACTCCTGTAAATTTGGTGATAAATAAAGTGGTAATTGTATGCATCTATCGGCCACCCGATTCTGACATTGGTAGTTTCATTGATATTCTTGCATCACACTTGGATTTGATTAATAATGAAGCTACAATTACTTTTCTTTTGGGTGATTACAACAAACGTATTTAAAAGTGAGAACCACTCACTGACGTCTGACTTTTTGAATACTTTATACTCCAGCTATTTGTATCCCCTCGTCTACAGTATAGTACTTTATACTCCAGCTATCTGTATCCCCTCGTCTACAGTATAGTACTTTATACTCCAGTATCCCCTCATCTGTAAGCCCACAGAGTGACCAGTTCATCTGACACCCTTATTGATAATATTTGTACACATTATTTGAATAATGTGGCTAATACAGGTATGGTTTATACTGACATTGCTGACCACCTTCCACTTCTCTTTAGCAGCTATAAATGAACAGATGGGAATGGTTAATAGCATTAAATGTACAATATTTAACAAAATATGTTAATTTGATATTTCATGGAGTCTGTTTACCAGACTTTTCGCACATCTTTCAGTTCTGTATTTCACCACTGCTTTCCCTTAGTTAAAGCCCATAAGAAAGCAGCAGACGGTTTCTGGAAACCTCGGTTTACAACTGGTCTCAAAATCATCCTCAGTTTTAAAAAAACTTTCTCCCAAATTCCTCTTCCTTGAATTTAGCAAATTACAAAAAGTATAACAATCAATTTACTCACCTACTTCGGATATCCCCAAAAATATATTTTCCTAACAAATTCCAAGAATCCTTACATAATATAAATCAGCTGCTGAATAAGAAAAAGGAATCTACAACTATTCCATCTCAATGTATTGTTGGAAATAAGACGTATGGTGACCCTGATATTATTCAAACTTTTTTTGTGAATGTGAGTTCCTCTTTGTCAAAGAAAATAGAGAGAACTGATGGAAATCCCTTGGATTACATGAAGGGACATTTCCCTTCTCTGCTTCAGTTTGATCCTCCTGATGTAATGGAGGTGATGATGTAATGGAGGTGATGATGTAATGGAGGTGATGAAGGTAATTGGTAACTTAAAGATATCAGCAGCAGGTCATGATGAGATTGGTGCCTCTTTGGTGAAATCAGTGTCTTCCTTGATCACTGAGCCTCTAACATATATCTTCACCCAATCAATGCAAGCTGGTATTGTTTCTAAAGATGTGAAAATTGCCAAAGTTATCCCCTTTTATGAATCTGGGGATCCAAGATCTTTTACAAATGATCGCCCAATATCTGTACTACAATGTGTTTGTACTACAATGTGTTTCTAAAATCCTAGAAAAATTGGTGTATAAGAGAATGTTGAAACATTTAAATCAACACTGTATTCTATATGAGCACCAATATGGTTTTGGTAAAAAACTACTCCAGATATGGCTCTTTTGCAACTTGTGTATAAAAACTGTACAGCCCTTAACAACAATGAATACTCTCTTGGCATCTTTTTAGATGTATCCAAAGCGTTTGACATGGTTGATCATGAAATATTACCAAACTACTCAGTAGTCTCCTCCATGAAGACTGGGTGTCAGCCTGATGAACCAAACTACTCAGTAATCTCCTCCATGAAGACTGGGGGTCAGCCTGATGAACCAAACTACTCAGTAGTCTCCTCCATGAAGACTGGGGGTCAGCCTGATGAACCAAACTACTCAGTAATCTCCTCCATGAAGACTGGGGGTCAGCCTGATGAACCAAACTACTCAGTAGTCTCCTCCATAAAGACTGGGGGTCAGCCTGATGAACCAAACTACTCAGTAATCTCCTCCATGAAGACTGGGGGTCAGCCTGATGAACCAAACTACTCAGTAGTCTCCTCCATAAAGACTGGGGGTCAGCCTGATGAGCCAAACTACTCAGTAATCTCCTCCATGAAGACTGGGGGTCAGCCTGATGAGCCAAACTACTCAGTAATCTCCTCCATGAAGACAAGGGCCATCAGCCTAATGAGCCAAACTACTCAGTAATCTTCTCCATGAAGACTGGGGTCAGCCTGATGAGCCAAACTACTCAGTAATCTCCTCCATGAAGACACGGGCCGTCAGCCTAATGAGCCAAACTACTCTGTAATCTTCTCCATGAAGACTGGGGGTCAGCCTGATGAGCCAAACTACTCAGTAATCTCCTCCATGAAGACAAGGGCCGTCAGCCTAATGAGCCAAACTACTCTGTAATCTTCTCCATGAAGACTGGGGGTCAGCCTGATGAGCCAAACTACTCAGTAGTCTCCTCCATATAGCCTAATTCTCACACACTCACATGCACACACACATTTAAACAAAACAAATACTATTAGTTTGTTTCGTGATTACTTATAAATTAATTTATAAATTTATAACTAGTAGGTTTGGGTATCTGTTTTAACAAACCTTTTTTATTTAGGTACTTACAGTATATACTGTTTTTGTGGTGTGGTTTTTATATAAGCCTTGGGCTTCCAACCACACCTGCACAGCTGTTTTTATTTTATATAATTTATCTGTATTGTTGTTTATCACTTGTTTTCTTTGGTGCAAAAAAAAACCTTTCTCTCTGTGACCAGCTGAATGTGTGTGTGACCGGTCTGTCCTGCGACGCCTCACCACAGGGGTGTGTTCTGTCCTCCTGTTCCCTGCATGTAGACCCTCATCTAATGCCTGTTTATAACATGGACCAGCAGAACACACTGGCCAGCAGGAATGTAGCAGAGATTACGTCTAGTGCCTCATATTGCTCACACACACACACACGTGTCCACAAACACACACACACCCACCCTGGCCCCTGGGGAGAGAGCGGCTCAGCTTGGTGTGTGTTGATTTGATACTGGCCAGGCATCTGACAGCCCAGCCCTGTGTGTCTGTGTGTACCCTGTCTGAAGTAACAGGCCAGACCCCAGCTCAGACCGCGAGAATAACTGATTAGAAAGAGTAGTTTCAGTCAGTACTGCAGTGCACACTGTCTGTGACTTACTGTTGACTAGCGTTGACTTGGCTCTGTGGACACCAGTAGGAAAAATAAAAGCAATGCACTTAAACCAGTGCCACTGCTGTTTTCATACTGTAGCCAGTGCTGTGGTGCAATGCCCACTGTCCGTTCTCAAATGGACTGCACTGCTGCCAATCCTGGAATCCATTACAGTCGTTTTAAATGTATTAAGATACGTCTGTTAACTGTCCAGCTCTCTTTAAAGCTCACATGCTAAACCTCGTATCTGTGACATTTCATTGGAGGCCAAATCCAGTAGAAGTGTCCTGTTTTCCATCGACCGGTGCTTAGTCACTATGTGGGTGCACTCTCACTTCTAGCAGGGGGAGGTTATTTTGGGCTTTTCCAGCCACATAGAGGGAACAGTGCTGCTGACACAAGCTGAATGCACATGTAGTATATTCCCCCAACAGCTCCACACCAGTTGAAGTATTTTCCCCCAACAGCTCCACACTAGTTGAAATATACAGTGAGGGAAAAAAGTATTTGATCCCCTGCTGATTTTGTATGTTTGCCCACTGACAAAGAAATTATCAGTCTATAATTTTAATGGTAGGTTTATTTGAACAGTGAGAGACAGAATAACAACCAAAAAAATCCAGAAAAACACGTGAAAAATGTTATAAATGGAATTGCATTTTAATGAGGGAAATAAGTATTTGACCCCCCTCTCAATCAGAAAGATTTCTGGCTCCCAGGTGTCTTTTATACAGGTAATGAGCTGAGATTAGGAGCACACTCTTAAAGGGAGTGCTCCTAATCTCAGTTTGTTACCTGTATAAAAGACACCTGTCCACAGAAGCAATCAATCAATCAGATTCCAAACTCTCCACCATGGCCAAGACCAAAGAGCTCTCCAAGGATGTCAGGGACAAGATTGTAGACCTACACAAGGCTGGAATGGGCTACAAGACCATCGCCAAGCAGCTTGGTGAGAAGGTGACAACAGTTGGTGCGATTATTCGCAAATGGAAGAAACACAAAAGAACTGTCAATTTCCCTCGGCCTGGGGCTCCATGCAAGATCTCACCTCGTGGAGTTGCAATGATCATGAGAATGGTGAGGAATCAGCCCAGAACTACACGGGAGGATCTTGTCAATGATCTCAAGGCAGCTGGGACCATAGTCACCAAGAAAACAATTGTTAACACACTACGCCATGAAGGACTGAAATCCTGCAGCGCCCGCAAGGTCACCCTGCTCAAGAAAGCACATATACAATGTCTGAATGATTCAGAGGACTGGGTGAAAGTGTTGTGGTCAGATGAGACCAAAATGGAGCTCTTTGGCATCAACTCAACTCGCCGTGTTTGGAGGAGGAGGAATGCTGCCTATGACCCCAAGAACAGCATCCCCACCGTCAAACATGAAGGTGGAAACATTATGCTTTGGGGGTGTTTTTCTGATAAGGGGACAGGACAACTTCACCGCATCAAAGGGACGATGGACTGGGCCATGTACCGTCAAATCTTGGGTGAGAACCTCCTTCCCTCAGCCAGGGCATTGAAAATGGGTCGTGGATGGGTATTCCAGCATGACAATGACCCAACACACGGCCAAGGCAACAAAGGAGTGGCTCAAGAAGAAGCACATTAAGGTCCTGGAGTGGCCTAGCCAGTCTCCAGACTTTAATCCCATAGAAAATCTGTGGAGGGAGCTGAAGGTTTCGAGTTGCCAAACGTCAGCCTCAAACCTTAATGACTTGGAGAAGATTTGCAAAGAGGAGTGGGACAAAATCCCTCCTGAGATGTGTGCTAACCTGGTGGCCAACTGCAAGAAACGTCTGACCTCTGTGATTGCCAACAAGGGTTTTGCCACCAGGTTATTCTGTCTCTCACTGTTCAAATAAACATACCATTAAAATTATAGACTGATCATTTCTTTGTCAGTGGGCAAACATACAAAATCAACAGGGGATCAAATACTTTTTTCCCTCACTGTATTCCCCCAACAGCTCCACACTAGTTGAAGTATACAGTGGGGCAAAAAAGTATTTAGTCAGCCACCAATTGTGCAAGTTCTCTCACTTAAAAAGATGAGAGAGGCCTGTAATTTTCATCATAGGTACACTTCAACTATGACAGACAAAATGAGGGAAAAGAATCCAGAAAATCACATTGTAGGATTTTTTATGAATTTATTTGCAAATTATGGTGGAAAATAAGTATTTGGTCACATACAAACAAGCAAGATTTCTGGCTCTCACAGACCTGTAACTTCTTCTTTAAGAGGCTCCTCTGTCCTCCACTCGTTACCTGTATTAATGGCACCTGTTTGAACTTGTTATCAGTATAAAAGACACCTGTCCACAACCTCAAACAGTCACACTCCAAACTCCACTATGGCCAAGACCAAAGAGCTGTCAAAGGACACCAGAAACAAAATTGTAGACCTGCACCAGGTTGGGAAGACTGAATCTGCAATAGGTAAGCAGCTTGGTTTGAAGAAATCAACTGTGGGAGCAATTATTAGGAAATGGAAGACATACAAGACCACTGATAATCTTCCTCGATCTGGGGCTCCACGCAAGATCTCACCCGTGGGGTCAAAATGATCACAAGAACGGTGAGCAAAAATCCCAGAACCACACGGGGACCTAGTGAATGACCTGCAGAGAGCTGGGACCAAAGTAACAAAGTCTACCATCAGCAAGGGCATTGAAGATGAAACGTGGCTGGGTCTTTCAGCATGACAATGATCCCAAACACACCGCCCGGGCAATCGAAGGAGTGGCTTCAGAAGAAGCATTTCAAGGTCCTGGAGTGGCCTAGCCAGTCTCCAGATCTCAACCCCATAGAAAATCTTTGGAGGGAGTTGAAAGTCCGTGTTGCCCAGCGACAGCCCCAAAACATCACTGCTCTAGAGGAGATCTGCATGGAGGAATGGGCCAAAATACCAGCAACAGTGTGTGAAAACCTTGTGAAGACTTACAGAAAACGTTTGACCTCTGTCATTGCCAACAAAGGGTATATAACAAAGTATTGAGATAAACTTTATTGACCAAATACTTATTTTCCACCATAATTTGCAAATAAATAAATTAAAAATCCTACAATGTGATTTTCTGGATTTCTTTTTCTCATTTCGTCTGTCATAGTTGAAGTGTACCTATGATGAAAATTACAGGCCTCTCTCATCTTTTTAAGTTGGAGAACTTGCACAATTGGTGGCTGACTAAATACTTTTTTGCCCCACTGTATTCACCCAACAGCTCCACACTAGTTGAAGTATATTCCCCCAACAGCTCCACACTAGTTGAAGTATATTCCCCCAACAGCTCCACACTAGTTGAAGTATATTCACCCAACAGCTCCACACTAGTTGAAGTACACTGCTAAAAAAAATAAAGGGAACACTTAAACAACACAATGTAACTCCAAGTCAATCACACTTCTGTGAAATCAAACTGTCCACTTAGGAAGCAACACTGATTGACAATAAATTTCACATGCTGTTGTGCAAATGGAATAGACAACAGGTGGAAATTATAGGCAATTAGCAAGACACCCCCAATAAAGGAGTGGTTCTGAAGGTGGTGACCACAGACCACTTCTCAGTTCCTATGCTTCCTGGCTGATGTTTTGGTCACTTTTGAATGCTGGCGGTGCTTTCACTCTAGTGGTAGCATGAGACGGAGTCTACAACCCACACAAGTGGCTCAGGTAGTGCAGCTCATCCAGGATGGCACATCAATGCGAGCTGTGGCAAGAAGGTTTGCTGTGTCTGTCAGCGTAGTGTCCAGAGCATGGAGGCGCTACCAGGAGACAGGCCAGTACATCAGGAGACGTGGAGGAGGCCGAGGGAGGGCAACAACCCAGCAGCAGGACCACTACCTCCGCCTTTGTGCAAGGAGGAGCACTGCCAGAGCCCTGCAAAATGACCTCCAGCAGGCCACAAATGTGCATATGTCTGCTCAAACGGTCAGAAACAGACTCCATGAGGGTGGTATGAGGGCCCAACGTCCACAGGTGGGGGTTGTGCTTACAGCCCAACACCGTGCAGGACGTTTGGCATTTGCCAGAGAACACCAAGATTGGCAAATTCGCCACTGGCGCCCTGTGCTCTTCACAGATGAAAGCAGGTTCACACTGAGCACGTGACAGAGTCTGGAGACGCCGTGGAGAACGTTCTGCTGCCTGCAACATCCTCCAGCATGACCGGTTTGGCGGTGGGTCAGTCATGGTGTGGGGTGGCATTTCTTTGGGGGGCCGCACAGCCCTCCATGTGCTCGCCAGAGGTAGCCTGACTGCCATTAGGTACCGAGATGAGATCCTCAGACCCCTTGTGAGACCATATGCTGGTGCGGTTGGCCCTGGGTTCCTCCTAATGCAAGACAATGCTAGACCTCATGTGGCTGGAGTGTGTCAGCAGTTCCTGCAAGAGGAAGGCATTGATGCTAAGGACTGGCCCGCCTGCTCCCCAGACCTGAATCCAATTGAGCACATCTGGGACATCATGTCTCGCCTCCATCCACCAACGCCACGTTGCACCACAGACTGTCCAGGAGTTGGCGATGCTTTAGTCCAGGTCTGGGAGGAGATCCCTCAGGAGACCATCCGCCACCTCATCAGGAGCATGCCCAGGCGTTGTAGGGAGGTCATTCAGGCACGTGGAGGCCACACACACTACTGAGCCTCATTTTGACTTGTTTTAAGGACATTACATCAAAGTTGGATCAGCCTGTAGTGTGGTTTTCCACTTTAATTTTGAGTGTGACTCCAAATCCAGACCTCCATGGGTTGATAAATTTGATTTCCATTGATAATTTTTGTGTGATTTTGTTGTCAGCACATTCAACTATGTAAAGAAAAAAGTATTTAATAAGATTATTTCATTCATTCAGATCTATGATGTGTTATTTTAGTGTTCCCTTTATTTTTTTGAGCAGTGTATATTCCCCCAACAGCTCCACACTAGTTGAAATATATTCCCCCAACAGCTCCACACTAGTTGAAGTATGTTCACCCAACAGCTCCACACTAGTTGAAATATATTCCCCCAACAGCTCCACACTAGTTGAAGTATATTCACCCAACAGCTCCACACTAGTTGAAGTATGTTCACCCAACAGCTCCACACTAGTTGAAGTATATTCACCCAACAGCTCCACACTAGTTGAAGTATGTTCACCCAACAGCTCCACACTAGTTGAAGTATATTCACCCAACAGCTCCACACTAGTTGAAGTATGTTCACCCAACAGCTCCACACTAGTTGAAGTATATTCACCCAACAGCTCCACACTAGTTGAAGTATATTCCCCCAACAGCTCCACACTAGTTGAAGTATGTTCACCCAACAGCTCCACACTAGTTGAAGTATATTCACCCAACAGCTCCACACTAGTTGAAGTATATTCCCCCAACAGCTCCACACTAGTTGAAGTATATTCCCCCAACAGCGCCACACTAGTTGAAGTATATTCACCCAACAGCTCCACACTAGTTGAAGTATATTCCCCCAACAGCTCCACACTAGTTGAAGTATATTCACCCAACAGCTCCACACTAGTTGAAGTATATTCACCCAACAGCTCCACACTAGTTGAAGTATGTTCACCCAACAGCTCCACACTAGTTGAAGTATATTCACCCAACAGCTCCACACTAGTTGAAGTAGGTTCACCCAACAGCTCCACACTAGTTGAAGTATATTCACCCAACAGCTCCACACTAGTTGAAGTATATTCACCCAACAGCTCCACACTAGTTGAAGTATATTCCCCCAACAGCTCCACACTAGTTGAAGTATGTTCACCCAACAGCTCCACACTAGTTGAAGTATATTCCCCCAACAGCTCCACACTAGTTAAAGTATATTCACCCAACAGCTCCACACTAGTTGAAGTATATTCACCCAACAGCTCCACACTAGTTGAAGTATATTCCCCCAACAGCTCCACACTAGTTGAAGTATATTCCCCCAACAGCTCCACACTAGTTGAAGTATATTCCCCCAACAGCTCCACACTAGTTGAAGTATATTCCCCCAACAGCTCCACACTAGTACAGTACCAGTCCAAATCTTGGATACACCTATTAATTACATGGTTTTTCTTTATTTTTTTCTATATTGTAGAATAACAGGTGCTTTGTTGAAAGTTAAATTGTGGTATTTCTTTCCTCCTTAATGCGTTTGAGCCAATCAGTTGTGTTGTGACAAGGTAGGGTTGGTATACAGAAAATAGCCCTATTTGGTAAAAGACCAAGTTTCTTCAAGTGCAGTCGCAAAAACCATCAAGCGCTATGATGAAACTGGCTCTCATGAGGACCGCAACAGGAAATGAAGACCCAGAGTTTCCTCTGCCGCAGAGGATAGGTTCATTAGAGCTATCAGAAATTGCAGCCCAAAAAAATGCTTCACAGTTCAAGTAACAGACACATCTCAACATCAACTGTTCAGAGGAGACTGCGTGAATCAGGCCTTCATGGTTGAATTGCTGCAAAGAAACCACTACTAAAGGACACCAATAAAAAGAAGAGACTTGCTTGGGCCAAGAAACATGAGTAATGGACATTAGACAGGTGTAAATGTGTCCTTTGGTCTGATGAGTCCAAATTTGAGGTTTTTGGTTCCAACCGCCGTGTCTTTGTGAGAAGCATGATCTCCGCATGTGTGGTTCCCACCGTGAAGCATGGAGGAGGTGTGATGGTGTGGGGGTGCTTTGCTGGTGACACTGACATTGATTTTATTTAGAATTCAAGGCACACTTAACCAGCATGGCTACCACAGCATTCTGCAGTGATACACCATCCCATCTGGTTTGCGCTTAGTGGGACTATCATTTGTTTTTTAACAGGACAATGACCCAAAACACATCTCCAGGCTGTGTAAGGGCTATTTGACCAAGAAGGAGAGTGATGGTGCTGCATCAGATTACCTGGCCTCCACAATCACCCGACCTCAGCCCAATTGGGATGAGTTGGACCGCAGAGTGAAGGAAAAGCATTCCTCATGAAGCTGGTTGAGAGAATGCCAGAAGTGTTGAAGCTGTCATCAAGGCAAAGGGTTGCTACTTTGAAGAATGTAAAATCTAAAATATTTTGATTTGTTTAACTCTTTTTGGGTTACTACATGATTCCATATGTGTTATTTCATAATTTTGATGTTTTCGCTATTATTCTACAATGTAGAAAATAGTAATAATAAATAAAAACCCTTGAATGAGTAGGTGTGTCCAAACTTTTGACTGGTACTGTATATTCACACAACAGCTCCATACTAGTTGTGTCAGCCTGCATTCTATCAGGAACCTAGATGTGACTGACTACCACAATATAATGTCTGATTGCTCTTATGATAATAGGATTCCAGATGCATTCACCCTTCCAGATTCACCACTGATATTATAGTGAGATGTGGTGTGTCAAGTCATTATGTTATTATAGTGAGATGTGGTGTGTCAAGTCATTATGTTATTATAGTGAGATGTGGTGTGTCAAGTCATTATGTTATTATAGTGAGATGTGGTGTGTCAAGTCATTATGTTATTATAGTGAGATGTGGTGTGTCAAGTCATTATGTTATTATAGTGAGATGTGGTGTGACAAGTAATTCTGATAATTACAGTGAGTAATGTGGTGTGTCAATTAATTGTTTTCCATAGAGTTCTCTGCTCCTTTTCAGTATGCGAAGTGTGAGGAAAGCTTGTTACACGTTATCACACCTTGCTGCATCGTGCAATATGAACCCTTTTCACACCTCCAACTTGCTGATACATTTTTCACCGTGCCGCATAATTCTATCATAATTAATTCATAAAGAAATTATTATTAGAGGCTCAATCAAGGTTGTTAAGAGAAAATGTTGACTTCCCATGCTTTATATTTCAAGGAGGATGTGTGATGTTTCTACTGTGTTCTCACCCAGTGTGTACCCATAGAACTGGTGGCCATTTTGAGTTTCCCCATATGATTATAGCAGGAATTCTAATTCTATGCTTGTTTTTTCTCTCTATCTCTCTCTCCACTTATAGAATATGACAGACACCTAGCGCACAGCAAAGGCATGGCGACAGCATACCTGGACCCCAACCTCAACCACGCCCTGGCTGGGGGGGCCAAGTCGCGCCTCAGCGCGGGCACAGGCACAGCCACCGAGCGAGCCCCCGGGGCTCCAGACAGGGTCCTGAAGGTCTTCCATCACTTCGAGAGCAACAGCGAGCACAGCACATGGGCCAGTAACATCCGCCATGGGGACGCCACCGATGTCAGGGTAAGACAGACAGCAAATGTCTCAACAGGGGTCACACACACACTCAGTTGAAGTAGATGTTGCCACTAATCACAGGTCTGAGATCTGATTGTCACACATGATGGAACAGCATCTGACCCTGCATCAGAACTAGAGCCAATCAGTGTAGACCCAGCTTTAACCTGCAACTCATTTTACATTTACATTTGACATGTGAGTCATTTAGCAGACGCTCTTATCCAGAGGGATTTACAGGAGCAATTAGAGTTAAGTGCCTTCCTCAAGGGCACATCGCCAGATTTTTCACCTAGTCGGCTCGGAGATTCAAACCAGCAACTTTTCGGTTACTGCTGCCATGTTATGGATAATGGACCTATATGTTTTTTGAGTAATATAATCTTTGAGAGGTAACAATCACCTAAATTAAAGCTAGACAGTCAGGGAGAATTTTAAATTCCAAAACAATGAATTTAGCAGTATTGATTTTGTTACGTTAAAGCAAAAGAACACAGTATTAGCCATGGCAAAATGTGTAGAATTATAGGACATTTGCTTTAAAATTGAAACAATTTCTCTCAGGTCCATCGAGAAATTTGTAGAGTTGCAGAAAATTGGCTTAAATATTCAAAAATGTCTCTACACTGCCAAGATGGGGGCCTGTACATTTATTTTAAAAAAACTGTATACACAGTCATGAAGAAGTGGTGTGTACCTGAATCTCCTACAAACACACACAGACTGATACCCTCACTCTGTTTCTCTCTTGATTTTTTTATTACCATTTTCATTATTTTATTTCACTTAGTCCTGCCTAAGATTTTCACTGTACCTAGCAATCCCACCTGCATCCCTGTACATGTGTCTGTTAAACACTGAATCTCTGGATCTCTCCTGCGCTGAAAGAGCATTAATAATTGACTGGATGCAGTCGTTTGGCTGTTGGAGCACAGTGTATAGTTGGGTCATTCTCTAGAAAATGACATTTGACCCCAAAATTGTTGTAACTTTTCACTAAATATCCTCTTTTATCTGAGATTATGATCTGTACTTATCTATTTCATAATTATGCATTTTACCACAAATTCCACAACATTCTCATGACCTTAACTTAAACCTTAACTCATGACCTTAACTTAACTTATAAACAGATCAATTTCAATATTATCATTTTTTACATTGCTCCCCTAATGAAAAGGCCTGAGTTAAACATAACACTGTCATTTTTTTATTTAAAATTAAATTATAAATTATAATAAAATTAAATCAAACTTTTTCCCAATTTGAGCTTTTTATCCGTTTCGTTAATGAGAATGCTCAGTGAAGTAAAGGGGATTCTGAAGGCATAAAAGGGAATAAATTAATTTAGCATTTACTACATTTACTACTCTAGGTATTTCAAAACTGTTCATGTAAACTTCAACTAGTATACCATTTTTATGATTTATGGACAAACTACAGCAACAAATTTTGTTTTATTCAAATAAGTTCTGTTTTTCTAAAGAAAAATTGTATAAAACTAATTTAATCTGGATGCATTTCTTTCATTCAAATTTGGGGTGAAAATATACAAAATACAGGCACAAATGTACAATGTATTTAAAATAAGACACTATACATCCTCAGAATGATAGTTGATTTTTGCAGGTGTATCATGGTTTTGTAACTCAAATTGCTACAGAAATGTTTAAAACTGGTTTCATGAGAATCACCCAGCTGCTGCTGCTGTACAGAACCTATTGATTGGTGTTGCACATCAGAGCAGTGATGCAGCAGCGTGTTGGTTTGTCAATAGCTATATGTTAGTGAAAGTTCAGAGCACAATCCCTAGTTGCTTTTCAAATTGGAATACGGTACTGTGATCATTGTGTGGTTACGCTGCAACTGTCTAACCACACTCCGACTTTATCTGCACATGTTCGCTAAGGCAGAGGTCTGTGTGTGTCTTCATCGGTACATGTTGCAGTTTCTCTTTTAACTGACGTTGTAGTGCTTTAGCTCTGTGATCTTTAGTGGCAGTCAACCTACGTCTCACATAAGGTGCACCTGAGGCCTCAAAGTTGGATAATTACATAATACCATTCACACAGCTCATATATGATAAGGCACACATTTAAACATGTGTGAATTATGACCCTCTGGGACCGGCATTGTCTTTCCTCGGGTTGAGTCTTGAAAACCCTAGCCTGATCCCAGATCTGTTTGTGCTTTTTATTTTATTTTTCTCCTACGTTCATTGTCACACGTGCCAAAGGGGTTGGCAAGACAACACAACCAGATCTAAAATGTGGGTACGTTTTCCCTGCCCTCACTGACACAGACAGTGGTCTCAGGTGTGTGGTGGTGTGAAACTGGCAATTGATTCCTGGCGCATAACATAAATCCATAAATCTCTTATTTCCTAGAGAAAGAAAACTATTGAAACAGGGGATTGCGCCTCGAATGACACCCTATTCCATATGTAGTGCACTACTTTTGTCCATGGCCCTATGGGGCCTGGTTAAAAGTAGTGCACTAAATAGGGAATAGGTTGCCATTTTTGAGAGGCAGCCATGGTGCATAGGTCTCAGTGCAGTCAGCAGATGTCTGTGTTGAGTTGTGTGTTGGATCCACATTCTCTTCCTGGTTCCATCCCAGAATAAACATGTTCCTATTTCCTGAGCGGGTCTCGGAAGACCCCCCCATCCCATCACACATATCCTGTTCATACGACATCAATAGCACTCTGCCTGTCTGCTTATAGTGTGCGTCCCAAATGGTACCCTATTCCCTACGGAGTGCACTGCTCTGGTCAAAAGTAGTGCACTATATAGGGATTGGTAATAGTGAGCCATTTGGGCTGCAAGCCATACAGTCTCATCCTATCCCAGATATCCTGTTGATGCTGCATCCATAGTGACACTGTAGAATTACATATAGAACATGGAATGTAATAGCATATCTATGAATAACCCTCTGCCTAGTGCACACTAGTCATCCATATTCATTTTCTGAATCCACATGACTATGCGCCAGTGGAATTTCTTTTTGGACCCTTACAACAAGGGTAGTGAAATGAGCTTGTTTGTTAGAGACAATCTGTCACATCATCATAGATGCGGCTGTCATCGTGTTTAGCCTAATATTTTGTGATGGGGAATTTGTCATGTTCAGTTTGTCTTGTTCTAACAAGCTAATGAGAGAGACTGTTTATGTAAGCGGACTGATTCTGTCTCTATAACCTTCTACTTCTGCTGCTACTACTACTACTACTGCTACTACTGCTGCTATTACTACTACTACTTCTACTACTACTGCTGCTGCTACTACTACTACTACTACTACTACTACTACTACTACTACTGCTATTGCTGATGCCACTGCTGCTACTACTACTACTACTGCTGCTATTACTACTACAACTGTTGCTATTACTACAACTACTACTATTGTTGCTACTACTACCACTACCACCGCCGCCGCTACCACCACCAATATTATTGCCACCATTGCCGCCGCCGCTACCACCACCACCACCACCACCACCACCACCACCACCGCCGCCGCTGCCACCACCACCGCCGCCGCCACCATTACCACCACCGCCACCACCACCACCATTGCCACCACCACCACCGCCGCCGCCACCACCACCATTACTGCCACCACCACCACTCTGCCGCTCGCCACCAGCACCACCGCCGCCGCCGCCGCCGCCGCCACCACCACCACCACTGCCGCCGCCGCCGCCACCACCACCACCACCACCACCGCCGCCACCACCGCCACCACCACCACTGCCGCCGCCGCCGCCACCACCACCACCACCACCACCACCACCACCACCACCACCACCACCACCACCACCACCACTGCCGCCGCCACCACTCCACCAGCACCGCCGCCGCCGCCACCACCACCACCACCACCACCACCATTGCCGCCGCCACCACCACCACCACCACCACCACCACCATTGCTGCTGCCACCACCACCACCACCATTGCTGCCACCACCACCACCACCACCATTGCCACCACCACCATTGCCGCCGCCGCTGCCACCACCACCACCACCAGCATTGCCACCACCACCACCACCACCGCCACCACCACCACCACCATTACTGCCACCACCACCACAACCCCACCACCACCACTACCACCGCCGCCGCTGCTACTACTACTCCTGCTGCCGCCACCACCACCATTATTACCACCACCACCACCACCACCATTGCTGCTGCCACCACCGCTGCCACTCCATTTCCGCTGCCACCACTACTCTGCTGCTACTACTACTACTACTGCTGCTACTACTGCTGCTACTTCTGCTGCTACTTCTGCTACTAGTATTGCTACTACTGCTACTACTACTGCTACCACTACCGCTACCACTACTACTAGTAGGGACTTTCCCCGAGGTCTGCTGGGAGTAGACATGTGCTGATCTTTTAGATCATATCAAATCAATATTTCAGATGGCATGTGACATTTTAAGAGGTTTGTGTTAAGGCTATGTAATCTTGTGCAATTTGTTTCTCACAAAGACAGACATGGTAGCCTACTATTTCCTTGTCTGCCTTATCGTGGAACCAGGCCTATTCACCCACTATTTATCATGCTTTAAATCACCCACTATTTATCATGCTTTAAATCACCCACTATTTATCATGCTTTAAATCACCCACTATTTATCATGCTTTAAATCACCCACTATTTATCATGCTTTAAATCCCCCACTATTTATCATGCTTTAAATCACCCACTATTTATCATGCTTTAAATCACCCACTATTTATCATGCTTTAAATCACCCACTATTTATCATGCTTTAAATCCCCCACTATTTATCATGCTTTAAATCACCCACTATTTATCATGCTTTAAATCACCCACTATTTATCATGCTTTAAATCACCCACTATTTATCATGCTTTAAATCACCCACTATTTATCATGCTTTAAATCCCCCACTATTTATCATGCTTTTCCAGCTACAGTGAGGGAAAAAAGTATTTGATCCCCTGCTGATTTTGTTACCTGTATAAAAGACACCTGTCCACAGAAGCAATCAATCAATCATATTCCAAACTCTCCACCATGGCCAAGACCAAAGAGCTCTCCAAGGATTTCAGGGACAAGATTGTAGACCTACACAAGGCTGGAATGGGCTACAAGACCAACGCCAAGCAGCTTGGTGAGAAGGTGACAACAGTTGGTGTGATTATTCGCAAATGGAAGAAACACAAAAGAACTGTCAATCTCCCTTGGCCTGGGGCTCCATGCAAGATCTCACCTCGTGGAGTTGCAATGATCATGAGAACGGTGAGGAATCAGCCCATAACTACACAGGAGGATCTTGTCAATGATCTCAGAGCAGCTGGGACCATAGTCACCAAGAAAACAATTGTTAACACACTTCGCCGTGAAGGACTGAAATCCTGCAGCGCCCGCAAGGTCCCCCTGCTCAAGAAAGCACATATACATGCCCGTCTGAAGTTTGCCAATTAATTAACGTCTGAATGATTCAGAGGACATCTGGGTGAAAGTGTTGTGGTCAGATGAGACTAAAATGGAGCTCTTTGGCATCAACTCGCCGTGTTTGGAAAAGGAGGAATGCTGCCTATGACCCCAAGAACACCATCCCCACCGTCAAACATGGAGGTGGAAACATTATGCTTTGGGGGTGTTTTTCTGCTAAGGGGACAGGACAACTTCACCGCATCAAAGGGACGATGGACGGGGCCATGTACCGTCAAATCTTGGGTGAGAACCTCCTTCCCTCAGCAAGGGCATTGAAAATGGGTCGTGGATGGGTATTCCAGCATGACAATGACCCAAAACACATGGCCAAGGCAACAAAGGAGTGTCTCAAGAAGAAGCACATTAAGGTCCTGGAGTGGCCTAGCCAGTCTCCAGACCTTAATCCCATAGAAAATCTGTGAAGGGAGCTGAAGGTTCGAGTTGCCAAACGTCAGCCTTGAAACCTTAATGACTTGGAGAAGATCTGCAAAGAGGAGTGGGACAAAATCCCTCCTCAGATGTGTGCTAACCTGGTGGCCAACTACAAGAAACGTCTGAACTCTGTGATTGCCAACAAGGGTTTTGCCACCAAGTACTAAGTAATGTTTTGCAGAGGGGTCAAATACTTATTTCCCTCATTAAAATGCGATTCCATTTATAACATTTTTCACGTGTTTTTCTGGATTTTTTTGTTGTTATTCTGTCTCTCACTGTTCAAATAAACCTACCATTAAAATTATAGACTGATCATTTCTTTGTCAGTGGGCAAACGTACAAAATCAGCAGGGGATCAAATACTTTTTCCCTCACTGTATATGGTACAAGCGGGAGATAAATATGACATTTGACTGATGCTAGCTTTAAGTTGTAGTCCTAGCTGTAGTCTAGCATTTGGGATTTTAGTAGCCCAAGACAAATGACTCAATTTCTCCCATTGCTTCTGTCTCCATTCTGGGTTCTGGAGCTATTTCTCCACTTTGAAATGGTGTACATTTGTATTCAGTCAGTTCTTCCACCTGGCCTACAAAACAATCACCAGCAGAGCTGCATCAATATGGTTCTGTTTGCAGCATTTGGCCATTACATTCTGAGTAGGCAATTGCCAGCTTCTTGAAAACGGGATTGAAATGAAAATTATTCATTTGTATGCAAGATGTTTTTCTTTCTAATTGGGCAGACTCATTTTTGCCATTACTCAGCCACTCTCTCTACGATGCACCTGGGAACTCAGCGCCCAATACATTCAGCGCCCAATACATTCAGCGCCCAATACATTCAGCGTCCAATACATTCAGCATCCAATATTGGATTACAAGACATTAATGTAGATTGTGTTGAGAGTACCGAATACTGGATCGAAAGAGAGAACTGATCCTTTTTTTGGTCTCTACTAACTTTAGTCTCTTGACAGACAGAAGTGTCGAGTCATAATCTAAAACTGAAGCTTTGTCAGTAGCTCTGATCTTCGGGGAATCACATTCTTTACCTAGTTGAAGGCCAATAAGAACTACTTGTTGGATCATTTGAGGTTAGTGGATAATAAGATGATGTTGGAGTTGAACGTCATTTAATCTTGACGGCCTGGTGTCTGGCGACGTGAAACTACTACCCGCATCATTACTCTAACCCCCTCCATTCATCACATCACTCCTGTTCTCCAACAGCTTCACTGGCTCCCGGTCCAGTTCCGTATCCAATTCAAAGTCCTTCTGTTAACATTCAAGTCCATCCATAAACTCGCCCCCCCATATTTATCTGATCTCCTCCAGGGTCCAACTTCCACCCGCTCCCTTAGATCTTCTTCCTCCATACACCTGTCTGTCCCCCCCGCCCGTCTCACCACTATGGGGAGCAGAGCATTCAGCCGCTCTGCTCCCCGTCTCTGGAACTCATTACCATCCCAACTCAGAAACATCGATTCATTTTCCCATTTCAAATCACAACTCAAAACACACCTGTTTAAAACTGCCTATCTCACTTGACGTCAACTGCTCTGCTTCTTTTGTTGTTTTTAATGCTGTTCTATGCTTTTAAATGTCTTATGTTTCCCTGTACGGTGTCCTTGAGTGTCAAGAAAGGCGCCTTAAATAAAATGTATTATTATTATTATTACTACCAGTGATTGACCGATTTGGCTGTCCACCTTCCTCCCCTCCCCAGCTTATACTCCAACCACCAGGGTAGGGCGACGGTGCCCCTAGATGCTGATCTTGGGTCAGCGTTGCATTCCCCCCACTAAATAGTTAAGGTTAGGATTGGTGGAAGGGAATATGATCCTAGATCTGTACCTATGGGAAAACTTCACCATACTCTCCAACCACCAGCCCAAGAAGCCTACTGAGGCCCATTATTTAATAATTATATTGGAAGACTTGGGTTTTACATGTATCTTAGGAAACAGAGATAGAGACAGGCTTTAGCTTAGCCGCCCTTAGCTGGCTAAATAATCTTCTGTTAGAGCTGTTTTACATGATTCTATTGCATTTCTTTAACACCACCCGCCATTGGACTCCCAAGAAGGGTTTTTCAGCTTGTCTCATGTCTGCAGGAAGATTTTCCTTCACTGTAAGAGAAAATAACTAGGTACAGACATCAATTCACATGAAGGCATTGTTACTGTAGTAGATACAGACCTACAGCCTAAAGTAAAGGTGCTGTACGGTTACATCAAATATCTTTACTCTGTGTTCTCCTGGTCCCTAGTGCATTGTTACTGGGACTACCATGCAGAATGGTTTCTTGTTTCACTTTTTCTACCTTCTAAAGAGCCCATTTCCTCTAGTCCTCTTCCACGACACTGTCCTGCCGTGGACAGTCTTCAAGAAACATTTCCATTACAGATGCAGAAAGTCAGTCCCCAAGGCCAGAGCAGCTTAAATTGGAAATCACATTACCAAACACAGGCTTGGAATTCACACTCCCGATTGGAATGTTTCTCCTCTCTTCTTCCTCTCCTCTTCCTCCTTCTCCTCTCTCCCCTCCTCCTCTCCCCTGGGGCAGTGATCAGGCCCTGTTATCCTCCACACTGTTTCCACTGGCCATCAGGCTGTAACTGGGGCACAGTTTAAATGGCCTGGCTTTCTATCTCCCCTCATAAATACAATCTTCATAAATATGCAATGGCTTTTAAGTGTTTGGGCCGGAATCTCGCATTTGTATTGCCTGTGTGTAGTACTGTGCATTCAAACAGCCGCGCATGACCCCAACCCAGCCATGCGAGGTCAGAATGTCTCCTTGTCACCCAGCCATAGACTTAACATGGAGCCCTAGTTTTGCTCACTTACAGCATTTTATGACAGGCATGTGAGTGGTCCATCTGGCCAGTCATATACTTTCCAGTCATAAGCTAGTCTATTGAGACTCTAGTTGGCACTTTATGTTTGACTCGTCGTGAGTGGTCCGTCTGGTCAGGTCTGGCAGTTTGATGTTAAACTGGACAGACACTGAGATGATGTCACAGAGAGAGACATGGAGGTTCTGACTGAGTGGCCATTTGAGTGTCACATTGTTCCTGTGGAGCTGATCAGATGGGGGGTAATGGTTGGTGCCCTCCTTGGCCACCCTACTAAAGCTGCACACACCCCACTAATCCGCTCAGACAGGCTACCCACTGTCACTAGGCAGACGGGCCACTGTCACTAGGCAGACGGGCCACTGTCACTAGGCAGATGGGCCACTGCCATGGCATAAGATAACATCACTCACACAGAACGGTTGTAAGAGCCTGTCTTCTCTTCACCTCTCAGTAGAAGGGATTCTATATCTGTTATCTATATGTGATTACTGTGTTTTGTTGTCTGTCTCCAGAAAATGTACTATTCAGTGTCTTAAATTGTGTGGACTTTTTTACATTCAAGAGCGTTTCCTTTACATAATATCTGTAAGACATCAACTCTCCTGTGTTGCCCTACCGTACCATGGCTTGACTACTGTCTTTTAACTCAACTCTCCTGTGTTTCCCTATAGTTTATTTATATATTTAAAATATTTATTTAACCTTTATTTAACCAAGTTCTCATTTACAACTGTGACCTGGCCAAGCTAAGCAGTGTGACAAAACAACAGAGTTACACATGGGATTAACAAACATAGAGTCAATAACACAATAGAAAATCTGTATACAGTGCGTGCAAATGAAGTAAGGAGGTAAGGCAATAAATAGGCCAATAGTGGTGAAGTAATTACAATTTAGCAATTTACACTGGAGTGATATATTTGCAGATGAGGATGTGCAAGTAGAAATACTGGTGTGCAAAAGAGCAGAAAAACTAAAACAAATATGGGGATGAGGTAGGTAGTTGGTTGGATGGGCTATTTACAGATGGGCTGTGTACTGCAGCGTTCGGTAAGCTGCTCTGACAGCTGACGCTTAAAGTTAGTGAGGAAGATATAAGTCTCAAACTTCAGTGATTTTTGCAATTTGTTCCAGTCATTGGCAGCAGAGAACTGGAAGGAAAGGCGGCCAAAGGAGGTGTTGGCTTTGGGGATGACCAGTGAAATTTACCTGCTTGAGCGCGTGCTACAGGTGGGTGTTGCTATGGTGACCAGTGAGCTGAGATAAGGCGGAGCTTTACCTAGCATAGACTTATAGATGACCTGGAGACAGTGGGTAAGTAGCGAGGACCAGCCAACGAGAGCATACAGGTCGCAATGTGGGGAGTATATGGGGCTTTGGTGACAAAACGGATGGCACTGTGATAGACTGCATCCAGTTTGCTGAGTAGAGTGTTGGAGGATATTTTGTAAATGACATCGCCGAAGTCAAGGATCGGTAGGATAGTCAGTTTTACGAGGGTATGTTTGGCAGCATGAGTGAAGTAGGCTTTGTTTTGCGAAAAAGGAAGCCGATTCTAGATTTAACTTTGGATTGGAGATGCTTAATGTGATTCTGGAAGGACAGTTTACAGTCTAGCCAGACACCTAGGTATTTATAGTTGTCCACATATTCTAAGTCAGAACCGTCCAGAGTAGTGATGCTAGTCGGGCGGGCGGGTGTGGGCAGCGATCGGTGGAAGAGCATGCATTTCGTTTTACTAGCATTTAAGAGCAGTTGGAGGCCACAGAAGGAGTGTTGTATGGTGTTGAAGCTTTTGAGGTTTGTTAACACAGTGTCCATAGAAGGGCCAGAAGTATACAGAATGGTGTCGTCTGCGCAGAGGTGGATCAAAGGGGCAGTTGCTGCGGTGGTTGCAGAGCTGTTGGCCGGGGTTGGGGTAGCCAGGTGGAAGCATGGCCAGCCGTAGAGAAATGCTTATTGAAATTCTCGATTATCTTTGATTCATCAGTGGTGACAGTGTTTCCTAGCCTCAGTGCAGTGGGCAGCTGGGAGGAGGTACTGTTATTCTCCATGGACTTTATAGTTTCCCAAAACCTTTTGGAATTAGTGCTGCAGGATGCAAACTTCTGTTTGAAAAAGCTAGCCTTTGCTTTCCTAATTGACTGTGTGTGTTGTTTCCTGACTTCCCTGAAAAGTTGCATACCGCTGGGACTATTCGAAGCTAGTGCAGTACGCCACAGGGTGTTTTTGTGCTGGTCAAGGGCAGTCAAGTCTGGAGTGAACCAAGGACTATATCTGTTCGTAGTTCAACATTTTTTGAAAGGGGCATGCTTATTTAAGATGGTGAGGAAAGCACTTTTAAAGAACAACAAGGCATCCTCCACTGATGGGATGAGGTCAATATCCTTCCCGGATCCCCGGGCCAGGTCGATTAGAAAGGCCTGCTCGCAGAAGTGTTTTAGGGAGCGTTTGACGGTGATGAGGGGTGGTCGTTTGACCACAGACCCATAACGGACGCAGGCAATGAGGCAGTGGTCGCTGAGGTCCTGGTTGAAAACAGCAGAGGTGTATTTAGAGGGCAAGCTATACCATGGCTTGACTACTGTCTCTTAACTCAACTCTCCTGTGGTCCGTGTCTGCAGGGGATCATCCAGAAGATTTTGGACATCCACAAGGTGAAATGCGTGGCGTGCTTTGGCCTGCGTCTCAGCCACTCCCAATCCGGCCAGGTCCACTGGCTCCACCCTGATATGGGCGTGTCCCACGTGAGGGAGAAGTACGAGCAGAACCGTTCCCAGGAGGAGTGGAGGTAAGCAGACTGTGTGTGTGTGTGCGGTGCACTCAAGAGCCTCTACAGCTTGCATACTGTAGTACGCTGTTTTGCATTCAGAATGGCCCCATTTCATTGAACATTATAAACATCTTAAGTTTCAATCATGTCTTGGATCATCACTTGAGGCATTTCACAGTCCAGTCTAAGTTACTGTCAAATGTTCCTCCTCGAATCTCCGTACTTCAATCCTAGGAATGGGAGTCTGAGGTAGTTTTTCTGGCTGTCTTTGAGCCTCAAGTCTGTGTGTGCGTCCCAAACGGCACCCTATTCGCCTATTCGCTACATAGTGCACTACTTTTGACCATAGCCTATATAGGAAAAAGACTGCCATTTGGGACACAGCCTGAGTGTGCGTCATCTCTCTCTACATGGCTCTGCTATGGATGGGTAACTACCCTGACTTAAATCTGTTCGCAAAGGACTGTCTGACTGACTTTTCTCACCCATTATGATTGGAACAGTGCCACTGACTATGATCTTCTACCAATATCTCTGTCCTCCTGATTGGACCAGTGCCACTGACTAGGATACACTGTTGTGTTTTTTCTATCATGATGTGATTTCATATCCCAGAATTATTTATTTCTGTATTGCTCTCTCTCTCTAGTTTGTGATATAACTCAGAGTGGGAGAAATGGGAAGCAACAAGAGTTCAGTCTCCCTCCTTCAATCGCCCTCCTTCCCTCCCTCCTTTACTGTTCCACAATAAGAATACTGAGGAGCGCTGTGTGTGTATGTGTGTGCGCACGCTTGGGCAAACTCTCTTGCTGCATAGAAATGGCTCAAGGGTTTGTTGAATCTACTTAGAGTGGAAATCTTCAATTCCCTCACTCCACTGGACTGCAGTGTTCAGCTCCGTGCACAGAACAGAACAGTTCTTCTCACAGAACAGAATAGCTCTTCTCACAGCCCAGCCCAGCACAGAACAGCTCTTCTCACAGCCCAGTACAGAAGAGTTCTTCTCACAGAACAGAACAGCTCTTCTCACAGCCCAGCACAGAACAGTTCCTCTCACAGAACAGAACAGCTCTTCTCACAGAACAGAACAGCTCTTCTCACAGCCCAACACAGAACAGCTCTTCTCACAGCCCAAAACCGCTCTTCTCACAGCCCAACACAGAACAGCTCTTCTCACAGCCCAGCACATAACAGCACACACCTGTTCAATGGAGGAGATAAACCCTTTATTTATACTTTATTAAGTGTGTGTGTGCTTGTCGCGTATCTGGGTTTTATGTCCATGTGTGTGAGATTTGCAGAAACTCGAGCACAGTGTTAAAGGGTTATAGTCTAGTTAGACACAGAGAGTTTCCCCTACTTACACTACATGATGCCCCCAGGGTTGGTTTAGTCATCTGAATGTTCGTGTCCTGGGAGGGAGGGATGTTGTAACACTGGCTTTCTGTGATCATCAGTGACACACACCTTCCTCAAAAGGAAAAAATAGGGCCCTGTGTGTGTTCGTGTGTGTGTTCGTGTGTGTGTTCGTTCCAGAGGGCCTTTAGCTCACCCAGGAAGCTGGCATGTCAGGAGGATGATGTCATCCTCCTATTAGCCTGTGGTAACCCAATGCAGATGTCTTTTCCGTCCACCACCTGTATGAATGACACGCCTAGTGTGGACTTGTCTAAAGGTGTTGTAAGTCATGGGGTTGGTTTGGACTTTGATGTCAGTGTTTTGGTGGTGGTGGTGGAGCTCGGTGCTGAACAGTAGTGCAGGGTGTGTGTGTGTGTGTATGTGTGTGTGTTGATCAGTATTTCAGTGCTAGATTACGGTGTGATAGTAAGAACCTGTGGTCCAATCAGACAATCCCGATTTGGAGGAATGTACAATGCAGTGTCTATCTGTCTAATGGGTATATCATCCCTACCTGGTACTGCAGATCTTACAGATTTCATCCCATTATCACTAGATGCAGGTTTCCAAAGGTGGGCAATACTCTATTTGCAATATGTACACCAAGTCTTGAAGAACAACCAAGTTAAATCATTCGGTGAAATTAAGTTCAGACTTTCATTTGCCAAAGTCAGATTTCTTCCGCTATTTACAGCTGAGACTATTTACTGAAACACCCCAACTGTGTAAAAATGAAGGGTGAGCCCTCTCCCATAGAAAAATATCTAATGAATATCCAGAAAAGGACAACTAGTAGTAAAACAATAACAAAACTATACCAATCTATTGCTGTCATGACACAGAGCAAAACTCTGCAAACTAAGTGCAGGTGGGAATCTGAATTTGTGGAGAATATTGAAAATGAAACTTGGGAGGCAATCTGTAGAAAGGCTCATACCGTTAAACACTCTAATACATGTAAAGAGTATCAATGAGAATCGTCCGTAGGTACTTTCTAACTCCAGACAACATGGTGACGATAAGACCAGGAACAACCGGTCAATGCTGGAGAAAATGTGGGGAATTATGAGACGTGGATGTCGATTAAAGGCAGCCCCCCGCACCTCTCTGATTCAGAGGGGTTGGGTTAAATGCGGAAGACACATTTCGGTTGAAGGCATTCGGTTGTACAACTGACTAATAATGGTGACTTTGACTTTGACTTTGACATATTTTCTGGTCTTGTCCTAGAATAATGAAATTCTGGAATGATGTTTTTTACTTTTTAAACAATATAAAATGCTCCCTGGCAAAGAACCCAAAGAATGCTATACTTGGAGTAATTCCTGAGTGGTTTCAAAATGCCTACCTATTAAATATAATTTTTGTCTGCAGCAAATAAATGAATTACAGCACATTGGCTAAATAAGGACATTCCTACCATAGAAGAGTGGACTTGTAGAATAAAATAAATGTATTTAATGGTAAAGATTACCTATAAAATGAAACTGCAGACAGATGTATGTGAAAAAAAGATGGGAACTGCTCCTTGTAAGTAATATTGTGTGGACATAAGACTCATTAGTCTCGAAACAACCAAACATGACAAACAGGATGACTTGTTGTTTGTGTTGTTATTATTTGTTTTTAGAACATTTGTATTTAATTTTGGGACTTAATTGTATAGTTATTTGATTTGTTATATAACCGTTTGTATCTCAGAAGACCAGAACCTTAATAATATTCATCATATTTACTTCACCAACACTAATTACACTTCCTGACGGGCCGCCCCCAAGTGGTGAAGGTGAACAACACCTCCACTTCGCTGATCCTCAACACAGGGTGCGTGCTCAGCCCCCTCCTGTACTTCCGGTTCACCCTTGACTGCACGGCCATGCACGCCTCCAACTCAATCATCAAGTTTGCAGACAACACAACAGAAGTAGGCTTGATTACCAACAATGACAAGACAGCCTACAGGGAGGAGGTGAGGGCCCTGGCGGAGTGGTGCAAGGAAAATAACCTCTCCCTCAACGTCAACAAAATGAAGGAGCTGATCGTGGACTTCAGGAAACAGCAGAGGGGGCATGCCCCTATCCACATCGACGGGAGAGCAGTGGAGAAGGTAGAAAGCGTACACATCACTGACAATCTGAATGGTCCACCCACACAGACAGTGTGGTGAACAAGGCGCAACAGCGCCTCTTCAACCTCAGGAGGCTGAAGAAATGTGGCTTGGCCCCTAAGACCCTCAAACTTTTACAGATGCAGAGTTGGGCTGTATCACCGCCTGGTACGGCAACTGCACTGCCCACAACCACAGGGCTCTCCAGAGGGTGGTGCGGTTTGCCCAAAGCTTCACCGGGGTACACTGCCTGTCCTCCAGGACACCTACAGCACCCGATGTCACAGGAAGGCCAAAAAGATCATCAAGGACATCAACCAGCCGATCCACGGCCTGTTCACCCCACTATCATCCAGAAGGCAAGGTCAGTACAGGTGCATCAAAGCTGGGACCAAGAGACTGAAAAACAGCTTATCTCTCAAGGCCATCACTGTTAAATAGCCATCACTAGCCGGCTTCCACCTGGTTACGCAGCCCTGTACCTTAGAGGCTGCTGCCCTATGTACATAGACATGGAATCACTGGTCACTTTAATCATGTTTACATACTGCTTTACTCATTTAATATGTATGTACTGTATTCTATTCAACTGTATTTAGTCAATGCCACTCCGACATTGCTCGTCCTAATATTTATATATTAATTCCATTCTTTTACTTTTACATTTGTGTATTGTTGTGAATTCTTAGATACTACTGCACTGTTGGAGCTAGGAACACAAGCATTTCGCTACACCCGCAATAACATCTGCTAAATATGTGTATGTGACCAATACAATTTGATTTGATTTAATTTGACTATACATAGTAGTGACACTAACTCCGCAGTGATTGGGAAAGGGTATGGGGGCTGGACACGCGGCGACCCAGACCCCACTGCTGTCAAAGATCACACATACTGACTCAAGGTAACTTTAGTTATTGTCTGTCTGACTGACTGTGTTTGTGTGACTGTGTCTGTGTTTGTGTGTTCTCATGCGTGTGTTCATGTGTGTTGTCACATTGATAATTGCCTCTCAGGTGAGGGGGAGTAGAGCTGATCTCATAAATTGACCACTGAAGTCCCTAATGCCATTTGTCAGTGTTACTGATTACAGCCATCACCACATGAGGAGACAATAATGTCAATACAATAGCGTACAGTAAGAAGCCTGTCAGTACTGCTATGATTCAATACAATAGCGTACAGTAAAAAGCCTGTCAGTACTGTTATGATTCAATACAATAACGTACAGTAAGAAGCCTGTCAGTACTGCTATGATTCAATACAATAGCGTACAGTAAGAAGCCTGTCAGTACTGCTATGATTCAATACAATAGCGTGCAGTAAGAAGCCTGTCAGTACTGCTATGATTCAATACAATAACGTGCAGGAAGAAGCCTGTCAGTACTGCTATGATTCAATACAATAACGTACAGTAAGAAGCCTGTCAGTACTGTTATGATTCAAGACAATAATGTACAGTAAGAAGCCTGTCAGTACTGTTATGATTCAATACAATAATGTACAGTAAGAAAGCCTGTCAGTACTGCTATGATTCAATACAACAAATAGTAAGAAGCCTGTCAGTACTGTTATGATTCAAGACAACATATAGTAAGAAGCCTGTCAGTACTGTTATGATTCAAGACAACATATAGTAAGAAGCCTGTCAGTACTGTTATGATTCAAGACAACATATAGTAAGAAGCCTGTCAGTACTGTTATGATTCAAGACAACAAATAGTAAGAAGCCTGTCAGTACTGTTATGATTCAAGACAACAAATAGTAAGAAGCCTGTCAGTACTGTTATGATTCAAGACAACATATAGTAAGAAGCCTGTCAGTACTGTTATGATTCAATACAATAATGTACAGTAAGAAGCCTGTCAGTACTGTTATGATTCAATACAATAATGTACAGTAAGAAGCCTGTCAGTACTGTTATGATTCAATACAATAATGTACAGTAAGAAGCCTGTCAGTACTGCTATGATTCAATACAATAACGTACAGTAAGAAGCCTGTCAGTACTGTTATGATTCAAGACAATAATGTACAGTAAGAAGCCTGTCAGTACTGTTATGATTCAATACAATAATGTACAGTAAGAAGCCTGTCAGTACTGCTATGATTCAATACAATAACGTGCAGTAAGAAGCCTGTCAGTACTGTTATGATTCAAGACAACATATAGTAAGAAGCCTGTCAGTACTGTTATGATGCAAGACAACAAATAGTAAGAAGCCTGTCAGTACTGTTATGATTCAAGACAACAAATAGTAAGAAGCCTGTCAGTACTGTTATGATTCAAGACAACAAATAGTAAGAAGCCTGTCAGTACTGTTATGATTCAAGACAACATATAGTAGGAAGCCTGTCAGTACTGTTATGATTCAATACAATAATGTACAGTAAGAAGCCTGTCAGTACTGTTATGATTCAATACAATAATGTACAGTAAGAAGCCTGTCAGTACTGCTATGATTCAATACAATAACGTGCAGTAAGAAGCCTGTCAGTACTGTTATGATTCAAGACAACAAATAGTAAGAAGCCTGTCAGTACTGTTATGATTCAAGACAACATATAGTAAGAAGCCTGTCAGTACTGTTATGATTCAAGACAACATATAGTAAGAAGCCTGTCAGTACTGTTATGATTCAAGACAACATATAGTAAGAAGCCTGTCAGTACTGTTATGATTCAAGACAACAAATAGTAAGAAGCCTGTCAGTACTGTTATGATTCAAGACAACAAATAGTAAGAAGCCTGTCAGTACTGTTATGATTCAAGACAACAAATAGTAAGAAGCCTGTCAGTACTGTTATGATTCAAGACAACATATAGTAAGGAGCCTGTCAGTACTGTTATGATTCAAGACAACATATAGTAAGAAGCCTGTCAGTACTGTTATGATTCAAGACAACATATAGTAAGAAGCCTGTCAGTACTGTTATGATTCAAGACAACATATAGTAAGAAGCCTGTCAGTACTGTTATGATTCAAGACAACATATAGTAAGAAGCCTGTCAGTACTGTTATGATTCAAGACAACATATAGTAAGAAGCCTGTCAGTACTGCTATGATTCAATACAATAACGAACAGGAAGGAGCCTGTCAGTATTGCTATGATTCCATTTCAGTTTCGTTAACTCAAACGGCACCCTATTGCCTATATAGTGCACTACTTTTGGCCAAAACCTATTCCCTATATAGTGCACTACTTTTGATCAAAACCTATTCCCTATGTAGTGCACTACTTTAGACCAGGGCCTATAGAACTATGATGTCTTGAGCTGCAAGGACATGTGACCCCTGGATGTACATTTTTTAAACGGGGAAGGTACAACCTGAAAGTTTCCAATAAGTACGCTGATTTCCCATTGCAAACCGTATTGCTACGGCGTGTTCTCGAATAAACACAACCTAGGTTCGTTTTTCATATTTTTCAGAGTTCTAAACCACAGTGACCTTTATGAAACAAGATGAAGCTGTGTTTATGCAATAATTCAGCTGCTAACCAATCATTACAAGGCTCTTTATTATTTTCCTCGAAGCGCCAGCCGTTTGATTTAGCTCCTAATTTCTCTATCCTGAGCCTGGCTGACAAGACTCCTCGTGTGTGTGTGTGTGTGTCTTCATCTGTATGTGTGTCTGTGATAAGATTCCCTACCATCTCCCAGTCATAAGTAAAATGAATGTTCTCCTAGTACAGCGAACAGAGCAAACAGGTTGGGATCAGAGCAACCATTAGTTCTGTCAGGGAGTGGATGTCTAATCCCATAGAACAAGGTAAAGAGGCGTCTAGCAGTCAATTAAAGAATATAAACGATTCTCTCAGTTCGGCACTGCCAGGCGATTGGCAGGTGGTGGTGGAGGTGGCATCGGGGAAGGGGGGAACCATCTGAGAGCGAGGGAGAAGAGTTATGGTGTGGCACTGTGGCAGGCAGGTCTGGGATCAGTTGGAAGTGGGTGAAAGTGGAAGAGTTATCAGGCCGTGTCTGAGGAAGGAGGCTCAGGAAAACACACACGGATGATAACATGTTATCTGTATTAGTTTAGTTAGTTTATTTCTTCTCATTTTGTTGCTTTTCGTCTCGTTATGCTGTCTGCCGTCTGCCTTTGACTAGCTGAACTGTAGGCTTTCATCTCTTAGTGGCGTTTTAGATCACACACTGTGCACCTCTATTCCTTTTTCAGATCAAATAACCTCCCCTTCCCCCCGTGTGCGTGTCACTGAGTAACTAGGAAGTGTGCATTAGAGCTGTTATAGCTTGAACTATAACTGTATACTAGCTCCTGAAATGTAAAACGTTATTGGGGTACAATATACATATTCTATTTGCTTCTGTGGACTGTACTGTGTGATAGCTTTGTGACTTGAGTGTAAAAACACAATTGGAGCATAAAAAAGCTTATCCTATCAACGGGACCTGAGCAACTGTAATATCCTATGCTTCTCGGAAACTTGGCTGAACAAGGACATGGATAATATACAACTAGTTTTTTTTTCTCTGCACCAGCAGGACAGAACGTCGGGTAAGCTCAGGAGGGGTGGTGTGTCTCCCTTTGTCAACAACAGGAGGGGTGGTGTGTCTCCCTTTGTCAACAACAGGAGGGGTGGTGTGTCTCCCTTTGTCAACAACAGGAGGGGTGGTGTGTCTCCCTTTGTCAACAACAGGAGGGGTGGTGTGTCTCCCTTTGTCAACAACAGGAGGGGTGGTGTGTCTCCCTTTGTCAACAACAGGAGGGGTGGTGTGTCTCCCCTTGTCAACAACAGGAGGGGTGGTGTGTCTCCTTTGTCAACAACAGGAGGGGTGGTGTGTCTCCCTTTGTCAACAACAGGAGGGGTGGTGTGTCTCCCTTTGTCAACAACAGGAGGGGTGGTGTGTCTCCCTTTGTCAACAACAGGAGGGGTGGTGTGTCTTCCTTTGTCAACAACAGGAGGGGTGGTGTGTCTCCCTTTGTCAACAACAGGAGGGGTGGTGTGTCTCCCTTTGTCAACAACAGGAGGGGTGGTGTGTCTCCCTTTGTCAACAACAGGAGAGGTGGTGTGTCTCCCTTTGTCAACAACAGGAGGGGTGGTGTGTCTCCCTTTGTCAACAACAGGAGGTGTGGTGTGTCTCCCTTTGTCAACAACAGGAGGGGTGGTGTGTCTCCCTTTGTCAACAACAGGAGGTGTGGTGTGTCTCCCTTTGTCAACAACAGCTGGTGCGTGATCTCTAGTATTAAGGAAGTCTTGAGGTTCTGCTCTCCTGAGTTAGAATACCTCATGATAAGCTGCAGACTGTACTATTCGTAACGATCTATTTACCACCACAAACCGATGCTGACACCAAGACCACACTCAACGAGCTGTATAGGGCCATAAGCAAACAACAAAATGCTCATTCAGAGGCGGCCCTCCTAGTGGCTGGTAATTTTAATGCAGGAAAACTAAAATCCGTCTTACCTCATTCCTACCAGCATGTCACCTGTGCAATTAAAGACAAAAAAACTATACCTTTACTCCACGCATACAAAGCTCTCTCTCGCCCTCCATTTGGCAAATATGACCATAACTCTATCCTCCTTATTCCTGCTTAGAAGCCAAAACTCAAACTTGAGGTACCAGTGACTCGCTCAATACGGAAGTGGTCCGAAGAAGTGGATGCTAAGCTACAGGACTGTTTCGTTAGCACAGACTGGAATATGTTCCGGGACTCCTTCGATGGCATTAAGGAGTTTACCACATCAGTCACCAGCTACATTAATAAGTGCATTGATGACGGCATCGCCACAGTGACCATATGTACAGTTGAAGTTTGCATACACCTTAGCCAAATACATTTGATCTAAGTTTTTCACAATTCCTGACATTTAATCCTAGTAAAAATGTCTTAGGTCAGTTAGGATCACTCTCTGTCTTAGGTCAGTTAGGATCACCACTTCATTTTAAGAATGTGAAATAGTAGAGAGAATGATTTATTTCAGCTTTTATTTCTTTCATCACATTCCTAGAGGGTCAGAAGTTTGCATATACTGAATTAGTATTTGGTAGCATTGCCCTTAAATTGATTAACTTGGGTCAAACGTTTCGGGTAGCCTTCCACAAGCTTCCCACAATAAGTTAGGTGAATTTTGGCCCATTCCTCCTGACAGAGCTGGTGTAACTGAGTCAGTTTGTAGGGCTCCTTGCTCGCACACGCTTCTTCAGTTCTGCCCACACATTTTCTATAGGATTGAGGTCAGGGCTTTGTGATGGCCACTCCAATACCTTGACTTTGTTGTCCTTAAGCCATTTTGCCACAACTTTGGAAGTATGCTTGGGGTCATTGTCCATTTGGAAGACCCATTTGCGACCAAGCTTTAACTTCCTGACTGATGTCTTGAGATGTTGCTTCAATATATCCACCAAATTCTCCTACCTCATGATGCCATCTATTTTGTGAAGTGCACTAGTCCCTCCTGCAGCAAAGCACCCCCACAACATGATGCTGCAACCCCTGTGCTTCACGGTTGGGATGGTGTTCTTCGGCTTGCAAGCCTCCCCTTTATCCTCCAAACATAACAATGGTCATTATGGCCAAACAGTTCTATTTTTGTTTCATCCGACCAGAGGACATTTTTCCAAAAAGTACAATCTTTGTCCCCATGTGCAGTTGCAAACCGTAGTCTGGCTTTTTTTATGGCGGTTTTGGAGCAGTGGCTTCTTCGTTGCTGAGCGGTCTTTCAGGTTATATCGATATAGGACTTGTTTTACTGTGGATATAGATACTTTTGTACTTCCCCCAGCATCTTCACAAGGTCCTTTGCTGTTGTTCTGGGATTGATTTGCACTTTTTGCACCAAAGTACGTTCATCTCTAGGAGACAGAGCGTGTCTCCTTCCTGAGCGGTATGACAGCTGCGTGGTCCCATGGTGTTTATACTTGCGTACTATTGTTTGTACAGATGAACGTGGTACCTTCAGGTGTTTGGAAATTGCTCCTCAGGATGAACCAGACTTGTGGAGGTCTACATTTTTTTTTTCTGAGGTCTTGGCTGATTTCTTTTGATTTTCCCATGATGTCAATAAAACAGGCACTGAGTTTGAAGGTAGGCCTTGAAATATATCCACAGGTACACCTCCAATTGACTCAAATGATGTCAATTAGCCTATCAGAAGCTTCTAAAGCCATGACATAATTTTCTGGAATTTCCCAGCTGTTTAAAGGCACAGTCAACTTAGTGTACAGTGAGGGAAAAAAGTATTTGATCCCCTGTTGATTTTGTACGTTTTCCCACTGACAAAGAAATTATCAGTCTATAATTTTAATGGTAGGTTTATTTGAACAGTGAGAGACAGAATAACAACAAAAAAATCCAGAAAAACACATGTGAAAATGTTATAAATTGATTTGCATTTTAATGAGGGAAATAAGTATTTGACCCCCTCTCAATCAGAAAGATTTCTGGCTCCCAGGTGTCTTTTATACAGGTAACGAGCTGAGATTAGGAGCACACTCTTGAAGGGAGTGCTCCTAATCTCAGTTTGTTACCTGTATAAAAGACACCTGTCCACAGAAGCAATCAATCAATCAGATTCCAAACTCTCCACCATGGCCAAGACCAAAGAGCTCTCCAAGGATGTCAGGGACACGATTGTAGACCTACACAAGGCTGAAATGGGCTACAAGACCATCGCCAAGCAGCTTGGTGAGAAGGTGACAACAGTTGGTGCGATTATTCGCAAATGGAAGAAACACAAAAGAACTGTCAATCTCCCTTGGCCTGGGGCTCCATGCAAGATCTCACCTCGTGGAGATGCAATGATCATGAGAACGGTGAGGAATCAGCCCAAAACTACACGGGAGGATCTTGTCAATGATCTCAAGGCAGCTGGGACCATAGTCACCAACAAAACAATTGGTAACACACTACGCCGTGAAGGACTGAAATCCTGCAGCGCCCGCAAAGTCCCCCTGCTCAAAAAAGCACATATACATGCCCATCTGAAGTTTGCCAATGAACATCTGAATGATTCAGAGGACATCTGGGTGAAAGTGTTGTGGTCAGATGAGACCAAAATGGAACTCTTTGGCATCAACTCAACTCGCCGTGTTTGGAGGAGAAGGAATGCTGCCTATGACCCCAAGAACATCATCCCCACCGTCAAACATGGAGGTGGAAACATTATGCCTTGGGGGTGTTTTTCTGCTAAGGGGACAGGACAACTTCACCGCATCAAAGGGACAATGGACGGGGCCATGTACCGTCAAATCTTGGGTGAGAACCTCCTTCCCTCAGCCAGGGCATTGAAAATGGGTCGTGGATGGGTATTCCAGCATGACAATGACCCAAAACACATGGCCAAGGCAACAAAGGAGTGTCTCAAGAAGAAGCACATTAAGGTCCTGGAGTGGCCTAGCCAGTCTCCAGACCTTAATCCCATAGAAAATCTGTGAAGGGAGCTGAAGGTTCGAGTTGCCAAACGTCAGCCTTGAAACCTTAATGACTTGGAGAAGATCTGCAAAGAGGAGTGGGACAAAATCCCTCCTCAGATGTGTGCTAACCTGGTGGCCAACTACAAGAAACGTCTGAACTCTGTGATTGCCAACAAGGGTTTTGCCACCAAGTACTAAGTCACATGAGTTTTTCTGGATTTTTTTGTTGTTATTCTGTCTCTCACTGTTCAAATAAACCTACCATTAAAATTATAGACTGATCATTTCTTTGTCAGTGGGCAAACTTACAAAATCAGCAGGGGATCAAATACTTTTTTCCCCTCACTGTATGTAAACTTCTGACCCACTGAAATTGTGATACAGTGAATTATAAGTGAAATAATCTGTCTGTAAACAATTGTTGGAAAAATTACTTGTCATGCACAAAATAGATGTCCTAACCGACTTGCCAAAACTATAGTTTGTTAACAAGAAATCTGTGGAGTGGTTGAAAATCGAGTTTTAATGACTCCAACCTGAGTGTATGTAAACTTCCGACTTCAACTGTACATACAGTGCCAAAATTGAAATGTCTTGACTCAATAAGTATTCAAGTAATTTGTTATGGCAAGCCTAAATACATTCAGGAGTAAAATGTATCTTAACAAGTGACATAATACCTTGCATGGACTCAATCTGTGTGCAATAATAAAAAAAATGTTTAACATTTTTGAATTTCTACTTCATCGCTGTACCCCACACATACAATTACCTGTAAGGTCCCTCAGACGAGCAGTGAATTTCAAACACAGATTCAACCACAAAGACCAGGGAGGTTTTCCAATGCCTCGCAAAGAATGGCACCTATTGGTATATGGATGTAAAAAAATAAAACAAACCGATATTGAATATCCCTTTGAGCATGGTAAAGTTAATTACACTTTGGATGGTGTATCAATACACCCAGTCACTACAAAGATACAGGTGTCAAGGAAACCGCTCAAGGATTTCACCATGAGGCCAATGGTGACTTTAAAACAGTTAGAATTTAATAACTGTGATAGGAATAAACTGAGGATGGATCAACAACATTGTAGTTACTAACCTAATAGAGTGAAAAGAAGGAAGTCTGTCCAGAATAAAAATATTACAAAATATGCATCCTGTTTGCACTGAAGTAAAAAAATAAAATGTGGCTAATAAATGTACTTTATGTCCTAAATACAAAGCGTTATGTTTGGGGCAAATCCAACACATCACTGAGTACCACTCTTAATATTTTCACGTTTTTTAGGATAAAAAGAAACTGAATAAAGCTAAGCACAGGAAAATCCTAGAGGGAAAACATGGATGTCTGCTTTCCAAAGACACTGGGAGACAAATTCACCTTTTTGCAGGATATTAACCTAAAATGCAAGGCCAAATATACACTGGAGTTGCTTACATTGAATGTTCAGTTGTGAATTCAAACTGTAACACAGTTTTGGGGGGAATAAGTCAATGGGTATGCCTACTTTCTGAGG
This sequence comes from Brachymystax lenok tsinlingensis, assembly GCA_030435695.1. Lineage (NCBI taxonomy): Eukaryota > Metazoa > Chordata > Actinopteri > Salmoniformes > Salmonidae > Brachymystax > Brachymystax lenok. Next base: position 31,231,595 of record CM059806.1, read on the forward strand.
GCACTGTATCCCAACCAGAATCCATAGATTACAGGCAACATCCAATCTGAGATAAAGGCTAGAGCTGCCACTTTCAAGGAGTGGGACACTAACCCGGACGCTTATAAGACATTTCGCTACCCTCTCTGACAAACCATCAAACAGGCAAAGCGACAATACAGGACTAAAATCAAATCCTACTACACCGGCTCTGATGCTCATTGGATGTGGCAGGGTTTGCAAACTATCATGGATTACAAATGGAAACCCACCCACAAGCTGCCCAATGACGCATGCAAGCATGCCAAACGAGTGAAATGAAGTCTACTCGCTTTAAGTCGTAAAGAGGGTACGACAACACCTCTTCCCCCTCAGGAGGCTCAAAAGATTTGGCATGGGCCTTCAGATCTTCAAAAAGTTATATAGATGCACCATTGAGAGCATCTTGACTGGCTGCATCAATTCTTCGTATGTCAACTGCTCAGCATCCGCATCTGCTCAGCATCCGCATCTGCTCAGCATCTCTTTGTTGCCTCTGATTAATGCCGTCCTTGCCTGATCCATGAGTTTTGGTGGGTGGCCCTCTCTTGGCAGGTTTGTTGTGGTGCCATTTTCTTTCAATTTTTTTGTAACTGATTTAATGGTGCTCTGTGGGATGTTCAACGTTTCTGATATTTTTTTATAACCCAACCCTGATCTGTACTTCACAACTTTGTCCCTGACCTGTTTGGAGAACTCCTTGGTCTTCATGGTTCCGCTTGCTTGGTGGTGCCCCTTGCTTAGTGGTTGCAGATTCTGGGACCTTTTAGAACAGGTGTATATATACTGAGATCATGTGACACTTACATTGTACGAAGGTGGACTTTATTTGAATGCTTTTGCAAGCCACTGTAAATAGTTAGTCCGGGTAGCTATTTGGTTAACTATCTGCATTTACCCTTTTTGCACAATAGTTTTTTTACTCATCACATACGCTGCTGTTACTGTTTACCATCTGTCACTTTATTCCTAGTTATATGTACATACAGTATATACCTCAATTACCTCATACCCCTACACATCCACTCGGTGCTGGTACCTTGTATATAGCCAAGTTATTGTTACTCATTATGTATTTATTATTACTTTTATTATTACGTGTTTTACTTTCCTATTATTTCTTTATTTTCTTTCTCTCTGCATTGTTGGGAAGGGCATGTAAGTAACCATTTCACTGTTAGTCCACACTTGCTGTTTACAAAGAATGTGACTAATAAATACAAATAAATATAACATTTGATTTGATAACTGTATATAGAGTTCTAGCTCTGTGACTAGAAGACTGGTGTCTACTGTAGCGCTGTGACTAGAAGACTGGTGTCTACTGTAGCTCTGTGACTAGAAGACTGGTGTCTACTGTAGCGCTGTGACTAGAAGACTGGTGTCTACTGTAGCTCTGTGACTAGAAGACTGGTGTCTACTGTAGCTCTGTGACTAGAAGACTGGTGTCTACTGTAGCTCTGTGACTAGAAGAGATTAGAGTACAAAACACCTGGTCCGTTCTGTGTTACATGCTTCTGTGTTTTGTCTAAACAGTGACATATTCCTCCTCTCCAGATATGAGCTGCGTATTCGCTACCTTCCAAAGGGATTCCTGCACCACTTCAGTGAAGACAAACCCACACTCAACTACTTCTACCAGCAGGTGAGACAGACAAGTTAAGGATTTCCTGTGATTAATCGCAAATTCAGAAATTGCTTTCATTTGAGCTGTAATTTAAGATTTTTTAATACAAAAAGCATTACAAGAATATTGATGTCTTGATTTTGTTGAAAGTAACCTTCGTGAAATCAGGTGAATTAGTAAAGCACACTTACTTTAACCTCAATGTCAACTTTGACATCACATTGTTGTTTTTAGCTGTATAGATGATATATTTGGGATGTTTTCAGTGTATTGTGAATGCTTTCAAACAATACAATTAATCGCTATAAAAAAACAAGTGCACTAAAATTACAAAAAGTTCATGAGTTAACTGATGAACTCTGACAGCCCTAAAACTCACACACCCCAACACATTATCCATGGGAGTTGATTAACAGAGAGACAGCCTGGTTTCTAACAGGCCATTGACCACGCTATTTCAAAGCATACTTGGCTAGGCCTATTTATTCAACAACACTGTAACCGCAGGCTGAGGCATATATCACTTCTAACAGTGTGTGTGTGTGTATGTGTTTGTGCAGCCATGTGTGCAAATGTGTGTCTGTGTCTGAGGGATCCAAGTCTTTACTGTGTGTGTTTGGGGGTGTATACAGTGAGGGAAAAAGTATTTGATCCCCTGCTGATTTTGTACGTTTGCCCGCTGACAAAGAAATGATCAGTATATAATTTTAATGGTAGGTGTATTTGAACAGTGAGAGACAGAATAACAACAAAAAAATCCAGAAAAACGCATGTCAAAAATGTTATAAAATGATTTGCATTTTAATGAGGGAAATAAGTAGGAGGGGGGAGGTATTAAGGCGTAACACACGGTGTGTAGAGGCAGAGAGGTGAACTGGGTTAGTGGGCCTAGGGGGGGCTCTGCCTGGTGTCTGGCGCTCTGGGGAAGAGACACACCCTCCCATCCAGACGGGGGAGAAAAGAGGCCATTTTTACAGTAGCGGAAAACATTTGGGCTCGCATGTGAGTTTTACTCTTGTGGTTTTAAAATTCAAAAGGCACTTGCACATCTGAGCTATCTTTGTTGCAGGTGCATGGTAACAGTTGAATAACATGAGATAGTATCACTGCTCTTGATAGTATCACTGCTCTTGCTGGTATCACTGCTCTTTATTAAGCTTTATGTGTCGGCCTCGCGGCCTTTGTCAGAGCTCTTTGAGAGCAGTGATACTGTCAAGAGCAGTGTGCGGGTTTCCTCTTTTTACGCTCATGGTTTTGCTGAGTGCCAGCTGAGAGGAAACTGTTCCTGATGGAAGGTGAAATATCCGTGTTTGAAGGGCTAATCATGGAGCATGAGAAGAGCTTCTGTCCTGAATTCAGTCTGGTATAGAACAACACCGAACCAGGTTCTGTTTCCATGATCTACAGTGGCAGACTCAATGTGTCTGTTGGTGTTAGAATACAAAGAGCCGGGGCTCAACGTGACAAATGGGACATTCAGAGAGGATGTAATAGCCCATGAAACAGTGCTAGCTATCATTCAGAAGCAAACACTCATCTGTCTCAGGTCAGTCTGTGTCAGTTTGCCAGTGTTGTGTTGGTAGCACTGCAGGTGCACCCACCCAGCCTTTATCAACCAATATTACCATCAGGTTCTTATGGGCTGTTATTATGGGTGATAAACGATTTAATGTCTCTGCCACTGTCTGTCTCTCTCACTCTGTCTTTCTGTCTCTCTGGAGAGAGGGATGGAGGGAGGGATGGATGGAGTGTATAGCAGTAAGGTCCCCCTCAATGCCTTTGTCCCCTGTGTCCTACCCCTCATTCTAGAAGTCAGTGTGTTCTCCCCTCATTCTAGAAGTCAGTGTGTTCTCCCTCATTCTAGAAGTCAGTGTGTCCTACCCCTCATTCTAGAAGTCAGTGTGTTCTCCCCTCATTCTAGAAGTCAGTGTGTTCTACCCCTCATTCTAGAAGTCAGTGTGTCCTACCCCTCATTCTAGAAGTCAGTGTGTTCTCCCCTCATTCTAGAAGTCAGTGTGTCCTACCCCTCATTCTAGAAGTCAGTGTGTTCTCCCCTCATTCTAGAAGTCAGTGTGTTCTACCCCTCATTCTAGAAGTCAGTGTGTCTTACCCTCATTCTGGAAGTCAGTGTGTCCTACCCCTCATTCTAGAAGTCAGTGTGTTCTCCCCTCATTCTAGAAGTCAGTGTGTTCTACCCCTCATTCTAGAAGTCAGTGTGTCTTACCCCTCATTCTGGAAGTCAGTGTGTCCTACCCCTCATTCTGGAAGTCAGTGTGTTCTACCCCTCATTCTAGAAGTCAGTGTGTTCTACCCCTCATTCTAGAAGTCTGTGTGTCCTACCCCTCATTCTAGAAGTCTGTGTGTCCTACCCCTCATTCTAGAAGTCAGTGTGTTCTACCCCTCATTCTAGAAGTCAGTGTGTTCTACCCTTCATTTTAGAAGTCAGTGTGTTCTACCCCTCATTCTAGAAGTCAGTGTGTTCTACCCCTCATTTTAGAAGTCAGTGTGTCCTACCCCTCATTCTAGAAGTCAGTGTGTCCTACCCCTCATTCTAGAAGTCGGTGTGTTCTACCCCTCATTCTAGAAGTCGGTGTGTTCTACCCCTCATTCTAGAAGTCGGTGTGTTCTACCCCTCATTCTAGAAGTCGGTGTGTTCTACCCCTCATTCTAGAAGTCCGTGTGTTCTACCCCTCATTCTAGAAGTCAGTGTGTTCTACCCCTCATTCTAGAAGTCAGTGTTCATGTGTCACATCTGCTTGCTCTGCTCTGTGTAAAGCCCCCATACTCCCTCCACACAAAAACATCAGGGCCCAAATTCACCAAACCTTCTTAAGAAGACATTTCTTCTGAACTGTAATTGTTTAGAAAGTTAAGCAAAGTTGCTATTGCTCTAAAAGGTTATTGGAAATGTTATTGCGTTATTTCTTATGTTTCTCCTTAAGCAAAAAGTTAAGAAAGAATTAGATTCTTGTAAATAAAGCTCCTGGATTTGTTCTTGGAAATGTTCTTAATTCCAAGATAGCTAAACCCTTGTCTTAAACTCAGGACAGTGAGAGAAAAAGCTAATGAAAGCATTTCACTCACAAACTTCATCTGAAAGTTTCAGTATTCATTAATTTAAACCCAAGAACATATTTTAGAACAATAATCTCAGTAGGAAATATGCTAACATGATTGCCATTGCTAGCTAAAAAAGTTTGTAAGAAGATATTTGAGAAGTTTGTAAGAAAATCATGAAATCTTAATATATTGTTAAGGAATCGCACTTATGAACTATCTTATGAACTTTTTTTTTTTGTTCTTAAGAAGCTTCATATAACTTTTTGCGTATGAAGTGTTTAGTGAATCTGGGCCCAGGTCACCAGCTAGTCTTTAGTTTTTCAAAACCAGAAAGCACTGCTATGTTAAAGCCACCTGTTCATTGTGGTGTTTGTTGCAGTATTCTAGTCTCCCATTCTAAAACCAAATCAAAATCATATCAACGTTTGTAGGTCATATGCACAGAAAAAAAACAAATACTAGCGCAATGGGGCAATAATTTGGTTCTGTCTTTCAGGTGAAAAATGACTACATGGTGGAGATAGCGGATCAGGTTGAGCAAGACATTGCACTTAAGTTGGGATGCCTTGAAATCAGGTTAGTCTACAGTTATCCAAGGTTGGTCAAATGTTCTGTTCTCTCATAAGCGGTGGCTAGCTCCCATGTTGTTACAGTTGTCATTGACCCCCTACTCACCAAGACATGTTTCCCTTACAGGAGATTCTTCCGGGAGATGCGAGGAAATGCCCTGGACAAAAAATCTAACTATGAACTATTAGAGTAAGTCCCTTTGGCTTGATTGTCATCTGTTAATAGCTTGGGTTTCTCTGCTCACTGTAAGAATTAACTATTCAGTCAATATTGTATGTCTCTGTTGATCTTTACCCAGAAACTCAATCAACAAGAGGAATTCCTGTAAAGGGGGTACAATGCATTTATTTATGTTAGCTAAAATATAATGTCCTTAGATATCCTACCTATATCTTTGATATCCTATAACCTCAATACACAGAATCATCTTGAAGTGGACTATTTTTAGCTAGTACACTGTGAACAGTACCCATGGTAGCAGCAGCATTGCCTAGTGTGATAATGGATTATATGTGAACCATACTTCATAAAGATCACATAGGTCAACCTAGTGTGTTAATAGTGTATACAGTATGTGAACCATCCTTCATAAAGATCACGTAGGTCAACCTAGTGTGTTAATAGGGTATACAGGATGTGAACCATCCTTCATAAAGATCACGTAGGTCAACCTAGTGTGTTAACGGGGTATACAGGATGTGAACCATCTTTCATAAAGATCACGTAGGTCAACCTAGTGTGTTAACGGGGTATACAGGATGTGAACCATCCTTCATAAAGATCACGTGGAGTCAACCTAGTGTGTTAGCAGGGTATACAGGATGTGAACCATCCTTCATAAAGATCACGTAGGTCAACCTAGTGTGTTAATAGGGTATACAGGATGTGAACCATCCTTCATAAAGATCACGTAGGTCAACCTAGTGTGTTAATGGGGTATACAGGATGTGAACTATCCTTCATAAAGATCACGTAGGTCAACCTAGCGTGTTAACGGGGTATACAGGATGTGAACCATCCTTCATAAAGATCACGTAGGTCAACCTAGTGTGTTAACGGGGTATACAGGATGTGAACCATCCTTCATAACGATCACGTAGGTCAACCTAGTGTGTTAACGGGGTATACAGGATGTGAACCATCCTTCATAAAGATCACGTAGGTCAACCTAGTGTGTTAACGGGGTATACAGGATGTGAACCATCCTTCATAAAGATCACGTAGGTCAACCTAGTGTGTTAACGGGGTATACAGGATGTGAACCATCCTTCATAAAGATCACAAGGTCAACCTAGTGTGTTAACAGGGTATACAGGATGTGAACCATCCTTCATAAAGATCACGTAGGTCAACCTAGTGTGTTAACGGGTATACAGGATGTGAACCATCCTTCATAAAGATCACGAGGTCAACCTAGTGTGTTAACGGGTATACAGGATGTGAACCATCCTTCATAACGATCACGTAGGTCAACCTAGTGTGTTAACGGGGTATACAGGATGTGAACCATCCTTCATAAAGATCACGTAGGTCAACCTAGTGTGTTAACGGGGTATACAGGATGTGAACCATCCTTCATAAAGATCACGTAGGTCAACCTAGTGTGTTATCGGGTATACAGGATGTGAACCATCCTTCATAAAGATCACGTAGGTCAACCTAGTGTGTTAACGGGTTATACAGGATGTGAACCATCCTTCATAAAGATCACGTAGGTCAACCTAGTGTGTTAACGGGGTATACAGGATATGAACCATCCTTCATAAAGATCACGTAGGTCAACCTAGTGTGTTAACGGGGTATACAGGATGTGAACCATCCTTCATAACGATCACGTAGGTCAGGGGTTCTCAAACCTCTCCTTGGGGACCACTAGACGTTTCACAATTTTGTTGTAGCCTTGATAATTCACCTGATTCACCTAGTCAAGGGCTTAATGACTAGTTGACAATCTGAATAAGGTGTGCAAGCTGTGGAATAGTTAAAGTACATGGAACGTCTGGGAGTCCCCGAGGAGAGGTTTGAGAACCTCTGACATGGGTAAAAGGAGCCATGGCCATACATTTTTGAAACCCCCTCCAGGGTTTTAGGTCTGCGGGCCAACATGCTTGTCTGAGCTATGCTATTTGATAAAGGCTGAGAGTTCACCTTAATCATGCCCGTTTCTAACAATGCATTCCAATTAGTCCTTTTGTCATATTCTCAGGCCTTCAGTCTCTAACTAGGCCCGCTAATCACTAACATCTCTCTCTTTTCTCTCTGTATTGATTGAAAAATGGAGGTCACTTCATGCATTTTTTTTATTTTTTACATCTTACGCCTGATGGATTGATGGATGAATAGGAGAGGGGGAGAGAGACCGAGACTTCACATTGTGTTCTGCCTCCTTTCAGAGGGAAGAATCTCTCACACCTCCTTCCTTATGCAGGGAAAATGTATGGTTGCATCCCAAAATGGCACACAATTCCCTACATAGTGCACTATGAAGCCCTATGGACCCTGGTCAAACGTAGTACACTATAAAGGGTGCCATTTGGGACGTAACCAATGTCCTCCTCGGCTGGCTCCAAGGATATGCAGAGTTAAGGGATTCATTAATTCCACTGGGCCTGCAGGCATGTTGTAAGGCACGGCACTGCTAGCTGAGAAACATGCCTAACAAGATATACAGGCACTGGGGCTCATTGTGTTGGCTAGCATTAGTTACAGGTCAATCAATCCACTTACCCACATACACAGAGCCCAGCACTGAGGGGGAAGAGGAGGAGAGGAAGGGGAGAGAGGAGGAGAGAGGGGGGTGACGGAGAGAGAGGAAGAGGAGAGAAGGAGGAAAAGAGAAGAGTGGGGGATATACAGGAGAGAGAGGAAGAGGAGAGGAACAGAAAGGGGAGGAGGAAGAGAGGAACAAAGAGGAGAAAAGGGGAGATGTGGGAAAGAAAGAGGAGGAGGAGGAGAGGAACAGATAGGAGGAGAACAAGATGAGGAGATAAGGGGGGATGCGGGAAGGGCGGGGGAGAGAAAGAAAGGGTAGCAGGGACACTCCAATCAGAGAGTACTTCCAATCTCTAACAAGGTGACAGACATGGAGGGAGAGAAAGGGGAAAGAGGGAGGTTGAACAACCTGGTGGGAAACTTGGATTACTGTAGGGCCTGGGATTATTACTGAGCATGGAAACTTGGATTACTGTAGGGCCTGGGATTATTACTGAGCATGGAAACTTGGATTACTGTAGGGCCTGGGATTATTACTGAGCATGGAAACTTGGATTACTGTAGGGCCTGGGATTATTACTGAGCATGGAAACTTGGATTACTGTAGGGCCTGGGATTATTACTGAGCATGGGGGACATCATCATGTTGTGTTTCAGCACTACTAATACTACAGAACTGGTTTCCTCTTAATTTAACATAGCTAGGCTACTTCCTACATCCTTTCGTCATTATACTACGTACATAGCCTAAGTGCCAATCTGTTTGTGCCATCATGCCAACTCCTTGTCACTCATTGTTGTGGCATACAGATCCTCAAATACACCTACAGTGCCTTGAGAAAGTATTCACACCCCTTGACTTTTTCCACATTTTGTTGTTACAGCCTGAATTTAAAATGGATGAAATTTAGATTTTGTGTCACTGGTCTACACACAAAACTCTGTAATGTCAAAGTGGTACCGGTACAGAGTCAGTGTGCGGGGGTTCAGGTTAGTCGAGGTAATTTGTACATGTAGGAAGGGGTAAAGTGACTATGCATAGATAATAAACAGTGAGTAGCAGCAGTGTAAAAACAAATGGGGGTCATTGTAAATAGTTTGGTGACCATTTGATAAATTGTTTAGCAGTCTTATGGCTTGGGGTTAGAATCTGTTAAGGAGCCTTCGCTCCGGTATCGCTTGCCGTACGGTAGCAGAGAGAACAGTCTGACTTGGGTGGGTGGAGTCTCTGACAATATTTTGGGCTTTGCTCTGACACCGCCTATTATATAGGTCCTGGATGGCAGGAAGCTTGGCCCCAGTGATGTACTTGGCCGTACGCACTACCCTCTGTAGCGCCATACGGTCGGATGCCGAGAAGTTGCCATACCAGGCGGTGATGCAACCGGTCAGGATGCTCTCGATGGTGCAGCTGTAGAACTTTTTGAGGATCTGGGGATCCATGCCAAATCTTTTCAGTCGTCTGATGGGGAAAAGGTGTTGTTGTGCCCTTTTCACGACTGTCTTGGTGTGTTTGGTGATGTGGACACCAAGGAACTTGAAACAATCGACCCGCTCCACTACAGCCCCGTCGATGTTAATTGGGGCCTATTCGGCCTGCCTTTTCCTGTAGGACATGATCAGCTTCTTTGTCTTCCTCACATTGAGGGAGAGCTTGTTGTCCTGGAACCACACTGCCAGGTCTCTGACCTCCTCCCCATAGGCTGTCTCATTGTTGTAAGTGATCAGGCCTACCACTGTTGCATGGACTCACTCTGTGTGCAATAATAGTGTTTAACAAGATTTTATCTTATCTGTATGGTCCCTCAGTTGAGCAGCGAATTTCAAACACATATTCAGCCACAAAGACCAGGGAGGTTTTCCAATGCCTCACAAAGAAGGGCACCTATTGGTAGATGGGTACAAAATAAAAGGAGGCATTGAATATCTCTTTGAACATGGTGAAGTTATTAATTACACTTTGGATGGTGTATCAATACACCCAGTCACTACAAAGATACAGGTGTTCTTCCTAACTCAGTTGCCGGAGAGCCAGGAAATCGCTCAGGGATTTCACCATGAGGCCAATGGTGAATTTCAAACCTTTAGTTTAATAGCTGTGATAGGAGGAAACTGAGGATGGACCAACAAAATTGTAGTTACTCCACAATACTAACCTAAATGACAGCGTAAAAAGAAGGAAGCCTGTACAGAACAAAAAATATTCTAAAACATGCATCCTGTTTGCAATAAGGCACTAAAGTAAAACTGCAAAAAGAAATGGCAAAGAAATGAACTTTCTGTCCTGAATACAAAGTGTTATGATTGGGGAAAATCCAACACAACACATTACTGATTACTACTCTTAATATTTTCAAGCATGGGGGTGGCTGCATCATGTTATGGGTATGCTTGTCATCGGCAAGGACTAGGGAGTTTTTTAGGGTAAAAAGAATACACCTAAGAATAGGCAAGAACCTAGAGGAAAACCTGGTTGTCTGCTTTCCAACAGATACTGGGAAATAAATTCACCTTTCAGCAGAACAATAACCTAAATACAAGGCCAAATATACACTGGAGTTGCTTACCAAGATGACATTGAATGTCCCTGAGTGGCCTAGTTACAGTTTTGACTTAAATCTATGGCAAGACTTGAACATGGATGTCTAGCAATGATCAACAACCAACTTGACAGAGCTTGAAGAATACAAAAAATAAAGTGCAAATATTGTACAATCCAGGTGTACAAAGCTCTTACAGACTTACCTAGAAAGACTCACAGCTATAATCACTGCCAAAGGGGATTCTAACATGCATTGAGTCAGGGGTGTAAAGAATTATGTAAATTAGATATTTCTGCATTTCATTTTTAAATACATTTGCTAAAATGTTTTCACATTGTTATTATGGGGTATTGTGTATAGATGGGTAAAAAGAAAATCTATTTAATCGTTTTTTAATTCAGGCTGTATCACATCAAAATGTGGAATAAGTCAAGGGGTTACCAGCAAAGCTTCATGTTAATGCCAAGGCAGCATCAATTTTCTGGCAGCTTTTCTGGCCCTGGCCTTATAAATGATGTTAATTGATTCTGGCCAGTGGAACGTAAATGGCCATGGCAGCGCCTCGTGTTTTAACAAGCTATCTTTTCATAGAGCCCTTATGATGAATTGATTGTGTGGGAGGGAGGAATTTAAAGGCTTTAAAACCTACACTGTGACTCTTCTTCTCCATCTCAAGGCCCCTCTCTTTCGCTCTGTTTCTCTCTCTCTCTCAGGTCTTCTTCCCCGCAAATCTGTCTCTCTCCCCTTCTCTCACTCTCTCTGGTTAGTCATTAGCCAATGTCCTGTTTCCTTCCTTTTCTCCGTACACAGACCGATAAGCTATAGTATTCAGAAGGTATTAATACCCCTTGAATTATTCCACATTTTAGTTGTTTTACAGACTAAATTAAATAGATTGCGTTTGTCAACAATCTACTAACAAAACCCCATAATGACAAAGTGAAAACATGTTTTTAGAAATTTTAGCAAATGTATTTAAAATTAAATACAGAAATATCTAATTTACTTAAGTATTCACACAACTGACTCAATGTATGTTAGAATCAACTTTGGAAGTGATTACATCTGTGAGTCTTTCTGGGTAAGTCTCCAAGAGCTTTGCACACCTGGATTGTGAAACATTTTCCCATTTATTATTAAAAAAAATCTTCAAGCTCTGTCAAATTGGTTGTTAATCATTGCTTGACAACCATTTTCAGGTCTTGCAATAGATTTTCAAGTAGATTTAAGTCAAAACTGTAACTTGGCCACTCACTGTCTTCTTGGTAAACAACTCCAGTGTAAATGTGGCCTTGTGTTTTAGGTTATTGTCCTGTTAAAAGGTGAATTTATCTCCTAGTGTCTGGTGGAAAGCAGACGACTAGATTTACCTCTAGGATCTTGCCTGTGCTTAGCTCCATTCCGTAGATGTTTTTATCCTGCAAAGCTCCCTAGTCCTTAATGATTACAGACATACCCATAACATGATGCAGCCACCACTTTGCTTGAAAATATAACATTTGTTTTCAGGACAATTGTTTTGCAGTGTTACTTTAGTGCCTGTACAGGCGTCCTTCTGTTCACTCTGTCATTTGGGTTAGTATTGTGGAGTAACTTCAATGTTGTTGAGCCATCCTCAGTTTTCTCCTATCACAGCCATTCAACTCTGTAACACCATTGACCTTCCTCTCCAGCAACTAGGAAGGATGCCTGTATCTTTGTGGTGACTGGGTTTATTGATACACCATCCAAAGTGTAATTAATAACTTCTCAATGCTCACATCTACCAATAGGTGCCCTTCTTTGCAAGGCATTGGAAAACCTCCCTGGTCTTTGTGGTTGAATATGTGTTTGAAATTCACTGCTCGACTGAGGGACCTTACAGATACTGTAATTGTATGTGTGGGGTACAGAGATGAGGTAGTCATTAAAAAACTTGTTAAAAACTATTATTGCACACAGAGTGAGTCCATGCAACTTATTATGTGATTTGTGCACGTTGTTACTCCTGAACTAATTTGTAAAAATGTCTAAAAACATAAGTCCCCTTTGACATTATGGGGTATTGTGTGTAGGAAACAAAAAAAAGTATATTTCATCAATTTAAATTCAGGATTTAACACAACAAAATGTGGAAAAAGGTGTGTGAATACTTTCTGAAGGCACTATGTTTTGTGAATAACAGCAGGTAGCCTAGTGGTTAAGAGTATTGGGCCAGTAACCGAAAGGTCGATGGTTCGAAATCCCGAGCCGACTATGTGGAAAATCTGTCGATGTGCTCTTGAGCAAGGCACTTAACCCTAATTGCTCCTGTAAGTCTAGATAAGAGCGTCTGGTAAATTACTAAAATGGCAATGTCAACTTCAGAGGCCTGAGTATTCACGTTAGATACTGTATTTCCCACTAATGACCCAGAGTAAATGGATGTGTTTCTCTCCTGTTTCCCTGGTAGATTGGGATCAGAGAGTTAAAGTTCTGCAACGGGGTGAAGTTTCCACTAAGTACACATCTAGGATCGGCTTCCAATCCTAACCTTAACTATTAGTGTGGAAAATGCAAAACTGACCCAAGATCAGTGTCTAGGGGCAACTTCATCCTACACCAATTCGGTCAGGGGACTATTTTGATGTGTTGATATTCATCCGAAAGTAGACAATTAGCATTCATTGCTAAAGTGAACGTTTTGCATTCTCATTTAAGTCTTGCTAAACTGATGTTCTCCTTTTCCTCTGCTCTTTTTTCTTTACAGAAAAGACGTGGGCTTAAGAAGATTCTTCCCCAAGAGTTTACTGGATTCAGTCAAGGTGAGATGATGCTTCACAAACATTTCCTTATTCTTTCAGAGTTATTGATGAGAAAATATCTCTTAAGGTCCAGTCAGTCTCCAATGCCTTCTCAGAGATAGCGCCACAGCTTCATATCAATGTACCAAACACTGAAGATTCCATATTTTATTTCCTGCCCTCTGAAGTGTCTAATGGTACTGGGCTCTTTGTTCCAGCCTCGTACAGGCTGAGTTGGCCTAGTTCTAGGCTTAGCCTCCCTCGTACATACGGGGGGGGGGGGGGGATTAGCCCCAGCTGAATCAAACCCACTCATCTGTCAACTCCTCTCATCTCACTAGACAACAGCACCTGACATCCACTGAGAACAAACCGTGGGAAAACGATGCTATTTACTGTAATATATAGGCTAGCTATAAACCAGTGCACAGCCTAGTACACAGTTGGGTATTTTGTGTTATTGGACGAGTCAGTTGAAGCAACTCCTGAAAGGGGAATCTGTCTGTCTGCCAGCCATTGGCCAAATCCACTAATTTCTGTGTGTATGTGTGTGTATGCACCACACTCCCCAGCTGTGTTTGTGTGTGATGTGATGGATTTACGCCACGTGTGTGGGTGTACATAGCTGTTGGGCCACAATGGACCAGGCGTGATCGTGGGTGACCTGAGAGGGTTGGGGGGCATGGGTGCCTGGCAGTTAGAGAAAGAGGGGTGGACAGATGCTCTACCTGGGGGTGGGGGTGGCGCCTGACCCCACAACCCCACAGGTCACTGCTAAACCTACTTTATTGTTTTCTCTTCACCACTGATGCAAGGGAAAGTGTAGTTTATACGGATCCCCATTAGCCACGGCACCTGCAGCAGCTACTCTTCCTGGGGTCCACATTAAAACATAGAAATACACGACAAAGTACAGATCAGTAATATACATAAAAATAAATTATAATAAAAAATTAAAAAAAATATGAGTTATATATTAGAATTACAGCAAAAATACTATTTACACTCTATTCATACATATTCTTATATACAGTTGAATAAGATCTTTAGAAAGAGGAGAGGCGCTATGATGCAAAGGGTGGAAGGGGCATTCTGGGGAGGGACCCCCTTCTGTCAGGCCTCAGTTACCCTCCCCTCCGTCATCCATCCATAATCCATCCATCCCACCACTATCTACTCTGTTGTTAGCATAGAAACATAGTGCCCCTTCACCACCCCCAACTGTGTCTGTGTGTGTGCGCGCACAAATGTGCATGTGAAAAAACTGTATGATTCCACTGAAGGTGAAGCCTCTGGCTCTGGGAGTTTAAAAACCATGATCGTCCTCACAATGTTAATTCCTGCAAATTGCTTTTACCTACATCACAATGACATGATTAACAGATCAAGCTTTCAGTGACGCACTGAAGCCACACATGCACAGACCGACAAACAGGTAAACACACACACACACTGGTTATTCCCGCCCCTATCCACTCTGCTGGACAGAGAACATTACCTGGCAGATGGCTGACGTCCTAATATACCCACTCTAAGCATAATCTAATTAGGCAATAAAATAAATTGATTTCACAGAGGTGACATTTGCATAATTAGCATCCCCAGGCTTATTGGAGAAGGTTTCCATTTAGACCAATGAGGGCAGGCTCCCGTGGAAAAAGTGGAGGGAAACTAGCATTTCATTATTTTGCCAGAGTCAACAATGGCTGCCTCCCAAATGGCATCCTATTCCCTATGGGCCCTGGTCAATAGTAGTGCATCCCTATTCCCTATGGGCCCTGGTCAATAGTATTGCACCCTATTCCCTATGGGCCCTGGTCAATAGTATTGCACCCTATTCCCTATGGGCCCTGGTCAATAGTAGTGCATCCCTGTTCCCTATGGGCCCTGGTCAATAGTATTGCACCCTATTCCCTATGGGCCCTGGTCAATAGTAGTGCATCCTATTCCCTATGGGCCCTGGTCAATAGTAGTGTACCCTATTCCCTATGGGCCCTGGTCAATAGTAGTGCACCCTATTCCCTATGGGCCCTGGTCAATAGTATTGCACCCTATTCCCTATGGGCCCTGGTCAATAGTAGTGCACCCTATTCCCTATGGGCCCTGGTCGATAGTAGTGCACCCTATTCCCTATGAGCCCTGGTCAATAGTATTGCACCCTATTCCCTTTGGGCCCTGGTCAATGGGCCCTGGTCAATAGTAGTGTACCCTATTCCCTATGGGCCCTGGTCAATAGTAGTGCACCCTATTCCCTATGGGCCCTGGCCAATAGTAGTGCACCCTATTCCCTATGAGCCCTGGTCAATAGTAGTGCACCCTATTCCCTTTGGGCCCTGGTCAATGGGCCCTGGTCAATAGTAGTGTACCCTATTCCCTATGGGCCCTGGTCAATAGTAGTGTACCCTGTTCCCTATGGGCCCTGGTCAATAGTAGTGTACCCTGTTCCCTATGGGCCCTGGTCTATAGTAGTGTACCCTATTCCCTATGAGCCCTGGTCAATAGTAGTGCACCCTGTTCCCTATGGGCCCTGGTCAATAGTAGTGTGGTCTAATGTTTTTATCTTGTTAAATCTCGTTTTCCTGGAGAAATCCTGATGGGTATTTGAACAGACAAAAAAAGCCCCGGAAACTACACTACATAACCAAAAGTATGTGGACCCCTGCTCATCAAACATCTCATTTCAAAATCATGGGCATGAATATGGAGTTGGTCCCCCCTTTGCTGCTATAACAGCCTCCACTCTTCTGGGAAGGCTTTCCACTAGATATTGGAACATTTCTGCGGGGACTTGCTTCCATTCAATCACAAGAGCATTAGTGAGGTCAGGCACTGATGTTGGGCGGTTAGGCCTGGCTCGCAGTCGGCGTTCCAATTCATCCCAAAGGTGATCGATGGGGCTGAGGTCAGGTTCTGGGCTATGCCAGGTCTGGACTTACTAGATTTACACCTAGTTTTTCTGGATCTACGTCAAGTAATGCAATGGCACAGCAGCCGTTTTGGGAGTGGGTGTGGATGACCACACACACACCATAGCAATCAGGCCAGTCAAGTTCCACACTGATCTCGAGCACAGAATCGTCTAGAATGTAATTTTATGCTGTAGCGTTAAGATTTCCCTTCACTGGAACTAAGGGGCCTAGCCCGAACCATGAAAAACAGCCCCAGATCATTATTCCTCCACCAAACTTTACAGTGGGCACTATACATTGGGACAGGTAGCGTTCTCCTGGCATCCACCAAACTCAGATTCTTCCGTCGGACTGCCAGATGGTGAAGCGTGATTCATCACTCCAGAGAACGCATTTCCACTGCTCCAGTCCAATGGCGGAAAACTTTACAGCACTCCAGCCAACGCTTGGCATCGCACATGGTGATCTTAAGCTTGTGTGCGGCTGCTCGGCCATGGAAACCCATTTCATGAAGCTCCCGACAAACAGTTATTGTGTCCTACGTTGCTTTCAGAGGCATTTTGGAACTCTGTAGTGAGTGTTGCAACCGAGGACAGACAATTTTTATGCGCTACGCGTTTCAGCACTCTGCGGCCCCGTTCTGTGAGCTTGTGGTCTACCACTTCGCGGCTGAGCCGTTGTTGCTCCTAGACGTTTTCGATTCACAATAACAGCACTTACAGTTGACCGGGGAAGCTCTAGCAGGAAAAGTGGCATTGTAGGGGTTGCGTAACTGGTTGCAGAGAAGTCAGGCGCAGGAGAGCAAAACTGGGTAATAAACGTAGTCGTTTAATAAACAACCCAACAGTTCAAACAACAAGAGAGTACATGGGAACAAAATAGCCCGTAACACACCAGTAAATAATGTGCACAAGCACTACAAAGAACAATCCCACACAAAGACATAGGGGGGAACAGAGGGTTATATACAAAACATGTAATTGAGGGAATTGAAACCAGGTGTGGAAAACACAGACAAAACAAATGGAAAATTAAAAGTGGATCGGTGATGGCTAGAAGACCGGCGACGTCGACAGCCGAACACCACCCGAACAAGGAGAGGCACCGACTTTGGCGGAAGTCGTGACAGGCATCCTATGATGGTGCCACGTTGAAAGTAACTGAGCTCTTCAGTAAGGCCATTCTTCTGCCAATTTTTGTCTATGGAGATCGCATGGTGGTGTGCTTGATTTTGTACACCTGTCAGCAACGGGTGTGGCTGAAACAACCGAATCCACTAATTTGAAGGGGTGTCCACATACTTTTTTATATATAGTGTATATTCTCTTAATTCCAACCCCCCCACAGCCATCCCCCCGTCCATTAAGTGGAAGGTAAAATGCCACAGGTCTGCTGTAGATGCTATACATTCATATGGATTTACACTCATAAAGGACATCAGCTTGTGAACCAGATGTCAACTCTGGTAATGCACACTGCAACTGGCTTGAAATCACATTCAAAGATATTTTCAAATTGTATTTAGTTACATTTTTGTTGTTCTGCAGGGAGTTGATTTAGATGACATACTTACAGTGATAGTTTTAATTACGTTGTGTGTTCGTGCATGTCCCTGTCAGTTTGTAGTAATAGTGTCAACATCACCTGTCAGGCTAGCTGTCCTTCTAGTTTAGGATCCAGGCTAGCTGTCCTTCTAGTTTGGGATCCAGGCTAGCTGTCCTTCTAGTTTGGGATCCAGGCTAGCTGTCCATCTAGTTTGGGATCCAGGCTAGCTGTCCATCTAGTTTGGGATCCAGGCTCGCTGTCCTTCTAGTTTGGGATCCAGGCTAGCTGTGCTTCTAGTTTGGGATCCAGGCTAGCTGTCCTTCTAGTTTGGGATCCAGGCTAGCTGTCCTTCTAGTTTGGGACCCAGGCTAGCTGTCCTTCTAGTTTGGAACCCAGGCTAGCTGTCCTTCTAGTTTAGGACCCAGGCTAGCTGTCCTTCTAGTTTGGGACCCAGGCTAGCTGGCCTTCTAGTTTAGGACCCAGGCTATATGGGATTCTAGTATTGGACCCAGGCTAGCTGTCCTTCTAGTTTGGGATCCAGGCTAGCTGTCCTTCTAGTTTAGGACACAGGCTAGCTGGGATTCTAGTATTGGACCCAGGCTAGCTGTCCTTCTAGTTTAGGACCCAGGCTAGCTGGCCTTCTAGTTTAGGACCCAGGCTAGCTGGCCTTCTAGTTTAGGACCCAGGCTAGCTGGCCTTCTAGTTTAGGACCCAGGCTAGCTGGCCTTCTAGTTTAGGACCCAGGCTAGCTGGCCTTCTAGTTTAGGACCCAGGCTAGCTGTCCTTCTAGTTTAGGACCCAGGCTAGCTGTCCTTCTAGTTTAGGACCCAGGCTAGCTGTCCTTCTAGTTTAGGACCCAGGCTAGCTGTCGTTCTAGTTTAGGACCCAGGCTAGCTGTCCTTCTAGTTTAGGACCCAGGCTAGCTGTCCTTCTAGTTTAGGACCCAGGCTAGCTGTTGTTCTAGTTTAGGACCCAGGCTAGCTGTCCTTGTAGTTTAGGACCCAGGCTAGCTGTTGTTCTAGTTTAGGACCCAGGCTAGCTGTCCTTCTAGTTTAGGACCCAGGCTAGCTGTCCTTCTAGTTTAGGACCCAGGCTAGCTGTTGTTCTAGTTTAGGACCCAGGCTAGCTGTTGTTCTACTTTAGGACCCAGGCTAGCTGTTGTTCTAGTTTAGGACCCAGGCTAGCTGTTGTTCTAGTTTAGGACCCAGGCTAGCTGGGAAAATGACAATTTCTTTCTGCTGCGCAACAATTTATTAGTGGTGGGTGACCGCTGTGAAATGAATATAGGGTAACACTGCACCATGACTGCGTCCCAAATGGCACCTTTTTCCCTACATGCATTACAGTGAATAGGGTGTCATTTGAGAGGTAATATTAATATGTAAATCTCTCCTGGTGGAGGAGAGCTTGACTTCATCACTACTTGTATTTATGGGAGGTATTGACATGTTAAATGCACCGAGCTGTCTGTTTGAACTACTGGCACACAGTTCTGACACCCATGCAAGACATGCCACAAGAGGTCTCTTCACAGTCCCTGCCTGTGAAGTACTACATAGAGCCATGACTACATGGGACTCTATTCCACATCAGGTAACTGATGTAAGCAGAAAAATGTGATTTCAAAAACAGATAAAAAAAACACTTTATGGAACAGCGGGACTGTTAAGCAACACAAACATAGGCACAGACACATGCATACACACCCACACACACGATAACATACGCACTATACACACACATACACATGTATTTAGTACTGTAGATATGTGGTAGTGCTGGAGTAGGGGCCTGAAGGCACACAGTGTGTTGTGAAGTCTGTGAATGTATTGTAATGCTTTTTTAAATTGTATAAACTGCCTTAATTTTGCTGGACCCCAGGAAGATTAGCTGCTGCCTTGGCATGAACTAATGGGGATCCATAATAAATACAAATACAAATTGGGATGCAGCCCATGTCTGCCTGTCTCTAGTAATGACCCTCTCTCTCAGGCCAAAACCCTGCGGAAGCTGATCCAGCAGACATTCAAACAGTTTGCCAACATGAATGATGACCAGAGCATCCTCATGTTCCTGGAGATTCTGGCGCCCGTCTACAGATTCGATAAGGAGTGTTTTAAATGTGCTCTCGGGGTAGGCTGAATTTCACAATTTTATTTGTTTTGTGTTTCAAATAAAACATATATATTGATAAGATGCACTTTTGAAATCCCAGAGGATAAAATTAAAGGGATCTTTAAATACTAATGTCTTTAAGTATTTTGTTCGTTAGTCCACTCGTAATGCAATCTCAAAGATGTGTGCATGTCAGCAGTCAAGTTTTCAAGATGCAGCACTTTCAGTAAAGAGCAGAAAACTGTCATGACGATGCATTTTGCATCACATGATAATTTCCAAGGTTAAACTTGTTTTCTAAACAATTCAATGCTGATGTTCTCAGACAGTGGAGTAAAGCCTAGATATCGTGGTTGTATTTGGGTGATTCCGTCTGTCTCTCTGCAGCCTTAATGAAATGACGGTTGCATAGTGACCCCTGCTGGCCATAATGAACACAATGTGTTTTTAGTTTTATCCAGCAATGACAATGACCTCAATGATGTAGCAGACAGGTGTTTTCATGGTTATGAGTTGGCACTTGGAAGCCGACAGACTGAACTCTCTGCTTGACTCTCATTGTGTATGTCTCTTCTTGATTTGTGACTGAACTGAAGACGATCACCTCAACGGTTCTTTGTCTCTATCTCCCTGACAGTTGAGCTGGGTCATCCAAGTAGAGCTAGCCATCGGACCTGAGGAGGGCATTAGCTACCTTACAGACAAGGGCTCAACTGTAAGTAGGAAATGTTCATATTCATATTTCTCGTGTTGTGTATCCTTGTCTGGCATCTCCACACAAACAAGCGCAGGCCTTGCAGTTATATAGTTTTAACCAAGGACATCAAACTTTCTCAATGATATTTAGGACCATTACATGGTGTGGTCTTCCTCAAATAAGAACATCTGGAACCAAACACTACTTGTAACCTATGGGCTAGTCTCTCTTTCCCCTCACTATACAATATCTATTTCCCCTGAAAATATTGGTTTTCAAAAAGCATTCCTAGTCATTATGTCATGATGTCTTCAGGGGCTGAGGTAATGAGAGGGAGAGAGAAAGACTGTTTAAGTAAGATCCTCCCAAAATCGCCCCTGAGGGTTTTTACCCACCAAACTTAGAGTATCAGATTTTCTCGTTTTTATTTCACTGTGAACCAAGGTTTTAAGAAAGTTTATTTCTGGAATCCAAGAGACCCCTCTTTTTCTGTAAGCAAACTATACGCCAAAAACATCCCTATCAACAACAAAAATGTAGCAGCTTGAAATGAAGTGTTTCCAATGAAAGAATAGATGGATAACACAAAATACAGCTTCCCGAGAAACACTGTGACCATTTTAATTAGTTAGTTCTACTTTACTTTAGGAATCATCATTTGAAACGCTGTACAGCAACATTTTCCTCTCGCAGAAACACATCCCACTGGGCACAGACATCAATTCAACGTCTATTCCACGTTAATTCGACATGAGTTCAAAGAAATGATGTGGAAATGGCGTTGATTCAACCTGTTTGTGCCCAGTGGGCTGCTCGGTGAGCTAACGCACTGTATGTGAAATTATCATCTGCAGGACAGTTTATGATGTAAAAAAACAACAATATTTGATTAATTGATTTATTGATTCATTCCTCCCCTCCAGCCAACCCACCTGGCCAACTTCACCCAGGTGCAGACCATTGGGTACTCCGTCATGGAGGACAAGGAGAGGAAGGCCATGCTGCAGCTCAACGTGGCCGGTGCTGCTGAGGTACCAATCAACCATGGTTGTCACAGATGCCACCCTATTCTTTATATAAGTAGGGAATAAAGTACCATAAGGATGCACACACATCATAACATCCCTTACCATGAGCTTGACTTCATTTCTGCATGATGCATTCAACATGACTCGACGTGTTTAAAATGTACACAAATTGACATAACTTTTGTAAATACTGCTCATTTCACCCATTCGAAAATGTACTTTTTTGCGGCCTGAAAAAATTATGGTATTGGGTTACTACGCTGTCAGCCATAGAGGATGATTATAGTTTTGGGTTACTACTCTGTCAGCCATAGAGGATGATTATAGTATTGGGTTACTACGCTGTCAGCCATAGAGGATGATTATAGTATTGGGTTACTACGCTGTCAGTCATAGAGGATGATTATAGTATTGGGTTACTACGCTGTCAGTCATAGAGGATGATTATAGTATTGGGTTACTACGCTGTCAGTCATAGAGGATGATTATAGTATTGGGTTACTACGCTGTCAGTCATAGAGGATGATTATAGTATTGGGTTACTACTCTGTCAGTCAAAGAGGATGATTATAGTATTGGGTTACTACTCTGTCTGTTGTAGAGGATGATTATAGTATTGGGTTACTACTCTGTCTGTCAGCCATAGAGGATGATTATAGTATTGGGTTACTTCTCTGTCTGTTGTAGAGGATGATTATAGTATTGGGTTACTACTCTGTCAGCCATAGAGGATGATTATAGTATTGGGTTACTCCTCTGTCAGCCATAGAGGATGATTATAGTATTGGGTTACTACTCTGTCTGTTGTAGAGAATGATTATAGTATTGGGTTACTACGCTGTCAGTCATAGAGGATGATTATAGTATTGGATTACTACTCTGTCTGTCAGCCATAGAGGATGACGCTAGCCGGTGTGTTTGTGAATAAAGTAGAGATGTGTGATGGGAGGGGCAGCTTTCAGCCCCAGGCAGAGCAGAGCAGTTGTAACAGCCCTGTCTGTCTGTTTGTTCCTCTGCCCGTCCTGGCAATAATGACTCTTTATGGGCTGCTGCTCTGTGTCCATAGCCTCTCACAGTGACCACGCCGTCACTCACCACAGCTGAAAACATGGCCGACCTCATAGACGGGTACTGTCGCCTGGTCAACGGAGCCACCCAGTCCTTCATCATACGGCCACAGAAAGGTACGTCTCCCCACACACACACACACACACACACACATACTGTCTCAAAAACATACCAGGAGGTACCAGTGTTCATTGTGTTGCTAGTGACAGTTGCACTCTGCCTTTGACACACACACACACACACAGTCTGAGTTTGTATGGGGGCTGCTTACATGCTTATGGTTTTGACGATTGTGTTATGGCTGTCACAGATATGTCTCAAACACCGTCTCAAAAAGATACTACTACTAAGAATTATTACTGTAGTTGAAGTTTGTTTGGGTTTGAGTGTTGACATTACTAGGTTTTCAAGATTGCGTTGCTCCAGTGACGGTCACAGATTCACTCTGCCTTGGGTGCTGTTCTTATTTGAGTCTAAATTGCCTAATACAATGCAGTCCATCTCCAAACGTTAGGCAATCACCGCAAAAGTAGCCTGTAGTGTTATTTTTAAACTCTTCCCGTTTTCAAAGGTTTCCAGTTGTATTTTGCTTTGGAAATACACTCATCTAGAATTTTTTTGTTGTGGTCATGACTTCCCCAATGCCTTTATTACACGTTGATAGTGGTTCTAGGTGAATTCACTGTCAATAGCCTCAGTGCTATCAGTCTGATGGAGATCTGGTTTATTTTCAACATAAATTAAGCCTTGTTTGGAGTTGGACTGTCTGCTTTTTCCTGTGTGGGAGGGAGGGGAGCAGGGGGACAGTTGAAACAGGCTTTTCCTCTCCTGTGGTTGTGATTTCCCCCTCACCCACACACCTCTTCCTTGGATTTACTATTCTGATACTCAAAATGATAAACACGTCTTGCATTGTTTTACGGTATCTGCTTTGCTTGACAATATCTCTCGTCTGTATTTTTGTTAAACAGAGGGAGAGAGAGCATTGCCATCAATCCCTAAGTGAGTATCTTCCATACGGTACACAACATTATTGATCAATGGGTATATTTTGAATGTTCATTTACATAAAAGCCTAAATGATAGTATAAACATAAAAAACTGTGTAACAAACAAACAAACCAACAATAATGCAAAACATTAAATCTATTTGTAGGACTCCTAGCGTCAGCTCTGTTATCCAATGACAGCCGTTGTACAATGTAATGTACAGGGTAATAGGCTATGCCAGCGGTCGGCATCCTTTTCCATTTGGAGTGCCAAGTTATCGTACCATTTCAACTGATCTGCGTGCCAGTTATGTTTTCAATTGCGCATTTTCGTGGAACAGTTTCATTTCATTTATAAGTCTTCATATCTCAAAACCAAATGTCATGTAGATAGTCAACATGGTATCTAAATTATACTAGTGTAAAAGACGCTTCTATTGCCAATATGTAAAAATAGCCTTCATAAAGCCAACAAATAAAAACATTGCAGAAAATATCCTGATAAATATCCTATGAATCACATTAGCTACACGTGGCCTGTCTGCAAGGAACTTGAAACATTGTATCAACTATTAACTTGGTCCAGCCCAAAGCTTGTGCTATCAAACTTGCACCATTGTATCAAATATTCTGGGCCCTCAGAGTTTCTAGTGCCATTGAGCTCTGGACAGACAGACACAGCTGTAGGCTATTTAGCAAGGGATAAGAAGTAATCATGTAGGCCTATTTTATGACGGTTTCCACTGGATCAGAGCATGACATTTTTTTCCCATTTCATGCTGAGTGGTTCTCGAAAGGGAGAGAGCTGGAAAGATTTTAAATAGGCTACATTGAGGAGCTATTGTCATTCTCAATGGATGTAAAAACAGACTTTGTTTACTTTCAGTTTGAAGCGAAGAAAAAATTACTTTGAGAATCTCCACAGTGGTGGTGAGTTAAGACAATCAGAAATAGTATCAGATCCCCAGATGGACACATTTATAGGCCTACATTTGTGCGCAGGCCAGGTAGTCTAGGCCTACTTCTATGCGTAATCAGGTGCGCGTCCTTCTCAAGATTGACAGGAGCGCTCCAAACAAAGACAATGAATAAATTGACAACTCGTAAATGGAATTAAATAAACCAAAACTTGTTCCTCACAAGTGTAGCCTAGGTTATGTGCTCTGTCCACTCCTACAATGACAACGGTAAGATTGTAATAATAATATATTGAATGTATTAACAGCAATTACCATAACCATTGTAGATTTGAAATGATGGTAAATGTACCCCTGGGTGATACTGATGTGCCATCCCCGCAGACTCTGCAATAGATTAGTCCACTCAGACAAGCGTTAATCAGACAGGTGTCTCGTGTGACATAAATTATTTTTTATGTATTTGCCACTGCTCGATAAAAAAATCTTGGTCGACCAATAGCCTATCAACTAAACAATCGACCAGTCGACTAAATGGGGTCAGCCCAAAAGCACATTTCACATGTATATTTAGAAAATGTAGCGTACGCCCTTATCCAGCCCTTATCTAGCCCTACTACATCTAGAGCTAGAGAGGGTTTTTCCACAATCATACCTTCTCTCTCTCTCTCTCTCTCTCTCTCTCTCTCTCTCTCTCTCTCTCTCTCTCTCTGTAGCTCAGATAACAAGGTCTTCTAAAGACCTATTTAAACAGTTCTGTGGTAGAATCTTGATAAATAGTTCTCTAGAGTAGGATCTTCTGAGAATTCCTCCTCCCTAGTCCCCTTATTGGTCCTGCACCTCACCTCTAGATCCTTCCAAGACAGTTCAGTGGCTCCAGGAGGAGAATGGTACTCAGAATATTGTGGATGTTTTCCATAATAGCCCCAGAGATCCTTTTTCTGGAATGCACTTGAACCTCCTGGAGTTGCTGTGGACGCTGTTGATTTATTAACCGGTTTTAGGTTTGGGAATTTCTCTTGTTGATCCACTCTGTTTCTGCTCTTTACCCTGTAGGGTACCCAACAATGAGAAGAAGGTAGTAGAAGGGGTGGTCCGGAGCGCCGGGGTGCGTGCCATCTCTGTCTCAGGTAAGAGATCAGTGCCTCATCAATCATCTCTGACTATCTTACTGTACTGTATATAGCTGGGCTATTGATGGAAGTCCATATATGGACGGCTGCTGGAGCGAAGATGACCATGCTTTAATCAGATAATCACACACAAGCTGATCCCAGATGCTGCTGTCCATTGATCTGTAAAGCCACTGGATATTATTAAGTATTATATATCTAATACACAACCTAATATTGCATGAAAGTCCTTACTTAGATGTTTGGGTGTTTGGTTCTTCCTGGGGAATACTTCTATACATCTATTAATATGGTTGGCTACACTTCCAGGATTACAAGCTAGCTAGATAGTTACCTTGGAGGTTTCTCAGATGTTGTCACTCAGATATTAAAAGCTCATCTTATTTTTTTTCAGTTGAGGCAGCGATTTAGCAGCAGCAGGACACTTTGAATTGGCACATCTATCACACTGTAACTAAACACTGCAGTTCTTAGCATGCTTGTGGATTAGCAAGAGTCACTGCTAAGGAGATGGGGAGGATGGGGATTGGTGTTGTGAGGGGGCAGCAGGTGCCAAGGCCTGCAGCAGGACAGGCCCATGCAACCCCTCATTGTAAGCCATCTGAGGGCCCAGATGGATGTCTGAACCTCTCTCCACCCACCCAGCACTGTCAACTACATCCACCATCCATGTAGGATCTGAGCGGAGCCATGTGCCTAGGTGTGAACTACATTTAGGTTTTGGTAATAGTATGTCTAGGGTCTCAAGGCAAGCTGAAGTTCAGAGCCGAAGTCTACGCCCCTTCGTTCGTCATTGGTCAACAGTAAGGATTCTTCAATTAAGTGTTTGTTGTCTTTCAACAATAGAAGACACGTTTTCATGCACATTTTTTCACTTGAGAAATACTGCACCAAACATCTTTAGTTAGCTGTAAAATTGCGCGACTAAGATCTCCTCGGAAAAAAACATAACTCAAGAAATCTGTCATAATTTTTTATTTTTAATTAATTTTGACTGTTTGGGGAAGGGCATACTGGCTAAGGCGTCTCAAGGTGGACAAGCAGTACTACTGCCACTTTTTTTCAAGCGAAGGTCTTTTAAGGGAGTATGCGAGCACACTTGTTCAGTTCACATAGCCGCATTTGGCTAGGTACCAGCTGAACCAAAGCATGTTGACGCCTTTAGACTCAGGAGCAGTTGGGTCCACGCTTTAGCTTCACTTACGTATCATTAGCATCAGACAAGCTTGACTGTCATGTCCATTGTGTTACACAGCTCTCTCTTTCTCTCCCCTCTCCATCTCACTGTCTCTCTCCCCTCTCACTGTCTCTCCCCTCTCTCTCTCCTCTCTCTCTCCCTTCTCTCTCTCTCCCCTCCCTCTCTCCCTTTCCCCCTTCTCTCTCTCCCCTTTCTTTCTCCCTCCCTTCCTCCCTCCATCCTTTTGCCTCCCTCTCTCTTCCCAAGTTTGTTTCTCTTCATCTTCTAAATGTCAGAGGCTTGTGATGTGGCTGGTAAATGTTAATAGCCTGGGAGCTCCAGTTACAGATAAATGCCTGATTGAAGGGGTTGGACAGGCTCTGTTTAACTGACCAGGGGTCGGAGGTTAGGGGAGTAGAGAGTCAGACAGTATGGTATCAAAGAGATGCTTGTGTTCTATGCTGCTGAGAGCTTGTGTCTGAGCTTGAGACAATCAGAGGGTGTCTTGTAGCTCTCTTGTAGCTACACAGTGATATGAAGGTTGAGGAGTGTAGTACTCACAGATAGTATATTCCAGATAGATGGTTGAGTTTACTGATTTGTTTCAAACAAGATGGTTTGATGATTTTTTTTAGCATATGCCCACAGTATGTTTATCTATATTACACACTTATTTATATGCAGTTTTTTAAAATAAACTAGGGGATAGGTCTGCTCTCTACCAATGTCAGTAATTAATAGACTGGATGCTATTTGATAATGGGTTTAAAAAAAGAATTATTTTGTTGACTTTTGACAATTTATTCAGTGACAGTGAGGAAGATCATAGGGGGATACAGAGAAGTGGGAGAAACAGTGGGAAAGGTGGACGCGGGGATCGAACCCTGGTCTCCGGTGGGAATTGTATATGTGATTTATGCCGAGAAGTGTTACCACAACACTACAGCTCTGCATTTGATGGTGTTTTTGATATGTGGCGAAACGTCCACGGAGGTTAAACGGAGTGTTAATGGAGTGTGTTCAGAGGCGGTCTGAGTTCCATGTTTACACCAGTTCTCCTTGATACCATCCATCAATGCCATTACTCAGAAAGGGCTCAGAGAGAAAAGCCCTAAATAAAAAGCCCCCATGCTGCAGCAGCAGCTTGCTGCTCGCATCAATCCAATATATTTAACTGAATTCATTCCATATTGTGTCAGCGTACAGTCATATCCAAGACCTTTTGAAGAAGTGGAAATCAATTCCTTAGCTCCGGTATAGAATAGTGAAGGGCGTATTACTGTGCTGTTGTTTGAAATGCAGAAATGACGTATTTAAAGTGATGCTAGCACTGCCATGTCGTCTTTGACTTCCCTGTTGGTTGGTATAAGGAAGAAGAGATTGATTGATATTATTATTATTGGCGTATTTCATGTCGTTTCATGACAGGCGTGCCAGAGTGATAATGATTTCTGAGGTGTGGAACATGTTCTCTGTAATATGGGAAAGGTTTTGGACGTCATCACACCAACATTCATCACTCCTTCACAAATGCTGTCTGCTAATGTGTTTTCTGTGGTGTAGGGTGAAGTTGCCCCTAGACACAGATCTGGGGTCAGTTTAGCATTTTCCCCACTAATGGTTAAGGCTAGGATTGACAGAGGGGAAGCTGATCCTAGATGTGTACCTGGGAGAAACAACCCAGTTTTTGTCAGATGCACTATTCCTCTCTTCTTCTCACCATCTCTCCCGCTCTCCCGCTCTCTCATCCCTATCTCTGATTGGCTGAAGACTCTGTAAACTCTGTGACCCCGATGCCTCCTAAACCTGCTAAAGCCAGGCGCTTTTTCCTTCCTTTTGTCTTCTGAGCACATGACTCTCCGTCAAAGGGTACCACTGCTCTGATTGGCTGACTAGACTGGCCCTGCTTGACCCTGCTTCCTGTTTTTCTCTGACTAACCCTGTCAGCCACACTGAGTGCCTAAATACACAACAGACACACACACACACACACACACACACACACACACAGGGCCACGTAAGTGTGTAGGGGGTTGAGGTGAAGTGGGGGTGATGTTAACAGAAAGTGTGAAGTGCACTAAACCCTTAAATGCCTGACAAAACAACACCTACAATGGCCGAACAGAGCTAGCCTGCCGGGAAGAAGGAACATCTCTACTCAATGAGATTGAACACATCTCATTGCTCATTCCATATCCCTGTCATGTCTTAGAGTAAAACACCTTGAAACCGATTCAGCTTTTGAAGACGGCAAGATTAAATTAATTCCACATTATATTTTCCCGGGGAAGTGTGTCGCCTGCTGCTTGTAGTCAAGCTACGGCCCGCAAATCAGTAGAGGCGGAGTCCCAAACGGGACCCTATTGCCTATCTGCAGTGCATTCGGAAAGTATTCAGACCCCTTCCCTTTTTCCACATTTTGTTACGTTACAGCCTCATTCTAAAATGTATTAAATAAATGTTTTTCCTCATCAATCTACACACAATACCCCATAATGACAAATCGAAAACAGGATTTTTGAACTTTTGCAAATGTATAAAAAAAAATATAAACAGAAATAGCCTTATTTACATAAGTATTCAGACCCTTTGCTATGAGACTCGAAATTGAGCTCCGGTGCATCTTGTTTCCATTGATCATTCTTGATGTTTCAAAAACTTGATGGGAGTCCATCTGTGGTAAATTCAATTGATTGGACATGATTTGAAAAGGCACACACCTGTCTGTAAGGTCCCACAGTTGACAGTGCATGTCAGAGCAAAGACCAAGCCATGAGGTCGAAGGAATTGTCTGTAGAGCTCCGAGACAGTATTGTGTCAAGGCACAGATTTGGGGAAGGGTACCAAAAATGTCTGCAGCATTGAATATCCCCAAGAACACAGTGGCCACCATCATTCTTAAATGGAAGAAGTTTGGAACCACCAAGACTCCTCCTAGAGCTGGCTACCGGCTAAACTGAACAATCGGGGGAGAAGGGCCTTGGTCTGGGAGGTGACCAAGAGCCCGATGGTCACTCTGATAGCTCCAGAGTTCCTCTGTTGAGATGGGAGAACCTTCCAGAAGGACAATCATCTCTGCAGCAGGCCTTTATGGTAGATTGGCCAGATGGAAGCCACTCTTCAGTAAAATGCACATAACAACCCACTTGGAGTTTGCCAAAAGGCACCTAAAGAACTCAGACCATGAGAAGCAAGATTCTCTGTTCTGATGAAATCAAGATTTGAACTCTTTGGCCTGAATGCCAAGCGTCACGTCTGGAGGAAACCTGGCACCATCCCTACAGTGAAGCATGGTGGTGGCAGCATCATTCTGTGGGGATGTTTTTGGGTCCATGCGGAGCAAAGTACAGAGACCCTTGATGAAAACCTGCTCCAGAGCACTCAGGACCTCAGACTGGGGCGAAGGTTCATGTTCCAACAGGACAACGACCCTAAGCACACGGCCAAGACAACACAGGAGTGGCTTCGGGACAAGTCTCTGAATGTCCTTGATTGGCCCAGCCGGAGCCCGGACCTGACACCGACCTAACATCTCTGGAGAGACCTGAAAACAGCTGTGCAGCGACGCTCCCCATCCAACCTGACAGAGCTTGAGAGGATCTGCAGAGAAGAATGGGAGGAACTCCCCAAATACAGATGTGCCAAGCTTGTAGCGTCATACCCAAGAAGACTCAAGGCTATAATCGCTGCCGAAGGTGCTTCAACAGAGTACTGAGTAAAGGGTCTGAATACTTATGTAAATATAACATTTGCAAAATGTTATAAAAACCTGTTTTTGCCTTGTCATTGTGGTGTATTGTGTGTAGATTGATGAGGGGAAAAAAATGATTTAATACATTTTAGAATGAGGCTGTAATGTAACAAAATGTTAAAGTCAAGGGATGCTTTCCGAATGCACTGTATTATGTCCTATGGGCCCTGGTAAAAAGTAGTGCTCTATAAAGGAAATAGGGATGCATCCAGATCCTGACTGAGCTGTAACTGGGCTGATGGTGCAGGACTGCTGTAAGCCTGTCAGGCCACATCAGCACCCAGACAGATTACCTATAGCTTCTGAGAGGTTAAAGATGAAACACCCTTTAATAGCTTTTTGACTTAACAACCATCTATTTATATTGCTATAATCACACAGATTTATATATTTAGAGTACCAGTCAAAAGTTTGGACACACCTACTCATTCAAGGGTTTTTCATTATTTTTGTATTTTCTACATTGTAGAATAATAGTGAAAACATTAAAATTATGAAATAACACATGTAGTAACCAAAAAAAGTGTTAAACAAATCAAAATATATTGGCATTCTGCATTCCACAGCATTCTGCATTCCACAGCATTCTGCATTCCACAGCATTCTGCATTCCACAGCATTCTGCATTCCACAGCATTCTGCATTCCACATCATTCTGCATTCCACAGCATTCTGCATTCCACATCATTCTGCAGCGATACGCCATCCCATCTGGTTTCTGCTTAGTGGGACTATCATTTGTTTTTCAACAGGACAATGACCCAGTACACATCTAGGCTGTGTAAGGGCTATTTGACCAAGAAGGAGAGTGATGGAGTGCTGCATCAGATGACTTGGCCTCCACAATCACCCGACCTCAACCCAATTGAGATTGTTTGGGATGAGTTGGACTGTATAGTGAAGGAAAAGCAGCCTGCAAGTTCTCAGCATATGTGGGAACTCCTTCAAGACGGTTGGAAAAGCATCCCAGGTGAAGCTGGTTGAGAGAATGCCAAGAGTGTGCAAAGCTGTCATCAAGGCAAAGGGTGGCTACTTTGAATAATCTGTGTTTTTTGGTTACTACATGATTCCATATGTGTTATTTCATAGTTTTGATGTCTTCACTATTATTCTACAATGTAGAAAATAATAAAAAAATTAAGAAAAACCCTTGAATGAGTAGGTGTGTCTAAACTTTTGACTGGTACTGTATATATCGCTATAAATTCAGCTGGATTTCGCTAACCTGAGTTTTTGCCTCAAGGATGTGTAAAAGCCATTTAAAGTAGAAGCTTTCCCCACTGATACTAAGTAAAAACATAGATTGGATACACTTTTGAAATGCCCAGTCTTGAGGGAGTGTGTTACGGTAACAATTATTAAACCCATTTTGAATTAATTATACTGTCTTTTATACTTTTCATATATTTGTGAAAAGTGTGTAACCTCTCTCTCTCCCTCTCTTTTTCTCTCTCTCTCTCTCTCACTCATTCTCTCTGTTTTGCATGCTCTCCTTGGACTTGCAGAGGATTGTAGTGGGGATGGTAAAGTTTAGCTTCTTTTAATATTTCCCTCCATTCCTTCCTGTCACCTGCTACTAACTCACTGGGGCCATGAGGGATTCTGGGGGTTGTGGTTTGTGTGCATGACTCAACTGTATGTGCCCTATGATGACTCATGAATCAAATGAAATGAATCTGTTTTTATCCATCTGCTCCTAGAGGTTTGTCATTGGTAATGCGCTAATCATGCAATTGACGTGATTGAAATTAGGGAAACAATGTAACGGTTAACATCGTCTCTAGAAATTGTGCTGAAATCTGTCCGAGCTGCAGTGCTGCCATGTGATTAGAATCGATTGCGTTTGAGCCTGTCTAGAATGCCAAATTGGTGGGGTTTGCACTTTTGGGACTATTCCATTGGTTTCATGGAGCCAGACAAGCCTAATCAAGCACAGATTAAAGTATTTGAAAGAAAACAAATGCTAGGCTATTTGAACCCAGGTCTGGTCAGTTTGTCTGTCCTAAAATCTGAACCGGTATTCACAAGGAGTCTCAGATTTGGCATGCCTTTTTGATCATAATGAAGAAGATTAGTTGGGGGGGTACATGATCTTAGATCAGCACTCCTACTCTGAGTGGCTTTTTGACTACGGGCCCTGCTGTCTGCCTGCGTCTTTAAGGGCCCAGCTCCAAGCCCTCTCCCAGCTCGGCCCCATAAAGAGAGCTGAGTTTGGCTGGCGGCTGGATAAACACTACACGGTCTGGTGTTCTCCCTTCCCTAAGAGGAACAGTAGCCAAGACAGCACAACTAGCAAATGACCATTTTCGATCAAGTCAAGATTGGACAGCCAGAGGCCGTTCACTTACTGTAAACACCTAAATCTGTTTATCTAGGGGACTGGGGGATGGCTCATCTCTCTGTTTCTCTTTCCTGAAGAGAAAGGGAATAACTGGTTCCATCCCCCCTTCTTTCCATCTTCACATCCCCTCTCCTCCCCTCTTCTTCCCCCTTAACCCAGAAGCCCAGCTGTACTGCTGAGTTCTGATTGGCTAGACAGACAGAGCAGACAGATATACGCCACACACGAGTGGCTGAAACTGTGAGAGTTGCGAGCGCAAATGCTTGTGTTTCTGTGTGTGTTTACTGTACGAGAGCAACTGTGTGTGTGTACTGTAAGAGAGAACGCGTGTGTCTCTGTGTCCGGCAGTGTGCGAATTTGCTGAAGAGCACTTGCTGTGTGACTCGCATATTTATTTTCAGCTGGCTGTAGTTACTTGTGTGGAAGGGTACATGTCTAGCTAGCTTTATTTGTGTGTATCCGTCTCTGACGGTGGTGTGTGTGTGTGACTGGACTGACCACGAGGCTGTTGTGTTTCTGCAGAGACGGATGATTATGCTGAGATTATAGACGAAGAGGAAACCTACACCATGCCTTCAAGTAAGTGCAGCTCCATGCTCCCTGGTATTGTAGTGCATTGTGTTTCTGGTAATGTGTCCCCTGGTAATCTGTTGTCCAGACTGTTTCCAGGGAAAGATGCTCTTTCTCTAATCCTCTTACACTTCCTCTTGGTCTCTCTCTTCTCTTTCTATCTGTTTCTTTCTTTATCTCTCTCTCGTTCTTTTCTCTCTCTCTCTCTCTCTCTCTCTCTCTCTCTCCTCTCCCTCTCCCTCTCTCTCTCTCTCTCTCTCTCTCTCTCTCTCTCTCTCTCTCTCTCTCTCCCTCTCCCTCTCCCTCCAAATTCCCTTGAACGTGACCCCGGTTCTGATTCGTGAACCATTTTATCCCCCTAAGGCTCTTTGGATGTGTTGATGCTGCTGCTGGAAGACCTTAGAGTCCACCAAATACCAGACACACACTGCCTGTGTGTGTCTTGTCTAGGAAACGTAACTACTCTAACAGTCAGATTTGTCTGGTACACTCCAATGTTTGGTTGTCATGGTGACAGTGTAATACTCCACACATGCTGTAACATGTATGTGAGGAACAGGATGGTCACGTATTCATATTGATGGTATGATCCTTGCCTCACTAAATACTGCTGTTATGATGCTTTCCAAATCAAATACTGGTTATGTTCCATTGTGATTTACTGATACTTTAAGAAAATATCCAGGGAAAGCATAGTAGTACGTCATCAGTAACAAAAACTAATATCTGTCACAAATGTTGATTGTTATTATTTTGAATAGTCATGTCATTGAGTAGTCCTCATTCAGGACTAAATATGACAGGTGCCCTTTAAGTGTACTGCAGTGAAAGACTGAGTTAGTCATATAATTAGAATCATTAAAATGAGTTAGTCATAGAATTAGAATCACTACAATGGACAAAGCCCCTCAGACCATGGTACACCCATAGCCGCCAGTCAATGTCTCTTCTAATAATTTAAATTCTATGTCTCCACTAACCAGTAACAGTGGGGGCGGCAGGTAGCAGTGGGGGCGGCAGGTAGCCTAGTGGTTAGAGCGTTGGACTAGGTTGCA